>JAWNMD010000456.1:0-1200000 GCA_035044365.1 Drosophila neotestacea | reverse complement strand
TTTGGCATTGGTAAAAAGAAGAGTAATATCTTAAAAGGCTGATAAATATCTGTGATTATTAGTCACATTATGACTTTAATAGCATGTGGCTAATTAGCAAAAGTAATTGTAGATTACGCTTAACTTGTGGGGACTTTCATGCGGTGCTTAACACCCAGTTAAATGGACCCCTGACATTTGCTTCACTTGCACACAGTTGTTGCTGTGGTTAGCCACAATGATAACCAAAGGGCAACATGCGTTGCCATGTGAAAAGTCTGCCCTTCCTCCCTCGACTAACCACACACAACTGGAAAAGCGATCTCAATTTGCACAGGGCGTTAATTCCCTTAATTTAATTCTAATTGTTATAGCCGCCCGCGGTGCAATCAACACAACAACAGCTGAGCGGATTAACAAGCAGCCCAGTTAGCAATTGTTTTTCTGTTGACAAAAAAAAAAACCAGAAAAATTCGAAGAAAAACAAATACAAATACAAATAAAAATACCATTGTCAAATGCCTCAAGGGAAACCGTTCGGTTTGTCGGCGAAATGTTGATGGTGCAGGAATGATTTTTACTCCCACACACACACATTTGACCGGAAAACGTCGAACAGCCCCGTTTTCAGAAATGCAAAAAAAAAAAGTGACACCATCCACAAAAACACTTTATAGTTTCATATACAATTTTCAAGTGCCCCTCTGTCCAACTGTAATTTTTTTTGGTCGCATGAACGAAACGACTTTGACACCGTTACGAAATTTTGGGGGCAACCAATCCGCAAAAATGGCTAGCAATTGGCTTTTATGGCAAAACAGAAACACAGTCGAGTTAACCGAATATCCTGGAACCACTCTTAACCACTCCAGTTTTGTCTACTTCAACCCACTTTAGACCCACTTCAGTTTTGAGCCACAGTCGCAGTCCATTTGCTTTCGTTTTTCCTATTGACTTTTGTGCACCACTTGGCGTTTTTTGTTGGTAATATACTTTTGGCCACATTGTTGCTGTCAGTTGGATTATCATTTCTTGTAATTTGTTGACGATAGCAGACGTTCAACTCAATTGAATAATCGACTTCGGTTGAATTTAATTTTGGTCAGTCAAGCGAATGTCAAATGCACTTAAAGTTGGCCAAAAACCAACCAGACTAGGCTCATTCCCATTCCCATTCGCATTCCCATTCAGCATATCATTCGACTTTATCGCTGTTGACACTCGATTTCACGCAGTTATAATTCCATTTGACCAAACAACCGTTAAATTTAACTTGGCTCTGTTGCAAATGTACGACAGTTAGAAAGTTGCTTAAATTAGCTAAATTAGCTTATAGCCAAAGTTGTCTGGCATTACACTGACTTGAAATCTGCCTTGAGTCCTTTTTTGCATAAACCTAAACGGTTTGAAATCTTATTTAAACAAACGCACAAAGTTGGTTTTTCTTTATTAACTTTATTGCCCAAAGCATTTTGTTACAAGCGGAAGAGAAAGCGGAAGTCAAAGTCATTGCCATTGCCAGGCATTTGTCTGTTGTATTCCTGTTTTTGCGTCTTCTTGGCCACAAACTGAACACCAAGGTAACTGCCTCTGAAATGTGTACTGCTTATTATAAACAATTTTGAATACGAGTAGAGCACAAAGTGCCTGCAGCAAATAGGAAAATTGTTGCAAGCACAGAGTACTCGTAACCGCAATCAATTTTCCAAGCTTTAAAATTCACATAGCAACCAAATCTTAAATTACAAATGGAAAATTTAAGCTGGCAACCATCATTAGAAAAGAATTCACTGGAACTTTGTCTCTCTCTCTCTGTCTGTTTTTTCTGTCATAAGAAACTTGTATTACAATAACAGCGGGTTATCACACTGGAATTATTCAATTCTAGGAAAATTCTGAGACAACAAGCTGAAAATTTTGAATTGCTTCTTTCTTAGATACTTAGAAATGAAAGCAAAGCATCTGAACTAACATCAAACTGCTTCTTACCACTTACCATGTTGACCTGACCAAAACAAAGAGACTAACGCGACGCGTCGAGACACACAAAACGCAAAGGCACAAAGCGGCCACAGGCTTGGCCATTGAAACTCATTTTGCGTCCATTAATTGCAAGTTTATTGCCAGAAAATGGCCCTGATCCCATTCCTATGTCCGGTACTGGTAATGTTACCCGGTTCCCTTGGGCGGGTCTGTCTACCTCCATTACCAAAACTCTTACCGTCTGTTTGTTGGGCCTTCACCACTTGCAAATTTATTACGCTTTCATTAAAGCCAAGGGAACAAAAGGAGAAAGAGGCCTCAGTTGTGGCTATAGACAGACAGGTGGTCGACAGAAACTTGGTTTGTACAGCTTTGAGTAATTTTTATGTTATTCTAATAGCATTTCCTCGTTTACATTTTTGCAATGTACGCGCCAAGTCTCAGACAACAGTTTTGACTTTGAGTGCAGGTGAAGTATCTAAGTTAAATTAATGAAAATTAATTTTTGTTAGTTAAGTAAGCAGTGATTTTTGATTAGGCGAGAATTGGGAATGAAACCCAAACATAATTGAAGTTTTCCATTTACTTATGCTTAAAACAGAAAATGTATTTTGTATTTAAGCTTTTTTAACATTTTAAAACTTCGTTAAAGTTATTTTTTAAGTAAGATGTCCACTGTTTTTAACAATTGCTTAGCTAGAATACATTCAGTTAACCAAACTATTTTTGTATATTTTGTTTATTTACTCAACATCAACTTAAAACACAAAAATTTAAAGATATATAAATTAATGTCAAATTTAGAAAAATCGGTCCTTAATTAAATTCTACTTAAATTGTTGGCAATAAACTGAATTCTTAATTTTCTTTTAGCAGCAAGAAATCGAAATCTCGGTAAAAATTGTCCTTGTACTGAGCTTCAAATTTCTTATTGTTTATCGCATTGTAATCTATACATATTTCAAAGCACATATAAACATAGCATAGACAATTCGCTCAACCTCAACCAATTTTACACCCATTTTACAATATTAGACTATGTCCTCTTCAAAAATTAGCATTTTAATATCATTCCCAGCGGATGGCTTGTTTCCTTTCGCTTCTACGCAGCCATTTATTTTCATTCACTCTTAATCAAAATCACAATTTTGCGCATTAATTTGTTGTTTGGTGTCCTGAATTTAAATTTAAACTTTTTGGCATGTCATTCTGATATCTGAGCTGGTTGTTATTGTTGTTGTTGTAGGCGACATAGCCTTTAAACCTTTGGCCTTAGTTCAGCTCCACTTGCTTATGCCTCAGTCCAATTTTCCGGTTGGATATATATTACTTACGCCCACATGCTCAGCTGGGAGACACGCCCACATGGCATAGGAAACAGCATGTTGGCTATAAGTCAGCTAGTATTTGAATACCAAATGTTTAAGCGCAGTGCTTTACACACTGTTTCTCTTCTTCTTTGGCCGTGGGATTGCCTAAATGTCGAACTGCGTTTTAGGGGATCGACATTTTGCCGTTGACAGGGCCAAGATAAACAGACTCCCTGCCGCTTGGCTGACTGGCATTAAACAGCTGCATGCCACTCAACGTGGTCGTATCGCAGTCGCGAGTTTTTGCCGCAGCATTTCAAATACCCAGCAGCAATTGCAGCTGCCACAACGGCAGAAACCCAACCCTGAAATGCCCACAGCAATTCTCGCTGAACGAACTTTCAATACCCACATTGTCGTCACTGTTGCTGTTGTTGCAGAATACACTGCGACATTTTGTGAGTGTTGGTGGATTTTGTGGTTACGATGTTCAAACACAAACGACTCAAAAATATGCTACAGTTTGTTTTTGTTTTGCCCCGTCGTCCTAAGCTGCAGTCAAGGATGGGTTAAGAATTTCAAGTAGAAAACTTTTTTACTGCGCTCAAATAAAAAAGGCAACCAATTGAGTTGTTTGGCCAAAACGTGAAAGCACTCTTGCGATTGCCCAGCACAAAATGGCTGTTAATAAGCGGTAGCCATTAATCAATTGCCCTTTGCCAAACACTCGACCAGCTTTCCCAAGTTGAAGAAACTTCCCAGCAGTCGCACAAATTGGACTCCACTCGGAGACGACGACGACGACGACACGAATTGACGTCAATCGAAACAAAACGGCTGATAAGGCATCAAGTCGAGCTGAATGAAATACAAACACCGAGAGAATGCTCATTGCTAAAACTTATCACGCAATTAGAGTGCCGCACACCTGGCCATAAATTATGGCCAAACACAAAAGTAGGCAACACCAAAATCGCACAGAAGAATAAAATAAAAAATATTAAAAGTCCGACTGAAAATCTGATGAAAAAAGCAACAACAACGACCCCTAGGCCGTTGAAAAGAAATGTGTAAATGTTTTGTGGACCTGTTTGGTCCTGTTTTCTGCTAGAACTTTGCACTTCCGGCTCACAGCAACAACGGCGCACAGTGCGTATGATTAATGCGTTATAATAAAAGATGATTTGTTTTAAGCGTGAGCTTGTGAGCAATACACAGGGCAATGTGAGAAGTCAACAGCCGCTACACAAAAGTCTAACCTTATAGGTTTTCTCTTAAAGTGGCCTCAGGTGTAATGCACACAAACACACACAAAAACACCTACCCAAACACACACACACACACACATACACAGAGAGAGAAAAACCCACAATTACAGTGGTTTGACTGTGCCACATGTAAATTGGCTTCGAGCGCCTTTTGGCTTGTGGGTGTTGACTTGGTTTGCTTCGATTTGGCTGCATGTTTGTTATTTAGGCTGCCACAGACATCAATAGAGAGGGAAAGGTAAAGAGAGAGAGGGAGAGTGGGGGAAAACAAATTGAGTAATTCTGTGGAAGCAAGAGAGCATTAAGGCTATAAATACACATGAAGAAGTTAAGGACCTAATTTGAACAGGGCTCTGTAGTTGATTGATAGGACTGCAAAGAAAATGACTTACAAGTAAATGTAATTGCAAATCAATCGTCTTATTAATACTTGCATTTTTATAGACAACAAAGAAAAAATATTGTAATAATCATTAATATTTATTCGAAGGCAAGTTGTCATTGATTTTACATAAAGTGAATAGAGACTTGTGCCTTATATAAGCCAAAATAAGCCCCATGCCAACAGGTTGTCTTTGTTCAATGATGACGAAAGCCAGCACAAGGCCAAGAGCAAGGAATTTGCGTCATCACAACTTGAGACTTGACTCATAAACAGAGTCATGAATTAAGCAGCCCGATAAAAGCACTCGAATGCTTGTGATTATGACTCGAAACGACATGGACATTTATATAAATGTACCCCGAATATACTTACTAGCTGGCTTCAGAGTACAATATAGTACAAGAACAATACATTCAATTATTAAGGACTGCTCCAGTTGCCATCGCTTCAATTGCTGTCAGCAGCAGTTTGCATAAATGACTTTTTGTCCTTCTTAAGTAGAACTTTGACGGGGAATGGAAGTCTTATTCGAACTAGGACTGTGGCTGGAACTCTGACTGTAATTGTGGTTGTTCCCGCTGTTGTTAACACCAATTATGTAAGTCAAGTTTTAGAGAGCAATGACTGGGCGTTGACCAATGGACCAATGGACCAATGGACAATGGCGTCAAAAGAAGCCCAAGTAAAGAGTATGGCTTTAGATGACTTTACACTTTAGATATAGCTTCGATAGACCGTTTCCCAGTCAATTTATGTAAAGTCCAAACCAAAAAGCCTTCTGCGTCAATGGTCTGTGTGAAAATTGAACACATTACCAGCAAACTATGGCCGAAATATAACGCAAACTGGTTTGGGGATCAAGTTAATGTTTAGCCTGTCGATAAAGTATGCCAAGGATTGATGGATGGGGTGAGTTGGGGTAGTTTGTGGTTTTCCAAAGAAAGCGTCAGACAAACTGGCGACAGCCAACTGATAAGCTGTCTTGCCTTAAATAACAGTACAATGAGTATTTATAGCAAATTCTTTGTTGCAAGATATGCCCAGACAATTTGAGAGCTTACAGCATGAGCTTGCTTAAATTACATTACACAAATTGCCAAAGCCTTAAAGTTCTATGACTTTAACACTTCGAATCGCTGTTGTTTTATTCTTATTTGTTAGCCGCAGGGGTAATGGGGTGTTTAGGGGGGTTGCCAGCTGTGCTCGTAAATGTTTTACTCATTAGCCATTGCGTGAAAAAACCAATAAACGCCTTCAGTCCATAACAATTCGTGAGGCGCCGCCAACAAATGCAATCAAAACCAGAAACTACAAAACAATAACAAAGACAAATAAAATTAATGCTGTTATGATATGATCATAAAAATAACACAAGCATCTAACTCCACAAACCAATTTGTTGGCGACCAATAAAAATATTGCAACACTTGTTAAAACCAAGTATTTCAGCGAGTTCTTTATGGTTCGTTGACTTTTAAGCAATCGACTTTACTATTCTTTTTTTCTGTTCCTTTTTAAATTGTACTACAATTTTAATTCCATAACAGTATTTAACGATTACCAATAACTTTGTTGATTCAATTCAACTATATAATACTGAATCGACCAACTAAACATTTTATAAGTTCTATCTATTGATACACTCAAAAGCCACATTTCAGAAACTATTTTCGAACGATCTTTAAGAACCTTTAATCCAAATACCACAGCAAAATGTTTAATAGCCGAGGATACTTTCTCATGTCATTTGGTGGCAGGATTCGAGACTCTCTCCTTTGATGTCTCAATGGTTGACTTTTGGAGACCGTATCCAAATTACTTCTTGAAATGAAACAAATCTTTTTCGACATTGAATGATTCAGTGAAATCTACATAGCGTGTTCCAAACTGTACTTGTCTTTAATAATGCATTAAGAAATTCATCGCGACTCTGATGAGAAGTTGCTGGTGCTAAGGGATATGCTCTTAGCAGTTCTTCCATCCATTTATATTCGGCACTTGGTAGTTTAAAATAGACTTCTTCCAATACATACTCTATCATGTTCGTTATTATCCTATTTTGATGTTTAGAAAAGATTATTAAAATGCATTTGTAATGTATAAGGCTCAATGTATTGTGATTTGATGATTGACTAAATATTCAACTTGCTGCGCTGCTAGAATATAATTAATACCCTCTTAATGTGTAAAGTGGGTCTCTCCAAATTGTCAGTGTGTGTCTAACAGATGAATAGTGCTAACAATATATGTATGTATGTGTGAATGTATTTTAATAGTGCTCATTCAGTCTGCAAACCCAACAAATGGCTTGCAGGACAATTGTGACACCACACTCAATGATTTATTATGATTTAAATGCGGTTTGCATTGTGGTCTACTCTCTACATGTATACTTGTACATATAATATATAACAATATATGTATGCTTGCTTGTCTGTGCACAGTTGTTTGTTATTGATGACTTTGTCGACACTTTCAACACACTGCATATTGTGACAGCTGTAACGACACTTGACGCCCCTTGCAAAAATGTCATGCCCTGGGCTTTTGGCTTAAACATAAAAATGTATATAACACATGTTGAAAGCAGTCAAAAGTTCAACTTAGTTCTGGAAATACATTTATGTGGCGTCAGCATCATGTATTTTTACAAGTATCATAAATCATAGCACCTTACTTATTTAAAAAGTAAACAGAGAGTGCACTAGAAATACAAAATGTCTTTACACAGGTCACTTTGTTGGAGCTTAGTTTGATAGACCGTAGCAAGTAAGTAAGTTGTCTTAAAAGAGCTTTCCGATTTTTTAACTACTTACGGATCTCGTATGCTTTCTTACCGATATCAACTGGTGAGCATATTTTATGCTAAAGGACATTATTTAAAGTTGTTTCTTATAATATCTTAATTGATCAAGTTTCTAATTTAAAGGGTCTTTTTGCATTTAGAATTTATCTTGGGACCTCTAATTATTCACGATAGTTATAAATTATGCCCATTGATTTCATTTTGTATTTCCACTTTAATTTGATGTGTCGCCGATTCATTCCCGCCTTTTAATCAATGAATTTACAATTGAGGTCGTGCACTACTTTAATTAAATATCCTAGTTTTAACAGCTGCACGCAGTGGATGTTCATTCGTGTGCCTGCACAGCAACATCACAGACATCACACATACGCCACATTGCTCATTACGCATTCGCCCAGTTGTAATCATTTCTGTAAACTGTTTTCGATCTGCACATCCTGCGGTCGCTCCCTTTTCCCCTTTCTTTAATGGCACCACCACAAGTTGCTCATATGCGAGGCACGTAAAAACCTTTTTGTGATATACAACAATCCCTCTGCTAGTTGGGTAGTAAATGTGGTTGTGAGTGAGGGTTGTATTCAGTATCGACAGCAACGTCAACTTGACTTGCCTGTCAGTCTACTAACAAATGAAGCAATGTCGTAGCTCTAGCAAAACTATTTATATGTGGACCCTCACCCCTAAAGGGTGTGTCCAGGGGTGTGGCCAAGGGAGCGGTCAGGATGTGTGAATGAATGGATGCCTGCATGCGAGAGGGAAGCTATTTATGGCGCACTATTGGCGAATGCCTCTGTTTTGATTAATAGCTCGCGCCAGCAGCTCCACCTTGGACATTGGTCAGTAGTCTCTTAAATATTTGCAATGCCAGCAAAAATGGAATCACAGTAACTGCCTTGGCAAAAAGAACAACGTTAGCATATTTTTATGTTCCAGTCGCGTTTCTAGGACTCGCTGTACTAATTGGCTGCAACTTTGTTGAGGGTAACTAGCTAAATAGCTAACTAGCTTCGCTTCCTTTTGGCATCCTTTGGGCACACACGCTGTGTCCTTTTATCAGCTGCTGCCACACGCACAAACAATTTAGTCTTACTTGGTTCTCCCTCCCTCACTTACATCCATGAATAATGTTCCGGGTTTTGTAGCTAAATGCTAAGGACGATAACGAGGACGAGCACGATGATGGTAATGGCCTCGTTGCCGTTATTCCCTGTCTTCCTGTCTTCTTGTCTTCCTGTCTCCCTGTTGTTGCCTTCGCTTGTTGGCTTAATTGATTTAGTCAAAGCTGCACAGAGTTTAATAGTTGCTCATCATTTATGTGGAGACCACTGCGGCGTCAAAGAGAGTCAACAAGACTAGGGCAACAGCAGCCCGTTAACTAGCACTTAATATTAGCCACCACTGTGTTACACATTTGACACGCGACTTTGCATACAAAAAACATGTAAAAAATAAATAAAACTTAAAGAAAACCTGTTAGGCAGCTCCTCAAACGTCACTTTTTGCATCCAACACGTCCACACATCGCATGCAATCGAGACCGTCTATTGAGTCAACGCCGCCAACACCATTACAGCCATTATGCAGCGGATGGAGAATCGAGTCACCAGCTCAGAGAGTTTGGATTCTTGGGTGCCATGGCTTATGGCCATGAATGGCATCTTATCTTGTCTGCAGCCAGATAAGTAAGTAGGAAGGTATTTTAATTATTTAATACCTGATCAGGCATTGAGAAAATTTCAAGAATCTTTATTATATAATAAAGCAAACAATGTTAGTAAACAGCACATATGCGACAATTGAATACACTACAAAAGAGAGTAAAAATAAACTCATCGTACAACTATAAAGTTTGATAATAGCATTGGGTATCCAAGAATAAAAAAAAAACAGATTAATTTTAAATTAACTGATGAATCATTAAGAATATTTAAAGAATCTGGCTTAAGTATTTTTGTCTTAAATGGGGTTGTGTGACAGCTGTATACTCTTCAAAAAAGATGTATAGCTCTCATTGGGAGGAAACCTTAACAAAACTTTCGTGGTAAGTAATATTCCATATCTAGCTAAACTAAGTAAATCAAAAATATTTCAGTTCAATCGATTAATGTATGAATTGTTTTTCTTTCTATTATTATTGTTATATGTTAATTTAAAATTTGATTTTAAATTATATCGCTAAAAGAGTATATGGTGTCGACTACATTGTATTTAAAACTTTAGAAATGAATAAATAAATATTACAAATAATATAAGTTTTCAGTGTAGCGCACTCAACAGTTAATCAAGTATATCAAAGTCATTTTAAACCAGTATTTATAACATTTTAAGAATTTGATTTCAATAATAACGAAAGTTGTACACACTTTAAAGAGACATTGGGTCTATCTCCTAACTGAGCTATTATTGTAAGTAAGACTTTTGTTTAAATAGAGTACTCAACAATTAAACAAATAAATCAACTCCATTCTAGAACATGATCCGTATCTCATAGCAAACTTAACTGCGTATTTGATCAGACAAGTTTTGATCTTATTTATGTGTGTTATATTAATAAGATAATAGTTTGTTGTAATTGTTGTATAGATGCATTTTGCTCTAATTAACATTGGTGGCACTTGATTTATGCACTTCGAGTAGAAGCTGCTTCCATTTATAGACAATGCAGCAACTCGGAGCCGAGTTTCAATTAATCATCAGGTAACTTACAGGTATTGTATATAAACAACGCTAGGGCGTTGCCAATGGAGTCAGTTTCACAAAAGTATCAGTCGAGCACGGACTCAAAAAGAGAAAAAAGGGATAAAGAAATTTTCATTGAATTTAATCGACGATATGCGAACAACAGCGGTAAATATTTAATTGAGTGTAATGAATGTGAAAATCGAATGAAAAGCGCCTTTTTTATGAACAGTTTCTGCTGCTGCTTCAAAGCCTGCTGGGCTTTCACCACATCCATGGCGGATTGGCTCATGTAGTGCCGATAGCGCTACCAGTGCCAATAGCCGGCACCTACTTGCTGTCTCACCCATCAACAGTTTTGTATCTAGTGCAAGCACCGCCACCACCACCACCGCCAGAGGACGATGGCAGCTATAAGCCCCCAGTTCCCCCAGCAGATGGTTCGTGGAATCCTCAGCCTGGTTTAGAGGGAGAATATGTCGAAGTCTCGACTGCAGATGCCAGTTTGACAGACGGATCCCTGTCAGTTGACAGCTCCTCGTCTGCGGTCTCTGTTAGTTCATCTGCTTCAGCTGCAGCTCAGGAGACTGCTGCTGCTGGTGCAGTTGGTGGTGGTGCTGGCGGTGGTGGCCATGCAGGAGAAGCTGGCGGCCTTTTAGGTGGACCTGGTGGCAGTGGCGGTGCTGGAGGCGGTGGCAGCGCAGGTGGCGGTGGTGCTGGTGGTGGCGGCGGTGGCGGTGGCACTCTGACATCCGGTGAGAGTGGACAAAGTGGACAACCAGGTGCTCCTAGTCCAGTGGGCCCACAACCTGATGGCCAAGATGGCGCTGATGGTCCTGACGGCCCCGATGGTCCTGACGGCACCAAAGGTGGCAAGGGTGGCAAGGGCGGCAAAGGAGCACGTAGTGGTGCAGGTGGAGGCGGTGGAGCCGGTGGTGCTGCACCACAGCCAGCGCCTTCAGCTCTGTTACTTCCGGCACCCGTGTGGGCTGAGCCTGAACATAATTTGATGTAAGTAGGCAGATGATCTGTGATTGAAACATTACTCATATCCGGTCTTTTCAGTGCCGTGCTCTAGACAACTTCGCATGTGGAAAATGCTAAAAGCAGACGAGATCCCGTTAGTGTTTTAAGCCAATTTTAGCCTTAGGTCTAGTCAATGTGTCAAAATCAAGCAAACGAATATTAAAATTCGAAAACGCATGTTCTGCAATGCAATTAAAGCTCGTTACAGTGGCAGCCATAAATCGGTTTACTTTGCAAACTGGGCCAACCAACTGACGGCCAGCAGCTGGACAAAGTTCTAGCTTAACGTCAGCTGTTGCACAGATTCTCATTTCCTTCTCTTCCTCTCTCTCTCTCTCTTTCTCTCTTCCTCTCGGAAACTTTGCTTCCGTTGGGCAAACGACATCACTTGAGCAATTTAAACTTTTCTCTAATAACAATAAATAAGCTTGTCGTACATGTGTGACCACAAACTGAGCGAAAGTCCAAACATTTATTATTGTTATTAGCCTTGGTTATTGTTATGCATAATTTTATGCCATTTTGAAAATATACGAAAAAAGCTTGCGGGTGTCAAAAGCCACATATTATGCATATGCCTAAAAGTAGGCACTACAATTTGTCGGCATTCACAGCGTCATCATCAGGTTATCATATTCAAATTTAATTATCTCGCTTGCTTTGTCAATCAGAGTCACCAAATTTCTTGTGGAGCTCAAACTAATAGTTATCTTAAAAAAAAGGGCAATATGGGGAGATCAACTGTTTTATCTCTGGAAGAAAAATCGAAAATTGAAGCATCCTTTGATTTCGTAACCGCCCGGAACGGACCACTATTTCATATAGCTGCCATAGGAACAATCGGCTCGAAATCAATATTAAGTCTTATATTATATTATCTTGACCAAACTCACACATGGTTTGTTTGATATAGTTTCAAACAGCCCGAACAAATTTGGTGGCGACTTTGCTTAGTGACTCCTAACTTCATTATGTCAACAATTGAGTTATGGAGATCTTAAAAACAAATCACTAAGTTTTTAAAGTTCGGTAATATTGAATTCTTGTATCAATACCTTTTTGGTTTAAAAGGTATGATAATATTCATACACACAAGTTCTAAATAAGATTAGCATATTATCGCCAAGTAAGTAAAAATCGAGCTACCATATCATAAAGTTGATGTAGAACATATATATTTTAAGTTAAATTCCTTTACTCCATTTAAATTTTGTTAAAGCCAACTAACACATAATGTGCAATGCTGCATTTTGTTAAAATGTTTTTAGATTTAAGATTCAACATTTCTGTCTTGATATTATTATTCAACTTATAGTTGACAGCTGCTGTTGGCAGCAACAAACTGGGAAACACTTGTATTTTAAAGTTCACGTTCATGAAAATGTAGAAGAACGCAAATCAATTTTGTAGCAACTGAAGTTGCAATTTGGAGAGAAAAATAACATAAAGGAAAAAGCGTGGAAAACAGTTTTTGGCATGCAACAATCAGCATCAGGAATCGACAATCGCATTACACATTTTCGTTGCTTATTTTGCTGTGCAAATGCGCGAAATGTTCAACGCATTTTCAGCTTCAACGGCAACAACATCCACAACAGCGTCAACAGAAACAGCAACAGCAACAACATAAAAAGCAGCAACATCTGCAACAGCAGCAGCAAATTGTGTTGCATTATCTCTGTATGTTGGTTCAATTTGTTGCTGTAATATTTGATACGCTTGTTGTTATTGTTGCTGTTGTTGCTGTTGCATTTGCACCGTGTGTAACTCCATTATATTATGTGTGTGTTCTGCTTAGCATTGTTAGAGATAATTACATTCGAGTACGATACTTATATGTTTCCATAATTAACAACGGTTGCAGATCAATACGACCCAGTAAACACCAAACCAAATCGATTTTATTTAAGACCACAATCATCATCAACAATCGAATAATAAGACTATTATATCTGTGTCCATGTAGCTATTCTTATTAGTCTCTTGTTTTATTCAAGGGATTTTCAGTAATCGGCGAAGCAAAGTTTAAATGTAGCTTGATGCATTTCACAAACCTAATACCAAGAATTGGCTTAATCAGCAAATTCCATAGAATTTGCTGCTATGGAAATTAAAACTGTTCTAGAAAGTCGGGATGTGTAAGGTCAAGGTTGCAGGTTTATGTTGCAGAAAACTAAGCCAATTAGTAGATTATTTTAGAATAGGGCAAATTTCATGCTAGTCATGATAGTTTATTGGCATTACAATTAGTCAATTTGCAACAATAGGTATCTGTCATGACAGCAATTATAATAATTTGGCTCTGCAATGTGAATTTCAACACATGGACTTACATATATTCAAATCGGATCAATTAGACCATAAATTAACGCCTAAACCATAAATTAAATTGAAGCAAAACATAAAAGCCACTTTAACAAAAATATGCAAAATGCTACAAGTAAACGCCCACCACATAAAAGTGTCTATAAACCAGGCAAGCTGGCAAGAGATGGAAGAGAACATAACCACTAGCTGAAAATGGCTTAGTAATTGTGTTATTTTATACAAATTTTGTTGACTGGCATTTGTTTGCTTAACGGTTCTGGCCTGGTGTCGATGTTGCAGTATTGGGCACTGGGCTGGAACTGACCCTCCAATTAAGAGTGGTTCTGGCCAACGGCAAAAGGCAGCCAAGCCAACTGGTTGCCAAATTGCTATCCATGCAAATGAGCCACAAAACGCCAAAACGAAATTCTTCAATTCGTTGGAAAATGAACTGGCAGAAATAATAATAAAAGAAAAACAAAATCGTGGCAAGAAGCGAATTGTGCGCCACTCAACGCCAAAAACATTGCAATAATAAAGTTGGTAAAAATGATTTGAGCCAAACACAACAATGTTGCACATTCACTTTTGACGTGGGCTTTTCGAGCCACGCCCACAAGCTCTTGTGGCAAGCGGAACGTTCAATCGGTCAAGCTACCGTTGCTGCTACTGCAACTCGGGGGGCTGCCACATTCTGGCCACACAACTAACCATTTAAGCGCTTGTTGGCAATTTAAATAATTTCAATTGAAGCATAATTAGAGTTTAAGCCAAATCAATGAACAGATCAAATCAATGTGACCCGATGCTTAACTATTCGTAAACCTGCGCTGACCTCAAGGTCGTCGAAAATTGAAATTTACGCCATAAATTCAATTGCCAATTGTTGAACATGTTTAATTAAGTGACTAAATGTCCACCCTCACCCCCTCCTCCCGTCCCCTGGGGTGTCATTTTTGGTAGCCGCAAAGGGAAGCTCCCAGTGGGCTCACCTGCTCTTATTTATTTGTTGAAAATCGAACAGGGCCAACCACCAACCACTTGTACCGTGACCTTTGCGTGTGCGGCGTAGATTGTTAATTTTTAATTAGTTGAGCCGGAGAGCCCGACAGCCTGCTCTGTAATTGACGGCCAGGCCGCCAAGGTTATTGATTAGTGCAAAGGTTGCATTTCAATTTATGGCTTTCAGGCATGAGGGCTGCAAATTAATACATACTCGAGGCTAACACCAAATGTAAAATGTAAGTAGTTTCCAAATTGAAAGCCCACCCAATTGATAAATATATTTTGGGCCAACTTAACACAAAAGCATATACATTCCCATTCCCGCATTCACATACACATTCAGAAGGATTTCCACCGTAGTAAAACAACGAAATGTCGCTTTTCCGAACTGATTGATTGTTTGCACTCGAATGTGTTTACAGATTCCTGGGCTCACTTCATGACCCCTCGTTTTGCATTCCTTCTGAATGGCAGCTTGTACGAATATGTGCATATTTCAATCGCTACACTATACAAATATTTCATGTATTTACGCCTCAGCTACAGGTATGTGACAAAGTCAGTGCCGCTTTCAACATTCCGAGCGGAAGCGGAAAAAGAGAATGTCATACAATTTTAAATGCAATGCGATGAAATAATTTTGTAAATTGTTCAACGTGAAATCCATAAATTGAAGTTCATATAAAATTCTCGTTGGTTATTAAATCTAACAGGCAAATAATGTCTTTACCCTGTAAGCATTGGAAAAGTGGGAAGAGAGATATTTCTAAGGATTTGGGAAGTGCAGAATTATATATTATGAATCGTTTGAACTGAAATCATTTGTGTTAATTAATTTGAGTAAATTAATTTGTTAAATATGTCTCTTTATTTACATATTCGTTGGAATTTGCCAAAGTGACAAATTCTTGTTATTTTTTTATTTCATTTTATGTATTTTGTACATACTCCCATTAAAAAAAACATTATAGTTTTGTGATCAAATACATTTTTGCAGTTTATTTGTCTGTTTGCAGTTTCATATAAAATATATATACATATCCAGTACATGATTCAAGATATATAAAAAATTACAACAATTATTTACAACATACTCGTTCAGCATTGCTCAAGTCAAGAAATTGAAGAAAGATATAGAAGAACAGTAAGTCTAAGTCTATCTAAAGACTCAATAGTGACAGTTGGCAGTGGAAGAGAGTGAAACAGAAATTAGAGTTAGAAAGTGTTGAAAGAAAGAGAGGAAAGAAGTTCTACATGAAACTGAAGTTAGCTGGAAAAGGAATTAAAACGGGCAATTGAGACAGCAGCTCAAATCTCCCATGTGTAGTTGTTTTCCAATGATTGCTTGTGTGTCTAACAGACAGAGATAGTAATAAAGTAGTTGCTGATAGAATATAGAAGAAAGAGACAGTAGCTTGCTTCGATTGCCGTTATAGTGAAACAAATAGATATCGGGGCAGATTATGTAGGGATGCTCGTCGTTGTCGTTGTCGTTGTCGTTCTCGTTGTTGGTTCTCGGTGTCAATGGCTTAAACCAAAACTCATCGTTGTTTTGGACTTAATAGTGGTTGTAGTGCGCGTGGTATTGACCATCATCCTCATGCGCAGAGCCACCATAGTAACCACCATGGGCATGGGCACCACCGTGACTAGCCGCTGCCACAGCATTCAAATGGGCGGCACGGGCATGTTGAACCTCTGCGGGCTCAACGGGGACACCATTGTGGATGACCGGGATGTGGATGGGACCCTTGTGCGCATAACCGCTGGCATAGCTGTGTGCGTGGCTGTCGTGGCTGGCATCCCATTGACCATCGTAGTGACCATCATAGTGACCATCATAGTGACCATTATCCCAGGAGCTGTGCGAGCTGCCGTGGGCGGAAGCCTGAGAAACGGCGGCAAAGTGGGCGGCCTTGGCGTGCTGAACCTCGGGGGTGTCGACAGGGACTCCATTGTGGATCACAGGCACATGGTAGCCACCGTGGTGGGCAATGGGAGCGATGGCATGACCGGAACGGGCAGCAGCGTGAGCAGCAAAGTGAGCGGCCTTGGCATGTTGAACCTCAGGAGTTTCGACGGGAGCACCATGGGCATGGGCAACATGTCCCAGAGCCTTGGCATGAGCAGCATAATGTTCAGCCTTGGCGGCCTGCACATCGGGAGTATCAACGGGCACACCACCATGAGTAAGTGGTACATGGGCAGCATGGCCACCATAAGCCCAGCCACCACCATAGATCGAACGCTTGTACAGATGATGTGCGCCAGCATTGTGGGCGGCAGCGGCATGAGCAGCAGCATGGGCGGCCTTGGCGTGTTGCACCTCAGGTGTGTCGACGGGAACTCCGCCGTGGGTCAGAACGGGAATATGGATGCCATGATGAGCGTATGGCACATAGGCAGCATGAGCATGGGCAGCGGCATAAACGGGAGCAGCATGGTGCACGACGGGAGCCTGGGGCAGGTTGGTGCCTACTGCATTGAAGCCATGATGGGGATCAGCGGTATAGGACACCGACTGTGTGTGTCCATGTCCATCCACATAGGAGTAGGAGCCGTGTGTGGTGCCATCATGAGCACGGGTCTCGTGCTTCTGTGAGTTGGGATCGGCATAACCATAAGAATAGGTGTGGGTATGAGGATCCAGATGTTGATATTGTGTGGATACGGCTCCGTGCCAAGAGGCGGACACCGTTGAGATGAGCAGAGCGGCGGCAATCAACTGCATAAAAAGAGAGCGACATGGATTACAATTTAGTTAGGCCGATACGTAACGTAATTGCACTTGTCAGCCAGTCAGTAAGTCAGTCAGTCAGTCAGTCAATCGGTCAGTCAAATAGACTTTTCCCAGACAATTTCTCGTGTTGTGCTTGCGCCAACATGTTTCTCTTACTTTTCCTTTCGCCTGCCTCTTTTAAACTCTGATCATCCCCACACGCCCCCTTTTGCTTATACATATATGTATCTATATATTGTATCTCTCTGTTCGATGGTAAGTGCCGTCATGCGAAACATTTGATTTGATTTGGACTCGAGATAGTTGGAGCCATTGAATTACCGCATACGAGTCCATTATTATATTATGTGGAGCAAGCGGTGACTAAACTAACCAACATGCAACATGTCAACAGCTTATCAACTGACTTTTTCACTGACTGATGGCAGCTGAAACTAATTTCTGGGTGGTTCAGCGTTGCAAGAAACAAGATGTGATCATGTTTAAAGGATTAAGCTAAAGAGTATCCAAGCCAACAACAAAAACTAACTAGAATTACTAGCAGAGAAAATATCGGAATAAATATTTTATTGACATAAGCAATTCATTCAAATGCCCAAGGGATAATATAAGGTAACATTTCACTATCTAATAAAATACATATGTAAGTATCTAAAAACAATATCAGATATATCGTAAACTTCAGATTTAAAGTACTTGATCTATAATTGTAAATATTAGTAAAGGTACTTCCTATATAAAGGCTTCTATTTATAGAATGAAAACTGTATGTTCTTTTCACTACAGGAAGAACTACATTCTTAATCATTTTCAGAACAAAATTGGACAGAAAATAGTTTAAGAATTCACTGGTTTAATTCTATATCTAAGCATTACGAAATTGTAAAATCTACAAACGAGTTCCTTTAAATTTATATGCTTAAGCGAATCGAGTTCTATGCCTAAACTTTTCAGAATTATAAAAATCTCTCACAAATATATTGCATTAGTCGTTGATTTATCCTTATTCACATGTAATTAAATTATTTATTTTATGCACATTTTGTTTTTTACTTACAAATGGCTTCATTTTTGTTCACAAAATGTTTAATCACAAGTTGATTTTGGTTGAAAAACGTTAACGGTAATTGTCCGTTTAAAGGAAGTGGGGTTAACTGGGGGATTAAACAGAAAACTAACTACACACACTCTCGACACACAGGCACTGGTCGATGGGACGCTGGACGATGGTTGAACCTCCTAGAATCTCGACTAGGACTGTTAACGAACTGTGCTGACTGTCGGCGGACGGCTCTAATATATACCGCCAGAGACATAGAAAGAGGCAGAGGTAAAGACAGAGACAGAGGCGTCGGCTGAGACGCCGGCGACTGCGCAAAGACAAGACAAGAAAAAGCAAAAAGCAAAGTGCAAAAGCAATACCACACACAACAACAACAACAACAATGGTAACAATAACTACAATGAGAGCACAAGCAGAACAATGTGCCACAAGAGTAATCGAATTACAACGTTAATCGCGGCTCGAAGCGGGTTTTAGCCATAACCATAGCCGAAGTCGAAGCCGAAGCCAAAGTCGAAGCCAAAGCCGAAACGAGATACGAATGTTGCCAAAGCATGTTGCTAGACATTTTAGCTATATTGCTGACTCTTTTAGCGCATTTTCTAGCTAGAGAAATAAAAAACAGTTCATATCACATGCATACGACTGCTCAAAGAAGATAGAGATAGAGATAGATGTAGATATTATTGGTGCTGCATTTTGCGTTTGTCACTGCAAATGCTGCCATGACCTTGCTTTCGATTGAGACTCAAACGTTATGGCCACGTCGGAAAAGAATTTTAATTGCTATCTGGTAGTGTGTATTTTTTTTATGAGTTTTAGCTGCTTTTGAACGCTTTTTGACTGCCGTGTGGGCAATTGAACTTCCGTGGATTGAACAATTAGCACTCATTATTTGGTATGGGGGATTTATGTTCGATCTTATCGCCTTTGTGCCTTTCCAAAATGTTTGGCCACAAAAAATCCGACCCCGCCCAAAATTGCCTCTCATAAACCGCTAACAAGGGGCCTGTGCCCCAGTCTAAGTGTGTGTTTTTCTTCTTGTTGTTGTGGTTGTTGTTGTTGTTGTTGCTTGGGCAGCAAATTAAAAAATTCTTATGAATGCTTAGGGAGTCACAGTTGCTGCAACTTGCAACATGCCACGGGCCACAACGCGAAAAGTGAGCAGAAAAATCGAATAACAACAATAAAAAGCCATAACAACAGCAACAACTAGAAAATTGTAAACCAATTTCTGGGCGTTTTGCCTCTTTAATCATTGAACTGCATCGAAAAACGGCAGAAACGAAAAGTTTGCAAATTAAAAATATAAGCGCAGCAACCAAAAAAACAAAAGACATAAAAATGGTCTGTCTAACAGTATATAGTATTGTTGTAGCTGTTGTTGTTGTTGGCACATGTTGCAGCATTTCTTTATAGTCCACTCGACTCAATCTTGATGTTGCATTTGCCACACTTTGCAATTGTTGTTGTTGTTCTTGTTGTTGTTGCTATTGGTTTTTATTGTTTTACCTGCCACACAAACAGGCGCAACACAAGAAACACATTTAATAACGAGTGCACATACAGTTCGATCATTTGCATTCGATAGGCGCCATCTATGAGTGACTGTGTGTGTGTGTGTATATGTGTGTGTGTTGCATGTGGCATATGACACACTGTGCCACATATCGGCAACTTAATTTGCTCAGCTTGCCTGCAAAGCCAGCGCCAATTTAATTTAAATAAACCAAACTCAAGTTGCGCTTTTGAACTCCCCCAACAAATGTCTATATGTATGTATGTATATGTATGTGTGCATTCATTCGGGGGCGTGGCGGGTGTGTGTTTTGACATTTTTGCAACATGCGCAACATTATAAATAATATTCCCGTTGTCACCTTCGTTTTCATTTTCATTTTATTAGTATTTAGTTTTTGTTTATTGTTTTTTTTTTTTTTACACTGAATGCCGACATGTGGGCTGAACTGCTCAAGTGCAATCTACAGATTTGTGTATATGGTAAACCCACCTATCCTGTACAATTTGTGAGCTATAATTATCATTTCATATGGGTGCGCTACAGCAAAAGCAATGCGGTATACGTGTTTCTCTGCATAAATAAAGAGCTGCAGCAAAAAAAAGTGCTAATTATATAATCATATTTATTAAGTTATTTTCTATATACTTAGGGAATGTATAAATACCACAATGATATTAGCTTAAACTACTAGAAGTAAATATTAAGTTAACTACCGCGTTAAATATCAGTTATTAGGTAGAATTAATTACAGTGTCAAATGCTTTAACAAATATTTGAAAATAAACATTTTCAGCCTAGAATTATCCGTATCCTCCTACAATTTCAGCAAGTGTCATTGTAATTTTTTTTATATATTACTTCATAATTGTCTTTATTAAAACGCCATAAAAATTTCAGTTTCTTATGAAAACACCTTTTAGATTAATATATTACGTATACGCTCCATATACTGTTGTAATAAATTTATTAAACTAGTTTACTCGATGGCATTTCAAACCAACTCTTATTAATAATTTTAACTACCTATGCAATTAGTATTAAAAAAAAAGAAGGAAATTCTTTAGTTGCAGCTGCAATCCTAAGTGGCCTCTCCATATATGTACATACATATGTTTCAAAAGCTTTCAACGGCTGAATATGGTTCAAATTCAAACACACATTAATATAGAATGAAATCGTAAGAATCTATCATATATTTATCATATTTCGAGTGGTTGCACATTTGAAGTGTACTCGTGTCACAGGCTCCTCTCTAATTCACAAGACTCACTATCATCCATCAAAACAGGCTGAAAAGTTGCATTCAAAATGCAATTCAGAGGCGTGGGCGTGAGCTGCCTGTTGAGGTTTTTATCAATCTGTTTACGACTCTGTAAATGCAAATTGAGGCATTCAACACAATGCAGAATACAATTCGAAATCTGGCCATAAATTGCATGCCAAATGCCTTCTCGATTCAATGGTTTAACTATTCAAATTGTTAATTATTCTTGCTTAGATTTGTAACTATTATGAGTACTCATGTTTTCAAAAATTTGTGTAGAATGTATCTGATTTGGTTTCAAAACAGTTAGAAACTAATGTGAAGCCATTAATCTTGCAGTTCGTAATCCATATTCATTAGTAAATCATGTTTAATTAATTGCGCCAGCTGTAAAACAACATAATTAACGCAAATTCTACAACAAAGTCGCCGCGGGTGTTGGCCACTTTACAAGTTGGCCCAGTCGACCGGTCGACCAGTTGTCCAGTTGACCAATTGTCGATCTGCTGGATCATTAGGCAAATGAGCTCGCCAACACTTGCACTGCTACAATTAAAGCCAATTAATATTTAAATTCAGTTAGCAAAACAATAAAATGCAGAACTGAAACGCAACAACCACGTGGCAATAAAGCAATTGCAATTGCAATTTATAGCTCGGTTCGGTCTGGGAAATCAAAGCAAAACCCCTATAGACCTGCCACGCATCACTGAACCACAGTTGGCATTGAAACTCTTGCAATCGTCTCTTCAACTCGTATTTCAGCTCTATTGCCGTTTTGGCCAAGTTTTTGGTAGTCATTATAGCAGTTCCTTGCCTGCTTTGCTCAGTGGTGTAGTGAAGCGCATCCGACACTCTTTTGGCTGACTTTTGGCCAGGCGGATGCAGTCAGGCGTTGGGATCGTGACTTCCAAGCCTGACCAAGTCGATGTCTATGGGTGTATCAATTATTTCATTACCTACGTGCATGTCTGCTGTTATTTGTTCTTACACAAATGCTGTTGCTTCAAATATTTGTGGTTAATTACAAAAGCTAATTGCTTAGAAATCGTTGCGGGTTTGAATACAGGATGTTTCATTGAAATATTTGGAGCTACCTTTAATCTTGCAAGAAATTGTTTGTAGATACAGTATTTAACTTTAAATTGATAAAATAAATCAATACAAAATACATTTATTATTTTACTACTTTTATATTCATGAATATAAATCTGAGCTGATAATTTTAAATGGTTTATTTAATATAATGTATTGTGACGATTGCATTAGTTGAAATTAAATAAATAAATAAAATCAATCTGTCGCCTTATCTACAGGTACTTAACAGTAAAATGAAACCACACTTTAAATCAAATTATTTATTAGATTTGTATTCAATTTAATGTAAAGCAAAACACCCTGTACATTTAGATCAAGAATTAATCCAGTGTGCTAAGAGTGCAAAGCTAAAATAAATCATTAAAATTTATGAATTTAATTGCCTTCAATTATTGCCACAGATATGTATAAAGCGTTGCAAACTGAGCACAACTTGAACTGCCAACAGTTAACAAGTAGTTACGCTTACCAGATCTCCAAGATCTCCAAGATCGTGGCGTATTTGTTGGCCATTTCAGTTTCTATTTGGTTTCAGTTTGGATTAGATTTTCGCATTGAGTGGCAGATAATTCAATTCAATCAACGGTGGCCACCCTAACATGAAATTACAAAAATTATGGCACAAAAAAAAAACTTGCTAACATGTCATTAGGGTGTTACTCGACGAAGACGTGAACTGAGGGGCTTTGGCATTGCATGTGGTCTGCATCTATCACAAGGCGGGGCCAATTTAATTGACTGGGGTATAGGGCCAACTGTCGACTTTAGTTGCATTCAATGAAATTACAAATTTCTTGCAATCACTGGGAAACTTGATTGATTGTCGCATTAGTTGGCAATTTGTCTGGGATGCGATTTAGGTGCAGTTCCCCTTGCTAATCGCGTGGGTTGCTGTTCAAGCGGAATAGATATCGCTAGCGATATTGATATTGATATTGATATTAATATAGACTTTTGTGGCCCAGTTGTTGGTTGCATGGTTGCATGGTTGCTTGACAACAGACTGTAGCAGCTGCCATCGAACTTTTAAGCAATTTGACACGCTTCAAACCTGTATTTTGGCTGGTTCGCTTGCAACATACAAGACGGCAGCATTTTTGTGGCCGGTTGTCTTACAAACTGTGGGGCGATTCGCCACAGGTGCCACCAGGCCAAACCCCTCCTTTTAAAGAAGCAGACCCAAAAACAAAAACTCACACAAAAACTCCCACGCCCCGACAGATGCCAGGACAGAACCAAACCCAACTAAGGATATGCACGTGCCACAACAGAATCACGAACAGGCTTTCGCGTCATTTAAATGCTGACCTCCAACCAATTTGACATGGAAATTCTAAGCTACAATAAACGTAAAAGCGGAAAAGCGGAAAAAAAAGACACTGAAATAACGATACATGGCAGGAATTGTTGTCGCATGCGAAAAATGACACACAAACCGCACCACAACAACGTGGCATTGCCACATGGCATACAGAGTCCACCATTCATGTCCACCATTCATGTCCATAAAGTGCGCACAAGCGCATGAAATGACGGGCAACTGGTTGAGGAACCATTGCCTGAAGGCGCGGCCCCCGGTTTGGCCTCTGATATTAAATTTGCCAAAAACAAAAGGAGAGTAAAAAGATGCCAACATGCATAAAAATACGCCAAAAAGCCAAGCGCAATTTAGGCGTACAGTTGACCACCCAACGAACTCAAACCCAACACGTCGACGCCGCTTGATGGGGCAACCAGGCTACGTGCAACGTCAGTTGTTGCAAATAAACTTGCCTGCTGGCTGGCTGGTTGTAAACTAAGCAAACAACCGCAGTGGCAAACCATTGCTGGGATTGATTCGGAGGCTGGACAACAAACGCCCTGAAAATAAAAGAAAAATACATAAAAACTGGGTATAAAGAATAGAGTATAAAATCAGGTGAGCACTGCTTCAAATGTCTCTAAATTTCAAGGATATTCAACCGTAACATTGCATTAATTTAAACATCATAAAATGGTTTAAAATACCTGGGAGATTACGCCATTTAACTGAGGGCTGAGTGTGAATCTCGAGTTCGTAAAATAGCTTGAGAAATGCTCAGAACGCTGCGAGTCACATAAAAATTGTCAGATAATTGATCTGTAAGTACGTACTTAAGGGCACAATGACAGTTGCTTAAATTGGACCATAAAGACCTCTTACTTCTTGGATTGAGCTTTAATTTGTTGTACTTTCAGCTTGAATATTTTTGTTTAAATAAACAAAATTAGAATAACTTTAAGTTTCTAAGTGTAAGATTTGGTCAACATAAGAAGTGAAAGAGTTTCATAAGGTGATCATATGGAGTATACAAAATTATCAAATACATAACAATTGTAATGCATGAGACTTTTATTGTTTTTGCTTTAAGCTTATATTTGAATAATTGATGAAACATAAGCAGATAACAAAAATAACTTAATTGGTATTTTGATAGATGTTTAAGACACGTGTTGGGTTTTCTTTTGCATCCCTTGCTTCCATTTCCTTCATTTTCACACACTCACATATTTAAGTTGAAAGTTGGTTTATCACCGTCACGCATATTTATGCTACGCTCATATTTCTGGCAATTCCATTATTCATGCTCCATTTGAAGGTCACGTCTCTGGCACCTCTGCTTGCCCAGGCCCAATCACCATTAGCCAAATACGAGTTAACGGCCGTGTCTCAATATCAATTTCTGAGAAGACAAGAAAAAGAAGAAAACACAACAAATGTCGCTCAAGTGTCGCACGTTTATGTCGCCCCCTCACTATCAGTATCTCTCCCACCCAATCATTTGCTATCTATTTTCTAAGCTATGCATCTCTATCCAATAGAGCTGACAGTTTCAGTGTCACTTTCAAATTTACGCAATGACAGGAACGGAAAATTTCCACAATGGCAACATAAAGATAACAAAGGTCACATTTGTGTCAAAAAAGCGAAACTTTTCAATTGATTGATCGGACAGGTTAGATGCCAGTTGACAGCAAAGACTTTCAAGGTTAATTATCCGACAGAAATTCTTAGACTCAACTGGGATTGGTCTTTAGTTTATGGTATAATAACGAAAAGATCTGATATTTTTGAGTTGCAGCTAATTTTATTTGTCACAAGCTGTGCTTCCTCCTTTTTTGTGACTTGGCATGTCCTGCTGCAAAGTTCGTTGAATTAAAAAAGATTAAAAACTAATTAAGCAGTGCAAATGGTGCAAAGCAAAGAGCGTAAAACTGAGAGATACAAGCGTACAACTAGAAAAGTTGAAATAACGTTTAGCTTTCTTGCTATCCTCACTTTATCTACAATCGCTTCTAGCAGCTAATTGCCACCAAGTCAGCTAAAGTTCCTTCGTCGCTTCGAGTCCTTTTTTAATTGCTGGAATTTTCTTTTCGTACCATTTTTTGCATTATCCCAGGTTATTATTGCAAACTAATTGCCTTAATCGATTTGCATAATCAGGCATCATGAGCTGTGCGACAATCAAATTGTCACTTGCAATCACAATATGCATTTAAATTGTCGTCACAGAGTGTGAAAGTCTTTGCAAGACAATTCGAATACATTCCCATTCATTGTAAATCAAATTGAATTAAAACAAATTGCATTGAAAACTTGCAACGCAACTTGTTAACGCCATTAGCGACAAGTGTGGCAAACAGACTGGCAACAATTCACACTCTAACACACACCACTCACACACACCCAATTCCCAGGTGACGCTGACGCATGCCACGGGCGCACGTTGCGTATACGCAATCTCCGAGTCGTTGGCCTTGGAAGTGTAGCCAAAATAAAAATAAACCAGTTGCAACTGTGCAACGTGTCGATTAGCGGAAACTTGCGTGTGCCAGGCAATTGGAAGTCAATGTCATGTCTGAAGTTCAACTCTGATTTGCGTAAAACCGTAAATGAATGAAATGACTAATCGATGCTGTGCAATATCGAGTTCAATGATATTTAAGAGGAAGCAGATCCCAATGCTAATGGAAACAATCTGAGCCGAATGTAAAGTTTACAATTCCCTTCTAAAATTAAAAATCACCTTGACTCTTAATTACAACAATTAGCATTAGGGATATCTTTAGAAAATCAAAGGAATATGTTATATTTTACTCCAACGAAAGTACAGTTTGTTAAACTATTTATACAACACTATCAGTTAATTCATTTAAACAGTTGATTCATTTAAAACTTAAACGATTCTTAAGTCTCCTTATTATGCAAATAACTTTTCTTTAGAAAACTAAATTGTTCCCATTTACCTCTAAGTATTATATAATTTAATGTGAACACTTTCGCACAGAAAGTTAGTAGGAATTATATAATGTTTCTATGAAAATTCTTCAGAAAATGTTCTAATCCACAATAACAAGAAGATTCCTTAGACACTTAATATATATAATATATTATCTACTACACATTGATCTAATCTAAGTAACTAAGTTTAGCAAATGTGTCTCTTGTGATGGAAAAGAAGACTCCAATTCAACTCTCAGCATCACATCATTAAATGTAATAATTAAGTCAATTCATTACATTGATATTTATCTGGCGTTTAATTATAATAAGTAATTCCTAAGTATGTCTTGTTGCAATCAGGTTGTAGATTATTTTACTTTTTTGACCAGTCAAGCAACAACCTACAAAATACTTTTTGTAGTCATTGTCGGCAGTCCAGGCAATTCGAGTATTAACCATATCAATTGCAAGACTGTAACACCTTAGAGCATGCGCAACTTCAGTTAAAACCAATGCTGGTCAACTGATGCGGGCGGGTGATCAACTAATGCGGGCCCAAATCCAAAAATACAATTCAGGCGCCGTTGCTGTTGGCGGCATCGTAAAAGTGCAAAGTCACGGATGAATGAGCCGACAGTTCCCAGTTGGCCGACAGTCGACAGTTGCAGTTGCAGTTGGAACTTTGCTTCAGCGATTCGTTTTAATTGATTTTTTTGTGCCTTGTCTTCTTGGTCAATTGTGGTTGGCAGGAGCGGCACCGCCTGCTCCACTGGCCGATGAGTTGCCGTTGTTGCCAAATAAAATCCGCGCTTGGGCAACTAATTTGGTTGAACATGAAGCCTGGAGACAGTGGTATCTAATCCAATACCAGGCATGCAAAAGAGTTGCCAAATATTCGCGGCCAAATTTGGTTTCTCCTAATTTTTTGGTTACCAACACTTGGCACCCTCTTGCCATATAGCTAGATTTGATCGTTGTTTGTGTTATTGTAATTGCCATGCTTTGTATAGTTATTTTTTTCTTTTTTAAACTAATTTTCAAATGCGGCTGGCAAAATGGATTTCCATTTCCACTCGCTTGCCATATACTTTTAGCGGCAAATGTTATTGGGCCACGCCGAGTGGTTGCTGTTGGTAATGTTGTTGCTGTTTTGATGGTGTTTATGCAATCAAAATTCTTGCTGGCCCCCGGGTGAATAGCAACAACCACAACGAACGACTCGAATGGCACTTGTGGGTGCAATTGTAATTATCCTAATTTATGTTGTATGCTGCTCGCTCTGCTGTAGTTTTTGTCGATAGCGGCGCATATTGCGCATACGCCGCGCTCGCCTGGCCTGCCCCGCCTAACCGCCCACCACTGATTCTAATGCCGCACAGATTTATTGCAAATTATCTCGCCACTTGACAATGATCGATAGTACAAAATTTATGTATACAAATTTTGGAGTAATAAAATGCCGCTCTACAATTTCCAGCTCTTGATTCTCCAACTCTAGTAACTACAGTTTGTGGCAACATTGGAGTGCACTCGAATAGCAACTTATTTCCCTGGTTATCCGATTTCATTTTTCTGCTCCAGACAATTCAAAATGTTTTCCACTGTCATTGCTGTCGGTTGGCTTTTACAATAATTAGCTCGAAAATAAACGAGGCGACAATTGTGAATGGACTCGTGAGTGCATTAGTAAAGTGTTTGAAATGGAATTTTGGCAAATGAATTGAATGGACGTAATTAAGTGTAGAGTGCCAACAAGCTTTTAATGCTCAAATCTATATCATATTCTGCATTTTAAATAGAATTTCAAATAGTTTAGCAATACAATTAATTGCTTTCCTTTTATTATTCCCATGAATATTCATGTCTATAGCGGAACTACATACGGACATTTAGAGCTCCTCCTCTTGTCATTACTAATTTGATACAAAAACATGCACAATTATTAAATATGCTGCAAATCTTGTTATATAACTGCACGTGCACAAACAGTCAGGTGTTAAATAATTAAATTAGCTAATAAAAAACTTCAACAATAATAAGCAAACAAATGAATGAAGTAAGCCAATAATGGCATGGAAATGGCAGGGGGCAGAGTTGAGGTCAAGACACGACAAATAGCTTGTAGGTGTAAACAATAATGTATTGAATAAAAAAAAAAGGAAAAATATAATGGAAATCAATTTGAGCATATGAAATCGAAGTTGTGGATACAGTTCAGGTGTGGTCCACTCACTCTACGCAGATTGAAATGTTCTTGTCAAAGTATGACAACAAATAAACACGAGCAGAACATGTACGAGATTGTACAATACATTCAGGTAAATCATTCAATAATTACAGAACATAGGCGTAGACAACGCCAATTCCATTGATTAATGGACACTTTATGCTGTCTTGTGATAATTATTGCTACTCAACTGTCAATTCATTTTTATTAGCACGCACATTCGATTTGTCAGCTCATAAGATTTATTTTTCTTAATTTAGAATTTAATTAAGCTTATTTATTTTAAAGATTTACTACTCGAATGACAATATCTGAAAGAACCAGATTGTTTATAAGCTAATAGAAGTTAAGTTCAATTTGATATGTCAGCTTATATGATTTATTTACTTAAATTCTGCATTTAATTAAGTGAATAAACCTAGAGAGTTTTCATGAAATAAATTATAAATTATTTCAAAGAAATAAATGTGTATAGCTTTGCCAAAGTTTTGCAAGCTTTAAGTTTGGTAGGCCTTTGGTCTGTTGTTGTTTATTATTTAAAACAAACTGTTTGTAAATGAACAGTCAATTTATAGATCAAGCCATGGTAAAAATGCTTTTACATCTTTGTTTCTTTTACAATTTACAAATTTACAAAGCTTCAAACAAGTTAAAATGCCTAATTCAGTTACGGCATTTATAGTTGCAGTTGGTAAAGAGAATTCAGATTAAACTAAAAATTATTCAATTGGAAATCAGTTTGAAGCTGCACAGCTTTGCCTATTAAGTCAACTGATTACAGTTAAGAAACTCTGCTGATATGCTCACAGCTGAATTCCCATCCGATTTTCATTCTGAGTGTAAGCTCAAAGCAGTTGGGCCGCTGTTTTGCCCATATCAATTAGTGGTTAACTTGCGCAAATTAAAATTATCGACGGCAATGTGCTGGAGGCATTATCATTATCGAGTCTAAACAGCCAACATCAATTAACAATTATCCAGAGACGTTACCAAGTCCCAAAAACACTCGCTACGTCACTTAAAAGGTGATAACAGGCAGATGCAGCAGCAGCAGCAGCAGAAACATCGGCAGTAGCAGCGGCGTCGCAGGAACACAAAATCGATTTCCAAAGCTGAATTCTCAAATCAGATTTAAAACGCCACCGACGCTCAAAGTTACAAGTGCTTCTCTGAAAAAAAAAGTTTAAAAAAAACATCCAAAAGGGCAAAATTTCTGGTGAACTGCTAGTAAAGTAAATTGCACCGCTACTGCATGTAAGTGTTTATTCATTAGAATTTTAATTAAAATTCAAATAACTCGACCGATTTCCACGAATTCAACCTGAAAATACATGAATCAAAAGGACTTCTAACCTATTTTCCCAACATATTGTTTTGCATCGAGCGCCGAAAATTCTTGTAAGCGTCGGTTTAAATTTCAACATAGTTTTAGCTTTAGTTAGTTAAAAAATGTAAAAATAAGATCTGCATTAGTTAGTTGCCTTTAAAATGGGAAAAAATTTATAACATGAGGGTCTGCAAAATGACGGAAGAACAATATTCAACTTAGCGACTTTACGATTACTCAAAAAGCAATTTAATTTTTAAACATTAAATTACAAACTAAACGACTTGATGTTTTCCGAAAACCATTAGTTAATCTATGGCCTAATCAGGCTCTGAGTCTTGATTAGTCACTAATCAATCAGGCTGTTAATGCAGCTACTTATTATTGATGAACCTGTAGATGATTCAAAAGTTCATTTACAACTGGGCATTCATTCACAGAATTTTTCTGTTAATTAACTCATTTTATACACACTCATTGATTCATTGTTGGTTCATTTACCTTTTGTGTAAACTGATTTTACATCTGTGAGAGTTCATGAGTATATACTCGTATAACGAGCACATTCGATTAGACTGTGCTCTTGAACTAAAGATCAATTGAATATTACAATATAGACAAAACCATCATACTGACAAACAATTATGTATATATATAAAATTTACGCCGGAGACTTCAATTCTGACAATAGCAACAACAATTGCATTCTACCTATTTACAATTATACATATAGTAAGATGCAAATATGTTGATCTGTGTGTGTGTGCCGATAAATTGACATGTTCTCAAATCTCGGTCAGAGTCGCTAATTAAAAGGTTTAAGGCTAAAATTAGCATACCAGGCAATGGCAATTCAAAGTGAATACGACTACAGATGCAACACCAATACACACACATAAACATTTCCCACATGTATATGTATACACACACTCAATTACACACACATTGATTTGCGTGTTTACTGTTCATGAAACTGAATTTCATGCCCATTATAGTACGAGAAGTGGACAAAAGCCGCGACCCCAAACGATAAATGCCCATAGCTTAGTCCGTATATGATGAAATGGGGGAGACTGGGATGAAAGCAATCTGAATGAGGTGCGTGGCGTCATATTAGATGGCATCGCATGCCGGCAATTATCCGCATAATCTTGTAATACTAGCCTAAACCTCTAATGCCTCTCCGCATGTAATGTTGTGCAAAGGCAATTTACTTATAACTTTCGCCTTCAGGAACCTTAAATTCACTTAACTAGTTGTTCATCAGTGTAAGGGTGTTTATGTGAGTGCCTGTGATTATGCAGATTCGCAGTAAATATATGCATTTGACATTTTCATAAGAGTGTTAAAATATTACGTATACGCAATGTAGACCTTGTGCAAAAAAAATATTTAAAATCATATATATTATAGATTATAATTGCCTTAACATTTGATTCTAACCTCGCTGACCTATGGTATCAAGGGTATTTTTTATATATTATACTATATATGAATATATAAAATTCTTTATATTTATTAAATATATATTTACAAAATTGATTGTTTTAACATTTAGTTCAATCACCGCTGACTTGTGTAATAAACCTAATTTTGTTTTAACAGGGGCTGTTTAGGTTATTAAACATAAAATAATGTCTTTAAAAGTATGATGAAATGTAAATTACAGTTGTCCCTTTTTTAAGTTACACCATGAATACAAAATAGTACCAATTTCGATAACATGTCTTGTTTTGTTCATATGAAAAGTGTAACATTTTCAGTTAAATGACCTTATCAATAAAAAAAGTATTTGTTTCCACTAAACAAAAGTAGCAAATGTGACAACAGTGACTGTCATACCGAACAAAACTGGCTGTAATAGGTTCTTATCTGGGTTTTACTCGTACAGCGACTAAAAACTAGTTACATGAATTAGCATAACAGTTGACTAAATGAGAAATGAATTTGAAACCAATGATGTTAATATGACCCAACTGAGTGAAGTGTAGCGCAACAAACTATAGGCATAAGCACCAAATTTAACCTGCTTTGGCAATGCTTCTGTGCAATTGTTTTGTGAAATTAAATTAAATTGATTGAATTTAGACTCAATTCGTTGCTGAACCCACGGCGATGGAGGTCAAAAGTGGAACTGCCACTGTGTGCCAGTGATAATGACACTAATTTCAGCACGATATGTTTGTTTGTTTCTTTTTTTTTTTTGGATACATACGCCTGCACTTGATCTGTATATATGTGTGTACTATTATTAACAAGAACTGTGTGTGTGTGTGTGTGAGAGAGATACTGTTGATTAGCGCTCATTAATGCAAACGGAAGTTGCTGCTTTGTGAGCATATAAATGAGGTTAAGAGGTCAAACAATCTGTGAACCCAAAGCACAGGTATTATAGAGGTTCAAGTACTTACAGAAGGTCATGCTGGGGGTATCGATATGATAATCTCGTTAATGTTTACTAGGTTTTACGCACTGCTTGACAAACTCAATAGCAGCAGAATATACCGACTGCAGGGTAAACAAAGATCACAATCATAGAACCTCAAGCAAACGTGTCTCCACGTTTCCACCTCTCTCTCTCTCTCTCTCTCTCTGTTCTATCTATATTTATCTCTTCCTCCATCTTTGCTGCCTTAGAGGGTTTTTTATTGTAGCGCCGTCGTCGTCGTCGTTGTCGTCGATCTACGTCTTCATTCAATTGTTTGTCGCGCGCCGTGATTGTGTCCCGTCCAGCTTGGACAGCCGGGTGCAGTAGTCAGTGATCTGTGGTCAGTGGCAGAGCCACAGCTCTGAAGCTTGGCACTTTTTAGTAGGCATTGCGCGATCGACTGATGCGCCAGCACGATCTCGGCTAAATTGCTACTCGGTTCGCAGTTTACAGTTCTCAGTTCTCAGCTGCCAGTTCCCAGTTCTCGGTTCTCTCGATTCTCTCGGCTTTTCATTGTTTCGCAATTGCGTCGCGTTAAAAATTGCGTTTAATTAAAGTATAAAAGAGAATAAAGGCCACATCGCACATTTGGAACTATTCGCTAGCTATACTCGTTATCATATTCATATTCATTTTCATAACTGTGTTATGAGCCGCCATAGTCCGTTGAAGTTGGCACTGCCACAGGTGCACTCCGCCCCCGCGCATCGCCCTCGCGTCACTTTGGGATTGGGGGTTAACCAACAAACGGGACGTTTACAATGGTGTCCCGGTTTAACATGCTGTAAATTACTTTTGCTGCTTCCAGTGGTAATGCTGCCATTGACATTGGTACTGTTGTTGCTACTGCGGCTGGATGGAATGTTGCAAGTTCTGCAGCTCAGCGAGCAACGTGTCCGCAATCAACAGACCGCAACATCCATGGCAGAGTTTATACAAGATTACGATTCTCTGCTGCCGGAAAGTGACAACTACAATGAGCTCATCACCGAAGAGTTTCTTTTGCCACAAATGAAGCAAAATCAGTTTGAGTCGCGGGCCAGAAGATGTCTACCCTATCGCTATGGCAATGGAGAGACTCTGGATTTGGAGGAACGCAGCATATTGATGAAGGATGCACGTACATCCTTTTTGCCACATGGCCCTGGAGTTATTTCCATGCCACGCGAGTGCTTCGATAATGAATTGAATGTCCAAAGCGAAGATGATGCTGGTCAGGAATACGATGTCAGTCAGAGGGAGGCGAAAATTCCCAAACGATATCCAGAGACCCTGCAATATTGGTCAGTACGAGAGCGAAGAGAAGCAGAGCAAGAACAGAGTTCAAAGGAACCAGAGTCTCCTTTAGTCGAGGCTTCATTACCCTCATTCTGGAACGAACAAGGAACACGAGATGACATACGTCTAGCTCAGGCCAAGACTATGCAACGTTACATGAACACACAGATAGATCCTTGTGTGGATTTCTATAAGTATGCCTGCGGCAACTGGGAGAAACTGCATCCCATACCCAAAGACAAGGCTGGCTTTGATACTTTCGAAATGCTCCGGGAGAGTCTGGACGTCGTGCTCCGCAATCTTCTTGAGAAGAACATGCAAATGCCCAGCGCCGAGACACGTGTTCATAACACACTCTTTACGCTTAATGAACAGGAACCGGAAACGGATCAGGCTGCTGAATTGATAGCTGAGCAGCTACGTCGTCATATTGTAAGGAGAAGACACTTGCTAAATCGTGTCCTGGTTCGCTATAAACGCTTCTCCAATAACACCAAAAGGAAGCGACTTATTGAGACGGCACATGAAAAGTCACAAGAGGAGGAAGCAGCTGTAATTGCCACTAACAATAAGGAAAAGGAGAACGACAAGATTAAGGATAAGGAACAACTGCAGGTGACCACCAGCGAGTTCTTAAAACCCAAGCATGATGCACAGATGAAGGCCAAGAATCTCTACAAATCCTGTGTGAACAGTGAACTCCTAGCACGACGAGGACTGGAGCCCTTGCAGACACTTATTCGTCATCTGGGAGGTTGGCCTGTACTCGATCCGGAATGGCGGAGTACACACTTCAATTGGCAACAACTGGCGGCCACATTGCGTCGCTACAACAACGATATACTCATCGTTCAATGGGTGGGTGCGGATATCAAGAACTCCGAGGAGAATATCATACAGTTTGATCAAACCGGCTTAGGGTTGCCCACACGAGAGTATTTCCTGCAACAGAATAATGCAAAGTATCTTCATGCCTATCAGCGTTACATGTCCGAGGTGATGCAGAAACTAGGAGCCAATAAATCGGATGCATTGCGAACCGCCTCCGAGTTGATTGCCTTTGAGACGAGACTGGCAGCGATTACGGCTCCTGCAGAACAAAGACTCAATGTTACGAAGGTAAGTTGTATCTTCTCTTTATAATCTCTATAATTTATAATCTAATGGAGTAGTATAATTAATCTGTGGCAATACAGTCGAGCTTGGATATAGTCAACTCCCGATTATAAACTTTATTCAAAATATAATAAAGTAGTATAGTAAATTTGTGGCAATACAGTCGATAAATATCAATTTACAATATCAAAACCTTTCTATAAAATAAATTTTCATATATTCTTAATTAACATCAACAGTACATCATCTGTCTTTAAGAAAACCCATGTAAATCATAAAGCCTTAAAAAACAGGAGCCATTAAATACCAAAATCGACTTAATATGTGTAACCTTTACACATGATATGTATATAGCCACTTTCCGATCTTCATAGTTAACTTTCGCACAAGGTTTTGCATAAGCAATTTATTTAGATAAACAAATTCATGTAAGGGTATCTTACTGTGAAGAACTTTCGAAATTACTTTCATTCTTATTTGTATTCAGCTTTAACTTGTATTCTCTTTCTGTATTTTTCAGCTCTATAAGAGAATGACACTGCAGCAGCTAAAGGCGACAGTGCCTCAAATTGGCTGGACAACGTATCTGAGCACATTGCAAGGACGCAATGTAAATGAAACGGAGCAGGTGGTGATCTATGCGGTGGATTATATGAAAAAATTGGTTGATCTACTCGCTGTCACAGATTCTCGCACTGTGGCCAACTACATGATGTGGAGATTTGTTAGACATCGCATTAACAATTTGGATGATCGGTTTGACGATATCAAACAAAGTTTCTACCATTCTCTGTTCGGAAGAGAAGAGAGTCCACAGCGATGGAAGGTGTGCATAGCACAGGTGAATACGAATATGGGCATGGCAGTGGGTTCCATGTTCGTCAGTCGGTATTTCGATGACAACAGCAAGCGGGATACATTGAGAATGACCCATGAACTGCAGCAGGCATTCCGGGAAATACTAAAGACAACAGATTGGTTGGATCAAAGTACCAAGCAGTTGGCTGAGGAGAAAGTTAATGCAATGTCACTGAAAATCGGCTATCCAGATTTCATATTAAATGCCGAGGAGTTGAATGAGAAGTATGCCGGCATTGATATCCATCCGGATAAGTATTTTGAGAATACGTTAAATGTGCTCCTTCACACAGCCAAAATGGAGCAGGCCAAGTTGCATGAACGTGTGAACAAAACCAACTGGCAGACGGCACCTGCCATTGTTAATGCGTATTACAGTCGCAATAAGAACCAGATCATGTTCCCCGCGGGTATCCTTCAGCCCCCATTCTATCATCGACACTTCCCCAAGTCGTTGAACTTTGGCGGCATTGGTGTGGTCATTGGTCACGAGCTAACCCACGGCTTTGACGACAAAGGACGTCTCTTTGACAGCAATGGCAACATACACAAATGGTGGACGGACTCCTCCATTCATGGATTCGATGAACGAGCTCGCTGCATCATTTCTCAGTACGGCAATTACACGGTCGAGGAGGTGGGAATATCGCTTAACGGCGAAAGCACGCAAGGTAAACCACCTGTCTATTGTCCCTTAATCATGTACAGTAAACTCGCATAAATAAGAACCTCCTTAATTCTTAAAGTAGATTTACGAAAGTTCTTAAAAAAATAATGTAAAAAAGATTATAGCTGTATTACTTACTTATTCACATTAACGTACTATTTTAATTTCTGCAGCCTTTTATTCCTATAAAAAGTGACGAAAATAAAAGCAAGAGTCTGCGTTTTTTGCTGCGTTGCACAGAGTTCAGTTAGATATAAAGTAAAAATAAAGCATTATATGAAATTCGCCAAATTATTTAGGGTCAACAAGGTCAACAAGTCAACAAAAAGTAAACCTTTTTTTCTTCATAAAACAACGCATTTCTTTCCAATCAAATTTGGAAAAAATTTTGAAGCTTTAATTTCTGCAAATTTTTAAAAAAGTGAAAAAAATAATATTTTAATGAACACCATTTTTTTAATTGATCAATAAGAGTTTTGAAAATGTAAAGCACTTAAATTGACAATTGTAATTTCTGGAAATTTTTTTAACTATTCGTCTTATACACAAAAAATCAAAACAAAAACTATTTTGATTAATCACTCGCAAATTAGAACCGAAGTTGTAGCTTTTGGTCTAATTTCTAAGTTCTACTTTGTGAGTCTTTACTGTAACTCATTATATTATCTCCCTTTCTTAGTATCCCTCCCTCTCTCTCCCACCCTCTATTTAGGTGAGAACATCGCAGACAATGGAGGCTTGCGACAAGCATTCCACGCCTACATGCGTTGGGCAAATGCGAATCCACAGGAGGCGAAGGAGGACATATTGCCGGGAATGAATATGACCGGACCGCAGCTGTTCTTTTTGAATTTTGGACAGGTCTGGTGTGGTGCTATGCGACCGGAAGCGATACGAAACAAACTTAATACGGCCATACATAGTCCGGGTCGTTATCGGGTTATCGGAACGCTTTCCAACTCCTTTGACTTTGCCCGCGAGTTCAATTGTGCAGCGGGCACACCCATGAATCCTCAGAAGAAATGCAGTGTCTGGTAGAAAGAGATAGAGAGAGTCGCACTGCATGGATTATCTACACACATAGCCTAAGAGTATTACAAACTAAGTATTCCTAAATACCAGTTCATACCCTAGTTAAAGTCTAACACTAAATGTGAGTATTCGAATGCCCCTTTTAATCATATTCACATTCATGTTGCCATTCCCATTCATTGGTTCAATTTAGCATCATTTGAATTGGAGTTCTCAGCTTTCTCCTTCTATGGGTTGTTGTGCCAACAACAACGCCACACTTCACTTGGACCCATTTGCGACTCATTCTCATTCACATTCACATTCACATGCATATTCACTTAATTAATGGTGATTTATGCTCACCAGTTGGTGTGTCTTCCTCAAGTTGTTGTTATTGCCGTCGACTTCTTCAATTGTCTTTGCAATTGGGTTCCAATTGTTATGCGCCACTTGGCAAATGCCAAAGGATATTCAAGAAAAGTTGATTTTCTCCAATTTATCACATTTAAAAATTGAACACAAATATGTCTACCATCATGACAAAGTTGCGAGTCTTCTAAATTTTATTTGAAACTCAAAATTAGATTAAACCAACATTCATAAAAAAACTTTATTAAAATTGCACATATTTACTAATAGTGTTTTCATATTTTTGATTCCAGCTTGCATTGTTAATGTTGGAACTTTAACCAGAAGCTTCAAAGTACACTTGCCACTCATAAAACAGGATTTACTCAAAGACGTTAACAATATTTATATATATTTATTGCAATGTAGCGAACTGTGCCAAAAATAATTTGTATGCTTTCTAATTTTATATATTTCATAGTATAATTAACTATTTATATTTTTGACTTGAATTAATTTAGTTGCAACTAGTTATGTTTTGTGATAATTTTAATAAAATCAAAACAACAAATTTCAAAGCATTCACAAACAAATTAACGTACCATCAATTATTTTTTGGGGTTTTTCAACACTGCTGGCAGTTCCAAAACTTTTGCAGCTTTTTCAAGCACAAAGTATATATGTACATATATTTTGGAAAACTTTTTTGAGCATATTTTATAACACAAATAAAACTCAGAGTAGAGTTCCCCTTCAGTCGGAGCCGTGTGCTCAGCGGGAACAGAACTTCGATAGGTCGTTTCTGTGTGTGGGAAAGATCCAAAAATATATATAGACAATCAGAAAAAAGGCTATCAATAGATATGAAAACTACCAATGCGGCTAAGTGAAGTGTAATTTATAAAATAGAGAAGAAAAAAGATAAATTCTATAGTATTTAGAATAGTTGAAATGCATTTCTGGTTAATTTGCATTATTTTGCTATGGCCCAATGAGGTCCGTGGCTATGGAGCCAGTTCCTATGGAGAGCAATCGATTCGCATTGGTAAGGTCGGATATAATCACTCATTAGCTCTCTTCACTCATTACTCTTTAACTCGAAAATCGAGACAGGTCTTATCACCGATGATCCCACGGACAGAATACAGCAGACTTTTGAACATGCCATCTCTGTGGTTAACAGCGATCTTAGTATTCCTCTAGTGGGTGAAACAGAAAGAGTCCCTTATGGAAATTCTGTCCAGGCTTTTACACAACTCTGCAGTCTAATGCAGGTCAGTAATATATGTGAATTTTAATTATTAAAACATAATTAATTTTTAATATTAACTACCTCTTAGAATGGAGTTGGAGCTGTTTTTGGACCCGCTGCCAAGCACACTGCGGCTCATTTGTTAAATGCGTGCGATGCGAAGGATATACCCTTTATATATCCTCATCTCTCGTGGAGTCCACAGACGGATGGCTTCAACTTACATCCACATCCGGAGGACATTGCCCATGCACTCTACGACATTATAAAAAACTTTAAATGGTCACGTTTTATTTTCTGTTATGAATCTTGTAAGTTACTGACAGTATTAGATTTGCAATATATAGATATATCATGCCTCTCCTCTTCCAGCTGAATACCTGACTATATTGGATCATCTGGTGACACTTTATGGCACCAAAAGTCCCGTCATCAAGGTTATGCGTTACGATCTTAATCTCAATGGCAACTACAAGTCAGTTCTTCGTCGCATTCGCAAATCGGATGACAGTCGCATTGTGGTTGTGGGATCCACGGAAGGAGTCGCCGAGTATCTACGTCAGGCACAACAAGTGGGTATTATGAATGAGGATTATACGTATCTTGTGGGAAACTTGGATCTGCACACCTATGAAATGGAGGAATATAAATACAGCGAGGTTAACATAACAGGAATACGCATGTTTGATCCTGATAAAAAAGAAGTACGTGATTTAATTGATACTTTAAATCATGAACTTGGCGAAAGTGAACCATTAAATTTTGGTAAGTGTAATCTATGAAATTAATAAAAGACAAATTTAATATCTTTCCAATTCCTCTAGGTTCGTCCCCCATAACTTTGCAAATGGCTCTCACCTACGATGCTGTGCGTGTTATTGCCGAAACCACCAACAATATGCCATATCAACCACAACAATTGAACTGCTCCGAACGCCATGACAATGTCCAGCCAGATGGATCCACTTTCCGGAATTATATGCGAACAGTAAGTAAACTTTTCTCATAGATAATCTCTTCTAAGTCGTATTAAACTGTTCTTGATTTCAGTTGGAAATTCTGGAGAAAACCATCACTGGTCGTATTTACTTTCAGGGAAATATGCGTAAGGGGTTTAGCTTCGATGTGATTGAGCTGCAAACTGTGGGTTTGGTCAAGGTGGGCACTTGGGAGGAGGGCAAGAAGTTTGAGTTTCAACGGGCGGAGCAAAAATCTCAATTAATTGACATTGAAGAAGACTCCTTAGTAAATAAAACCTTTAGAGTTTTAATCTCTGTGCCGGTAAGTGGAATCTCTAAGCGATGCGGTTACCAAAATAAAACCAATATCTTTAATTTAGAACAAACCCTATGCCAGCTTGGTGGAAAGTATTGACACTTTAGTGGGTAATGCTCAGTATGAGGGCTATAGCATAGATCTGATCAAGGAGCTGGCTGAAAAACTGGGCTTTGACTTTACCTTTCGCAATGGTGGCAATGATTATGGTACCTTCAATAAGACCACTAACATAACAACCGGCTTTCTAAAGGAGCTTGTAGAGGGTGTAAGCAGAAAATCAAATATACTGATAATTCTATGATAATTTAAAATGTCCAATATAGCACGCTGACTTGGCGATTACGGACTTAACTATCACATCGGAGCGTCAGGAGGTCATAGACTTTTCCATACCATTTATGAATCTAGGTAAAGCTCTTTCCCGATATTCCTTCCTTTTAATAATAAATAAATACTCTTAAAAGGTATTGCCATTCTGTATATAAAGCCTAAAAAAGCGGAACCAGCACTCTTCTCCTTTATGGACCCATTTTCAAAAGAAGTATGGCTTTATCTGGGCATTGCCTACCTCGGTGTTTCCCTTTGTCTCTTTGTGCTGGGTCGCCTTTCACCTTCTGAATGGGATAATCCCTATCCCTGTATTGAAGAACCAGAAGAGTTGGAGAATCAATTTACCATAAATAACTCACTGTGGTTTGCTACCGGAGCGTTACTTCAACAAGGCTCAGAAATTGCACCAAAGTAATGAAATAATAATTTAAAAAAAAAAAATTATAACTCCATTATTAATTCCCCATTTCACAGAGCTCTTAGTACTCGGACAATATCATCTATTTGGTGGTTCTTCACATTGATTATGGTATCCTCATATACCGCCAACTTGGCAGCTTTTTTGACCATTGAAAACCCAACAAGTTCTATAAACAGCGTTAAAGATTTGGCTGATAATAAAGACGAAGTACAATATGGAGCCAAGAAATCCGGATCCACCAGAAACTTCTTCTTAGTAATCGCCATTAAAATTATATAATCTTGAAGAAATAATAATATTCTAATTATTCTAGACTTCCGAGGAGCCAATTTATATAGCGATGAATGAATATATGGCCAAAAATTCAAAAATGTTATATGAAACGAATCAGATGGGCGTCGATAGAGTTGACGAAGATTATGCTTTTTTAATGGAGTCAACGACCATCGAGTATCATATACAAAGGAAATGTAATCTTAAAAAAATTGGTGATGCTCTCGATGAAAAGGGTTACGGCATAGCCATGCCCAAGAGTAAGTACTTATAGAATATAATGGGATATTGCAGTTACTTAAGATTACAATATGTGAACCTGTAGATTGGCCATATCGAGATAAGTTCAGCAATGCTTTATTGGAGTTGCAGGAGCAAGGCGTCTTGGCCAGGCTAAAGAACAAATGGTGGAATGAAATAGGTGCTGGAGTTTGTGGTGTAAGTTACGAGAATTGTTTTAGATATTATATGCTATAATATGTGTAAATTACATAGGCTAAAAGCAAAGACGATGGTCCCTCGGCACTTAAAATGGAAAATTTAAGTGGCATTTATTTAGTGTTGATCTTCGGTTCCGTCTTATCATTTGTCCTTTCTTTTGTCTATTGGTGTTTATTTGTATTCAGGAAAGCCAAATTCTACGAGGTAAGATTCAATTAATATTAATATTTAAAATTAAGATCTGAATATTCCTTAGGTTCCATTCTGTGATGCACTTGCTGAGGAGTTTAAAATTGTCATCAGTTTTGCGGAGAATGAACGCGCCTTAAAAAGTGCCCAGTCTGTCTACTCTCACAGCCGCAACTCTTCCCAATCTATTGATTCGCTCGAAACAGATTCGGAAAACAATATTCCGGAAGATGCTTAATTTAAAAAAAAAAAAAGTATTTAAAAATATTCAACAAACATTTTGCATTGTTTTTCTCTTTTTGTCCACTCAAATTCTTAAATAAACTTTTAAATAACTCAAAAGCTTTAAAGCTTTCACTCGAAAAAGTTTTTAAAATCATTATTTTGGAAAAGTCCACAGTTGTCATTTTTCACTCGTCGCGAAGAGAACACAAATTCCGCACACTATTTAATGTTATTAATTAAATCTATATATGTATATTTATAGATAAAATTATAATAGATTTATGCAATAAAATGCATAAGTGCAACATTTTTATATACTTTTCAATAATATACTTGAGAATAACGATTCTTAGCGCACAACAAGATCATTTTGGAGATTATGATGGAATCCAGAATTTGGGCAGTGTACCAATTGGTAGGTTTTTCTCGATCTCAAAACGCTCGATTTATTTTTAATGTCTCGTTAAGAGAACATGCTGTTCGTTCCATCATCGCCGAAAGCTCATAAAAATGTTTTTAAGTATGTATTTGTTTGTTTGGGTTTTCCAACTGTTCGAGACAGTTGTCTAGACTCTAGAGTCTAGAGGATGAACCACAAATGTGTTCAATAAGTTCAAGTTTTTGTTTATAAACAAACCGGCGAATGATTATGGGTTATTTACTCATTATAGGCTTGTTGACGGATCAGAATACGGATCAAATGAACATTGTATTTGATCATGCTATAGATGTGGCCAACCAGGAACTCGGCTTATCACTGTCATCTCTTAAAGCAGATGTGAACTACGGCGACGCCTTTCATAGTTATCGCAATCTCTGCAGAATGCTAGAGGTAATATTGAAAATTGCTACTCTCGGATCTCTACATATAAAGAATATATATTTTTTTATCCTTTTTACCTATACTATTTAATACTACTAGGTTTCTTTAAATTTAAGTTTTACTGCTAAACTTAAACTTGCTTTGAATTTCATATTATTTCAAAACTTCTTATTCTAGACGGGCATAGCCGGAGTCTTTGGTCCCTCTTCGCGTCATACGGCTGTGCATCTGATGTCCATATGCGATGCCATGGATATACCCCATATATACTCATATATGAGTGAATACCCTGAAGGTTTTAATCTCCATCCACATCCAAAAGATATCTCCAGGGCTCTTTACAGCCTCATTATATCCTTCGATTGGTCGCGTTTTATATTTCTCTACGAATCAGGTGGATTTCATGCATTTTTAAAAATGTATCATTTATATAATTTAAGATATTTTCACAGCGGAGTACTTGAGTATTTTGAATGAACTCAACTCGCTCTTTGGCATGAATGGTCCAATTGTGACGGTTCTACGTTATGATATGCAACTGAATGGCAACTATAAAACTATTCTGAGACGTATACGAAAGTCCCTAGACAATCGCATTGTAGTCGTGGGGTCCACAGAGACGATGCCAGAATTTCTAAATCAGGTAAGTTCTATTACATTAGAAAAAACTTATATCACTATGTATATTTGCTTGCAGGCTCAACAAGTTGGCATTATCAATGAGGACTATAGCTATATAGTTGGTAATTTGGATTTCCATTCTTTCGATCTAGAAGAGTACAAATACAGTGAAGCTAATATAACAAGTCTGCGGCTGTTTTCACCTGAAAAGATGGCAGTGAAGGAACTAATGCTTAAATTGGGCTATAATATCGAACAGGATGAAAATCGAAATGGTAAGACAATGTACTTTAATTTAAACCGTTTATTCATTGTTCTCTTTGAAGGATCTTGTCCCATTACCGTCGAAATGGCGCTTACTTACGATGCTGTGCAATTGTTTGCCGAAACCCTTAAGAATCTGCCCTTTAAGCCCATTTCTCAGAATTGCTCACAACGTACCGAAAGTGTTCGAGACGATGGTTCATCTTTCAAGAATTATATGAGAACGGTAATCTTGAGCTATCAATGAGAGCTTTAAGATCTTCTAATATCTTTTATTTTAGCTACGACTTAAGGAGAGATTGCTCACCGGACCCATCTATTTTGAGGGCAATGTGAGGAAAGGTTATCATCTGGATGTCATTCGGCTGCAACCCTCGGGTATTATAAAAGTGGGCACTTGGGATGAAGAACGAAACTTTACGCAAGAGCGATTAGCTCCTTCAAATTCCCAGTACGATTCAATTGACATTTCACTGGCCAACACAACGTTTATTGTGTTGCTTTCGGTTCCGGTAAAAAAGATGCAATTGTATAATAACTTATAACAACTTATGGCCATGTTTATTTTACAGAACAAACCATATGCCAGTTTGGTGGAGAGTTATAAGCAGCTTGAAGGAAACAATCAATACGAAGGATATGGCGTGGATCTGATCATGGAATTGGCAGATATACTAGGCTTCAACTATACATTTCAAAATGGTGGAAAGGAGTATGGTGCCTTTAATAAGAGCACCAATGAATCAACCGGCATGCTACACCAGATAAGGCATGGCGTAAGTAAATATGTAGTAGGAATATCGGATTAATAATTGTTATTAATACAATATTTCAAGTACGCTGACTTAGCCGTCACCGATCTGACTATAACATCGGAACGTCAAGAGGCCGTTGACTTTAGCATACCATTTATGAATCTTGGTAAGCACTAAAACATTGGTACATAGTCGACTAGTAATACTCAATAAATATTTCAGGTATTTCTATACTCTATTTAAAGCCCCAAAAAGCAAAACCAGAGCTTTTCACCTTCATGGATCCGTTCTCAACGGAGGTCTGGTGGTTTTTAGGTTTTTCATTTTTTGGTGTTTCATTAAGCTTCTTTATCCTTGGCCGTCTGTCGCCCAGCGAATGGGATAATCCATATCCTTGTATTGAAGAGCCTGAAGAACTGGAGAATCAATTTACTATAGGCAATTCCATATGGTTCACAACAGGTGCGTTGCTACAACAGGGCTCGGAAATAGGACCAAAGTGAGTTCACTTTATTATTGTAATAATATAAAATGAATACCAATATAATATCCATTCCGATTCAGATCCTTATCGACAAGAATTGTGGCTACTTTCTGGTGGTTTTTCACGCTAATTGTTGTCTCTTCGTATACCGCTAATTTGGCTGCCTTCTTGACCATTGAGAAACCACAAAGTTTAATCGACAGTGTCGAAGATTTGGCCGATAGGAAAGACGACGTTGTCTATGGTGCCAAGGCCTCTGGATCAACGCGGAATTTCTTTTTGGTAACATCAATATATAAATTTAGATTTTAAACTATACAATTCTACTGTGTAAAGCTTTTCAGACTTCTGAGGACGAACGTTTCATTAAAATGAACAAGTTCATGACTGAAAATCCGAGTTATATGACGGAATCAAATGAGGAGGGCGTCCAAAGGGTTAAGACTAATACTAACTATGCTTTTCTTATGGAGTCCACAACCATTGAGTATAACACAAAGCGTGAATGCAATCTTAAAAAAATTGGTGATCCTCTTGATGAAAAAACATATGGTATTGCTATGAGGAAAAGTAAGTAAATCTAACTAGATATAATATTATTTACATACGATATTTAAGTTGAATATGCGAAATTATTCTTTATATGTATCATGTTTTATAATACAAAACATATTTTAATATGGGTATCTCCACTTTAGTTTTCTTATCTTTTGTTATCATTGTAGTATTTCTTCTACACTAATAATTATTAATTATGATTATAATCAGTTATTAATCTTTTATTTTCTATTTAGATTGGCCACATCGCGAAAAATTTAACTATGCTCTGTTACAGCTTCAAGAGCAGGGTGTGCTGGAGAAGATGAAGAACAAATGGTGGAACGAGGTTGGCACTGGCATATGTACCACAAAGGAAGAAGTACCTGATGCTACAGCACTGTCCATGGACAATTTAGCTGGCGTCTTCTTAGTGCTCCTTGTGGGCAGTGCTTGTGCTCTTTTTTATGGAGTCATCAGTTGGGTGCTTTTTACCATCAACAAAGCAAGACACTATCGCGTAAGATGTCTCGATCTAAATCAAACAACTGAAACATAATATAAATGTTGATTTACAGGTGCCGCTGAAGGAGGCTCTAAAAGAAGAGTTCGAGTTCCTTATCGACTTTAACAATTATATACGAGTTTTAAAGAGCTCAGCTTCAATATATTCTCGTAGTCGTCAATCTTCAATGTCAGTGGGTTCCATCAGACAGGATTTAAATTGAAAATTGTCATTTTTATTAAAAGTTTGTTACTTGAAATGGAATGTTTGCCTCTTGCTTAAAAAACGTACAGTAAAACTGCTTAAAAAACGAGTAAGAATACTTTTGAAATATTGCTGTAAAATTATGTTAAATATTCTTAAAAAAAATCGCCATACTCAATTTGCTTAAATGTTAATAGTTTGTTAGTTTTGAGTGCTTGATTTGCAAAAGCACCATAAGGAATATTACGACTATACTCCAGCAGAGGTAGTGCTACAAATTAACAAATTTTTCTTATCGCATAAATAGAATATCCGGGAGAGGATTAATAAATATTTTTTCGCAATATTGCAGAGTATTTAGACTTATTTGAGATCTGTTTTAGGTCCAGTGCTTGGCTCGCCACAGCAGACAATGTATGTGATTATCCACATCCACTTGCGGCACAGATTTGGCAGCACTATGCGTGGGTGTACTCACTACAGAGCCCGACGGATTATTTGGTGTGTTCTCGGCGGTGTCCACATAACGTGATATTAAAGAGCGATAGCGTCGTCCAAGTGTAGCAATCAAAGGAACGCTAGCATTGTGCATGGTTATAATTGCCTTGATCTAAAATGGCAGATAATTTGTTATATACATAATCAAATTTTAACTGTAATCTTTACAAATCTTTACCTCGTTTTCGTATGGCCGAAAAACGCTGATTGGCCGCAACGTTTGCAGCTCTGCAACAATGAGGCAACCCCAAGTGGTGCCTATGTAGAGCTCCGTGTTGTGTGCAGCCAATGCCGAAATTTGGCATTTAATTAAATTGACATGCTCATCAATGGCAATGCTCTGAAGTGATTCGGAGCAGGGCAATAGCTTGGAACAATCCAATTTGTTTTCAATGCGCTTGGAAGAGGCGCCCCATTGATAGACCATGCAACCGGGATACAGGCAGCTAAAGACATGGCTATCATTGCTGCAAAGACGTGCCACTTTAACATCTTCAATGAGGTTTGGTTCCTCGCTGTGACATAACGCCTGATGACCGCATACACCCGACTCGTTCACCGGAAAAACGTTGATTTTCCCAGCTATTTCGCCACACCAAAGCTCATAGATGCTGTAAATAGTGAAATCTCAATAAGAAATATTGAAATCTCCAATGGGAATGTTAATCTTACCCATCAATGAGCACTGAACAGGCGGCGTGCAACACAAAACCGGAACAAATCTCGGTGAGCACAAAGGAACCCTCGGCAAAAGCGCAATTACTAGGCATCCGACTGGCATCCACCAGAAATACTCGACCATTGTGCAATCCGACGGCAACGCGTGCAATTCCTTCCATATAAACAAGACTTATCACAGCTGACTTGATGGCGGGATCAAGCATGTAGGAAAATAAATGGGCATAGCTCGATGTGCTGTAAGCATGCAAATTGCCCGACACATCTCCCATCCAAATCGTCTCGCCCACCAGACAACAACACATCATATTCACCTTGGGAATACGCTGGGCAGAACGAGCACGTGTCGATGCCGTATTTTCTGGTGTTTTAGGCGCCACCATTTGCGGCTGGGGAGCACAACTTATGCTACTGCACTGTAACAAGCTCCCAGCTGACGAAACATCCAATATGTCGATGCGTGAACCAAAGGCTGGCAACCATAACTCCAATCCTGAGCGATCGTCCTCGAGGCCTCCCAAAAGAAACTGAAAGGCCCCACACACAATCTTGTCGCTATGTGGCAATGCCACCACGTCCAGTAGATGAATACACTCTGGGGCACTAAAGGTAATTGGAAAATTGTTTTAAAAATGTTATAAAAAATTCAATTTATAATATTTCAACTGGACTGGATTACATTTACAAAGCGAGTGAGCTAACGTACAAAAAGAAAAAAAGAAATGAGAAAATGGAGTAAATAAAGCTTTCTTTTGGAAAACTATAATGACAGAATTTAAAATAATAATAAACTATAGCAATGATATAAGAAAATCCAGAAAACAAAAAATAATGTTGATTGTCCAGTACCAAAATATTTTTAAATTTCTCAACGACTAATAAAATCCACAGATTTTCGGGAACTTAAATTACCAGTAAATTTTAGTGGCTCTGTTTTATATATTGGGTTTTATCCTACCTGAGTATAGACACTATCTGGCTAGCTGAAGGCCGACGACGGGGCTGTTCGTGCCAACAGAGAACCATTAAGTCCAGGCAACAGGTTGGAAACTGTGTCTCCCGTTGCGTTAAAGCCGGACGACTGCCCTCGAGAATGCACTCCTTGATGGACTCATGGCCTTCAAAGGGCTGACGCAGACTAATGTTTTCATAAATAAACATACCGAAGGAAAAGCAATCCACCTAAGAAAACAAAGAGATATTAACCCAGCCTACTTTTAAGCACATTTAAACCTACCTTCTCTGTGTATTCTTCTTCACCATTGAAACGTATAATCTCGGGTGCCATGAAGCCCTCGGTGCCACCAAAACCTTTGGCACTGAGGCCAGCCGCTGTCTGTCGACTGATGCCATAATCGGCGATTTTAATGTGCACTTGGTTCCGAGGGGAATCCTCACTATGTGGCTGAGGCAGCTCCCAAACAAGTACATTTTCTGATTTCAGATCCCGATAGATGATACGCCGACGATGTAAATACTCTATAGCACGCGCTGCCTGCACCACCAGCATTTGAAACGTATGTGGACCCATGTGAGCACCACTGCGTCTATATTGACGCAACAGAGCATCAAGACCTCCCAATGGCGCCAGTTCGAGAACCAGAGCTAGAGGTTTAATGCAAATGCCCACCAAGGGCACAATGTTTGGATGCTTAAGAGTTAAAAGCACGGCGAGCTCTTGTCTGGCGGTACAATAAGCCTTGCAGGAATGCTGCAAAGGATCGCGATCCCACTTGCCCAAAGCCACCTTATAGGCCATTAAAGCGCTCTAAAAAAAAGGACAAATGAGAAGTTGCTAAACAAGTTTAAAAGTTGTAGACTCACTTCCTTGGCTCGGGCTCCTGGTGGTACCGGTTGAAGCATTTTCATCGCCACCGAGCGAAAAACTCGAGCACCGCGCATTTTGCAGCTAGCTTTGAAGACAAATCCAAAGGCACCGCGTCCCAGCAGCGAACCCTTGATGATGCACTCCGTGGCAATTGTGTGCTTATCGGGAATGTCAGCAAATATCACATCTGGCGCCAGCTGAGCCATTGATTGCTCCAAATGCACAGGACAGCTGAGTTTGCTTTGATTGTACACGGATAAAATGCACTCTTCGACCATCCAGGCATAACATACATTGGAGTTGTCTGGCAAATGATGTGACGCATATGCGGGATGCCCATCTACGGAGGTGTTGCGTGAAGAGAATGCAGAGTCAGGTCCAACACCGGAATCTGCATCTGAGCCAGCACCCAGTGAGTCCGCCGAGCGTCTTTCTCGGCTTGCGGTTGCATTCAAATACGCTGAGAAGACATTTAAAGCACCATCATCACCAGGATCACCAGCTCCATGGAGGAAGAAGGCACCACGCTTGCTGCTACGACTTGGACGATTCCCATTAAAATTGGGCTCTCGTTCAACAGGATCTGCCCCATTCTGAAGCTGCAGCTTTCTGAGACAGCGCGGACAAAGCACAAGGCGAGTAATCAAAAAACGACCCTCGGATGTGTGTACAAATCGTGTGCCCAACGCTGGATACCAATCCTCCAGTAAAAGATCTATGTGGTCCACAACCAAAGCTAATAACTTGGCAACTTGAGACATGTGAGGCTGAAGTTCGGCCAGCAATTGCCTCTCGCCAGCATCCAGTTCTTGAGATATGCTTACGTGATACAGTGGAAAGTAAACATCCAAAATGCTGGAGGAGCACAGATTAACATCGCTCCAAATGCCATCCAATTTAAGTTTAAAACGATTGCTGGCTGTGCGAAAAGGCTGTGTGCGTTCAGTGCTTTGAAACGGCACCTCCCAAATGCGAAATATCAATATAGGACCATAGTAAAGTGCTACGCCCGTCTGCCAGAGATTCCACTGGGTATCCTGCTCCAAGGAACTGCGTAAATCAAAGTCTAAATATTTCTGAAAATAAAATAAAAGTTATTATTAAATACGTGTTGTTAGTTTTACATTGTTTAAAGTTCTACTTGCATCTTGTGCGGGAACGTAGACACCACGAATGGCCTCAATGATTTGTTCATCAGCCAAGACACGAGTGATGAGCCTCGACCAAAAGCCAGATGGAAAATATGTCATCAACAACATGCGACGCAATCCCTGGCTGGCTGAACATGCACTTGACGTTGGAGTACGTGGCGAATGTTGCTCATAGATCAGTTTATTTAGATTCAAGTCCTGGGAAACAGAGCAACCCAAATTGTGGTTACGTCCTCGAACACGCTGCAACAATTTAACCGTGGTTCCCTCATTATATGAGGCTGCTTCTTGCAAAGGTAACAATGATGGAATCAAAAGAGTGCGGGAATCCCAAGTTAATGCCACCTCGAACTTGTTCAATAAACTAACAATATAGCTGAGGGAGAAGTTAATGCATGAGCTGTTTTATATTTCTTACACAAACTCGTGGTAAAGTGTTTTTCCTACCTGCGATTTCCATTACCCTGGGCATGCACACTACGAAAGAGCAGCTGAAGATCGTCCAGTTTCATGACGCCGGTTGGTGCAAAGGGGTTTATTTCCCGTACTGTCACCACATGTGCCAACATATCGCACAGCCACTGCGGGTCAAGGAAGTAGTAATCCCTTAGAGTGGCATCATCATAGTGCAACAGAATTCCATTGTCGTGGCACCACGTCGTCGCCTGTTGCAGCTCGGCTGCATCCCTAAAACTCTTGTAGTTGTGCAGACGCATTTGCTCTGTGACCATACAACGATACTGCTCCGCATCCAGCACGGGATCACGTCCTGCAGCCCTTAAATTACAAGCAATCACATTCACAATATCCTCGAGTGCTATGTAACTGGCGGGAATCTTTTGTAGCAGCAGAGGTTCTTTTGATCCTGGAGAGCGCAGTTGCATGGCCGTGTCGTAGATGATGTTGGCCAGCAAGTGAATGTTGTGCAGTGTGCTGTAAGGAAATAATTTAAACAGTTTTAATAAACATTATCAAATGAGTTAGCTAGAGTGCAAGAACTCACCGACAGCTGATCTCAATGGAGTCAATCACTCGCGGCAGACCAATCTTCTCTGCATCCGGAATTGCAATGAACTTCTCCCGTATAAGTTGCTGCAGCTGCTCTGCCTGTTGTGCTGAGATGGACTCCCCAACGGTATCAAAGTGTGTGCCCACAATTAAGACTGGGGAGTTGGGTGCCCTCGCTTGAATATTTCCCAGCCATTGTAAGAGCTCAGCCAATCCTTTGTGACCATCGCTGATTCGCCAAAGCACCAGATACAAACTACGTTTGGATAGAAAGTATTGATGTGTGGCATAATATTCCTTTTGTCCACCAAAATCCCAAGTACGAAATACAATCGCCTGGCAGCCTGTGGCTCGTTTACGCTTCTCACAAATCCAGGTGCCAATGTCGACGCCAACCGTAGAAATATTAGCCTGACGCTGGGAACGTGATGTGCTCCGAGACTGGCCCATGCGTTTGGCCCAATGATTCTCATTAGCCCTTGAACGATGTGAACTGGAGCTACTTGAACCACTTCCCACTCCCTGACGCAATAGATCCAAGAGAGTAGTTTTTCCAATGCCACAAGATCCCACCACCATAAGTTTCATTCTTGCATATGGCTGCGCATCCTCGTAAATAGATTTGAGATATCCCACAATGTCCATTGTCTTGTGCTTTTTGCTCTCAATCATGGAACGCAACGGTTCTTGAAGCAAACAACCACGTGTGTTGAGATTCCACAGTCGTGAGAGCAATCCTAGATGTGGTGGCAATTCTGTAATCTGCACATTTCCACTGATATTCAAAACAGACAAACTGCTCAGCTCATGTAGAGATGCTGGAATTTCCTTTAGGCAGTTGTTAGTCATGTCCAGCATGGAGAGATTGGGAAATATAACTTTAGATTTGTTGACGCCCACAACACTCCAATCGGCATCCTCGCTTTCATTGAACAGCGTCGTCGCATCATCTGTGGATAACTGAATGCGTGTCAGCAGATTATCAGCCAAGATGAGGGTGCGCAACGCCTCTAGACGCAAGTGTCGCCTATGCCGGCAGACGCTTTTCAGCACAGAAGCACGAAAAGAGCAGGTACTGCCCTTGGAAGATTTATAAATAGGCTCATCAATGCCATCGGGCAGCTGGACATAACTATAGCACAGCAGATTCGGATCGGAATCCGTAATACGCGGCAAACTTGGCCAACAAGAGATTTCATTGTGGCTCAAATCCAGTTGCTTCAACGTGGCCGGATAACTGGTCACGTGACCCATTGATCTCAGGCTGTTGTAGGACATGTTCAAGCGGGTCAAGTTGATCGCAAGGCAGGGCAAAGCTGCTGGAATACTCGTGAACAAATTATTGGCTATATTGAGACTGCTCAATTGTGAGGCGCCATGTGGTGCTTTTCCCTCAGCCACAGCTTGTTCCTGCTCCTGCTCCTGATCCTGCTGCCACTTTAAATCATTATCCGTAATGTCAAGTGCCGTTGACCAAAGATTCCGGTGTGTCAATGTCTGCTGGCAAAGTGTATGTGGTTTATTCGAGGAAGGCTCATCGAAGGATTGGAGTAACTGCAACTTGTCCAGACTGAGTAGTGATCCACTTGTTTGCATGGGCGGCACAGGCAGCTCACGCAGCAGATTGAAGGCCACATTCAACTCACGCAACTTGGGAGCACGCCAAAGATCAAAAGGTAACTTTTGCAACTTATTGTTTGAGATATCCAAGATGGTTAAAGCGGGCAACTGGAAGATTGCGGCCGGCAAAGAAGTCAACTGATTGTCCTGCAGAAAGAGCTCGTCTAAAACTGGGCAGTTGTAGGTCTTACCCAGTGGAGCAGGCAACTCTGTTATCTTATTTTGCGCAATGTTTAGATATCTAGGTAAAGGAATACAAGAAAATTAAATGGATTTTAAAGAGATAGGGAGAGACTCACTTGAGGCTAACCAGATTGAAGAGCTCCGGCGGAATGTTGCTCAGAACATTGTGCGAGAAATCAATGCGTGTTATAGCCGTAAGTGCCACCTCGCTGAGCCTGGGATGTGAAGTCAGCTTGGGATTCAATTGCAGCACACCGCTCACCAGCCAGGAACAGCGCACAAAGGGCAACTGCACATTCATACTGAGACTGTGCCAATCAATAATAGTCGGCACATTGGGAAACATGGCGCTGTAGGAAATATTGCTGGCTGAAGGCAGAAATACATTCACCTCCACCGGCGTGGGCAGACCCTTCTTATTTATCTTGTAATCAGAGTCGGGATGCACCCGTCGCGACAACAGGCGACTGAGTAAAGCCTCATCCTCGGTAGCAATAGCCACACTTATAGCCGTACCATTATCATCCCTTGCTCCAAACTTAAGCAGCAGATCCAGCATTGGAAGGGAACGCTGTTTGCAGGCTTCGGCAATGGGCACATTGCTTAATCCATAGATTTCTTCGATGCACTTCGGATCGTTGTGATCCTCCACAGGTTTGGCCACAATATTGGGATTTGCTCCATGTTGAAGCAGCGCCTGTGCCACATCCAAGTGTCCACCGCGCACCGCTGCCAGCAGCGCTGTCTCCCGAGCTGCACCACACAACAGATTTATATGGATGGGACATCGTTGTGATTCCTGTTCTTGCGTTGATTGCGCTTCCAAAGTCTCTCCCTCGCCGGATATGTGCAGCTTGGACATAATGGCTTGTATCCCAAAGGATATACGTTTCCTCGTTGGCGTAATTGGTGTAGACTGTCCTGCTGTGGAGCTGATTGAATTCTCGCTCAGAGTGCGACGACAACGCAGTTGCCATTTGAGAAGAACTCCAAGAAGTTGCTTGTTGCCCAGTAAGCTGGCAATATAAAGACTTGTTTGACCCGTCACGTCCTGGGCGTTTGCATCAAAGGGTAGTCGCCACTCCCATTGGCCTTCCTCATCACGATATGTCTGATAGAGGTAGTCGGGATATGAATAGCCGATTATCAGTTCCAATAGCTTGATATGACCATTAATACAGGCTGCATGCAAGGGCAGCCATCGCTCAACTGTTGCCTGCTGTATCAGCTCCGGAAAGCGTTCCAACATTAGCTTAGCAATCCCGTAGTGTCCATTGTGCACGGCAGCATAAAGTGGCGAGTATTTTGTAACTGCATGGGCACGTCCATCCGCGCCAGCATCGAGTAGACGTTGCGTGATGTTCTCAAATCCCGATTGACTGGCGCTAAAAAAGAAAAAGGGTTACATAAGAAGAGGCTTTTATGAAGGCAACCATTCTTCAAAGATTGAATATGGGTGGGTTCAGTTTAGAGACCGGATAGAGGAGAGAACTCCTGAACCCAAGAAAATCTCAAACTTACAGAAAGAGCAGCGTGTTTGCTCCGGATGTTGCCATATTGACAATGATCTGTCGCTCCCGGCCAAGAGCCTCCAGCAGAACACGCACAGTGCGTTCATCTCCAGCGTTGACCGCCGCACGAAGTTCGCCATGCTTAATTTGACGAACCTCCTCGCGAGCATCTGTAAAATGATAATGAATCACAACATACACATGGTTAAGTAATGATAAAACCAATTCGCACCCAGACCACGTGAGGCTTCAATGACCTCATCAACAAAATAGTCGCAGGCATCTAAGGCTGTCTCTGTGCCAGACTTTGGTTGCTCCACAAACTTCCAAGACATTCTTATATAAGTCCTCCCCCACGACTGGCCACAAAAATTCTATGCAAATTTATGACATCAAGGCAAAAAGTTGATGTAGTTATTCAACCGCTCAATTCAATACTTGAAATGTAACTGAGCCTATGCTTAAGTTTTGCAGTAGCATTGGAAAATCGATTCTGGGATCCGGTTCGGTTAACAGTCCATTCATTAAAGCACATTCATTGCACGCACTGCGCAAGACACACAAGTTACAAATGAAACAACTGTTGCACATATGATATGGGTCATGGACAGGTGTGCGTATTTTTAAAAATTTATCAAAAATAGGGTATTATAGTTTTGGGCAAGTGTATGTACCTCTTAGGATATATACAGAAGTCTTTTTAAACCTATATTAAAGAAAACACTTACATTAATTAAAAAAGATTAAAGTGTAAAGTTGAAATCTAAACGATTTTTAAGTAAATAAGTCCATTTAGTCCATTTGATTTGATGCATTAATTCAACGATCTAAAATAAAAATGTTGCGTACGGAAAAATCTATATATTGTTTTTTGTTTTTGACTCTCTAGTATCTAAGAGGCAGAGCCCAGGGTATCTGGCAGTCGTGCATTCTCAACTGGAGCAGTCTAACTAGCTTGTTTAACTTTGACAGATATCTGGTAGATTCCAGCCAACAAGCATACCAATTGCAACTAAAAACTTTAACACTCTATTATTGTTTATAGTGTTTAGATTTTAAAAACAATTATTTTGCGCGCATTTTTATAAGTTTCAGCACCAGAAGCACCCTGTGTACACACTACTTTATTGACTTTTTCTTACCCTCATCTGAGTCGTCGTTCACGTTCATTTCTTTGTCCTGTAAAGCGCTTTTGATCTTGCATTCAACAGAATCTCGTTGCTCAGCACCTTACGAGTTTTTTAAATAAAAATGTTTGCATGTTTTCACATTTTTAGCGCCGTTTATTTCCAATATTTCGCAGATTTATTTGCGAAATTTTCACTTTGTTTGTTTACCTTTGTACCAGGGCTGTCGATTTCATAGCACTATCTTATCGGTTATCACTATCGATTATTTCTTGTGCTGCACTGCAGCCTTGAGAAAAGTAAAGCACTTATACAGCACTGGATCTCTTTCAACAAGTAAACAAGGCAAAGATTTGGCTACCAAAATAAAAAAAGAAAATATATAATAAACAGTTTAAGCAATTATTAAGTGTTCATATTGTGTTGTATGTGCAAACGTGACAACTAAGGTTTGCCCAAGCGTGGCAAGTGGTGAAGGGGCCACTGAAATCAAGCCTGCGCAGCTCACACCCAAAAAAAAATTATATATGTGTATATGTATAAAGACAGACTCGGGTAATAAAAACAACAATAATAACAAAAACGAAAGTTAAATTAGAAATGGCGTTTAACAATTACTGATTAATGAATCAGTTGCAAGCTGTAAAACACTTTTTTTGTTCAATGCATTGCGACTTAGAGATGAGACATCAGTGGCAAAGGCCGTGCCGCGTAACTTAATGTCTACAAACCCTTTCCATGTGAAGTTGATCCGTTTTGTGTTACCGGTGGGTGCGTCGGTCCCAAAAGTGCGCAAATATTATGCGTTGACCTATCCCATTACTTGTGTAATTAGTTTTTTATATCAATTCTTCTTTAGTAATGTTCATTGTCATAAATTCCAAGGTAATTTATTCAATGTGCGCAGGTGACGCCACAATGTAGGGTATGCAAACTTCGCCATTTAATGCTTGTTTTTTCTCATTCTTGTTTTTATTTCTTCAACTTCTCTCCCCCTCTATGATTCACTCCCCGCGCCGGTCACTGTTAACAGCCATCAAGTGTGATTCATACTAAATATAAAGTCAATATATTTTGGAGTTTTAATCCATACGGCGAGCTATAATTTAAAAATGTACGAGTTTTGTCAATGAAATCTTTTCATGTTTCAGCGATTAATTATTATTTTCAGTTTATGAATCTTACCATTTGCTTTTGTTTTTATGACCAATCCCATTATAAGTACATGCCTGCAAATGTATTTTTATATCTAATTGCGGTTTAAACCGATTTAAAATGTTTGAAATCTTTTCAAATTGAATGTTTGTATATAATATGTACACATACAGTTACTTAAGTTATTATTTTGACAACGATTTTTTTCGTAAAACAAGTTAAATAAAATATGGAGATCCATTGCAATGAAATATTTTTATAAGAATAAAACCAATATGGATATTATTCTTTCTGTACAAAACAATACCTTGACTAAATTTTAAAAAGAATTCCGAAACATGGCAATTTCATTAAAAAATATTTCTTCGCACAAGTTAAAAAAAATATACAGATCCATTACGATTAATTATTTTTATATAAACAAAAAACAAATATGAGGATTTTTCTTTGTTCTCAAAAAAATAACTTGACCAACTACACATATATTTTAAAAAGAATTCTGAAACATTTTAAATTGGGCGGTAATTTTCCTACCAAAACGTCTTTTGTTTGCTTTGGAAATAACCCGGCGCCACCTTTTGATTTATTTTATGCACAGAGATCACCATGACTAACATTGCGTCGCTGATTTAAATGGAAAAATGCAAAACAACAACAATATGCGCCGACGACAGCAGCAACAATTAAAACGACAACAACAACTTAAAGAAAGTCTGCTGATAGCGACAAAAAAGCAAAACCGAAACTGCATGCAACGATTAAAAGACAAGCGGAAGATCAAGAAATAGAGACACAGAAAGAGAGATAGAAAGGGAGACAGAGAAGAGATCTTCTTTAAAATAAATACACACACATACGTATATATTTAAAATATAGTGAAAATTTCTACTTTATTATTAAAACCATGGCCGACTTACAATTTCCCCAGCCCCTTAAACCGACCGTTTATGGCAACACAACGTTTTCGTTTTATCTATGGAAAAACGATCCACCAGATATAGTCCAATTAACATGCCTAATGCCCAATGGGCTGATGCTACAAATACGGTTTAATTCATCCTCCACAATCCGTGACGTGAAGGCTGAGATGGTAGCCCAAGCAAAGAGTCGACCCTTTGGGTATGTGATCAAGGATCCATGTGATTATCTTGTATATGGCATCTCAGACTATAACATCGAGCCATACACGGACGAGACAAAGCGTCTGATAGAAGTGCAGCCCTATTTTGGCTTGATAAGTCTCGGTGAACGTACGGATACGAGTAGTTTTTCCAGCGACTATGAGTTGACTAAAATGGTTAGCGATATAATTGGTAAATCCTTTGATCACCAGAGCACCCAAGGCTCACCGGAAGTGGATAACTTTCGACGCAAAGTTACACTAATCTGCGATAGCATTAAGATGGAGCGCTCAAAGTATACCTGGCAACAGCGTTTACTTTACGAACATCCCCTGCGACTGGCAAACTCCGGATCAATGCCGGAGTTGATCCGACAGAGACATCCAACGTCGGCATTTCTCATAGTCGTTAAGAATGAGAATGATCAGAGTACGTTTACGTTGTCCGTGCTGGAACATGATACGCCGTTAACATTGATCGAGAATACCCTGCAAAAGATGAATCGTTCCCAGATGAAGATGAACGATCGCGCCAATGATTACATACTCAAGGTGAGCGGTCGTGATGAGTATTTGTTTGGCGATCATCCGCTGATACAGTTCCTGTACATACAAGAGACGCTCTCCGATACCGCGGTACCCAACGTGGTACTCCAATCCGTGATGCGTCTCGAATCCTACATCAATCATTACAACGAACAAAGTCTGGGCCTGAAGAGACCACCAAAACCGGAGCCCCAATCGGCTGTGGCTCTGCAGAAATCTCCCTCGACGATGCTTTGGGATCTGCAAATGCAGAATTTTTCACTAACTCTGCACGGCATTACCAATGTGAACTTTGATCGGGCACGGGCCTTTAAGGTGGGAGTCCATGTCGGCCTCTACCATGGAGAGCATAAACTGTGTGCGCATCGTAGTGTCGATGCATCCAGCTCTGGAAACTCGCAGGACTTTTTCTTTGACCAAGTCCTTGAGTTTGATCTGCAAATGCGTATGCTTCCACGTATGACTCGACTCTGCATTGTTGTCTTTGAGGTGACCAAGATGTCACGCTCAAAGAAATCATCAAATAACAGCAGCACCGCCAAGGATATATCCTATAATAATAATCCCTTAGCGTGGGTCAACACGACGCTATTTGATTATAAACATCAACTACATCATGGACGACATACCCTTTATACGTGGACCTATGCTGATGATATACAATCCGAAGAGATATTGCATCCGCTGGGCACCGTCGAATCCAATCCCCGTAAGGACGGTTGTGCCGTGGTGTATTTGACATTCCATCACGGTGACAACGACAGCGGCGTTGAGCATGTCTGCTATCCCAGTGAGGAGCAGGTGCTGCAATTTGCAGCAGATCGAGCTCGCGCCCATCGCGAAAAGCAACAACAGTTGATGGAGCCGGAGAAACCACTACGAGATCTCGGCGACATACTTGCTAATTATACGGGAAGGGATAAAATTTACGAAATGGTCGACCAGGATCGCAATGCCATGTGGGAGCGCAGGTATGAATCCTACTTAAGCAAGCCAAGTGCCAAATTCTAATTTGAAATTTAAATTATGCTTCTTATACAGGAACGATATACTGCGTGAGTTTCCAGAGGAACTGTCCGTGCTGTTGCACTGCGTCTACTGGAAAGAACGCGACGATGTGGCCGATATTTGGTATCTGCTCAAACAGTGGCCTCTAATTTCCATCGAAAGATCACTTGAGCTCCTTGACTACGCCTATCCAGATCCAGCTGTACGTCGATTTGCCATCAAGTGTTTGCATTTCCTAAAGTAAGTTGCTAATTTTAATGCTAATAATAAATAATTAATAAAATTCTCTTCGTAGGGACGAAGAATTGCTGCTTTATCTGCTGCAGCTGGTGCAGGCCATCAAACACGAGTCGTATTTGGAGAACGATCTGGTTATATTCCTGCTGGAACGTGCGTTACGCAATCAACGGATTGGACATTACTTCTTTTGGCATTTACGATCCGAAATGCAAACTCCCTGCATGCAGACACGCTTCGGTCTGCTTTTGGAAGCATACCTTAAAGGTTGCAAGCAGCACGTAAAGCCGCTGCGTAAGCAGCTCGAAGTGCTGGAGAAGCTCAAGCAAGGTTCAGTGATAGCCAAGAAAGGCAGTAAGGAGAAAGTGCGAACTCAACTGCAGAAGTTTCTGCAGAACGAGCACAACAACGGTGTCTTCCAGAATATTAAAAATCCGCTAAATCCAAGCTTTAGATGCAGTCGGGTCACACCAGAAAAGTGCAAGGTGATGGACAGTAAGATGAGACCGCTTTGGGTGGTTTTCGAAAACGTCGATCAAACTGCCAGCGATGTCTACGTGATATTCAAAAATGGAGATGATCTGCGACAGGATATGTTAACCCTGCAAATGCTGCGCGTAATGGATCAATTATGGAAACGCGAAGGGTACTTATAATATTTATTTTATTAATCTCAAATTAGACTTAACTTATTTATGTTCATATTTACACAGCATGGATTTGCGCATGAACATTTACAACTGCATAAGCATGGAGCAAAGATTGGGCATGATCGAGGTGGTGCGTCATGCGGAGACAATTGCCAATATACAAAAGGAGAAGGGTATGTTCTCAGCTACGTCACCCTTTAAGAAGGGCTCGCTCTACAGCTGGCTTAAGGAGCATAATAAAGCGCCTGAGAAATTAAATAAGGCAATTAAGGAGTTTACTCTCAGCTGTGCTGGCTACTGTGTTGCCACCTACGTGCTGGGCGTGGCCGATCGTCATTCGGACAATATTATGGTCAAACGTAATGGACAGGTGAGTTGATCATCATCTACATACATAGCATAAATTAATCTAACTTAACGTAATGCTTCACCTGACAGCTATTCCATATTGATTTTGGCCACATTCTCGGCCACTTTAAGGAAAAGTTTGGTGTGCGGCGGGAACGTGTTCCCTTCGTGTTAACCCACGACTTTGTCTATGTCATTAACAAAGGCTGCATAGATCGCGAAGCAAAAGAGTTTTGCTTCTTTCAGGAATTGTGCGAGCGCGTAAGTTTTACCTACAAGGTTTATTGTTATTGAAATAAATACTAAAATTAAATTATTCATTATTACAGGCATTTTTAATTTTACGCAAACACGGTTGCCTTATTTTATCGTTGTTCTCAATGATGATTTCAACGGGATTGCCGGAATTGTCCTCCGAAAAGGATTTAAACTATTTACGTGAGACTTTGGTAAGTCTTTAACTAGCAATAAACTAAATACATAAATACATCTAATAATTGTACAGGTGCTGGATTATACGGAGGAAAATGCGCGCAAACATTTCCAGGCGAAATTCAGCGAAGCGTTGGCCAACTCCTGGAAAACCTCACTCAATTGGGCCTCGCACAATTTCTCTAAAAACAACAAACAGTGAACTAAAAAAAAAAGAAAACAACAGCAACAATAATCATTAAATGCGAGATAAATTCCCGCACACACAGTCACACACTCCCACATAATTCGCAGGTCCTGTTTACCTTTCTGTCTACATTTCTGTGTTTCCGTTTCCGGGCGAGGCGTAGTACAATTTTTTATATAATACATACAACCAAGTTCAAAACTATGTGTTCACTATTTTAGGTCAAGATATACACACACACACACACCTACACATACACTTATACTACATATACATAAATATAATCAACCAGCAAATACGTCACTGTCCCCCCAACAAGTGCTCCAATATTATTTTCCTGTTGTTTTTGTACATTTGATTTTCGTGATGTTCATTTCATAGACAACTTGTAAAAATGTTTTGTTTTCTAATTTTGTGGTCTTTTGTTGCTTAAATATACAAAATTAACAAACCCACTTGCACACACTCACCTAAACAAATTGTAATGAATGTATCCTATTATTATATATATTTAATTTAAGTACGTAACACCTTTTGGTAGTACATATATTATAAGTAAAATGCCTATTACACTATGTTACAACAAATTTCAACTTTTTCATCCTCATTCAGTTGGTTGTTGTTTCTTAAACTAAATGTTCTCGCAGAATTTAAAAATGCAAGAGTTCACTTTGCAAGGTTAATTTATTAACAAGCTTAAAAAAACTAGCTCTTTGTTATTTGCTTCAAATTGTAAAATATATAAATTTAAATTTTAAATAATTATTTAGAGTATCCCTATTTATATAATCCTCTTAAAAATATAAAATCCTTCTAACTAATAATTTATATTGATTTTTTGAAACTTGCGAATTTGTTAACAAATAGTTAATTTCATAAATGTCAACAACAATTGTCAACTGTTTGAGGCCACTTTACATGTGGATTAGCGTTATTAAAGCGGTTATTCCGATATAACGATTTTGTACTTTTCTTGCAACAAAAAAAGAACATATTTTGTGCCTATGGTTTTTGTAAAATTATGTTAATCTTAAGTTGAATCAAATATATGACTGGATGATACACACATAAGCAATTCAAAGAAACATACAACATACATATACTTATATATATATTTGCGATATATAGTATGTATGTATAAATATATGAGAGTACGAGTAAAAAACAAAAATGTGCCGGGTAATTTATAAATATATGCATACCTTGGACATAATGAATAATGTGTGCTGTAATCAAAAGATACATTTCTTGTGTTTAATGGTTTTTTGTAATCTTATGTTAATCTTATAACGTATCTCAGATAAGTCATGATGATGATACAAATAAAAGAAACTACATACGACATGACTGAAGTGTACTGTAATCGAAACATACAACAAGAAATAAACAACAAATAAACTAAACGTGCTTCTATTTATGATTGAAAACTGTTTCACTTATTTTGGTATGGAATGGGGCTACTTTTTAAATTGAAAGGGGTGTTTTTAATTACTTACCAAATCATTAGAGCAAATGCTGAGTAATCTAAAGTCTTAACAGATGGAAAACTATGTACAAATTACTGATATTTCATTTAGTATAATTTTTTATTTGACATCAATAATTCAGTTTCGGTTTTATGTATGTATATAAAATATATTATTTGTTTAAAACTAGTTTTGTTTCCGGTTTACTTTACAATCAACTCATCTATCTATTGTCCACAGATGACGCAGTACCTAATATATATGTATAAATATATATATATATATTTATATATTTAAATACTATATAACCCTATCGCGCGCTTTTTAGTTAGGTTCGCGGTTCTAGTATTTGAAACCTTTTTAGCAAAACAAAATGCACACAGTACACTTGTAAAAAAAAACGTTGCCAGCGTTGTGAATATTATAAAGAAATATGGATGATGGAATTAAACAAAAAAAAAACACTACAATTTCATTAAACAAAAATATTGTACACAGTACCGAATTGTATAAAAATAATGGAAAATGTTTGATTTCGTTTTGCTGTTCCCTTTTCATTTTTTACATTTTGTAAAATTACGAAATATTTCTGTTATGGAATCGTTAAGATTTTATTATTGTGGTGTATACATCAGTATATCAAGATAATATCTTTTAAAAAAATAGTTTACATTAATAATATATATGGGTTATTTTTTCTCTGTTTTACTCATTTGTTGCTGTTGTTATTACATTGTTGTCGGTGTAAAAACCACTGTATTTACAAAAATTACAACTATTTTCACTTATAGCATAACATATAAATAGTCATTTGTATTATATAAATAATTTAGAAAATATGAGAAATATTTTGTCTTTTTTTACTTTTAGGAATATATAATTTTCTGTTTTCTTTATTTGTATTACTTAGTTTCAGTTGTACGAAATTTAGGTCTGTGTTTCTTGTAAATATTTGTTTTCTATGTATGTATATATGTAGACGTAGCATTTTTGTACATTTTTGCAAGATTAGTTAAATCTTGAGTAAACTGACGATTTTATATTAAGTTTAGCCATAATGTGAAATCGATATTCATATATAATTGAAAAGTTTAAGACTAACTCTTGAATAGTTACTCTGAGTTAAGCTAAAAAGATTCAATTATAAATCGATATTGAAAGTGTTTATACTTACGAAATTGTTAATCAAATGAAAATATAGCATAATAATGTAATCATTATTGTGCTACATTTTCAACTAACTATTTCAGCAATTAAATTAAATTAATTTATTTTAGATTGTAAATGAAAACAGTGCAAAACACTTAACAATATATTTTGCAATGTGCTCATTAAAAGTTGCTGCAATTGAGATTAGAAAGTGATTAAAAGTTATTAGCGTATGGCTGTGACTTAATACAAAATCGATAGTTAATCGAAAGCTTGCAATCTGTATTTTTGGACCTTCTTTTTTTTATAGTATACCTTTTAGTATGCATTTTAGAATAACAGTTTTTGTATAGTTTATTTCTGAATTTGTAAGTTCTTTTAAGTTTCGTAGTACATTTCTCTCCTTTTTTAAATCCCTAGATTTATTTTCATGTTCAAAGGCACACGCATTCTATAAAAATCTGATTTGTATTTTTTGTTTTATGTTTTTTTTTTCAAAATGTTTAGTTACATACACACACGTACATATAAAAAGTAAGATGCAGTGGTCTATGTTAATTTTTTTTCTTTTTTCAATTTTATGTTTTTGTCTAAAAAATTTAAGTTCAGTCTGTTTCAAGGAAATGTTTTGATAAAAAAATCTTAGAACCGACTTCTCAATGAACGGATGAAGTCTATCCATTATATTAACCGATCATTGAAGCCCCGTCTATCAATATTTTTTGAGATTCTTTAAGACGTGCATCTTATGGGAATTAAAAAAATATATATATAACTTTACTCATAAAATTGGTTATTGAATATGTTAACGAACAAATAATGTTGGTTTGTTTTTTTATACTCCTAGTTGATTGCATAAATAATCTTGGAACGGGTTTTAAAAACATTCTGAAGTTTGTATTGATAGAGTCATAGTTATTATCTGCTTGAATTGTCGGCCTTAAAATAAACCCTACGTAGCTTAATGCAAATGAATTGAGTTACAACTAAAATAGCAACTAACTTATCAATTAATTATGTGTTTAGTGTGGTTTGAATGTCGTCTTAAGCGCTACTAGTGCAATAATGTACTTAACTCGAGAGATGCCCAAACACTGAAGCAACTGGGGAGGCTGGGATGCTGGGATCCGCGTGTGTCTCAGTGTTTTGACAGATTCAGTGGTAAGTCTGCAATAAAGATGAACAATTAAAGTTTACAAAAAAAAAAGTAATAAATGTAATATTGGAAATTCATGTTTACCTGAACTTAGTTCATTCCTTAGACTACTATTTTGAAACATTGCGGATTGTACTGAGGAGACGCCGCTGCCACTGGCACCGCCACCGTGCGCTGCACCTGCCCCTGCAGACGTTACGGACGCACTGGAACTAGCTGGCGAACAGCTGGAGACAGTGGTGCGATGACTGGACGCTGCAGACATTTGGTCAGTACATGTATCAGTCAGTTTTGGCGTGTGCGTTCTGTGCTCAGCCAAATGTGTTGGCGGCGTGTTATGATGTGACAGCGCCGTTGGATGCGTTGGATGTCCCAAATGTGGATTCTGCGATTGCTGACCGTATGCAGAAGCAGCCGCTGCAGCTGCTACAGCGGCAGCACTCACACCATTGTAGCCATAAGAATGATACGGCGATTGTGGTGATAATCGTGATCCAGCTGCGCTACTCGATTGTGGATGGGGCGGCGGTGGTGGCAATAGTGGCGATGCACCCGCCTGATAATGATGCACCCACAAGGGATTATGTCGCATTGCGGCAAGCGTTATGTATGGATGAAAGAGTGATGGCGACACTACCGATGGAATGTATGCAGCAGCAGCAGCTGCCGCAGCCGCAGCAGCAGCAGCAGCATTAGATGCTGTTCCATGTGGACTTGCCGTACCGCTGCCATTAAGCTGTGCTGGCGGATACATATAATAATGCAATGGGGAACCAGCTGCAGCTGCAGCTGCAGCAGCGCTAGGCGAACCACGCTGCAGTTGAAGATGCCGCCGTTCCGGCGATGATGTGCTGCGCTCGCCTGGCGAGGGGCAACTTGTTGCCGTGCTGCTGCTATTGCTATTATTGCTGGCCGTGGGTGAGGCAAACTCGCGTCGTATCGATGCAGTCTTCTTGGGCACGGTGCGGTGTGGTGTGCTCCCAGCTGTTGTCGCTGGTTCACGTGGTGAGGCGCTCGATGAGCGTGGCGGCGATAACAAATCACGCGTACCACCGCTGCCGCTGGTTTGTGTTGGAATGTGCGGTGAATGCGCGGCGGCGCCCACATAAGGCGCATAGAAGGAATGATGCTGAAGCTGCTGCTGGGCATGCGCCTGGGCCAACTTATAGCTATCTGGCGGTGGCGGCGTGCGTCGTCCAAAGTCAATGGGCAGCGGTGAACCACCCGTTGCATATGGCGGTGATCGCTGCTTTTTGCTAGCTGCATGCGATGGTGACTTGCCACCGTTGCTGCCGCCGCTCATTTCCGGTGACTTGGGCGAGTTGTTAAGCAGGGCACGTGGATAGTTTGGGGAAGTGGCATAGAGCGTTTGATGATGCGGATGATGCACATTACTGATTATCGTCGCTGGCTGATCATGAGTCTTCTTGCTGCTGCTACCGCTTCCGCCCAGCAGCGAATGTATGCTGTATGAACTATTCAGTCGTTTCGGCGGCGTTGCTGCAGATGCTGCGGCTGTTGCCGTCGTTATTGTGGGAGTGGCTAACGCTTTAGCTTGGGGAGGTGCCAGATTCATAGGCATTGACTTGCTGACAACGGCGCTGGTCGTTGTGCTGCTGCCACCTTTGGCACGACTCCTTTTACCACCAACGCCGCTGCTGCTGCTGCCTCCGCCACTACCACCACCACCACTGCCATTATTCACGCAGCCATTATTATCCTCCAGCGATACCTTCTCGAATTCACGCAGTATACGCTTGCGTGGCGACACATGCTGATGATGGTATTCGACTAGACGACTGGCTGCCGCTGCCGACGATGGCGGAGAAATCTGTAAAGGTGTAGTAAGATAGATTAGATAAAGATTCAAATAATTTAGCACAATAAATATTACGATAATAATATAATCACAACTTATATTAAATTTCTAGAAATTTAATACTTGTTTTACACTTATTGATTAAGTTTTTAACTAGGATTTTTATCTGTTATAATCATTCATTGATTTATCATTCCGTTAATTTAAAAATCATTTCCACTGTTTGCCTACCTTGTGCGCCAAAGAGTGACTTAGACTACCGATGGCTCCGCCACCGCTGCTGCTGCGCTCTGTTGCTGTTGACCCCATTGTCGTCGATGTTGGTGCATTCGCCATTGCCGCTGGTGTCTTTGACAATTGTTCTAGGCGCGCAGGCACGCCATCAATAAGTTTCTGTATGATGCTGTTGAGCTTGGCTCTGGGTTTCCGCTTTTTAAGTCTTATTTCTGTCGTCGTCATCGTTGTTGTTGATGTTGTTCTTGTGTTCTTTTCACTGCCTGGCTCACACTTGGTGTGTGCCTTGGAATCGCCATTCAATTCACTCGCATTGCCGTTTGCTAAGGAAGTTGATGTTGCTGGTGTCGCATCATCCACTGTGGCGGACATATGATCCTCATCTTCGCTTGTGTTCATTTTCTCCACAATATCCTCGGCTTTTACTTTAGCATCTTTCATGTCCTTGCAGTCATCGAGACTTGCAGCCTTTGCTTCAGGCTCTGTCTTGATTTCGGTCACTTCCTCTTTGATTGTTTCTTGCTTGATTGATTGAATCTCATCTGACTGCTGTTCTGACGATTTCCCATCAATTTCGATTGCCTTCAATGTTTCATCGCCGTTCTCTTGTACGTGAACACGTTCAAATATGGACTGCGAGTCATCGATACCAATGATGGGCTCATAAGGACGACGTCGTTTACGTATCGCAGCCTGTCGTGCACGTTTATTGAGCACATTGTGACTGGGACGCTGATAGTATAACGACAGTTCTTTGGAGATGCCGCGACGCGGCCTCGTCTGCTTCCAGGGCTGGTCACGTTGCCAAGGCGATGACTGAATGGAGCTATTGTCATCCGAAACTGTAAAGAAACCAAAGTATAAGCGAGTCGAATAGAAAACCAATTCACTTGCCCACTTACAGCTTAGCGATGTGGAATTCTCGTTCTTTGGATACGTTGTTGTCACCGCAGACGTGGGCGTCACCGTGGCCGACGTGGCTGCCGAGGGAGTGCGAAATGCCTTTCGAGGCACTGACACCCAACCGGCTTTGTCCCCCTCCTTAGCGCGTGCCAGTTCCAATATGAATTTACCATCTGTAATTAAAGAGTAAAATTGAAGTTAAACATATAAAAATAAATTTAGCTTATTTATTAATGATAAGTTGTTAACTTATTAACGGTACTATAGATGATAGAGACTGGCATCTCTTGAAACATGTAATACTATAGTATACCAAACATTGCGCCTAGACTTAAGTCAGCTTATACTCTTAACAAATAATGTATTGGTAGATTTGATATAAAATTTGATATTTAAAATATACAAATTTAAATGGAATATATTTTATTTTGAATAAAATAGAAACTTATTTTTAAATGCATTCTTTGATAATAATAAACAAATGAAAAAGACAAAACTATTTTGGAATACGAATTACAACTCTTTGACTTAATTTGTTATCTTTACAGTTGTAAATTAAATTTCATATATTGTACATTTAATATGTTTTAATGTTTTTTTTGCTTGCTACATAATTTTTTGTCGGCTATTGTTATCGTATGATCATTTAGCTCTTGAGAATATTAACTTTACCTTTGAAAAACTGTAGTCGACCTCCACAGCCAGGCAAACTGTTGCTGTGCGTTGATATCGGATGCCTGCCCATATCAAAGCCACTGCTGGCGTTTCCGTTACCGTTTCCTCCAAATTTGTTACTCTTCGCGGCGGCGGCGGCGACACTTGGACCATTTAGTGAGCTGTAGTCCAGTACACCGGCCATGACATCGACGGGAGGTTGTGGCTTAGGGACTGTGGTGGTGTTGGCGACAGCAGCAAGCATTGTGGCAGAGGTTGAGCTGCTGCTGCTGCTGTTAATTTTTGCTGATGATAATGAAGGCGTGGTGCCATTGGGTGTTACTGATGATGGGGATGCACTTGATGTTGAGGATGCAGTCGATGTTGTTGACTTCAGTTCTGGTGCGGCGGGCAGTTGAAATGTGGCAGCAGCTGCAGCTGTTAGTAATGTTGCGGCCGCTGCTGCAGCATTAGCGCCGTTTATACCATTTTTAAGTAAAATCTTAGCAGCCGCCTCTGCAATAAGGCGTTCGCTGTTGCTGTTGTTGTTGCTACTTGAAGAACTGTTGTTGTTGTTGTGGCTGGTGTTGGCAATGCTTGTTGAACTGTTGCTGCTTTTACTGTTGCTGTTGTTGTTGTTGCTCTTATTGTTGTTGCTGTTGCGCTCATCGGTCATTTTTGCAGCCGTGCCAGCAGTAGCTGCAACATTTTTACGCCGTACATTAGTTATGTTGATTTATTTGCGCTTTACTTCACATCAATTTCTGTATTATTTCTTTTTTTCTATTTCTCTTTATATTAAGCTTCTTGCTATTTGTGTTGTTTTTCTTTTAAGCACTCACACAAACACACACTTGTGGTAGCAGTTATTTTCACTGCTGTTGGGAAACACTAGATTAAATGTAGAAAATAATTGTATTTTATTGTAACATTTGTTATTTTTTTTTATCTTCTTTTTGATCTTTTTTTTATACGCTTGCATTTTGTTTTTATATTTTGTGCTCCATCTTTTTTACTCCACACTCTGTTACATACTTATACACTCACACACACATACAACTATACTCTCGCGCACAGCCAGCACTGTTGCCAATTTAGCTATTTTATAGCCAGTTGAGCTGTGTCCAATTTTTGTGTTTTTTTTTTAGTATTAATTAAGCCCGTAAACCACAACTTTTCTATTTGCTTTGTTTGCTTTAAGCTTCGATTATGTTTAGCCCTTATTTTGATATTTCTACTTCTTATTTATATTTTCAAAACAGGCTATTTTTAACGGTCAAATGTTGGCAACAGTGCCAGCCAGACAAGCACTTTCCACGTTAATTCAAGACACGAGCAGCACTCGCTACTTCACTCGTTCACTTCTCTCTCTGTCTTTCTTTCACTCTCTGAGCGAGTGTCCGGCGCTCACACCCAAGAACGTTGTTGCTGCGTGTGCTCCACCAACTGCCATTTTGTTTAATTTTTAATTTTAGCGTTCGTTTGAATTTACATGCATGGTTGCTCTATGTTAAACAACAAATGTGTCCTAGGTTATGAACAGGCGAAATCTTGAAATAACGTTCAACAGATGTGTATTGATAATTGCAGTTTAAAGCCGGCATAATATCGGGCACGATTATTAGTCAAAAATTCTACGCATAATCACAAATAATATGGTTATCAACACGTCCCATTGGACTTCGGACAATATACATACATACAGTACATATAAATATGTATTGCCATATGTTTTGAGATGCTGCGTAGAGCACACAACGAATTTTGTAAGCTACTATCAATCATTATTTAATCAGTATAACTTTGTTAGTATTATTGAACATTTTATTATTTCTCAAAACAACATATTGTTTTTGTTGTTGTAAATTCCTTGCGTACTCTGCTGAACAGTGCGCGGCCGTTGATTACCGCACGAATTGACGGCGTCGCGTAACAAAATATGCCAGCTCGGCACCGTATTGGGGGAGCGTCTGCTATCATATTTTCATGTTGTGGAAACTCAACAATTTATTTTTTATTATATTATATTATGGTATGCAGTTTTTTTCAACTCGTCACTTGAAATTTTTTATTTTTTACACATACTAACAATTGGCGAGAGCATTTGGACGCAGGGAGAAGGAGCACAAAGAGCGTAGCATCACATAAAACGAAGCGGAAGAGGAGATAAAATAATAGAAAAAACGTTCTCCAATTACCATTACCATCGGCAATGTTTTTCACATTTTCACACAAAGCGCGCGCACGAAAGTATGTAAAATATAAAGCAAAACGTTGCGGTATCTTTCTTGAGCACTTTGCAACTATTTTAAACCAATAAATTACTAAATAAATACGTTTAACTTAATTTTAAACAAAATTATCAACGAAAAACGCAGTGCTCAAGCACAGACGGTAGGGAAGTTGATATCGATAACATATATCGACACATAAATATTTTTGCGATACTTTCTACCGTAGCGATACATGAAATATCGATGTCTTCAAAAATATCAACAATGCTTCTAATAGCGTTGCCAACTGTCCGATGGTCTTTGGGGCGAATTTTAAAAAAATTGTTTTGTAGGTAGAATAGAATAAAATGTTTATTTTTATTGGATTGGACAGGAGAACATTAAGCGATATTATTTATGCAATATGTTAATATATTATATATAAAAAACAATAAAACACATCGAAATTGTGACAAGGGTGACAGTCCTGGGGGTCAGCTTGGTACGTACGCACTCTATAGGTGGCGTCAGCTTGGGTACGTCCACCTTATAGGTGGCGCCCGTTGCAAGTGGCATCGCCCGCTTATTTAAAAATAAAATAGAAAACTATTTTTCAAGTAACAACCGATTTTTTTTCAACAATTAGTGAAATTCGAAATTAGATAAATTCAAGAGGATTTTTTTGACATATCTTTCGTCTTTGTAGCCCTTCCGGGGGCCTAGTTCCTTCAAATGAGTCCCAAAACATCTGTAAATTTCAGGAAAGGTAGAGAAAATTCTACAAAAAATCTATGCAAAATTTCACTGATTTTTATTTTTGAGTGAATTTCTTAAATGTCCAATCGACAAAATTTCGGCGACCAGGGCTGTCAGGTGTGGCCAATTTTGGCGCCACCTCTTGTTTGCTAGCGCCTCTTTTTTAGAACTACAATTTTGTCGTGGTATTGGAAACTGCTGTGTGTGTGTGTGTGTCCTGGTGGTGTCTGTCCGATGGTAATTTGGGGCGAATTTTAAAAAATTTTTTTGTAGGTAGAATAGAATAAAATGTTTATTTTTATTGGATTGGACAGGTAAACATTAAGCGATATTATGCAATATGGTATTCATTGTTAAAATTATACATTTTAGCTACGTAAATATTTATGGTTCGCAAGTGGGTTTATTCCTGGTTAATACTGTATGTTTTCTAAGAATCGGATATTTCAATATATGAGCATGGAATAAAATATAATATAAGCTTATGCGTTACGAATGTATGTAGTCGAAATACAACCCATCTGCTGCTTAATAATTAATACAACTCCATTCTGCATTGTTCGCCAATAAATTGAAACGACGATCTGAGACAACCCATGACATAATGTAGCACAATATCTTAATTAAATGTATGTTAATGCGAATATGCTTAATATGTAATACATAATACATGTTTGAATGTATTATAGTCGGTAGCTGCCTTTATATTCTTGAGTTCATTTAATGCTATGCGCTTTTGATATGAGTGAGAAGTTTTTCAATTGCACAAAAGTGGTTAAGAATACATAGTTTAGACACTTTGTAATATTGCACAAAGTAAATTGCAGTTTGCACAACAAAGGGCACACAAATATAAATTAATTTAATTTAGATTTCATTTGTTAATGTGCTGCTTTAAACATAATTTAAATATCACAGACTTTTTGCCAATTGAATTAATATGCTTTGTTAATTTTGTATATGCCAAATCAAAAATGAAAGGAATTATAAAAGGAATAAATGAATAAGGGAAAACTTCTTATAACTACGGTGTTAATACCATAATTTCTTGCGCTTACAATATCAAACATTTGTCGATTTGTAGAGCGCTTAGGATGGAGATAGGTTTGTAGCTTAATCTTAAACTCTAACCGGGTTTAAGCACATAAATCTAATCGCTCCATGACACTAGCTTAAAAAGAGCTTAAACCTACAACATTATAATCGAATTAATCTGCAATCCAGCTGAAAATTAGAAATATTAAGTAGTTAAAGTTTGAAATTGCTTTCCGTTTTTTGATTCCTTGTATGCTTAGTTGCGACTTTAAGCTAGTGTCATTGGTTTATAAAAATCAGTCAAATGTTGAAATGAAATCAAGTCTTGTGGTAAACATGGCACATAATAGGTAATGAAAAACCATGAGCCAAGCCTATGAAGATGATACTCTATTCTATATAAATACTGTATTGTTACTCTGAATCGCAGGAGTTTTGATTGGGAATATGTTTTTCAAGATATTACCTAATGTAATTTTCATACGATTCAACTTGAGCTCTTCTGCAGCGGTTTAATTAGTGCAAATTGTCCACTCGACTGGACTGCAAACCAAGCGCATTTAATGCCATGCCTGAAGGAACTCCAACTCCAACACCAACTCCAACGCTTCCCTCGCTCTCGCTCTTCCAAGACGACACAGGAATGTGTGGAGCTGGCAAACAATTACGCAGTGTTTGCACAATTTGTATGGTGTCCATGAGAGCTGTCACAAAACGAGGTTTTATTCAACTGAGGTGCTGATTTCGAGAATTTACTTACTTTTCTGTAGACTTTCACTCTGCTTGCCGTAGGGCTTGCACATGGACGGCCGTATGTACGTCTTCATACGTGACATGTTACGCATAAGTTCCGAGAAAATTCGCACAATCTTGTCCTGACCCACACCCATGTGATCCAAACGATTGGCATCTTGACTGGCCCAGGCGCCGTTGTGTAGAGCCAAAAGATCCTTGTTCGATTCAATCGAGTCCAGATTAGAACTAATAACAGCAGGAATCGAAATTATTATTTGCGTTGTTTATGCAAATTTAATTTGAAAACAAAATAAAAGTACAAGGAGCCGCGAATCTATCTGACAACAAAATGATCTTGATGTTTAGGGCATTAGGGAGTTTCGGTGTTAAACTATTGGCAGTCTTATTGTAATAGACTTTAAAAAGTAAATTAAAATAAAGGTATAACTCACCGCAAGGATTCTGAAATGTTTTTATGTGTTAGCTGATCCATTGAGGAGTGCGAGGATGACGACGATGACGAGTGTGGTGACTGCGAAGGTGGCGGCAGCGAATGATGACCATGATGCACCTGTGAGCCAACATTGGAGCTAACTGCAGTCGATGGGGTGTTTGTTGTTAGTGGAGTTGGTTGTTGCTGTTGATTGGCAGCAACAGCTGCAGCAACTGCCTGTGACTGCATCATGCCTTGTATTTGCAAATTGGCAGCTGCTGCTGCAACGGCCATTGGATCAAAGTGCTTGGGATCGAGTTGGGCAAATACACGCTGCTTTTCCAAAGCACTCAGATTGTTAAGCTTCTCTAAACTCTGTTGGGCAAGTACGCGATTTTGTTGTTGAATCAATGCTGCTGTCAATTGTTGCTGATGCTTTGCCTGGGCTTGTGCCTGTGCTTGTTGTTGCTGCTGTTGTTGTTGTTGTTGCTGCTGCTGTTGTTGTTGTTGCTGCTGTTGTTGTTGCTGTTGCTGCTGTTGTTGATGATGTGCAGCTGCGGCGGCAGCACTTATTTGCGAAAGTTGCGATTGAATGCTGCTTTGTTGCTGCTTACTCAAGTGTTGCAACTGTGTTGGCACCTTGGAACCGCTTGATTTGGATAAATCAATTTCAACAGCAGCCACATTATTGTTAGAGCTTGAGACTCCACTTCCGGCATTGCCAGCAGCTGAACCAACTGCTGCACTGCCAGCTGCTGCACTTGGTGGCAGATGTGAGAGACGCTGCAAGAAATCGGGTGTATTGACACCCGGATATTGCTGTTCCATAAAGGGCATTGGTGAGATGCCCATGTGATTTTTATAGTAACGACAGGCTGGACTGGGGCATGATTGCACCACCTCAATGATGAATTCCTTCTCCATGCCAAAGTGATCACGTCCAATGGTGTAGGACTCAATGACAGCACGCACCGTGGCATCTACACTCAAATGTAGTCCATGTGGACCCGACATGTGCTTCAACATGACCGCATTGGCAAAATGCTCAAAGGGCAACACAATCTTGCCATTGTCCCGCAGAATCAAACGTCCCTGAGAGTCCAAGGTCAATCGATTGGCCAGCACTCTGTATGTGGATATAAAATGAAGATTGAGATAAACCTATATTTGTGTATGTTTACTCACTGTAAATATGCTGCACTGGGCAGCATAGCGTTGTCCTTTAGATCGCTGAAGCATTGCAGGAGCTCGGCACTCGGGTTCCAGCCTTTATTCTGCAGATACAGCTGCAGGAGCATGTAGAGCTTTTCGGTCACATAGCCAACGCCAGCGTTGGGCTGTTGTTGCATCATATCGCTGTGGGTTGGTCCTCCCATCGAACTGGAGATGTTGCTGCTGCTGCTGCTGTTGCTGCTAATAGCATTAACTACGCCCCCACCCCCACCAACGGGCCCCTTTGATAGTGCCGCCTTCATTGTCTCGGAGAGATCCAATTTGTAGTTGTCTGGATAAAAATGCTTTACGTGCTCCTGCAATCACATACATATACACCCATAGTTGCAATTTAATTTAAATACACACACTCACAACAGACTGGCACATTCGTATACATGCACGGCAACACACCTATACACACCCACCACCCACCAATATTCACATACATATATGCAAAAGCAGACTCACCAAATTGTTCATTTTTCGGCTATGGACATTTGCTGGTGCAGCGGCATCTGCATCTATTTGGACTGGCGCCACCAATGCATCTTTGAAACACTAACGGTTCTGGCTAGATGCTCAATTGTTTTTGAGAACGCGTATAAGCAATAAGATCAAAATAAAAACGAAAATTGTATGTGTCTGCCGACTATTTCTGTTGTCCTTCGGCAAGGAAGTGGGGATTGTTGATACTTAAGTTATCGATTCATCGGAGCTTAACGATGCTTTTGGCGTGCAAATATGCATCAGATTATGAAAATATCGATAGTTTAAAAGCAAACTGTTCACGTCAAAATAAACAAAAATTATGAATGAGATAATTTTAATACCACTTGGTTATGTAGGCGTATTTATTGTGTGCAATAAATGCAATGCCGATGTCGACAGCTTTTTACAAAATTGTTAAAAATATATTGATTGGGCAAATAAATCATGTCGTTATTTTTCGATAGGCGGCGGCTTATAAAGCAAATTTATAAAAGAAAACGCAGTAGCGGGCCAAAACTTTTTGATATCGATTAAAAGTATTGAGCTTTGGCTACTATCGATTTTAAAATAACCATCATTCGACAACATTTGTAGAAACGATAACGAATTTCCCATGGACACCACTACTAGTGGGAATTTTCGGAATATTTTGCAGTTTTATTTCCGAAAAAGAAAAAAGCTCTTTATTTGGATACCAAAAGAAAATTAAAGGAAAGTGAAAGGCATAAAAACAAAAGTTCTACGAGCAAGGTATAATGCTCCCAAAGATAGGCGGAACTGGTCCAACAAAAAGACTCTTTGTTATCGACTACGACTACGACTAATAAAAGCATTCACAATTTCGATAAAAGCTGCTCACCAGGTCGTTAATTCAAAAATTATTTGGGAACTGCAGGAATTCGTATATTTAAATATGTATGTCTGAAATTATTTAAGAGAATTTATTATATAATATAATATTGATTTATTAAAACAAAGACCGAAGAAATTTGCTAAATATAGGTCCACAACAATTTAATTTAACTTTCAGCATTGCATATTGTAAGCAAAATGGCTTTTGCAAAATAATAATAAAATAAATGAGCTAATCATAATTTTCAGCACGCAAATCGTAAGAGAACTTCCTTGGCACGCGATTTTCAAAGCAAAAGGCGTAACAAGTGACGCTCTCATTAATCCACGACTGACCACAACTCAAGCCTCAAAACACTTTGCCACCTGACCAACAAGCACCACTCTCCACCACGTGCAATAAACACTTTGCATGCGTTCCCAGACGTCGCTGCTACCGGATATGGTTACCGGGGTTGGGTAGCTATAGCAACTTTTGGCAAACAATAAAGGATATGCGCCCACTCCAACCACGTTATGAACTTGTTTACTTGCCTACCTTGGTACCTGCAATTGCAGCTAGCAACGTTTTGTGAATAAGACTCAGTTCATATTTGAAATTCAATGAGTTTGCATCGAACAAAAGGGAAAAACTGGCAAACAATTAAAATTTAAATAGAAATATTATGTGCTTCCTGTTGGCAAGATGGTTTCTCCCATTGCTGTGGACAACAGTTTTTATTAAATTCGGAAACTGTACCGTTCTCGAATCGAAACAGTCGCCAACGCCTCATACATTTCGCTTCCAAAAACCTCAGCAGTGCCTCAGAAACGAATTCTATAATTTAAACTACTTTGACTGCTCACCATGCAACGAGGCTGGAGATGGTGGTATCAACGAGTTGCAGCCCACTGTGGACAGTAAGTGTGCCTATTGATTAAACAAATTCCCGTAGAGCTCAAAGGGCTTGGTGGGGAATGCAAAATATGTTGCAGTTCCTATAACTAGATATAATGTAGGTATCTTAAGACAAGGCCCTTTCGGGTTATTGAATATTAATGCAATTTAAACGGGAAATCATTGACCTTTTTAATAGTGATTTTTATTAAAATTTGAAACAAATTTTTCAAAAAGTCAGAGGGGATTATATAAAATTTTCTTTAAAAATTATTTTTGATAAAATGTATTTAATTTTACTCACATGTTAAAAACAAAGTTCAACAATCAATGTTCCATATGACATTCCGGATGAAATTAAGCTTACTTTTAACAAAGTTATCCTAGCTTGAAAACCTATTTTTTTTCTCTTCCTCCATTTAGAATTCTCTTGCCAATGTCCAGTTGGACATGTATCGATTTTTGAGAAGATCAAGCGTTGGCCTATCTGCGAAGAGATGTGCAACAATTCCACAAAGACAACGGAGAACTGTACATCCTCTTGGTCAAACCAATTACCAACCTGGCAGTGCAGTTACCAATATCTGAACACCACTGCGAATTCCCAGCAAGGTTTAGGAATTGTACTTACAAAAACGAATCCTGCCAGCAACAGCAGCGATTGTCTGAGCTGTAACATGGCTTACAACTTTCGTTACCAAGATTATTGCATAGCCAACACTCTGATGCGTCCATATTTGCACTACAGTGCCTTTTGGCAGGTTACAACTACACTTAAGCCCAACTCCAACTCCAAGCTGCACTTTGGTGACCTTAAGTTTGTGGCGTTCTTTTGTCTGGCACTGCGAAATGACAGTGCCTGCCAGCAGTTGGCGAACCTCTGTGTTCTTTCACATTATTCCTTGGAAAAGCATTCACCTTGCAGCGCATTTCTGCTCACGCAGATGTCCGATGTGGTCATGAAATATGCTCATTCCGGCGAGCAACCCCGCGCCTTGCAACCTTTTCTATTCTACAAGAAGGGAAAATCAACCAAAGAATTGTTAACAACAACTCTTCATTCGGCTAATCAGTCAGAGCTACAGATCTTTACCACAAACTACGAGCTCGCAGGACGTCTGAAGCGCTGGGGTCGTTTTCAACTGGATCAATTAAATCTATGTCCAGGCCTAAAGGCGCCTAAATTGGACTTGGGGCAGCGACAGGAGGAGATCAATTGTCAGCTAAATCTGGAGCAACTGATCGATGTGGCCAGCCAGGAGACCAACGATAATTATTTAAGCCTTTATCTCAACTTTACCAGCAATTGGGAGTTTCTGCTGCATCAGATACCCGTTCTCATTGAGACTCTGACGCCGGAGAATAAGGTATTGATCCAATTTTAATATAAATATAAGTTTGCATGATAAGCCTTTCGGTTTTTATAATACAACACAATTAAAGAAAAACTGCTCTTTTAGGGAAAGAATTTAATTAATATTACTATCAAAAAAAGGTACAACAAGGCTCTCGATTTTTAGGCGCGCCGAATATAGTTTATCATTAAGTTATTATTTTTTATCTGTAAGATAGATCAAATTACCATAAACCCTGTTAAAAATCCACTGGTTCAAATTGTAAATTCGCTTAAGATTTCTTCCCCTGGAAAGCCAAGCAGCCCGAGAGCCTAGGTCCATCCGTAGGATTCTCTAACATTTCTCTCATTTTCTGTACGTTTCTTTCATTGTTACAGCGTCTACACGAGGAAGAATGGCAACTGGTCAAGCGTTTTCAGCTTATTTCAGCACATCCTAGAGATAATCGCCAACACCTGACTTTCCCACTCTATGAGGACGCTCACAAGTTGCAACTTTATCGATCTTTGCGATTCGTGGAGCAAGTTGAATTTGAGTACAGCATTCAGGCAGAAAATCGCATTGTATTACCGTTGTTGAGGCTACGCTACCGTCACATTGAGATTACTGGGAATGCATCCCTCACTCAACTCTATCCATTCCGGATGAGCGTAAAGTTTAAACACCTTCAACAGAGCGTGGCTGCTCAGCTGCTCCTTGAGCTGGCACTGCCATTGCTCCTTCTATTAGCTTCAATTGCGGCTTTGATGCGTCTTCAGAATCTACGAAGACGACGCCAATCGGAGCTCTGCCAAATAAATAATCTTTTGGAGTTGCTGTTACTATTGGCTGGGAATGTTGCAGTTGCTTTGTTGGCCACTGCATTGCTGCTGCTGGTACTCCAAGCCTTTAATCCACGCCAGCTTGCAGCGCTCATTTATCCCGCCTGTCTTCTGCAATTGGTTTACTTGGGTGTACATCTAAGACGAGCCAGTCAACTAGAATTGTTCCTTATTGACTGGGAGCGTCCACGAAGCAGTTGTGAGGGTCAGCGTCTGAATATGGACAGCACATCCTTGTGTTCCAGCGTGAGGACCTATGTAGCCGAAAGCAGCGTCTCCGCCTGGCGTGTGCTCTTCACGGCCAATGCCTGGATACGGCTCAGTGCGACGCAAAGATACTCCAGTCTGATTCAAGCTGGAGTAGTTGTCGCTGCCTATCGGCTGCTGGAATATTTGACGAAGTCTCAGCTGGATTTTGGATTTAGCTGTTGCCTGATTTCCATAGTTTATTTGGTCACATACCTCATCCAACTGCTGGTCGGACGAATCCTTCAATTTAATCCCCTGCAAAAATTCATTGATCTATGCAGTTTGGCTAACATCTCACTGTTTTCCCTTTTGGAGCCGGGCTATGGTTATTATATACATGGACGCTCGCCTCATGGCTTTGCGGATACAGACATGTCTTCCATGATCCTCCAACTACAACGGGAGGCGCAGAACATGTGCGGTCGTCGTGGTCTGCTTATGGATTCCGACAAGCAGGCCTACATAATTCTGCCACCACGAAATCTACGGTAAGATATCTTAATTATATTGTAGTCCATAGTTTTATAAGTTTGGTTGGATCTCAGAGAATTAATCATAAAGAAAAACACCTCCAGCCTACAAATTAATTCAGTTTTTCAAAGTTAAGTCTAAAAAACTAACTAACTTTATTTATTGCCTAAGTTAACGTTAAATAACAAAAGAGATATCTGTATAATAATATTTATTCTTGTCAGGATTTATTTGGAGCGCTTATTGCTGCCCTTTCAACGCAGCAGAAATGGCAGCCTGTCCCAGACGCTGCTCTATCAGAAAGATCTCCAAGTGCCCAGCATTGATGGTCAGGTGGAACGCACCTCCATTGCATATGCTAGTGTGAATCGTTTCTTCTGTGCCTTCATTGATCACGTACGAAATTAATGAGAATGAAGATGATAACGATATTAATATGAACTCTTTGCAGGCCATAAAGGACATGGATTATATTATAAAGGAGAAAACCTTAGTGGAAAGGCTTTTCAATTGTGAAATCGAGAATTATCTGACGGAAAGTATGTGTTTATCAAACTAATTAATTTATCAAATTATTCACTTATAATTCCGTATAATTTTTAACAGACAAGGGCACTTTCTACATAGATGACTCTCTGAGCTTTAGTCGAGTTCTGTTGCTGGGCAATCATGTCGACATCTTTATACTGGAAATACTTGTGCTACTTTCAATTTATCTCCTTACCTCCAGTTTGCTCTTTGCCGTCGCCGTGGTGTGTGTTTTTAATATGGTAAGCAAATGATCTTCTCTCTCTCTCTCTCTTTAGTGGTTGAAATCTATCCATCTTTGTAGATATTACGTCACATCTTCAGCCTTTGGGTGCGTCGGAATGTGTCTCGCAAGACATTGATTGATGAGCGCTTTCTGCTTTAGCCCCACAGTCAGTTGGAGGAACAATATATGCGTGAGGATGGAATGTTTGACATATGAACGTTTGACAAATTGATTTGAACATAAAATGTTGCCTTTTCTTTTATTTAAAAATTCACTTGATAGTAAGTAGTACATTTATTAGTTAATTTTTAAGTATTTATCATAAAACTTATGGCCTAAAACAGATAAAATAATTTCTATGGTTTCGCATTCAACATATAAACACACTTAGTTATTAAGCATGCTTTTTATTATTTCATTCAGTTGTTTATTTCATTTGTTTGCTTGCTGTAATTTCGATAGGATAGCACACATTCATGTTTCTCTATTAATACATAGTCAATAGTACATCTATATAATTTCAAGTTCATATTTCATTCTATCGGTTTTTTTTCTTTTCCATGACATGAATAGGATAAGCAGCCCCTTTTACTTTATTTTTTCAGTATTTGTTTAGATCAGTTAGGAGATATTGTATTCTTTATAGGCAGTTAAAATATTTATAAAAATATTCGCTGTTTTGCGAATTTAGTTGTATTTCTGTTTTAATTTTTTTCTTTTAGTTGTTTGATATTATACATTACAAGATAAAAAACAAGGTAATTAGCACAGCATTTAGCTGGTTGGATGTATTGGAAGTAATTGTTATTACATTTACATGTTTATAAATATATTTTTCATTATATAGCAGTTCAAGGTTATGTGTCTAATGGGGGGGATTTCTAGTAGACAGATTGGCTGCTTGCCTGACCGGCTCTTTATACTAAAACGACAAACATACAACATTAAAAGATCTATGTGCTTATTTAAATACGTATGAATATTGTGTGCTTTATTCTTTCCAACTTATAACTCTAATTGCAACTTATTACAAGTGTCTTCTTATATGGTATACGAATGTTTGCTGTTTTATGAATGAGGAGAGCGTGTGCGAAAGGCAAAATAAAAAAAATATTAATCAAAAGTGACATCTCTTGGAATAGATTAATAGATGTATACTTTATCTGAAGTATGGGCAATAAATATCGTACATAGCATAAAAGGTGAAGAGTAAAATAAAAATAAACAAAAGAAATTGAAATGAGTTGTTTGTATGCAATATTATAATATACATATTAGGACATAATTTGTTCATCTTTCATTTTTATTGTTTATCGCTATCACAAAAGTAAATACAACTCTAACAGTTTTAGGGTTAGAGAAGAGTTGGGAGTACTCCAGAGTTTTTTTTTTTTTTTGGTGAAGTTAATATGAAACTCAGGATGGTTTCACAAGACTTCAACTAAGATTTAATCTCTACTTGGTATATCTGTTTACATATGTATATTCAACACTTAAGACTGTAGTTAAAACATATTTCCAGCTCACTTAACTAGCGACGGTCGAGTTTATGCTTGCATTATTCAATAAATCATATCAAATGACTTTGTATATTTACATTTGTCAATTAAAAACTAAATGTACACCAGCCACATGTTGTTTTGTTCTAAATGCTTAAATCTAATTTTCCATATATGTAAGTATAATTATGTAACTATTTTGTTTAGCGCCATTTATGAATTTACAACAACGTGGTACTTATAACTTGGTAACTGCGTGTGTGTACGGATATGTTCTTTCGTGAGTCACCTTATCGAACAGCTTAGAGTCCAAATGCGGCGGCATATGCATGCAAGAGCTGGAGCACATAGTCAGCGCTCTCCTGTATTGCATTGCTACCGAGACTGCGTGGTCGTTGTGGCAACTCCAGCTCCAAATCCAACAAGTTATGCTCGTGCTTCTGTTGCGCCCCATCTTCTGGCTTTTTCTGCTCTCCATCTACTTGCTCTAGCTGTTCATTCTCTTTATGTGGCTGGTGCTGGTGTGTCTTCTCTTCATCCTGCGGCTGCTCATCCATGCCCTTGTCGTCGGGCAAAAGCTCGTTCTATTCGTGCACCGTTCGACGCGGACGTTTAGCTGGCAAGCAAGAATCCTCACTGTCTGCCAACGAAGCGGAACCGCAACTCTTACGTCCATTCTCAATTGGCGCAGGCGAACCAGCAGCTGCGGCCAGTAGGTTTGGTGAATTCGAAGAAGTGGAAGCACCACTTCCGATTTTACCACCAAAGTTGGGCAACCATTTGGCGAGCTGCTCTTCAAAAAAGGTTTCCAAATACTTGGCATTGCTGTACGTTTTCGAATCCTCCTGTGTGAAAGCATGTGCAGCACAAATGTATAAAACTGAGCAAAGTGAATCAAATGCATGATTAACTCACCTGATAGAAAAGATATGTGTTCTTGAAGATTAAGCGTACGTCGGACACAAAACCGGCAATATCCTTGTAATGATTGGGACTGGAGGGATCCAAACGCGTTCGTATAACGTCCAAAGACATGGGGCTGCAGCAATACAATTTTATTTATTAATCAACTTAAATAACAAATAGAGAAACTTTCGACTTACTTGCAAATAATTTCATAATACTGGGAGTTGGCTGGTGATTCGGGTTCACGGAAGTTGAGACTTTGTTCATACTGACAATACAGCTCCAGGCATATGCGCTGTAGTATTCTCAGCTCCAGGCTACTTAGTTCACCTGGTTGCGACTTCTCGGTGCCCTCGGTTTTGGTCAACTCCTTGAGATTGACACACAACAGACATTGCCAGCTCTCGCTCTCGTCCGGCAAGGAGCTAATCGCGGGTATGTGACAATTTTGATGGAATACTTTTGGGCATTTGTCGCAGCACATCAATTCACCGCCATCCAGACATACGGCACACCAATCCTCATTGGGGTCATCTTTTTGTTCGTTTTTATTATTAACTGATATGATTAGTTTTGTGTTTTGCATTCGTGTGTTTTTTTTATTTGTATTTATGGGTGTGTGTGTGGTTGGGTGTGTATACGTATTGTATGTGTTTTGATTTTATTTGTTTTTGTTTGATTTGATTTGAGTTGAGTTGGTTTGGTTTGTTGTTCAATAGATTTTTTATTGGTTAGTAATTGATTTGTACGATTTATTGCGCGTTTAGATCGGTTTTGTATTTATTATTTTTGGGTTTTTCGAAACGAGTTTTGCAGTTTTTGAAAATAGAAATAAACAAAGCAAAGTTATATAAGAATTAGATATTGATATAAACCAACAGCAAAAGTAATGTTAAACATAAGAGGAAACATCAAATACGATGGATTTGTTTTGCTCTCATACAATCGAAATTTTGTAGCCACATTTTTATAAAGTAAGTAGCATATTAATCAGCCATAATCCGACAAACAATTGTCACATAAAAGGAATGTCTCATTGACTTAAATAATATACTTAAAAGATTTTGAATACTTAAGCAACTACATTAGAGATAATTTCTTTTTTATTTTTAGAGATAAATACAAACCCACACACTCACATACACCCCCACACCCATTAAATTAGCCAAGACCCGAATAAAAAGTATTTTTATATTGAATTGAAAGTTTGTAAATGGTACTCACCTTCCTGAGTGTTGGATAGATCCGTTGAGCTGTGCACCTGCGGCGATGTGGTCTTGGTGCGACCTTCAGGCAATACTTGCACGCCATTCGAATCCAATTTGGCAATCGTAGCAATCAGATCGTTTATAGAGTCATCACGCACCTTGTCAATGGGTTCAGTAAAGTCCTTTGTGTTCTTTGGTAATTATAACAAAACTAATTGAGTAATCAACTACATATTAAATATTCAAAAATTCTACCTCATGGGTGCTGGGGCTGGGTGTCTTTGGATTTGTCGACGTGACATTGGAGAGTATGGAAACAGCTGGACCAAGTCCCAGAGCAGCGGCATTTAGCTGTGCTATGCTATTGGCAGAAGATGAGCCATTGCCCAAGCCCGGAAGTGCTGGACCACCTATGCTCAGACTGGGCGGTGTGCTGTTCTTAAGAGTATTTGGAGATTTCAATGAGATTTTAAAATTTTCTGATGTTTGTCGACCGTTTGCGAATGGCAAAAGCGGACCCTGCTGTTGGCAAACTGAAAAGCAATAAAATATTTCAAATGTTAATAGAAATGTTGAGTTATTGACTTGACAAAACCACTTACTGCTGGATTGCTGCGCGGATTGTGGGATATGCCACTTGGCGAGACTATGCATGGCGCTACTCAATTGCGGCGACGTTTGCGGTGGGCCAGCATTAAAGCCAGCCTGGCTCCCATGAAACCCCAACGCCTGTAATTAGCCACCCAAGAGAACAATTAATAGCTTCAAGTAATTAATTATTTATCTGAAATTCGCGTATTCTTACATTCTGCATTGGATTTGGCATCATTGGTGGTCTCTGCAGTGAACCAGGTGAGGGTATTTGTCCACCTCCGCCACCTCCCGCTCCAGCCATGGCAGCCGCAGCTGCCTGCTGTTGTACATGATTCGCCATGCGCTGATATTGCGACTGGAAGCGAGCATTACTGTTCATAAAATTGCTGTTGTCTCTCGGCCCTCCGCCCGGGCCACCACCCTGGCCAAAATTTTGCTGGCCCGGCATGAAATGTGGACGCATCTGTGGCCCCAACTGTTGATGTGCCGGCGAGGGATTGCCCTGCGGTCCACCTGGATAACTGGGTGGTCCATTAAAGCTCAGATGTGCGGTCGGACTCTGTGCCGCCTGATTGTTCAACAGACCACGCAGACTGATATCTATGGGAGTGCACAGTTTAATCACAATTCAATTAGACAAACTTCTTCATCTCACTTACCCATATTCTGCGGATGTGTGGAGGAGCTCACATGTGGTTGGCCCTGACGTTGCATTCCCACAGGTGGCATGCCACCAAATCGCACTGCAAGCACAAATAAATTAATGAAACTTGGTAAGAAACATGGGCCATTAAAGGTAATTAATATTAGAGCTTGATGGATTTAAATTTAATGTTTCATTTAGCTCAGAGTTCCACGTAGTAACATTTGCGAAAGTAAAGAACACTGTAAATTGCACCGCATAACAAAACTCCTTACTGCTTTTAGAGCGTATTTAATAGCCACTTTTAACGATAACTTCATTTAGATATTATATCTTGTTTCCACTTTAACATTTTAGTTTCCAAAAAAGGTATGTTCGTTGAATGTACAATACATTTAACTTAGTGATGTAAAAAAACATCGACATCGACTTTTGCATAAGCGATTTTCGAGGTTTATAGCTCGATCTATTTTTAGCAGATTAATCGATTTAAATAAATCGATTTTCATAAAAAATCTTATTCTTTGCACATCCTTGCAAACGCTACAAAATACACACGTAGTGTCAAATTTTCATTTCATAGAAATGTTAAAGTTTACAAATAATAGTAAGTATGAGCTACAATTTTATTAACGTATATGAATATAAATAACATAATTATATTTTGTTACTGATCGCGAGCTGAGTTAAAATGTGTTATATGTTAAAGTGATCATGCACTTTTCTGTGCATTTTTATGCATATGAAAAATCGATCAATCAATGTCGAAATATCCAATGTTAGGATTAATGGATATTTGCATTGGCGATTTTAAGAATCCGATTTTTAAATCGATGTTCAGTTTGGATTTACATCACTTATTTAACTTCTATATTTTTAGCAGAATGCATTATCATTACTTGTTAATTAGCTTTTCAAGCTAAATTACTGCTAATTACACTTCCTGCACTAACAATGTGAAAATGTAAAAATAAATGAAAATGTAAAACTAAATGAAAGTGTAAAAATAAGTGACAACTTAGAAAAGTGTAAAAATATTCGTCTCATATTTCGGCGTGGAAAATTTAAAAGCAATATTGGAAACTGTGTAATTATTAAGAAAAAAGGGGGCTATACAATCCGTTTATGTACTGTTGTGTCCACATTTTTATCGAATAAGAACAAAGAGAGAAAGCGACGGAATATCGATATTTATAGCAGTTTTCTGAGTACACATTTAATTTGAAGTGCATCTGTTGATGGAAAAATGGTGTTCCTATTATTTCGCCCACGTTTGTAGAATAAATTAAAATAATTAGTTGTATTTGGTTTCCTACCCTTACCTGGGCCATCGCCCGGAAAGGAGCGGCTCATGGAGAGATTGTTGTACTGCTGTTGGGCATTGCTGTACAAGGGCGGACCGTTCTGTGGCCCAAAGGCTCCTGGAGGACCGTTGGGCGAGAGACCCGCCGTCATGCCTGGCGGCAGTCCGGGACGTAATGGTGGTGCCATATTTGGGCTCGGTTGTTGTCGTGGTGGCGGTGGCGCCGGTCCGTTTTGTGGGGGCGCTGGAGTCGGTGGATATGGCTTGCCATCAACAATAACAATGCCCAATTGTGAGATGACTTTCTGGAGCTCAGCGACTTGATTCAATTGGACCTGAATCCGCACAGGGATTTCTGGATTTGGTATGTCCGCTCGTTGGCATTTGAGTTTCTGCAGATGACGAACTAGAGATTTTTTGCTCGAGAGTATGGCAAAGTCGCTGCCCTTTTCAAGGGCATTCTGCATAAATTCGATGCAATGATCCGTGTTATCGGAGAGCAGCTGTAGGGTCTCCTTCTTCTCGACGAGCACCTTGAGCTTGCTGTCACAGACCTCGTTCAAACGCATGACAAGCTGCTTGCCACGCATATTGACCGTGTTGGTAATTTTGACCACCATTGCGGTTATTTCTTTGATCAGATCCTTCTTTTTGTCATGTATCAGCTGCTGGCGATCATCGATCACCTTTGTGGCCGACGAGAGTAGGAAGCGTTTGTAGTTAATCTCAGAGACAAGCGTGGAAAGTGCTTGCCGCGATTCCGTTGCAATCTCGTGTGCAAACTTATATTTATGATCTCGATGATCACTCAACTGGCAATCACGGCAGGTTAATTTATCGCAAGTCTCACAGAATAGCGACAATTTCTCCTGTGTATGCAGCTGACACATGTGAAGCTTATCGACACCTCCAGTGCCCACCAGTTGCTCGTTGTTGGCCTCATCCTTTGGCTTGATCGTATGATCCTTGGTTATTTTGAGTCTTTGATGTGCCTGTACACAACTATCGCATATGTATTCCGAGCAATCCACACACCATGATGTGGCCACAGCTCCATCCGAGCAGCTGCTGCATTGTATATTGGCCGTAAGCGAACTCTTTAAACCATCGCTAGTGCCATTTCCATCGCCACTCTCACCAGCAGCACACTGTTCGATCAGGAACTGATTCTCAATAATGTACTCATTCTGTGAGGCATTATCACACACCGGACAGTGGATTAATGGTGGCAAAGAACGATCCAACTCTGAAAACTTTGTGTTCACACACTGACCACATGCCACGTGCAGGCATTCCAATAACTTGGGACGATCATTTAAACCCAACACTTGGGCACAATAGACGCACTTAAAGAGCGTAAACTTAGCAGATGCCGATGAATTCGATTCCGACTGCAAAACAAAAGATAAAAACATGTGGTTACTAAACGAATAGATTACAATGAAATTTTAACAACAAAAAAATAAATGTAATATTCTTATCAGCAGTTAAGTTAAATCAACATTTACTCAAGTGGTTGAAATGTAGTTAATTTTAAGGGGCTATACAAGTTTTGGATAAGACAATCAGGATAATATATCTATGACGAGTGTCTCTTTCATTTATAGGTATTGCTAATTCAAGTGACTCTTGTTCATAAGGTTGACAATATTCCTGCACAATAAATATGATTGATGGCTTATAGCAGCTAATCTAATCTTATCTTATCGACATTACTTTTTTTTTATTATTTTTTTAGTAATTGTGATAAGCTGCAGGCTGGTAAAGTGTCGAATTTTTTTTGAGAAATAACTCCAGGCTGTTGTCAATGGGGGGAAATTTATGCTTTCTCAACTTTCATTAAGGCCAGAAATGTAGCAGGTGTTTGCTTTATCGAGAGAGTTATATATTTGATAATTTTAGGGAGTCAATTAATCTAAAGATAACAGTGCAAGAATTAAAATACATGTTCCATTTTTCATTAGGAATGAAATAATTTATTTCAGATTGATTACTGATTGAAACTTCGAGTTCGTCGAATTAATGGTATGAAATTCGGTTTGCAGTATTATCATGAGGCGAAGGATATTAATGAACAGTGGGAATATCGATCCCAGTTTCAGTTGCTTCTTTATAATTAATCGCACTAACTTTTAAACGAGACAAGAGAGCATAAATTTTCCAATGCCCAGAGATAAAAGAAGAGCTCAGAGCTCAGCAAACGAACAAATAGCGCTGTATAATGGAATTGGGGTATAGAATATAATGGAATGAGATGGGGACCAGGAGCGGGAGTGGGAACGGGATAAAGGGGAGGAGAGTGGGGCTGCTGCTGCTGTTGGTTACTTTGTTCCATCGTCTCTGACTGTCGCAGGGCAAGATTGATTAGTTTTATCTTGAGTTGGAGCACATAAATCCAATTGATTGATTATGCTTTTGCTCGATAAAGATTACTGCAATGGTATGCGAGCGTTTTACATGCAACCAGCCAGCCTCAATATGTATCTGTGTGTGTATGTCTTTGTGTGTGTGTGTGTGTGTGTGTGTGTTTGCCAACGGAAGCGCCATGGACATTGATGAATGCCCCATAGTCCGAATCGCACTGGCAGCTGAAACTGTTGTGCAAATTTCTGGACCGACATTGCAATCCCAAAATGGGGATCCAGTTTCCGACTCCGACTCCTATGCAACAAGACGATCCACAGATCCATCTTAGGCCTTACTGCTGCTGACGTCACACAAAGAGAAATTGTGAGAGCGAGTTGGAGCGAGAGAAAGTGTGCCTCAATTTTCTCTCAACTTTCAAAAACGCCTCGGCACTCATAAATCATCAGACAACAGCCATTTTATACTTATAGTATGTAATATATAATATATATAGTAAGACATATATGGGAAGCTTGCCACATGCCCACGCGCAGTGTGCTGCAGTAAACATAGATTCGGATTCCAAGTCGGGGCATTAGGGGGCGACGTTCCACTTGAAAGCCATTTATCATAATGTATGTTCCATGGCCATGTTGTTGTTGCTATTGTTGTTGCTGTTGTTGTTCACATTCTCCTCGCTAGCGGCGCTTGTTCGCCCAATTGTGGGCCTCGAAAAACTGGTCGGCTCTTGACTCGTACAACTGCTCGGCTCGATTCGTTGCTTCGTTTCGCTCGCTCGGCCGACGCAGCCCACTTAAAGTTGCTCAAGTCCGTTGCGACTGACATACCATTAAAAAAAATAAATAAATAAAGTTGCGAAAAATATATACACATATGTACATATATATAGCCAGCTGCTACCCCCATGTTTTTAATCTCACTGAAAATGACTTGGCATAAACTGGAAACGGGTAGCAAACCCGTTTTTTTGACCCGCATCCCGCAGCCCCGTTGGCTGTTCAATTTGGCCAACATCTCATAAACATTACATAGATTCTTTTATGCACGTAATTCTAATTAATTGGGTTTTCAATCAAGGTACCCTGAAGTTTAATCGATTTTCCATCACTTCCGGGGACTCAACTAAAAATGGGTAGGGTTGATATTTAACCGGAAATTGTGGAGGAACAAAGTGTCACATTTTTAGCATCCTTTGTGCGTGGTTTTGGAAACAGGTTCATAAGGGCACAGTTAACTGAAAAGCGTGATTCGTTACTTGTCTGTAATAAGCTTGAAGTTGGTTGAAATAATTAATATTAAGAATGTTAGTCTCAAAAAGTCTTGTACTACAATTATGGGATTTTAATAGATTGTAGAATAAAATACCTCGAGTTTAGACAGTGGCTTTAATCTTAAAACATCCGTTTTTCATTTCCTATTTTCTTTGGCACCGGGGAAAAAATCAACCCGTGTATTAGGAACGTCTGTACTATAACTTGTAACCTAAGGTTGTGTTAATCTTAAAACATCCGTTTCACATTTATTTTTCTATAGCACCTGGAAAAACCAAGCCGTGTGAACGTCTGTACTATAACTTATAAGTCAAAAGCCAGATAAGAACTTCCTCTTACTAATTCCGGGTTTTTATTTATTTCTTAACCCCTTATCGCATAATCAAAATGTTAAAACAATATTACTTTCCATGTTTAATAATTTTATTACATTCTTAATTAAATAATCGTAGCAATATGATTTTTATTTCCAAATATTTGGCTAAGAAGTATCGGCTATTTTCTAGCTATTATATTTCCTTAATTCTTTCACCCATATACAAAGAATGTGCCTATCAATCCCAGATTTGTGCATACCCAACTAAGGGTAACGATACGGTACAAAAAACCGTATGCATTGCCGTTGGGATGGCCATTAAGAACCGTCTCTGGCAGCCAATGGGATCCAGGCAACGAATGTATAAATAATTCTAAATCAATTTCAATTAGAAAATGTTGAAAGGATGCCCCAACAACAACAACAATGGCACGAAGCACTAGAAATGTGCTGACATGATGGAATGGCTGCATGACGTCTGGCGTTGAAAGAGTGCATTTATGATTGATGTAATTTTGATGAAAGTAATCAAATTTCCATCCGGCATTGCGAAGCCTTTTAAAGCCGTTTCACATTTCATTGCGAATTTATTTGCAATAAGTTTTTCAGTTTGCAAAAAAAAAAACCAAAGAGAGAGAGAGAGAGAGAGAGAGAGAGAAAAACTTTCTTTCTTGTTAGTCTTACAGAAAACTTTGTTGTGAAAATGAAAGAAGTTCTACAACTATATTTCATTCCCCATGCCACAGCTCAATCCCTTGCCCCCCCTTTAAGATGACAACAAAAGCAAAAATCAGTTGAAAGTCGCATTGCCAACAACTTTCAGACACATCTCACATGCCAAATTCTTTTTTCCTTCTTTTTTTCTGCCAGGCAGCCATAATTCCATTAATTTGCGTGCTCACATCAAATTGGATTTTCAGTTAAGCCGTCGCTTTTCCTGTTCAGAGATAACGTAAAAGGGGCAAGAGAGCAGGACTTAATGTTTGACAGGGCATCAAAAGAAAAGCATTTTCTTATTGATTTTATTACGCAATAAAAACCTAATTTAACCTGAAAGAGCTCAAGTCCTATTAAACTTTAATTTCTCTTCACAACATTCCCTAGTCAAAAATTTGAGCTGAACCTTAATAGGCATTATATATACATTTTTTTCATCAGCTTTTGACAGCCTCAAATGTTTCAATGAAGTTCAATTGGGTTATCTTTTATTTCAGCCCTTTCCAATGAAAACATTTTTGAAATAATTATATATTTAAGTGTTTTAAGGGCTAGATTAAAGTAATCATTTTAATTATTTTCATGAGTATAGAGTCGACTTTTCTCTTTTTACCATATCGTACTTATTTTTTGCAACTTTGTAAGCGCTTCAATAATTGTCCCATTAAGTGGACAACCAAGTTGTACGACCCAATTATAGGCACGTGGAGCAGATTTAATAATGTGTGCCTGTATAATGATTATAGGATTATTATAGTTCTGTCACAAACTAACGTAATTGCATCAATTTGATTATATGCCTGTTTGAAAAGGTTGCAATGTGCTGGATTCTCAGTAATTTGAATGGACATATCCTTCAGTTGACCATTTTGTTTGGGTCGAATATCATTTTTTTTGGTTCAAAATATTGCAGCGGATGACGATGACTGTCTGTTTGTCCGTTTGCGTCTCTGTCTGTTTCAATGATAAATGTGCAGTTGAAGCGAGTGGCCTTAAATTAAATATAAGCTATAATTACAAAGAAAATCGATCTCAAAGTGAAAAACATTTTGTATTTCACAGTGAAAGCACAACAAATTCAACAGCGTCGAGCATGATAAATGTCAGACTACATTTTTGTATAGCTTTCGAGGACAGTCTGACAGTTGGACAGACAATTTCCCAGTCTGGGTGGGGCATAAATCAGTGCAATATGAGAGAACATGCATCATCTGTGTGCATCATGAATCCTGACGGACAGCGGGTGGCACATACAACGTCCATTTTGTTAAAATCCCAAACGCTGCGTGTTGCATGCAGCACGTCCTGTTGTTGTTGATGTTGTTATTGTTGTACGGCATGTCCTGCTGGTCGAGCCTGCCATTTTGTGAAAATCCTTTGCACCACAGGCTGCACCTCCTGTTATCTGATGTCTTTGGGTTTCAGCTTCCATGCCACACGCAAACAATATTCGTATAATTTTATTGTATCACCATTTTAAAGCAAGTCCAAAGTCCATTCAATGTCAGGCAACAACAAAAGCTTCAATACACACAAAAGCCAGTGTCCTTTGAACTTTGCAAATGCTTGCAGCATACAGCACACAGCATACACTTTCAATCAACAACAACAATCACAAGAGACTGGTAATTAATTGCATTTCAAGAATATGCTTGGGACAGGTTTCAACTTGAGGTTTACTTATCGATTTCTTGGTTTGGCAGCCCAGACAAAGTCATTCAATTCCCATCCCTGAGCCATTCAAAAATATCCTTGTTTATGATATATTAGCAATTTGATGGCCTCTCCACACGTCTCGCTTATTTCGCTTTTGTCAAAACAAATTAATTAAATTAGTTTTGATATGCACTTCAATGTAATTGAATTTGTTACAGTTTCCATGCGCAACTCAAATCCATTTGCTATGCGTCGTTCATGGTGCTTGGAAAGAATCAACTTACCGACCATACAGAAATTCCAATTTTAAATAAATTAAGATAACTTTTGGCCTTGTTGCAATAACACAGCTCAACCCAGCAACAAATGTGATTAGTAATAGTTATGATTAATTACTAAACCCCTTTAAAGATAAGTAGTAATGGGAAATTTCAAAAACATCTCTTATGACTAATTACTGATAATAATCACAGACATAAGCTAAAGCTAAGCGAACTTTAACGTCTAAAATGTGCTCATCTGATTATCATAATAGGTATTCATTTCATTTCATTTCATTTCATATCATAATTTAAAATCTCATTTGAGAAAGCATCACAATTTCAAGTTCTTGTAACAAATACATCCTGTAATTTTGGATTCAGGTGTCAAAACGTAACATCAAAGGCAAAAGCTCTTATAAAAATGTGCACCAGAGATAATGAATAAAAGAAAACTCTTGGCTTTTGAAATATTTATGAGGCTGAGCAATAAACTAAAATTGCAAAGATATAACGCTCGAAATGCCATACATAAATTGCGCCAAGAGAAAGAGACAGGCAGAAAAAGAGTGCGAAAAGGACAACCAGTTCTTATTGTAAAAAGCGAGAGCGAATAAAAGATATAGCAGATGAGCAGATGGCACAATAAAATATTTTATACTCCCCATAATAAAAGCGAAAAACTTGATTGTGACTGAAACTTGCGAATGAACTAAACACAAAAAAAAAAAAAACGAAAAGGAAAATAATAAAATGTACACCAGACTGTTAAAGGTGATGCGATTTATGTGATAGCGTTGACCAGGACCGCAACTTGGCCGGGAACCATCAGTTACCAACTGAAACAATTTATTGAATAGCCTGCAGTGGTGTTGAGGCTTTAACTGAAGCACATGAAAAGTACAACGAAATAAAATACCTTTCAAAGAAATAAATATTTTAAGTAGTTTACATTTCTAGAGATCCTTAAGGACATTGCTTTTAAAAACAGCCAAACAAAATATTGGTGTTCCTCAAATATCTTAATTTTTCATAATATTTCATTATCATATTTTTCATCAGTATCAATTAATTTTTTTTTTTACATATTTTTAAAGTCCCAAAAATCATCTACTATAAATGTATTTTAAAAGACCCATATAGCTACAGTGGAGTGAGCACCGACAGTGGGAGACCCTGTACTTATGGGAAAGAGCAAATAGTGATGCAAGGGCAATAGTGGTGAGAAGCAAACACACAACAAGCTTGGTACGTTGTTGCGTTAACTTCCGAAATTGCCCGATTAAAATGAAATTTAGGACAGATTCGGACTATGTATATGGTAGTGTATAATATAGGCGCTCTTGCAAGTAGACTTTGAATTTTGTTTTTTTTTTTATTTACGATAGCGGAAGATATAGAACCTATGTACAACGTACATTGTACATACCAAGTTTGGTGTCTTTAGCTCTTATAGTCTCTAAGATTTAGGTGCTCAAAAGGACAGACGGACATGTCGACTCGACTGGATCAACAATTGGTGGAAAGCTCCATTTCGATCCACAATGTCCTCTATACATAAATATATACCCGTCTATACTCGCAGCATATACCCGCAACTTGCCTAACCGTTTAATTAAAGATTTACAGTTTTTGGGTCATGCAATACTGTTTTTGGGGTATCTACCCAATGTCGTATCAGTTTGAAATCAATGAAAATTGGTCCCATTAAATAAATGCTTTATTCCTTAATCTAAACATTTAAATATAAAGCAATAAACATAAATCAAACTCTTTATCGGTCCCAGCAAACGCTGACCATCGTACTTGAATACAAGAAGTTCAAATCTTGTGTACTTATGAACAAATGTAGCAAAGTCCCTAGGTCCTAAGTGCCTACTTACACACATATAACACGCTGTGTGTTATTTAATAGAAACTGAAATAAATAATCAAACCAACCATCTACTATCAACCTGTAACCGTTATTAGACACCCCTAAATGGGGTAGATAGCACTCCGCACTTCTTAAACTTTCCCCTTTTTATCATCTAGTTACAAACTTTAAATTGGTTTTTTTATATTTTCCATTTAGTGCACTACACTAACTAACTAACTAGGCTATAAAAACAAATATGTATATGTATATGTATGTATGCATATATGTTCGAACTGACAGTCAGGACTTGTACATAGAGAATATTTTATTTTATTGCTAGATTCGACGTTCCCGACTATCGAATATCGAATGTAACGTTGATATAATTTTACTTTACTGATTTCAGTATATAATACCAACTCCTGGTTTTTACCAAAGGATCATATGAAATTCGAAAAGAGCAAAAAGTGAAAACACATTAAAATGTGAATAATCGTTGGCACTTTAAATAGGACCCCGTACCCCTTTTATACTATATCTGTGGTACAGAATGTAAAGTGACGTTTGGGCCATTTGCTTAAATCGCCGACATATCCGGCAGCGACGCTGCAATTTCCGCTGCGGTGCAGGAATAGATAGAGATGGAGGGAGAGTCGCCCTAATGGGCAAACCCTAATGACCTGACATAACATTTCATAACGCAATTTAAGCTACCCAGAAAAAAATGAATTGCTACAAAAATGATGCCATAAAAATGTACGAGTATGTATTTGATTGCGGATTAACATAGGAGGATTCCCAGCGAACGGGTAAACCTCAATTGAAATACTCTGCCCCCTTCCAATGGCGTTCCATTCCTAACAGCGATGTGTAACCCACAATGTATAGAAATGTATCTTTCGGTTGCTTTTTTTTTTGTTTTTTTTGTTTTTTTTTGGACAAGTGCTGCTGTTTGCTCCGTTCGCATCATTTCCCATCGTCGCAGTCGTAAAGATTTAATTGTATGGAAATCGTAAATGGCACGCAAAAGAACCAAGAAAATGTTTTTATGTGCTTTATTTGAGGGTAGGGGGATACAAAAAATCGATGGATCCCATTAAGGTAACCAAGAAACTCACTCTTCAAAAAAAACCAAAAGGAATTTCTCGATTTCTCTCATATATATATTTTTCATTTCTACAATAAATGCCTTCAATTTCATAGCCCCTTTTGTTTAGCATTTGGCAATTCAATGTGCAAGGAGCACGATAAGTTTTTGGCCGTCAGCGATGACCTCAAAATGTGATTCATAACGACAATGACAACGAATCAAGCAGTCAACCACTCAAGTAGTCAACCCATCAGTCAGACAGTCAGTCAGTCACCTAGTGAGTTGTTCCATGTCAATCCATTCAAGTTGATTGCTTTGAGTGGTTTTGTTGCGGTTTATTAAGATTTACGAACTTATCGACCAAATTGAACAATCACTATATCCCATTAAACAAAATAGGCTCTACTTTTCCATAGAATCAACATTAACTTTGGAAAATCTTATGCTTAACGACTGACAGTGCCAAACAAATTAATGGAACAATCAAGGAAATATGATTTGCAAAAGTTTCTCAAAAGAGAAATACATTTTTTATTGTCAAAAGATCTTTAATTAATTTTGGGGCGTTTACATTTTAGTTAATTTACTTTTAAGTGGGGAGTAAGAAAATTAAGGACTATTCCACCAAAACTCTTTTGAATCAACAGAAATCTAATTAAAATGCAAAGATAAGTCAATCTTGATATGTCCGTTTTTTAGTTTCAAAAAAGTTGAACTACATTAATTAATTTCGCATGTTGTTTTTTATCGCGTGCGAAACAAAAAATCGCCCAATATCAACCTTAGCACCAGTTATAAATCCAAGTGCTATAAGTTCAGTTTTTTATTGGAATAACTTTTTCCCTTTAAATACGTTCGATTTTCACGTCCGACATTTTGAACATATCCTTTTGTACTTTTTATTAACGTTACCAAATTTCTTTATCAGTCACTTAACATTGTTTGTATGTCTACATTATTATTACAATTGCTTTAAAGGCTTTTTATTAATATACAGACTATTGTTAATTGTGTCAATTTTGTTTTCAGCATAAACTTAAGTGTTTAGCCATGTTTCAAGTTCAAATTTCACTTGAAACTTGCGAAAAATAAAAATTAATATTGTTTCGAATTTAATTTAAACGGAATTGATTTCGGAAACAGGCATGATAGGAAAAGGTTCCGAAAAGTAAAGTCGTCAGCTTGCACGAAATAAGCTTAAACCGCAAACTAATGAAGCAGCCGGATACGGTCTGAGTTCAGGGCCTATGACTGGCGATATATCGTGTGGTTTGGGTCTGCTTCAGAAAATGACTACGACGAATTGGACATTTGTGGGTTTGACGGTTCAAAGAGCTGGTCGCTGGTCTCTGGAGCTTACCAAAAACCGCCGACGATGCTGCTGCTGTTGCCGTTGGTGCTGCTGCTGCTGCGGTTTGCGGTTCTTTCTGTGCCTGATGCAACTGTTCGTGCTACCGGGCCATGACATAAACGGCAAATCTCCACACAGATACACACACACACACATATATATATAGCTCAACATGCTAGCACACGTTCAGATACATTTTCCAAAATGGCGTCGTAGTTGCTATGATGTAGATACAAAATAGTAAAGCCGCAGGGGTCCTAAACGTGATGCAGATGCAGCAAAATTTTAACTCGGCTTATGCCCTGGGGGAGTATATTAAGATTGGGGGCGTGGCACAGCTGCCAAATGCAGCGAATCGACGTGAGCTTGCTGGATAAAATCTACTTATGTCTACGGCCTCTTACGGTTTTGCAGTCTCATTCAGGATTTATACACACACACACACAGCTTATAAAACTTTGCCCAGATACACAAATATTCGCCTTTATCCCAAGTCAGCATGACAGTCGCTTCAATTTAAAGTTACGTCAACTTGCGGTGCGACGGTGGACCACCTTTTTTTTATTGTGCGTTATAAGCCGCTTTATGTGATCGGATTATATCCTGTGCTGCGCCTTATCCCCCATCCAGGCGACCAGGCAATATGTGTAGCCTATCGGAGGTCGGAGGCCACCCTCTTCATAGTTCAACTGATCCGTTCGCGTAGGCAACTTTAATTACGCACGCTCTATAGTTGGATTAAGTCCCCAGACACGCCTCAAAACGTTGTCCGTAAAAGCAATTAAAATGTGTATCTGTTAGATACATACAAAAGCCGACACACACACACAGACAGAGAGGCACGGACAATGCGACAGGTGCGCGGGGCAGGTAGCGGAAACTCAGCTCAGAAAGTGAAAAGCAGCTTTTCCAAGATCTGTTCGTTAAGATTACCTAGCAATAAAGTTAATTAGAAACATTTTTTTTTTTTTTTGGATAGCATTCGTTTACATGGCTCTTATTTTACCCCTTCCCCCCTCCGTTGGCCTATCCATTTGTTTGTCCCTCACTTCGGTCATCGGCACTTTGCTTTGCTTGCATATTCTAGTGAAATTAGAGTTAATTGCACATCATTAAAAGCAAATTCTTGGAATTAATTTTATGTTTCGTCGAAAAAGCAAAGGCAACAACGAAAAGGCAATAAACAAAATGGCCGAACACCACCGTCATTCAGATGCCCCATTCATTATGGTGTCAGATTCCATGATTAATTACAATTACACACACACGTATAGAAGAAAATGACATTAATGATCTGATAGAAAAGATATCGCATGGAAATGCAACCAGCTGTGGATATTAAAACTAACGATTAGATAGTTATTTGATTACATTATGATCATATAATCAAAGCATATGGTTTCACAACGTTCAATCATCAGTTATTTACGTCAAGTCCGCCATTTTGTATTTGGCAGCCATTTTAAATTTCAGGCAAAGCTTTGGAACCTTCTGAATACATTTCGTGACACTTAAAATGAGCATTGATTGAGTGAGACAGCCAAAAGTGGGGTAAAGTGAAGGTTATTGAATGTTAAAAAGGCGACGGGAAATGGAGAGCGAAAGATCGAGAGCATGCATGCACGGGCCCCAACAAAAAAAAATTACACACCAGTGCTGCCAAGTTATCTTTTTTGCAGATAGATTTGTCGTTTTAAGGGCCCTTTTCTAATCTTGTCGATAACCTTACGGGGTAGATAAACTTAAGATTTTGTTATGGTATGGTTATCGGCAAGATAGGAATACGGTCCTAATAATACTTTAGCCGGTTAAAATATCAAACATTTCCTACCCGATATCGCATTCTGTGCTTTGAATAAATTCACGAAAAGATAACTAGAATATTTGAAAAAGTTAGTTTAAAAATTAATAACTTTTGGCAATAACTATTTGTCCAACGTTTTGTATTCTATTTTATTGACTTTTTTAACTCTCTTTTTTCAACCTATTATTGGTTGGTCTTTCCAATTTTTATTAAAAAAAATACTAATACAGATACGAAACAAATATAGAAAACATGTGGAAAAACCAAAAACGAGATACAAAAAATATAAAAACTTTCCAGCTGTTTAAAACATGACAGATGTGTCGGGAAAATGGCTGACTGGGCAACGCTGATAACAATATACATATTCATAGAAATAGTCGGGTGGCAGCACTTGCATGGCAGACAGCTGGACTGAAAGAGTGCATGTCATTCACAGTCGACACTTGAGGGCAGGTGTATGTGTATGCGTGAGTTACGATATGAGTCCATCTTCTACTCCGACATGACACTCAATGGCAACCACTAGGTGCTTTTATTTATGAATCTGAATAGAAGAGCTCACGCTTATGGCGCTCAACCGCGACGAGAGGACAAAGCACACAGAAGCACTCACACATATGTAAAAGAGACGAGTCACTCGCAGCACGTTGCAGCTGATCTTGATGGAGAGCACTCAGCGGCAAAAGAGCGTTTTACCATCATCTGAGTATGAGTGAGAGAGAGTAAATTACCTTGTGTGTGTGCTGTTGTTGTTGTTGTTTTGCCGTCTCTGCTTTGTATAAGTTACATATATGCTTTGCCTTTCACGCCAAACGGCAAAACCAGAAACCGAACAACAAACAGCACGAGACTTCAACACGAAAGTGAAACACAATTTTAGCAAACGTTGTGTGTGATTTCTGCATATATATGTGTGTGTGTGTGTGTGGGTGCTTTAGCATTCGTTTGTTATTACTTGCTGTTTGTTGTTGTAGCATGGGAAAAGATAACATACGAAATTGCACGAGACAATAGTTTTGTGATAAGCCTGCATATGCAACTGATAAGCAGCTCAAACCAAAATCATAGTGATTCAATTGGTTTGAGTCTTTCTTATCGCAGCTTAATGCACCGAACAGACGAGCACGTGTAGCCTGCTTAGGAGTTATTAACCTCAACGGAAAGGTAATGTACATTGAAAGTAAGATAGTAGGTACATATATCGATAACTTACCCGCTTCTCTGCACTATCGCAAGGATTGCCAACAGACGATGACGATGAAGAGGATGTGGATGTTGTTGCTGGTGTGATGGGTAAATGATTCTGTTGTGGCAACACATCCGATGCAACCGAGTCCAATTGCTCCTGCTTAATGCCGGTGATCAATGGCAAAAAGTCATTCTTTAGATTCTCCAAATCCAAATCCATTTTAAATTTTGTCAAATGTTGTGTAGGTGCTATATCAACTTGGGTGTGGGCGTAAGCTAATTTTAGCGCGTGAAATTCTTAGTTGTCTCCACCAGCAGCTGCTGCCCTTGGTGAACACATTTAGTTTTTGCAGGATTTCTGTTCCATTTCATTATTTATTCATTCCCAACAATGGGAAAGTAGTAAAAGAGAAGAAGCAACACAAAAACAACGCCAAATTGGCTGAATGCACACACACACGCTTGCACAGAGAGACACACGCACACACTTGCAAACAAGTTAATAGTTTCGCTTTCCGTTTGAAAATTTATGGTTTAATGTTTTGCACAGCGTTTATTTGGTTATTATTGGCGAATATTTATTTGACTATCTTTTGCTTGCAATGGCATTTTGCTATTCACCTTCAACTTCGAACGCTGCAAAATTTTTTTTTTCTCTCTACTCTTTTTGCACAAATTCTCACGAAGACGAAAACTTTCATTTATAAAATGTTCGCATTATGCTCCGTTTTCAGTTTAGCATCACAATATTGCACTGCAGCATTTTAATTTATTTACGTTTGACGTTTGTTTATTTGTTATTCAAATGAATATTTGTATTTTATTGGCAATAAATTGTTAGGAAAACACACGGTCACGGCGTTTACTCTCCTTGGACGCTTCTTCTGTACAAAAATTTTCTACTCGCGTAGCCATTTTGGATTCGAAAGCGTTGCCAGACTTGTGGTAGGCATGGTAGTCATACACGTTCATACCGTGCATTAATTAAATTATTCATTTAATACTGTTGAATAAATCAATTTATTTATAAAAAGGCTTGTAATATAATTATCTTATTTTTCATAGATTTACTCAATATTTATTTGGTTTCTCTGCATATGTAGAAGGGTTCGTAAGGAGCAATAGGGTTGCAACCAGTAGAGCAGTCATGCAACAGCTGTTTTGTGTTGTATGGAAAAGGAGCGCACGTGTAAGCGTGTATTGCTTTGTATTGTAAATTTTTTGAATTAAATTAATGCTGTTGAGCCACATACTAAGCAGCTACAGAAAGGCAGGTGAATTCCATTTACATTTGTTCAATAATCAGCAATAAACCAATTTATTAAATCAACAGATTGCCTTAAAACGCTGCTGAAAACAGAAATTAGCCGGTTCGTTTTGTGTTCTCGTAAGAAATCTTTTTCTGCCGCAATGAGCGAAGCTCTGGACAAACTGGAGCAGGATAACTTGGCAAGAAAGGCAGCCAAGGAAGTGGAGAATCAGTCTATAAAGGAAATGAGTCAAGTAAAGCGCAATTTAAAGCGCAAGAAATGGGTGGACTGGAAAGCCCAGGATGAAGAGGATGCAGCGAATGGTACAAAACGTGCTCCTTTTGATCCTGCGGATCGTATTAAGCGTAAGAAGAGCGCCATCCTACTAAGCTACTGTGGTGCAAAATACTTTGGTATGCAACGTAATCCAGGCATGCAGACCATTGAGGAAGAACTATTTAAGGTCATGTTGAAGCACAAGTGGATAACGGAGGATTCTTTCGAGCAGGTGCAAATTGCCTGCTTTCAACGTGCGGCTCGCACAGACAAAGGCGTCTCAGCGGCACGACAAGTGTGCTCCGTAAAGCTACGTAAGTAATAGACATAAATAAATACCATGAAAGAACCAAAAGCCCAAACCAAATAGGTTCTGCGAATTCGGTTCAAATATCCAAGTTTCACGAGTATAAGTCCAAAACTGAGAGACTAGTTAGAAAATAATCAGAAGGACATTACTATATTGACTTAGCTCATCGTCCTGATCAAGAATACGGCTTTTATCACGACTGACTCTATCGGCTTCATACTTTCATACAACATTTATATTCCCTTGACATAGGATATCGAAAAGACATAAATTCTAATAAACTATTTTATTTTACAGCCGAGGATCTGGATTTGCAGGCATTCAATCAAGATTTGCCCGAAGAAATACGATTGTATGGTGTAGAACGTGTCACCAAAGGTTTCAATGCCAAGGATCAGTGCAATGCACGGACCTACACCTACACACTGCCCACCATTGCATTTGCTGCATTTGAGGAGCAGCATGAACAGGACACGTATCGTATTCCGTCTGAAGTGTTGGAGAAAGTCAGCGACACTTTGAAACTCTACGAGGGTACGAAAAACTTTCACAATTTCACAAGCAAAAAGTAAGCTAAAAACCATATAAAACAAAAATCCATATTCTAAAGGTATACCTTGTAGAAACTTTCTAGATCCATCCGCAAAGCGTTTCATCATGTCATTCACATGCAGCGAACCATTCCAGAGTTCACAGGGCATTGAGTTTGTTACGTTAAAGGTGAAGGGTCAAAGCTTTATGCTACATCAAATACGTAAAATGGTTGGCTTAACCATTGCTATAGTTCGAGGCAACACTACGACAAAGTCGCTGGAGCGTGCTCTGACTGAGGAGCGTCTTGATTTACCCATGGCACCAGGTCTGGGATTGGTTCTCGACACTGTGCATTACGAGCGCTATAATGATCGCTATGGCAAGGATGGTATACACGCCCCACTAACTTGGGAAGCACAAGAGCAGCAGGTGCAAGAGTTTATAGAAAAGTACATCTATGCGAATATCTATAAAACCGAGGCAGAGGAGCGAAATTTGCTGGATTGGTTGAGCACATTGCATTTTCATTCATATGATACAAGACGGGATGAGGTAACAACAGAAGCTAGCGGAAATCAGAAAAAGAACACTGACGATGATGATGGCGAGGAATAGCATAACTAGTTAATTATGTTTAAGTTGTGAGCTGGGAATTAAACCAGAACCATTAACTTAAATTAAGCCTTTCATTATTTAGTGCAGAAAAAATCACTTTCAAGAAGCGATACTTTAATTCGTTCTGGTAATTCTTTAAAAAATGAATTTGTTGTTTGCTGTATGTTTTATACATTCTATTTAAAAATTACTTGAAATTTAGGTAAGGTTAATAAATTTTTGGTTCTTACTATTTTCCCCAAGTTTTAAAAGCTTAATTTTTGTACTGGTGCTGTTACCAGAATAGAAAGAAGAAACCCAAAATAGAACCTATTACCGATAGGCTCGATAACATTTGATTTGGAATGCACAAGTTTTCAATTCAAGACCAGTTGTAATATTGTATAAATGGATACAGTGTAAAATAAAAGCATGTGATTGCAAAAAGTTTAGAAGCGTCCACCCTTCTTCTTTTTGTGACCGCCCTTGCGATGCTGTTGCCTTGGTCCGGGTGTGGGCTCCTGGTAAACGGGAGTGGCAGGTGAATTCTTACTCAAATTGGCTCGATTAGACATGTCACTGAAAATTCGAAGAAAGTTAGATAAGATGAATTTAGACAAAGTTTGTGGTACTTACTATTGGTCAGCTGCTCCAGAGGCCATGCCCTGAGAGCCCTTAATGATGTCCTTGCCACGTGCACCACCACGCTTCTTGCGGAAACCAGTGCGCTCGTATTTGGGCAGCCAGCGCTCAGGATCGGGTGCCACCTCGGCGTTGTAGTTCTTGGGGAGTTTTCCTTTCCGTTTGCGATTTAGGTTCTTCTTCTCAGCTGCGGGTGTGCTTGGTGAGGGTTCGATTTTGGCATTGGCCGATTTCTTGACAGCTTTAGTGGACATGACCCAATTGGCAGCCTCAAGAGCATCGATTTCGGATGTAGTGGTTAAAGTTTCAAGTTTGGGTAACCTTCGGCTTATCTCAAGCGCACGTTTAGGATTAAATTGCGCGTAGGCAATTACAAGCTGAGCCAACACCTTCATGTCGTTGGGCTTTAACTTGAGTAGTTCTTCCAGAGAACCAGCAGCTGTCTCAGAAGCACCTCCACGTAGGTGGAACTCGGCAGCCTGACGCCACATGTCCGACAAGTCTCCGCTACTTACATTATTTTGCTTGTACCACTCAACAGCAGATTTTAGGACTGCAGACGCTGCCGGCTTATTGTCGGTACCTAGATAGAGTGAGACTAAGGCTGAGACAACGCCAGGCTTGTACTTGGCCTCTCCTAGGGAGAGCAGCGTCTCGATAGCGTCCTTGCGATTGCCCTGAAAGATATTCCAAGTGTGTATTAAGCTTATCAATAGAATTCATTTGTTTTTACCTGCAACAGCTGCAGCTGAATGATGGCAAATTTGCTAATAAACTCATGTGTCTTGTGAGTGGCTGCGAACTTTTGCAGTTGTTCGATGGCATCCTTGTGCTTCTTGTCCTTTGCCAGCTGACTGCAGCGAATGAGCAATGCCTCAAATTCCACATGTGGATAACTCTGGACCAGTTTCTGCGTCAACTGCTGCACCTGATCGCCAGCATTGGTATAAAGTGCCAGCAAACAGTTGTTCACAGCAATTATTTGCTTTTGTCGCGAGGTTAACTTTGGCTCGCAAGCTTCTGCCATGGCAGCGCGTATTTTCTTCTTTGAATCGAAGACATTTTGATCCTTGTTGATGACAACGGCATTGTTGCTAGCCACAGCGACCAGGGCAGCGTCCTTAGGCTTGTGGCGCAGACATTCAGCATAAATAACACCCGCCTCTTTAATCTTGCCCTGCTGTTGCAGGCAGTAGGCGAGCTGCACGCGTATAACATCAAGTTCTTCCAGAATTTCCTCTTCGCTGGCACCTTCTTCTTCAAGAAACTCACGACACAGCTTCTCACTGGTGCGTAGCTTGCGTTCGGCCTCAACAAACTTTTGACGATTGGACTGAATGCAAGCGCTGTTGAAGTACTGTTCGTATGTATCCTCTGGCACATCGGGCACTTCCTTTTCTTTGTCCAGGGCCAAGTTGGCTGCCACTGCACTGAGATTTGTGCGACGCTCATCCTCGTACTCATCGCTGGTATTCTTAATGATATCCTTGTACGCCTCAAGGCAGTCCTCGTAGCGCTCCAGACGATATAAGATTTGAGTGCGCAACTCTTTCAACTTAGACGGCAGTGGCTGCAGTCCAGCATCATCAATGGTCTTAAGCGCCTGTACTTGTTTATTCAGGCGGTACTCACAGTAGGCCTTCTCGAAGATCAGCACAGTATTGAGACGGTTCTTCTCAATGAACTTGTGGGCTTCATCAAACTTGGACAATTGCATAAGACAGACAACTTTGCAGTGCAACGCCGTTTGATCATCTGGTGCGACTCCAAGTACTGAGAAGTAATCCCTAATAAGTTTTTGAGACTATTTTGGACACATGACTTGAAACTTACTGCGATTAACGGCTTTGACCGCCTTGTCGAACTCTTGATTGCTGCCAAACTTGTGTACATCAGCATAGGCTGCTTTGATAAGCGCCTCCTTCGGATTTGTGTCTTTCGACATAATATTAACAATTAATAATCAAAATAGCAAAAATTTTATCAGACACTGAACTTTCGCCTTGCATGCAACTTTGACAGGTGGGGACACATCAGCAAGCATAAGAGTTGCCACCTGTCAGTCTGTCAGACATAGCAGTGCTCCCAAATCATGGCAAAATGGTAGCTCGATAAATTGACGCTGTGGCAGCTCTATGTCGATAACGATATTATATCAACAATCCTACTCGCTGGCGACGCCTTTGCTTTGCTTTGCTTCTTGTTCAGTGTTTTTTGTGAAATTGTTGTAAAATGTCGGCAGAAGTTGATTTTGTTAACAAAAAGGAAGTGCATTTACGCACTCTGAAGCAGTCGGGACATGTGGGATTTGACAGTTTGCCTGATCAACTGGTTAACAAAAGCGTCCAAAACGGATTCGTTTTCAACGTCATGTGTATAGGTGTGTATGTATATAGAAATGGAGATTTTATGGCAGATGTGTGGGTGTGTATGCGGCATTGTCTATATGTGCGTGTGTCTGAATCAACGATGAAAAATATAAAGAGTTTCTGTGAGCCGAAGTAAGTGCATTGCACACATTACACATTTTAAGGCACAGCAACTCTTTATGACTCACTTACATACATATAGATGTATGTATGCATCTGTATCTGTATGCGTGTAAACATTGAAATCGGCGCGAGCAAAGCCGGAGTAGATTAATATGCAAAGTGTCTAGCAATCGATTTTCATCAATTGCTTTCTACAATTTCACCCTGACACAAATATTTTATGTAGTGCCCAATTGAAGACACTTGAGTTCTAAGTGTTACTTGTAACATGTGTAATATGGTTTTCCCTTTACTCTCTTTCCCTTCATTTCTTAGGCGAGACCGGTCTGGGTAAATCCACATTGATGGACACACTGTTTAACACCAGTTTCGAGTCCACGCCGAGTCCACACACGCTGCCCAGCGTTAAATTGAAGGCCCACACCTACGAGCTACAGGAGAGCAATGTTCGACTTAAGCTGACGATTTGCGATACGGTTGGATATGGCGATCAGATCAACAAGGACGACTCATTCAAGGCTGTCGTCGACTATATTGATGCCCAGTTCGAGAACTATTTGCAGGAGGAGCTAAAAATCAAGCGTTCACTTGTTTCATGCCATGACAGCCGTATACACATTTGTCTGTATTTCATCTGTCCCACAGGGCATGGCCTAAAGTCTTTGGACTTGGTTTGCATGAAGAAACTGGACAGCAAGGTGAACATTATACCTGTGATTGCCAAAGCAGACACCATCTCCAAGGCGGAGCTACAACGTTTCAAAGCCAAGATCATTCAGGAGCTCAACACCAATGGCGTTCATATTTATCAGTTTCCCACTGATGATGAGACTGTTGCGGATACAAACAGTCTGATGAATGCCCATATTCCATTTGCCGTTGTCGGCAGCACCGAATTTATTAAGGTGGGCAACAAATTGATTCGGGCTCGTCAATATCCATGGGGCACTGTCCAGGTAGAGAATGAGACGCATTGCGATTTTGTCAAGCTACGTGAGATGCTAATTCGCACAAATATGGAGGATATGCGTGAGAAGACACATACGCGACATTATGAGCTGTATCGACAGAAGCGCCTGGAACAAATGGGTTTCAGTGATGTCGACAGCGAGAATAAGCCAATCTCATTCCAGCAAACATTCGAAGCAAAGCGCTCTAATCATTTGGCTGAGCTGCAATCCAAAGAAGAGGAAGTGCGTCAGATGTTTGTGCAGCGCGTTAAGGAGAAGGAGGCCGAGCTCAAGGAGAGTGAGAAAGACTTGCATCTAAAGTTTGAAAAGCTAAAGCGAGATCATGCGGAGGAGAAACGTAAGCTTGAGGAATCTCGTAAATCGCTGGAAGAGGACTATCTAGACTTCCAGAGGCGCAAACAACAGTTGGCCACAGCCCATCATACACTGACGCTGGGCAAAAGCAAGAAGAAGTAGACAACGTCAACTCAACAATGTCTTTCGAGTATTTTGTGCGTTTTGCTTATCCCAAAGTAATTATTGCTTTTCATCTCGTTGTATTTCATTTATGCTATTAAGTTTACTTCAAATATTAACATATACACACCAACATACATAATATATGCATACATACATATAATAAGTATGATTATTTACTAATAAATAAACGAACTTAGTATTTTAAAATATGTTTACTGGCTTTAATTGTGCGGTAGTGAAAATAAAGCGCTGAACTGGCAAATCGACTGTCCTAACAACAAAAGCTGACCGCCTTTCTTTGCCGGTTGAAAAAAATTAATTTTCTTGCTTCTATTTCGTTTGTTTATGTTTAAACTTTAAACAACTGATTAGCCGTTAAACCGCTTGCGATGTTGTGAAAATCTGGCAGCTCTGTTTATGTTGTTTTGTGATAATCGCTAGAAAAAACATCATGAGTAAATATACCAAGGCTGCCACGTTGTAAAACGGTCGTGGCGCCCTCTTTTGTTTGTTAGAGCTGCCTTCTGTCTGTTGTTTGCTTTCAGAACTAGATTCTCATTAAAGTCTGGCAATCTGCTCCATCGCAGTTAGCAGTTCATCAAACAAAATAAACGAAAACGCAATAATTGACAATGCAAATTGTTGTAAAGCCAAGAAATTAGAAGAAATAACAACTGCAAGCCATCCTCAACATTTCTAGTTTATTGTATAGTTCCGATAGTGGCTGTGAAATACGGATAAAAGCAATTAGAATTTTGTGTTTATTTCTTTTTGTTTGTCTTAAGGGGCGAGGGTGCGTGCAAGTGAATTTATTACAAAGGTGATTTTTTATTCTAAACGTAGACGGAAATTCCAGACCCCTATTGTGGCTTTGCAAAAATGCATAGCATGACCAGTACAACAGCACTAGCAATAACTTTAGTACTCTACGTTTTTTTTCATGCAGGTAAGAATGAATCAACCTTACAAATCAATAAAAGTTATTAACTTAAAACTTTTCTCATTGCAGTTAATTGTAAACACGTTGTTATATCGGCACCTGAACATATCCTAATTGGATCCGCTGTAAATGTTACAGCTACATTGTACGATGCACTTCATAGCCAAAAAGTGGCTGATAAAGGCAGCTACTCATGGAGCTGGACGGCGAGCGGTGGCGGGAAAGAGGTAAAAAGTGTAAATACAAACACGTTAAAAGCAAAAGAAAGCAATGAGCCCCATATATAACAGCTTCTACATACATATAGCAACAAAGTAATTTGTATGACTAATCGCACACACACACATATGCATAACGGGACAGTGTACTTACTGTACGCGCTCTGTAATTGCAAGTTGTGATAAAAAAGATCCATATAGCTACAGTGGAGCAAGCTCGACAGTGAGAGACCCTGTACTTGTGGGAAAGAGCAAATCGAGATGTAGGAGAAATAGTTGTGAATATCAAACATCCCGTAAGCTTTGTACGTTAGAATGCGTGGCAAACAAACTTGATTTTTAGCTTTTATATTCTATGAGATCTAGATGAGGGACGGGCAGACGGACAAGGTTTTATCGACTCCGATATATATATTGATGAAAAATATAAAAACGTTATGGGGTCTGCTACGCATTCTTTTGACTGTTACGCCCTTATCTTCAACAAACTTAATAGACCTTTGTAATTTTTTTTAACTACAGGGTATAAAAAGCTTATCGTTTGTGTTTGTTGCAAGTGTATGATTTGCTTTCTTTCGATGGTATATAATATAATTAATCAATATATATTATACGAGCAGTATCTCTTACTGCAATTTTGCCTTTGAAGTGCATTCAAATCCCATATGCACATACATGCACGTAATTTATAATATTATGAATTTCTAGAGTTATTTTTAGCTAACGCTTCAATTGACATCTATTAACTCGATATCAAATTTACAATGCAAATTTTGCATTTATTTGTTAGCCGTGCCTGGTACGCTTTTGTGCCCTTTTCCCAAAGGGCAACAAATCTGCAACTGGGAAAAGTTATAAAATTAAATTCTTCTACACGTGTCTACAAATCACACGCAAAATCATTTAGAATGTTTATACGCAACAACGTTTCAGCAAACTAATTTGCGTCATAGTTGTTGTTTAACAAATTGAATGGGCGCAGCCTCCTCTATTCATGTAATAACTTGATATCTAATGTTTGTTATTGACTTTCGATAAACAGGAAATTGAAACGACTGAGCCGTTCTGTAATTGGACCGTGAAGTATCCTAAGGATAATACAAAATTGGGAAATCATCGCTTGGATTTGGAAGTATTCAAAAAGTATATAATGTGGTATCCAGTGGCTGAAGGTTCAGCTAGATTTGAATTGGTAGATTCACTTACTGGTAGTCTGGAGCTTATACAAAATCAAAAGGTGCGGAAACAGGACTTTGTGTCAACCCAGGAGATGGTGAATCATAGTATAGATCTGTGGCCGGCTGACGATCGATACTTGAAGGAAAATAACTATTATATCAATACCTATTGGTTTGAAAATTGTACATATCTGGGCATGTCGCATGCCTATGACTATCAAGCAATATATCCCGAGGCTGATCAATATTATAATATTGGAGTTCTTATGGTGGCTTCACCAAATGCACCTCCAGAGCCAGTCCCATCTACAACAACAACGACGACAACAACTACAACCACAACGACTACAACAACTACCACTACCACAACACCAGCAACTACAACGTCAACAACGCCAGCAACTACAACAACAACAACACCAGCCCCAACTACAACAACAACAACACCAGCCCCAACTACAACAACAACAACAACCCCAGCAACAACAACAACCACTACAATTAAGCCTAAGCAGTTGCGCTCCAAACGTGACTTGGACCAAACAATGCATGCAAATGCAGCACTGCTTGGTTTAGATTTAACGGCAGCACGGCAGAAACAACTCGAGATGAGCAACAACACTTTGAATACATCTGTAGCTTTGGTAAATCCCTTGGGAGTGCGTAAGCTAAAGCTCCTCCCTGCACCGGCACCTCCCTTCACTTGTGTCGATGGCAATATAATCGCCAAGGATGCCAACAGCACATATGGCTTCTTCCAAAGGCGTATCGTGACCAAAAGTGAGAGCAATTAAAGCCTAACAACAACCACATTATATGGGTAATAATTACATTTATTTATAGCACCCATTTCCAATTTCGGCACCAGTGGCAAGAACTGGGTTAAGCACTGGGAGCTTATTAATCTACAAGTTAGTTGCAAGGGCTCAGCGCCATTTGAAGTCTGCATTTTGGTATTCAATGGTATGTAGTTATTACGTTTAAAAATGTATGAATTGATTGCATTTTTTTCCAATTGCAGCGCCGTACAATGCAACAGGCAACGAGACTTGCACTCAATATGATAAATTCGATAAATGTGACATTAACTATGAGCGCTACTTTTCGGAGAGCAAAACAATTTTGTTTTTCATACGCAACGAAGTATCTGAAAGCCGAAATCAGGTTACCATTAACATATATGAAGGTGAGTTCTATTTTATTATTTTATAAGAACTATTTATTTTGTACTTATTTTGTTACCTTTTCTTTTAGCCAAACGACAGTCGCAACTCTCGGTAGTTGTTGTGCCCATTGCCTGTACACTGGTTGCCGTTTGTCTAGTTATCTTTGGAGTGGCCTACTATATGCAGAGCCGTAATCGGTATGAATTAAATTTTATTTGCTTACAGCAAAGTACTGAATCGAAATTGTGCTTACAGGTTTAATGTAGAGGTGGCTGATTTCAACTTTGGTGACACGCAATCGGTGGACATGGAATATAAGACATTTCAGCAGCGATTAATTGACAGCATACGCGATGCGTGGCCATGGCCCAGATGGCGTCGGTATTCGCAGTCTACAACGGATCTCATTGCTGATCAGCCGTCTAATTCGGGAGGATTTAGCGACAATGCTGGTGAAGTGGACAGCAGTTTGCGTTACAATACGTTCAATTAATATCGAGCGATATTGCTTTATTGTTATCTATGTATGATTTAACCGATTTAATTTAATTTATAGTTTTAAGTTAAACATTTGATTTTTTTGAAGAGGTGCGTTTCGTACTTTTTAGTCATTTGCATTGTATTATGGTCTTTTTTGTTTGGTAGTGTGCTTACCATCTTTCTGTTAACTTGTTGTCCTTTCTTCACAAATCGTGTTCGTATTCGTCCACATTAACGCACACTTACTTGCTCACGAAATGCCAAATGACATGCAATAATCATTAGCAAATGGAGAAAATTTATGAACGCAGCTGATATTCTCATAAAATGTTGCAAAAGACTGTCTTTGTTCTAAAAAAAAAATAAGAAAAACAAAAGTGAATAAGAGAAAAAAAGTAAATCTACCCATGCAACAAAATTGTTTGTATTAACTCTAAGCATTGAATGATCTAATGTTTTGTGAACATTATAAGCATGCAATATTAATTAGGGTATCCCAGCTCTCGAAACTGCAAGACAAAGACACAACACATACCCACAACTAAACAGAAACGCAAAATTATAATATTCATTGTGATAGAACTAACAGTATATTTGTATGTTAAAAACGACAAACTAAAACAAACTATGTTCGATACACGAAAACTATTATAATTATATATGGTTTGTGCCGAACATAATAAAACTTCTTAATAGAATGACATACAAGTAAATACATATATGTACAAAAATAATTATGTTTTTATTTTTTTTTTAAATTTCTAGCTGCTTAAACTCTAAATGAAAGATAATCTACTTTGAATGACTGTCCACTTTACCGACAATTTTAAACAAATGGTTGGGTGTTATTTAACAATTAAGCTCGTAAATAAATAACGCTTGAAATTATATCATTGGTTCATTTTTTTTAAATTTTAAAAGCGCGTAAATTGAGTTTTATACAGAGCACAGAGTTGATTGTCGATAAGAATCTACTGTTAAAGCAGAACGATAAGTTACGATAACGATGTTATCGTCAGAAAAGTTTCTATCGACTTATCAATACCATATTGTTTATGTTTTACTTTTAAAAAATGTTTTTAAATGATATTGGACAGCCTTTAATACTGGATTATCGGAAGACGTATGGTCCCTGGGATCAGGTAAATACTATATATAATTTCATATATCTACATATATTATAAATAAATGTGTTTTATTAGCATAATGGCCCGATGATCCTTACTTCTGCCGCATTTCAGGAACACGTAGTACGTCCTAATAATGATTGGTGTGGACAAATATTTGGTTCTGCAGACGATGTAGCTCGGTTTCAAACGACAATAGCCAACTCCACCGATACTTACAAATATAAAGTACTTAAACCAAACGAATCAACCGAATTTGAATACAATAATATTAAACACCGTTTAACTTTGATACCAGAGGGACATAGCACGTATTTATATTTCCTGGAAAGTGAGGATTTAGCTACATCTTTGTAAGATCATATAAAAAATAATTATTTTTCCAGATAAATGGGCAACTACCTTAATTGTTGACAAATTGATCGGATATTTAGACTTTATACCAAAGGCTGCAGCGTCCTTTCATCGCGCTTTGAGCAACGGCATAGATGCCATGTATATTGACAATTTATGTTATTTGTCGGATGAGGATTGGGCACAGACACAAAGAGAACACCTTTATGTTCTAGCTCAGCTTATTAGACCTAAGCATTTGTTTGGATTAAGACAAGATAAATTACCAAGTAGTCTACTTGATCTGTGTTTTCAGAAAGATATCACTTAATTTTCCGCAATTCTCATAATAAACAAAACAATAATAAGGTAAAAATTTTAATTTACAAGGAATCGCCATCGGGTATTTAAAAGTAACTAAAAGCTTTAACTAATTTTAACGTCTCCGGCAAACTTTAATTATGCCTTTGTTGCCTTGGCCTTGCTTTTGACCTTCTTTACACGCTTAAGGCCATCCATTTTGCTCTTCATGAACTGTGAGTACATTGCCATAATTGTGGGAACATCTTCCTGGCGCACTACTGTTGAAATCTGAAAGTTGGAAGTTACAGCAAGCCGTCAAATAAATAAAGACAATTACTTATACACCAATTACCTTTTTCGACTTGGATTGTGCACGCATTAAACACATGTAGGTTTTCGGTTTTGGCAGTGGTTTCTTCCTTCCCGCGGTACAGGCCGATCATGTCCATCGTCTGTGGGAATGAAAACACATTTTTGTTTAGTGGAGTCCCATGCAGATTGGACCCTGCACTACTTACAGCGTTTAAACGTTATTGTAAATGATGAATCCTTTTTAGCATCATTGGCAATCTTTTCCAGACGCAGTATGAACTGCAATGAAATTTATTTATAAAGAACTATTACGTTTAATTCACTTATTTACGTTGGAATTATCCAGCAAAACCATTTCGTGGCAGATATCAGACAACAATGTTACCATATCACTCAACTGAGTGCTGCCAGACACGTGCGAATTGGGTATTTCTTAGTACCACTGTTAACAAACATTAGGGGAGTGTTAACTAACATAATTTTTTGACGTCACAAAAATCCCAAATGCTGCCAACTTGCATTTGCTATTAAGTTGGCAGGGCCTGGCATTCGGTCTTGCTTCGCCAAAAAAAAATTACATTAAAAATTTGTAAAATCTAGGAAAACTTACAAGTGTAAGCTTTCAGTGAGGCTATTGTGCACATAAAAACACTCGCAAACGTTGCCTTCACCACGCTCCCCTTACTGTACAACCGAAATTGCCCAGAAGCGTGTTCTGGCTTGTGGTGTAAGCAGAAACGATCGAACGACTCTCTACGACCGCCAAAGGAAGCACCCTCTGACCGCCCACGCCAGCAGTAGTAGTAAACGAAGTAGGAAGCGACAATAACAAAGCCCCTTTAAGCCCCTGGCAATAGTAAACAAAAGGCAACCAACAAAAACAAACTTGCAAACATGGTAAGCACATACACATATATTATAACAAGCCGGCCTCAGGACGATTTTGATGACGCTGAGTTGTTGTTGCTGCTGCTGAACAAATTGCACGTCATTTTGCACACACACAGTGTACGCACACACACACACGAAACGTGTGTGCACGGTGAATGAGCAAAAGCCGCGCAATGAACTTTGACCGAAACTTGGTCAAAAACGATTTCTAATTTCAAATATTCTTTTGCAGGACGTGTTTCTAATGATCAGACGGCAAAAGACAACCATCTTTACGGATGCTAAGGAAAACACATCAGTTGTTGAACTGAAACGCATGATCGAAGGTGAGTGTAAGAGAGTGTACATATGTGTGTGTATGTTTGTATTTTATTTTTTTTGCTCTGACTGCTTTTATGTGTAAAAGTATGGGTGTGTGTGTGCGTGTGTGTTATTCCTATTTATAGCAAACATTTTGATTATTAAGTAATATTTATTAACCATCAACCCAGGCATCTTGAAAGTGCCACCAGGCGATCAGCGATTATATAATCAGGACAATGACATCATGGAGGACGATAACACGTTGCAGGACTACGGCGTTACAGTATCAACGGCAAAGGCGCAATCTCCAGCACAACTGGGCTTGATGTGCAGGTGAGTGAAGAGACATTTGGTTCCGCTTTTATTCCTCCCATACCAACAAATACTTCTGTCTGTGATTGCTCGTTATGAAAGCCGCCCTTTGAGTCACGCTGATAACCAGAAGTGCCGGCTACAGCTGTTGGCTTACAACCACAGACAAACATATTTATGTATATACAGTATGTCAATTAGTTGTTTTGACAAACACAGAAAGCATATATTAAATTAGTTTAAAACATTCCCAAAGAATGTTATTTAAAAAGGCTTAACCACTTATAATTTTGTAACGCAACGTCCAACGCTTAATTTTGCGTACTTCTTTTAATATATAATCTTACTTTAATGGTACTCGGAAATAAAAAACAAATGAAGTATTGTAAAATAATAAGATCCGTTGTCTTCATTGGTTTTAAAAATAAAAGTCAAGTACACATTTTTCTTTGTCAAAATATTAATTTGACATACTGTACATCTGCTATCGCCCGACGGACCGCACGTGTCTAAACTTGATATTGAGTTGACATTTTACTGATGATGACATTTTTTTCTTGTGCTTGTAGGAACGAAATGGGTGATTTTGAGACGCTTGATATCACACCGTACTCAGCACCGCCGGACTTACCAGAAGTGATGAAGAATCAAGAGGCCTCAAATGGACAGGAACAAGTCGCATAAAATCATAAATAGAAACACTAACAACAGCAGCTAACTACAAGAATTGAAAATCGCTAATAGCTGCTGCTGAGTGCGAGACAAAACTAAATGTTGAAAGTCAAATTTTACTATCGCTCGCTTGTCCCCCCCTCCTCCCATACAAAAAAGTCAACTCTGTCGATGCAATGCAAAATGTTTCGAATTGTACTACAATTTCTACTCTGCCTGGTCATAAATAACAACAAAAACTTCAACTACAACAACAACAACAAAACAACAGCAAAAATAGCTAAATATGTATGCATTTTTTTCGTTGATTTATATAGCAAGGAACAATTTAATTAATATAATACAAACTTGAAATTTGGAATGGGATTTATCGACCTTATTTAATTAATAATCACCCATTTGGTTGTTTCTTATGAAATTTGAACGAATTTGTTTAAATAGAAAAAAGTAAAAATTATTTCACAAAAATTTATGAAAAAAAAATACAAAAAACATTAAAACCATGAAATGAAAGTCACAGTTGAAATAGCTTATAATAATTGCAATTGATGATAAATGAGCAAACGGTGAATATTTAAAATATTGGGATTTAAATTTATTATAATTTATAATCAAATTATGATTATTATTATTATTGTAATAATAAGATTTAATTATTATTAAAAACGAAAAAGAACAAAAAAATCTAATCACTATCATCCATTTCTGAGCCCGCAGCTGCCGTCACAGCAGCGACCTCAGCATCATTGGCATCGGTTACACCTCCATCATCCTCCTCTGCGCTATCGATAAATGAAGCATTGCTGCTTTGTTGCAGCTCCAAGTGTTCCAAATACTCTTGCAGACGATCTTGGAAAAAGTTGATATACGTTTGCTTCTGCTGAGCTGTGGCCGGAAAATAATGACCTCCATTGTGCTCGAGCACCTCAACGTTTTTAAAGTGTGCCGCCAGAGATTCACTCATATCCTTAGGAATTATCTCATCTGTCAAACCGTAAACGTGAAGAGTTGGAATTGTTATGCGTTCCTCATAGGCGCTCATATGTACCAGACTTCCGGAAATAAAGCCCGAACTGAGCACTGCAAATTCGGGTCGAATGGAGGTCACTGTTTTGGGAAAGTTGACAATATGAGAAAGTTGTTTGAATTTGACTTGTTTCACTTACATTTCTTCTTGGCCAGACCGCATATGAGGCCCACAAAGCAGGCGCCTTGGGAGAAACCCAAGAGTCCTTGGAAGGGTCCTTGTGTTTTCCATGCCTCTTCAACGGCGTGTAGACTTTCCTGGAAACCATACGCTGGTCCACCCTTATTGGTACCCTTGAAAGTACCATCATCTTTGTTTGCCCACCAACTGCGCTGTTGCTCCACGGGATCCGCAGCTGCCTCCAGAGGCGCAGCCACGTGGGGTGCTGAGATAAACACAAAGTCGGCATATTTACCGGCAAACTTGCGAAACGATCCCAGTTTATTTTTAAATGAATCCGCTACAATTTAAAGAAATTCATGTTAGTGTTTTGCTCAATAATAAATGTGTTGAAATTACCATCTTGCCGGTATCCGTGCAGGCAAAGAACGCGTACTTTTTCCGTGATTTCTACATTACCCGCGGAAGATGAGGAGGCGCCGCCGGTGGCTCGGCTTGGGCCAGCAGTCTCTGTATCATTGTTCGTCATAATATAAACAATATCGCTGGAAAAAGAGCGCGACAAGACAAATTTACTAAAGCCGAGTAGAGTTGGGTCGTTTCGTTCTGAACAAGTTCAATTGAACGGGTCATCAAAATGAACAAATGAACTTGTGCAGTACTTCATGATCTATATTGTTCATGTGTGTGTAGGAAATAAATAATGGCCGTTATAAAAATCTGGAATATCAGGAAAACTTGAGAAAAACTAAAGAAAATTCGTACAAAAAAGTTTCAAGCATTTCGGTAAGCAAATAAAGGACGAAATACACAACATAAAATTTAAATGATATATGTTATTATGATGCGTTGTTTATTTAACAATTATTTAAATGTACGAAACATACAAAATTTAAATTAAATATGTTATAAATAGCGTTGTTCAACAACAAATAATTAAAAAAGGTGATAATTATTATAAAGGAATGAAAAAAAATACGTTATTTTAACATAAATAAATGGTTCCAATGTGACCAATGTCGCTTTGTAGTTCTTCCCACTGTTACTAGTGGCGCTTTGTAGTTCCCAATGTTACCGGTAGCAGCGCTTACAAAAACAATCGTGCACTCAAATTTAAGACTAAACTAAAATTAATTTTTAACCAAGAAAACGATTTTTTTTTCAACTAAATTTTAAAATTCGAAATTCGACAAAATTATTTCGCTTCTTTTAAAATATAACCCGATTTTTAAGCTCCACTGGTGGCCAAGTTTCGTTCAGAGGCTTTTGCTAAGCTTGCGTTTTTCCTGAAAAGCTTAGAAAAATATACAGAAAATTCATGTAAATTTTCAATCCGATCCGTTCGCACCACCACTTTCGAGTGGAAAATTTTTTCGTCCAATCCGTTTTTGAAATCCACTCGAAAGTGACGAGCGCGTGACGCAATCTGGCGGAGAAACAGGAGAAAGAAAGTACCAAACCTGTGGGGTCATTTTGTTGAAAGTCCCAAAGAGGAAATTTCATTGCTAACGCCATCTACTGGAGATTGCGTCTTATTCAGCAAAACTGTTAACTTAACATTTCCCATTTTTCTTGGGTCTAACAATTCGCTAAGGTAAATTTGTTAGGGGTGACAGTCCTGGGGGTCAGCTTGGTACGTACGTCACTCTATAGGTGGCGTCAGCTTGGGTACGTCCACTTTATAGATGGCGCCCGTTGCAAGTGGCATCGCGCGCTTATTTAAAAATAAAATAGAAAACTATTTTTTAAATAACACGATTTTTTTCAAAAATTAGTGAAATTTGAAATTAGATAAATTCAAGATTCTTTTGATATATCTTTCGTCTTTGTAGCCCTTCCGGGGGCCTAGTTCCTTCAAATGAGTACCAAAACATCTGCAAATTTCTGTGTGTGTGTGTGTGTCCTGGTGATGTCTGTCTGCTGGTCTTGTTGTCATCTGTCCGCTGCCGTAACGGTCGCCTTGCCTTATTTACTTATTTCAATGGTTTCAGGAAATGGCCTGGGTCCCCCACCACAGGGCGCACGTCCCCCCTCAAAATCACTATAAGTTATAAGATTAAGAGAAATTATTTTATTAATTGATTGTATACCAATCATATTTATTGGGTCCATTTCCCATTTTCCCTTCAAGGGACCACCAACCAACAACCTCCATTCATGGCCAAACAACCTCTTTAAGAGGGCTACAAAAACCTAACCTAACTAACTAAGATTTTATAATATAGATCGGTGGTGAAATTAATAAAAATATCGAACGTTCTTATTCATTCTTCTTCGGCATCTTTCTTCCTTGCCTCCAATATCAGTTCAAGTATATTTGTGCCCAAGTCCTTTTCTACTTTCGGCTTCAGCCTGCGCATTTGGTTTAGGACCATTTTGGCGAGTATTTCGGCCTCATCCTGAAAGGGATTCAAATTATTATTAAAAATAAACAAAATAATATGTAGAAACTCACCAGATCGACATCCAGATTGCGGCATGCGGCGTCTTCATCCTGCCCTCCTCCTTGATCCTTCTCTGGATCCTCCTTCTCCACCACCCAGTCCTCAATCTGTAGATCCTCCTCCTCCACCACCCAGTCCTCAATATCCTCAAATATCAAAATTCGAAATTCGATTTCTTAAAAAAAATTATGAAAATAATCAAGTCTTTAGTTATGAACTCTGTCATAATTCGAAATGTTTCGTTTTTTGACAATCTCCAAACGTAACGTCACCACTAGCTGCCTCATCTTTGGTGTGTTTAAGGAAACTACTCGGTATGTATTCAATTTTTCATTTCTCTTTGATTCATAATGAGAATAAACAATTGTATCAATTAAATATGAATATGCTTTTGAACAATTTTATTATAGTACTCAATAAATCTTATTAAAAGTGTAATTGAATTGCTTTATTTAATGTGCTCAATCAATGCAATTGCTGTAAACAGGGAGCGTAATTTGTAACGTATTAAAGTACAACTTGATTCAACGAACCTTAAAGTGCTCTTCTGGTATACTGCTCGTAGATTGGGATTGTGGCAAAAAGTAGTTGTCCTGACATATTCTTAATTTTTAAAGTCAACAACAAGATGTGGGTTGCTTTAAAGTTGTATTTACAAAAGTGTGGGTACCTCTGGGTACAAAGTATCGCTATTGTTGTTTCAATTGCATCAAAAACTTTAAGCTATTGGTATTAAACGCTCTGCAATACGAGTTAGACTTGAATGTCGGGACTGAATGCCAAATGCCCGCATAAACATGACCTGATTGATGTTAGCTTTGGCTGGCCATTTAAACGTTATTTGCACGTTACTTGGTCAGGCAGTTGGCCCAAACAGTTGACCAATCTCTAGTCTGGCTGCATTCTCTAATGGATGCTGGTAAATTGCTTAACTTGTATGCTGAAAATTAAATATGCTCTGCATGTAGCCCATTTTGCCTACATTTTCGTCACATTCTCATGATAAATGCGCACCAATATAAATGTAGTATACATACCTGTGTGTGTGTGTGTTGGTGTGTGTGTTTTAGCCCATTCTTACTATTTGCATTGAGCGTAGCCAAATATTAATTTGCTGATTTATTGGCATCATTCCTCAGTTGGCCACTATAAATTTAAATGTAATTTGAATAAATGCGTGCGAATATCGCATTTCATTTCGAGGCATTCATTCATTTGTTGAGGTTGAACTTAAAATGTGAATTTTGCAGCAGAGACATTTGCGAGCTGTTCGTAAATTGTAAATATTTATGTGGTGTAGGCTTTTATTGCATTGCACTTCCGTCTGATTAATATCTGCAAATGTGTTTAAATCCAATCAAATAAAAAATAAAATAAAATAAAAATGGTTGCGGCAAACTCATTACAGTTTCATACGCGTTGAAAAGCGCACAAAAGTGTGCAATGATAATACGAAAATGCCACAAAAATGAAGAGTTCCACACACACACACACACACACACAGGCACACACTTGTTGTATATGTATACAAATTGAGCAACCACAGATATAAAACTATTTACAACACATATACACTCACTCGAGACTCGATAGAAAAGAGTTAAATATTTTATGTTGCTACTATTTTACGCTTGTAAATCAGAGATAAAGCCACAGACAGCTGGCTCTGAGGCAGACTTTAAATGCAGACAAATGCTAAAGTTACGAATTCCAGATTCAGTTTTGACCATGGCTAGCCAAAACGCCAAAATGTCTGCCCTTTTGGCCATGTCAGAGTGCTTGCCATTGCCGTATGTGGTAATACAGCTATGCTATGGAAAAACCAACAAATTTAATAATAAAATCAAATTTTGTGATATAAATTTCAGTTTGGCTGCAAGATATTTGCAAATATTTGTCAGGTGCATCTAAATAGCGTAAAATAAATTAATAATCATAAATCACATTAATTACTATGGAATCTGGGTAAATGCATAAATATCTCTGGCATCATTAAATGCAAATTTTTGGTTTGAGGCTTTCGTTGATGACAAGTTTATTGGCCCCAACAGCCACAATGTGCAACAATAAATTGCAATATTACAATCTTCTATTGTAATTTACAGTGCACATTCATACGAGCACAACCCATATTTCAATATTCACTAAAGTGATAATTATGCTGCAATAAACATGTGAGCTTGAACATAATTGTGTTTGTTACTAGTATTAGACTATATCGAAAGCTTACTGTATTAAGATGCCCAAAATCATTTGCAGTACTTTGGTTAGCTGATTGTCTTTTGTTGTTACTTCCTTTGAGTTGAATTGGCCAACTTATTATTGGGCAGCAAAAGCAGCCTTGTGTTTGACACAGTTAGCTACAACAAATCAATTTGTTTGCTACTTGTAGATTGCATAATACGTGACTCAATTACAAAATGCTTTATTTGTCAGACTATAGAAATGAATTGAACTCAACTTGGCCCTAAACGAATCATGCAAATTGGCTAACACAAAGTGATGCACTCTGCCAATGACAGACAGATTAATCTTAAATTTAATTTTAAATGATAATTAGGCTTAATTGCGTAACATTAATTTAAATCGTGCGTAAACAAAACAAAGTCATTGTTAAATAAGGATATTTATAAGCATCAAATAACCTTTTACATGTGTAATAGATTACAGGGTGTACGAGAGAAGTGCTTCTGGCAGCATTCAAACAGAATAATTGCTTAAAGGCAATTATTATTTAATTAGCAGGGTGGTATAAACAAAAAAAACTCTACTATTATAAATAACAAAAAATACAACAATAGCAATGCCAACGGCAATGGCGTTGAAATGTGGCACAAGTGGGAGAAGTGGGCGAAAATGGCTAAAAGAGAACACAGAAATAAAGAATAGCCCGCCATTAAAATCGATCTCATTACTTAGCAATGGGCAGTTGCACAAAGCTGGCTGGGAGCGATGCTAGGGGAAGCTAAGGATGGGGATGAGGATGCCTGCCAAAAGTTTAATAACTGAAATGCTCAAAACACAAACCACAAAAGCGAGAAGCTCTTAGAAATGTCCAGCAAGTGAAACACAAAACAAAGCAAGCCGAGAAATCAAAAGCAAAACTCAATCAGGCATTAAACATTAAAAAAGCGAACGAATACAGCAAAAAAAAAAAAGAAAAAGAAAAAAAGGAAGCCCAGAAGTGGGAAAGAATATCGTACAGCAAGTGGGTCAGCAATTGAATCTGGCTAGCATTGGGATTCTGCTCGGCCCGTGTGCGGCAACGGCAGCAGCAACGGCAGCGGAAACGGAAGCAGTACAAGTTAAAGTTAAGCTGACTCTAAGCCAGGCACAGCGGACGCCATCTTTGAATTACGGAATTTCCGGTTAACGCAATGGATATCAAAATGTTTTAATTTCTTGTTGCCAGTTGTAACTGTGTCTAGTTTGTTTACCCACAAGTTTAACAAAAATTGTTGAAATATAATTATTTTGTAGCATTTCTTGATAAATGTAAGAAAAGAAATTTAAATCGGAATCTTTTGTAGCATGGAAATAAGTGAGTTAATAAAGTCTGTTGGAAAAGTTGGCCAATTTGTGATTGGTTTGCTTTTTGGATTAAAAATAGATTGTGGCCATTTCAGAATTTCATAAGTCACAAATGGCATGAGAATCCACTCAATTGGCAGCTTTACTTATTTTCAATTGCAATGAAATCAACTTAATAAACTTTTCGAATAAGCATGACATTGAAGAGTTCTACGGCATTCCATTTAAAAAATACATTAAATATTAAATTATTCCGTCTAGAAGTTATATAAGCAGAGAATATATTTTCTGTATGGAATAATTAAATAAATCTATCGGCAAGTGTAATTAAATACTGATACTTGTTTTAAAAGTCAGTAATTTCCTTTTAATGCTGATTAAATCATGCCTCAAAGGATAAAGTGAAGCCACAACCTGGTGGCTACCAACCACATGTGACTCCAGTTGCACAACATTTAAAGCAGCCACAGTAAAGCTTCCAGCTGTCCATCAATAGCAGCCACATTTCACCACAAATCGATTAACTTTGGCTTCTCAATTAGCATCTGTTGCGGTGCATCTGTGCAATCTCACAAAAGTAAGCTCTGGCATTGCATCAACTACATGCCACAGGATGTTGCATAAGGGATTCAAAATTATTAAAACAAAATGCAATTGACATCTAATAATACTCGTAATAATAAATTAGTAAATGTGGAATATTAAACAAGCCTGCTGGTCACTCAGTGGATACAATATGTTAGATGACAGAATTTCTATGATCAAATAATAGTTAAAATGACATTTTGATTGACAAAAATGAATTTTGTAGATATATCCTTCAATCGAGTTGAATAGGCCGATTTATTTTATGTTTCCGATTCACTCTCCGGCTGTGATAATGTGTTTATGATGTGGGCCTGTATTTAAACATTATGTGTCTACAAATATCAACTCGATGGAAGGATATGGAGTTGTTGGTCTTCCTTAAATAAATCTATTTTAAGTGTCTACAAATTTATTTATTGGTGCTAAATTTAATTTAAAATTTATAAATATATACATAGCCTGCCTTCTGATTAAATAAAAGATACAATTTAACTTCATTCAATAAATTGTAAGTTTAATCAAATCTGTCAACAATTTTTGTTAGAATGCATTGTTTGCATGTTTAGAGCAACACCAAAAGTTGATTTGTAAAGTTGCTTTTAAATTGCTAGAGACTTGTATTTAGCAAATAAACATATATTCAAAATGATCACAATCAATAGTGGAATGCATTCTTAGGAATACAGGCAATCTGTTGGCTTTTAAGTTGTTATATTGAATTTGGCCAATTGGTTAAATAAATAATTTAAATTTAAATTCAAATCAAATTGCTACTCTATGCAAACAAACCTAAGCTGTAACCGTTAACGTAACCGTAACCGAAACCGTAAGCGTTACCTTTGCCGTTACCTTTACCTTTATTGTAGCAAACCGCAACACACACTGCACCACATAGTCAAGAGCACACAAATTGCATACAAATGAAGCAATTTGCACTTCAGACTGCAGACTGCAGACGAAGCCGGAAAAATCAATTTTCAATTAAGAATTGTATATTTTTACATCAGCCGCAACAATACCAACAATGTAAACTGCCTTAAAATGTACAATTCACAATGACACAACACACAATTTGTACAGCAATAACATAAAATTAAATGTAATGAAATTTGCAATGTTTAAGCATATTACACATACGCCATGTCGGTGTACTTAGAGTGCAACTTAAGCAAATTATTTGGCAGCTGCTATTGTTTGTCCATTGGCAGCTGTCAGTTTGCCTAATGCCAAAGTCTTGCCTCATGCCTCCTCTTTCTGCCTCTCTTTCATCCTCTCTACGCTTTTCTTCCTCCTATTTAATGCAAATAAGCTAAAAGCTTTGCGCCATGTGTACGATAACAACAACAATGGCAAATGAATAGATAAAAAGATAATATCCATTTGTCTGTTTGTTGTTTGCAACAATAACAACAATAGCAGCAACAACAATGGCTGTGGAAAACCTTTAAGCGGATTTACGTTAGCTGCTGTCAACTTTTGGTTTACTCTCGCCAACGATGACAGTTTTAATTGATTTGCATTTGACACACACACTGTGAACGAGAGAAAATCACATCACCAAATTTTGTGGCAGACACAACAGCAACAACAGCAGCGGCAACAGCGGCAACAACGGCAACAACGGTCACTGTACCAATGTGGTTGCGGCATGGTTTTTCCCGTTGACCCTACAATTTGTGTTAGCTAACATTTTAGTTGATTTTGTCAATGCGACAGCATTTAAGCCCAAATCAACTCTACAAAATCTCATACATAATTTGCCATCTAGAATTCTGCTGACTGTTTGCAAATTGTGACTGACATCTAGCTACAAAAATCAAACTCGAATTGTCGATTAGTGCATTAACATAGCAATCAACCATTTACTGTAGTCTAATCAATGCTGTCAAGGCTTTAAAGTCAAGAAGATATTTATAAGGAAAATTCATCAATTATAAAAGACCTTTTAATTGATTGGCCCTGTGCCTTTTAATATTGTTGCCGGAAAGCGACAAGCATTAGGCGCATTTATAATGATTGTTTTTATACCTGGTACTCGTAGATTACAAGGGTATATTGTACTTTTATTTTATTTTATTATACACTCAAAAACATAATTAGTTTTGATCAACATCAACAACGCAGTTTAAGTTTACTTCAAATGCCATAAAAGAACACTTTTTATCATTATCAATCATGCCATTTAATCACTTTAATTGTTTTAGAACTACAACTTGACATTTTTTATATACAACTGTTGCCTATTTAAATTGAGTATCGGATATTTTATAGTTGGAAACTCAACGTTAAATTTTTTTTTGATTCGTTTTTATCAGGAGTTGACAGAGCAAAGGTTGTGTACGAGTAAAAACGACATATTGGCAGAGTATTCCATCAAATTGAATTGAATCACGTGCCAATGATCAATCGATACTGTCAATGCGGGAATGTCAATGTTGATGCCAACGAAACCATGAATGAAACATAGCTGAAACTCAATGCATATATATGTATGTATAATATATATATATATATAAAAGAATATATGTATATAGACATACGTGTGTTGTTGTTTTACAGCAGCCCAGAGAGTGCTGATTGAATGACTTTTGACATTAGAGCGCAATGTCGTTAATCAAAATGCTTTTCAGTCTGCAAGCAGAGAGATCTAGGCCAAGAGCACCTCAGTCCACACAATATGGCCCATATGTCGCACAAGTGTGTCAATATGTGCGTGTGTGTGTGTGTGTAAATGATGAAGTCATGCTCTGTTGTGCAGAGGAATTACCTTTTGGGTAAGCCTCAATGACGACCTTGCCACAGATTTACGTCCGGTTCAAAAGACATTTAGATGTAGAGTGCGTTTTAGTTAATTTTAGCACAATAAAAATCAGTTTTATGATCCACTTTCTTGGCCAAGTCAGACAGCTAAAAGAGGATATGTTGACACGTCCCTGTTTCTGTTTCAGTTTCTGTTTTTGCTGTGTGCTCATTAAGCATCTTCCGCCGGCAAACAACTGCGTGTGTGAGTGAGTGTGTGTGTGTGTGAGTGTGTGTTTGAGTAGTACATAAAGCACACACTTAGGAGTATGTAAATGTAGCCTGGCCCCAACTAGTCTTCACTGTCTCCTTCCTCTCCGCTGCTGCTGCTGTTGTTGTTGATGCGTGTTCATTTGTCCAACAAACTGTTTGCTTATGTGTCTGTCTGTCTTTCTGTCTTTCTGTCTGTTTGTCTCTCTTGTCCGGCTGTCTGTCTGTCCCCCTGTCTGTCTACACGTTTTGCGTGGCGCATGCAGTTCATAGCAAGTGTGTAAACAACATACTCGCACACGCAGCAGGGGAACAACGGGTAAACTCGGCCATATGCCAGCCATCCAGCTCTAGTCAAGTGACTGACTCTACATGCTACGTCGTAGTTGTAGTTGTAGTTGTATTTGTTGTTGTAGCTGTAGTTGTTGTCCTTTTAGTCAAATGCATAATTATGTCACGTAAGCTTAAAGCAGTTAACTCGGATGTTGCAATCTAGTGGCAATTCACTCTCAAGTTCCAGAGTGGAAGGCACAATAACAGCAATAACTACTACAACAACAAATGAGAACGCTACAGAAGAGCGTGATAGACAGTGAGATACTCAGTAAACATATCATTGTGGTACAAAAGTATGTAATAAAATACAAAAATATACATATAGTATATTGAAAACCATTGATTTTTTTGACTAATTAATTTATTAATTATTTTTACATTACATCGAAGAATGTCCACATTATACTTATTATTAAAAGCTCTCCCCTTAAAATTATTTCTTAAACGTAATTAAAATATAAATCATTATATTTATGCTAAATTTACTTATTTATTTACTATCCAATTAATAAAATATTTAAACATACATTGAAGCGTATTCACGACAATAAAAGACTCTTTCATTAGGTTTCTTCCATTGAATTTATGCCAAATTTATTTATTTGTTGGTAGTTCTAGCTCTTATAGTTGGCAAAATTCAAGTGCTAGTATGGACTGTCCAAAACTTAAATATGTCTATAAAGTCTCAACTGTTGATGCTGATCAAGTTACTAGCATTGCCACTAAGGTATAACACTTTTACATGCTTAGGAACCTAGATATAACAACAGAAGCAACTCTGAAATAGTCCCTTTGCATTTTAGGGGTTGATGGGCTGCCATGTTGCCTGATAGACAGTCTAGGGTCATAGCCTGTTAATGTGGCAACACATTGTTTTTTGGTCTGCGGTCAGTTGCGTATACGCCCCATTGGCTGCACGGACTGCTCAACTACTTGGCTACCAGTTGTTACTACCAGTTCCTTAGCTTTTGCAATGTTAATTGAGCTGAAAATCACTTAACCTACTTAAAATTCTGCTGTTGCACACAAAAAGGTAACAATAACAATTGTGAAAACTTTCGACTTATTGTCGCAAAGAACGGACGGCATTGAAATACCGAATGCAGGACTAAGTACAGAACACACACAAACACACACACATACACACATTACGAGTGAGCATTATGGTGGGCGACATAATGGTGTGTAAGCACTTTCATTCGGTATTTGAGAAATGATTCTGTTTTGGCCCAAATTTATAATGCGTCTATAAGCTGACACTTAACAATAAGTGTAACTTTATTTGTGGAATAAAAGTAATTTTAATAAAATTAATTGACACGTTGATTATAAAATTAATTATATATATAATCCGTAACGGACCAAAATAAATTAAAAGAATGACTCTGATGAATATATTGAAAAGTATTTCTAAAATAATATATACAAAATAAATAATAATAATACAATGCTTTCAGTAAACGCAAATCTTTACTTAACAAATCTGGGCTGATGGGGATGAAAAGGGACTGGTAAAGTCATTAAGAGTGTCAATTGTCTTGAAAGACAGATTTAGTTCGTTTTATTACACATATGTTGCCTAAAAGCATGGAATATCAACAAGCTGGTATGGAATTTGTTAGTAAAGAGGATGTGAACGCAGTGGTTAAGCGATAGTACAAGGGTTTCAAATAAAGAATATATTTAAACTACTTTCTTTATCTGTAGCAAGATGCTTAGTAGAAAATATATAGTAGATATTTGAGAACCTACTAAAATGCTTCAACTTTAATTAGGCCATTTCGCATAGCAACAAACCGTTAAAGAACATTTCAACGGTCCTTTCCTTGCTTAACAACCACTAAAGTAGCTCTGTTTAGGACTTCCGGAGATATTCCATGTACAATTGTAAATTCAGTGTTGTTTTGTTTGGCATCTTTTTAGTCATTTGCAATATACAAAAAAAAAGAAGCTCAAGTTTTTGCATTTATATTGCCAGCGATGGAAGTGTGAGCTGCAACAATGTGCTTTGTTGTTGTGCCATTTGTTGCGAATAATTTATGAAAAAGCTAAAACTATATATATGTACTCCTTATATGAGCACTACTTTGTCGCTGGCATTGTCTTTAACAAACTAATAGCTCAAAGAATACAATTGTAAAAGTGCCACTCAGAAGCATGAAGAGAACTTCGCTTCACAAATGTAGTAAAAATATTCTCACAAAGAGTGAATGAAATGTCGACTTAAGAGCTGACAATCGGTCTTAGATATTCAGGTCAACAAACCATTCAAAGAATTATGAGTACGAGTATGCTTTCAACAGCCTGAGGAGGAATACTAAAAAGTTTGGCAACTATTTGCTAGATTATGTTGACTGGTTTTTGAGAGCTTGGCCATTAGATAAGACCTACTTCTGGACTGCATAGCCCTAAGCTATTTATGAGTGAAACTTATTTTTGAGTTAGGCATAGACCAACTACTTTTTCCTTTTATTGCCCAAAGTTTTCTCTGGCTGCCAATTAAACTGAAAGTGCTTGGCACTTCCGTTATAATTTCATCAATGAATTATGACTGCAAATTGTTAGTTTCGATCAAAAAAACACCACATAAATTTCCATTAAAATTATAGGGTACAATAAAACTAAATTTTGTGGTGTGTCTAACCTGGGTGTGCATTGTGTGAGCTCTCTTTGGCCAAAAACTCAAATAGGCTTAAAGCAAAGGCAAAAAGTTGTTGGCGGAAATCCGCAAATAAAAAAGTTGCGAATTTTGTTGATTGTTTTGCAGAATAACAAAAAAATAAAAAAGAGCTTAAGTAGAATTTTAAATGGAGTTTAAGCTTTAATTTGTTTTCTGCAAATTTTCAAATAATAAAGGAAAAGCTCTCAGCAAATTGCGAAAGATAATAATAAATTATTTATTACAGCATCTTCTGTTGTCTTAATGCTTTAATTGTTTTTTTTTGCCTGAAAAAGCTTGAAAAGGTTATTTTGAATTTATGCAAATTTGAATAAGAAGGTAGCAGAATGCATTTCTTGTACGTATAATTTACTAATAAGAGTTAATTACATATATATTTATACAAGGGCGTTGGCAGCTTTCAATAAGTTTTATTTTGTTATATTCATTATATTTTATATAAAATTGAAGAGGAAGCTTCCTGTCATTTGTTGAAAATTCTTTAAGAATCACTAAATACAACTCTCAGCGGATTTTATTGTATATGAAATATAAAATTTCAAATTACTTAATTTAAACATTGCTATATACAATTTACAGTTCATTACAAATACTAAATAGTTTTTTAAATTTATTATTATTTAGTATATTTCAAATATTTATTAAATCTAAATGTCTTTCTTTATTACTTCATAAGTATACTATGTTTTATTAACAACCAAACTTATATGGGAAACGAACTCAGGACCTAAAACTTCAGAGTCGTATTCTCTATCTAGTTGGCTGCAATAGGATCTATTTATTTAATACTAATATATATTTTCTAAAAATACAGAAATCTCAATGAAGTTGAATTCAATTTGTGCTCATGTTACCCAAAGCTAGACCGTTTGCTGTCAAAGTCTCATCTTATTTCAACCAATCTTAAAACAGTCTTTAAGTCAAATTCAAGTTGCTTTCATACTAAGTAGTTAAAAAACTGTTTGTTTTTTATACTAGTTGACAACAGGATCTGTTCAATTTTCTCAAATGCAACCCCTTCGCAACTAGTTTCATTCCCAACTAATTTCAACTCCTCGTAAGGCAGTTCTATAGAGATAGTTACTGACTAACTAGCCTAGATCTAGTCTGTTTGCAATCAGCCAAAGTCACGTTGCTTTTTAACTAGACCTAAAAGAATTTGATTTTTTACAAGTTGCCTTATAACTAGTTGTTCAGATACAACTTAGTTAGTTTCATAATAGTTTTAGAACTAAATTTCTTACAGAAAAGTTGTGAGTGTAGTTTTTTCGACAACAGTAAAATATATTTTAAAAAGATATGATTGTTAAACCGTTACCATTGTATCTTCAGATTGCGTAACTGACACATGTGTGCTTATGTTATTAGGAAAACTGCAAGATAAATATGAAAATTTGAGCTGCAGCAAAGAGTTGTGCAAGTTTTGTGAAATGTAAATTATTCAAGACAGGAGCATTGTCTGTTGCTCGAGCAATTTGTCAGAAATATTTGACATTTATAGGGATGCACAGCAGGAGCACATACTGATGTGATTAAGCCAAATAAATACTGCCTCAATCTGTCTGTCTCTGTCCTGTCAGTTTTCGAGTAATGAGTGTAAAGTGTACACCAGAGATGGCAACAATAAGGCCAAAAGCATTTAGCCGCAATTATTAGTTTTATATGAAATGACATGACATGACAATGACAGAGGATTCAATTGCAACCTGGAAATTGAAATACTTTAATACCATTGCAAACGATTTACTCGTTGAATGAAACCAATTTGTATGAGTACTCATATTCACAGTAAATATTCTTTTCATAGCAGACACATGAGTTTGCATTTTAGATAAACCCAGGATAATTTACTCAATGAACAAAAGAATATAGACCTTAATCCACAACTTGTGATTATTTAAATGAAAAAATTTAAGGCTTGTTTTTGTTGTTATTGCTGCTGTCATTGGCATGCAAAATGGTTTGATTGCCTTTTGGTTCAATTAAGCGTAAAGCTTGTAATATAAATTTCAAAGAAAATCAAATTGCTTTTCCTCGGAAAAAAACGAGTTCACAGCGCAAACCATTTCTTAATTGTTACAAATTAAAAAGCTGACATTTTAATTGGTTGCATAAAAAGTTGAATATTTTTTGCGTAGTCAAAATATAAAAAATGCAAATTATTAAACCATTTTTGATGATCCAGCCTTTTGTTGAGAAGTTTTTTGGTGTTTTTTTTAAGTGGCCAGCGATTTACAGATAATAGGATTAAAAAGTTGCACTTTTATTCTTGGTCTATATAGAAATATAAGCTAACTAAGTTATATGTGTATGTATGTACTAAAAATTTAAGCTTTCATTATTTGAGTGTTATTGGAACCAATTGGATTGCCATTAGCTTTCCAATTCTTTTGCTTTGATAATCTAAATAAAAACTGGGTTTAAGCTCCCCTTAATTGAGCAAATAAAAACGCAAAGCAAAATCAACGCTTAATCATCAAAGTTTGGGGTAATCATTGTTATCTGAGGCACTTGAAATAAGACAGAATCACTTGGCCACTCAACGGAATTCAAATGTTGTTGAACATTGCCTTGGGGTGCGCAATGAAATATGTTATCTTATACTCAGAGTGAGCTAATTTGGGGGAACTGAACACAATTATGCTGCTGTTTGGTAATGGAATACACGTGGCGCAAGTGAAGAATATATTTTGTGATTGAAGAGAAAATAAATAATCTATTTAAAACCGTTTACTTTCCAACGCACACGCTGCATCTAGTGTTTTATGTGCATGTGGCGTATGCGCAATATTGCTACCATTATTAGCTGCAAGCATTTTTTGCAGTGAACAGGCGGCAACAAATGGCTTTAAAAAAAACTAAATACGATACAAATTTAAGCACGAGTTGGCAACACATATCTTTAACAAAACTAAATACAAGACAAATTTAAGCACGAGTTGTGTTGAGCACAGTCTAGAAAAATCCCATCTTCGTTGCCGTAAAAATGTCTGCAGTGACAGAACAGAAGTTCCATTAACTTTTGCTCGCTCATTACTTAGAAATTAGGATGGGCGAACCCAAAATAGTCATTGTACTTTACGCAAACAAGAAAATCGAAAAGTAAAAACAAAAACAAAAGCAAAAGCTCGAAGAACACGAGTAGTCTTGGCTAACCAATCAACTGTGGCTAACTGTTGGCCACAGAACTTGAATTACAATGGAGCCAGTGCAAGCAGGCAAGCAGGCAGACAGGCAGACTGGCAGACAGACATTCAGACCGACAGACGAGCAGACAGTGAGCTCCATTTACCAAAAGTAGCTGCCTAAATGGCCAAAGAAACTTGCACAACACAGCAGAGCACATCACCGAGACAGAGTGAGGGCGGTGGGGGAAGAAGCAGTGATGGAGGAAGTGCAGAGTTCAGAGAAAGCTGAAAAGCAGCAAGTAAACTGGGCGACACAAATGAGAAATCAAATAAATACTCAATCGAGCGTAAAGCATTCAAAGTGACAGTGCGAGTTCGAGAGAAGCAGCTGAAAATTGTTTGGGTTGATTGTATTGCTGTGATAGGGTTAAGGGTCGAGTACCTGCTGACAAAATGTTAAGTATACGCAGGGTAATGCGCTTGACCAGTAACTTAACCAAACCTGTCATCGATAACTTTCACGCTTCTTGTTCTGACAAAAAAAAATTGTTTTTTGCTTTCTTTGTTTCAGTCAATGGCATTTCTACTGTGTAATGAAAGCGTAAAACTTTTTTACTCGCTGTCAAACGTGAGCAGAGTTTTAATTTTTTTTTCTTCTCAAAAGTCGCTAACAGTTTGTACAGATTTATGAGCTAGACACACGAGGAGTATGTTCTAAAATTAAGCCACTAAGCGACAGTCACTGAACATGGGGATGGTATGGGATTCAGCCACCCAAAGAACCACTTTGGGGATGCTTAAACTAATTTCCTATAAACATTGTGCAAGTTAGCGACGAGCGTGCAAAACGCCGCGGAAAATTGCTAACAATTTTCCTCAATAGATGTTGTCACATAACTGCGTAAGTGTGTGTGTGTATGGGAAGGGTGGAGGGAGTGGGAGTGTTTGTATGTGTTTGGGGGGTATGTGGGCTGTTTATTGGCGCGTGTGTTTGCGTGCTTCAAATTCATTTAGAGGATTTATAAGCAAGCATTGTCTTGCATATTTAATATAATTTGCAACTCAGCCAGATGCTTAGCAACAACAGCAAGGATACATGACATTTAATTTATTAGACTAAATGTCAATTTGAAATTTTGCATTCGACTTTGCTCAACAAACAATTCAGCCCTATTGCCAGCGTCTGTGTACCCTGTACAACAATCTCTAGGCAGACTGAGAGACTAGAAACAATCATTAGAAAGTTGTTTTAAACTATAAGTAAAAAAATTGTATTTTTTTTCAAAGTATTCAGAAAGAATAAAGTCTTGATTATTGATTATATATTATAACTAGGTAGATATCAGTAAATACAGTTTTGTATTCAAAATGTTATTTTCTTATTATTACTTACATACTTTTTAAACATTTCTTTGTACAAAATCTAATTTTAATATTCGTTTAAAAACTGTTTTTGGCTGTGTGGCAAATGACTCTATCCTGTTGAACCCATATGACGTCCATGCCAGATAGTTCAATTTTTCTTTCGAAGAAAAACTCGTTGAAATTGGTTCGGTGCCTCTTTTCATTTACTAAAATGTGATTTCCTTGCTCATTTTCAAAAACGGTCATTATACTATCCGTACAATCGACTGCCTAGGAGAAGATTGTTCAGAATATTATTTAGCAGCAACGTAACATATGTATATGTAACACCGTATATTCTTGAATGTTAATTACCAGAGATAAACTATGTTAGAATGATGCTATGATGGTAGGTTAATGTTAACTTTTGTTTCAATCGCCATTCATACTTTGCATAAACCACAAGAAGTGGTTATTACATTTAAATCAATCGAATAAAGGTTAATAAATAAAATAAAATAAATAAATGTGATTATTTTCTATCGATTAATATTATTTTGTACCGAATACTCATAATACCCGTTCTTCTTGAATATATTATATTTCGTTTAGGTAAATCAATTGTCAAGTTATGCGATCGCACTTGTATGTGTAAGTCTTTAATAGATCCCAATGTATAATCATTTCTTAGGGGTATATCGATAGTCGGCCTATGCGATCATACTTGTTGTGCGTCCTCATGTAACCGTTATACATGCGTATTAAATACATACATACATATAAGCATAAAGCGGCTTATCTGCTTGTTTACAACAGCAACATTTTTTTCATGTTTGTTCTGTAAACAAACCAGCAAAGCAAAGTCAACGGCAAAATTCATTTGCAATTTGTGGAAATGCCGCCAACGCGTACTTGTTGAGCTTCGACAGTTAGAGAGAGAGAGGTTACAGAAATCCTTTAATCCCTGCATATGGCATGCATACAAATGATATTCTATCTTTTTGTAAATTATTCAAAATGGAATTGAAACGCCCGTCGCAGATTTCTGAAATTAATTAGAGAACAGTGTGTGAGTTATTTCAGATGAAGAGCTGCTTAGTGATAATGATGCATTACGCATACGCCGTGTAAGCTGCTAAGTAAAGTCGCCTATGGCACCGTTGCTGATTAGATAAATCACTTAGGCAGCTTAATGAAATGATGCTGACTCACTTGCACACAATTTAACCTCATTAGCATTGGAAGTGTGGGTGAAAGGCCATACATATTGGTCCATTGATTAGAGCCAAGTTCATTTGCCAAATGCTGTCACTGTCGTCGCTGTCACTGCCATTGCCATTGCCACTCTCACTGTCACAGTCACAGTCAGTGTCACTGTCACTGTCTCTGTCGCTGGTGCTGTCACTGACTGTGGTAAAAAGTTTTTGTGGAAATCATTAATTTATAAGTGCGACAACTGGTTGGAAACTCTTCAGAAAACCCCAACGCAAAACGCAAAACCAATGAAAAGTTTAAACTTTGCCAATTTGTTGAATGGATTTTAGCTGCCCAACTGTCCAACCAACCATCTAACCGCCTAACTCAGTGACATTTTCAAACAATTGATCTCATTGCGTATCTTAATTCATTGCCTAATAGAGTCATCGCAAAAGTTTCCCTTAGCTAAGCTTCTGCTTCGAGCTCTGACCGGGGTCAAAGTTGGTATCTTCAACGTTGATTACATTTGATATGCAATGCAAATGCAACGTGAACAACGTGAACAACTTTGCATTCTATCATTTGCATGCGGTTTGTGTTTGTTGTATGCAAATTGCAAGTAATTGGTGTGAAACAGCTGCCTTGCACGTGACCTTTTCACCCCAGACACCAAAGACACCAAAAACACAAAAAAACACCAAAGACAGCAAAGTCGACTCTCAATCTTCTCAACTTGCGGAGGATGTGAAGCTGCACGAAACGTGTATTTATTATTTAAAAGACGCATATCAAAACAGTAAAAAATGAAAACAAAGATGCCGAATGTGTGGCACATAGTAGAAAACATTTTACCACCAGTTGGTTAAAGAAAGCTCTTAAAACTCATCTACCAACAGCCATAGGGTCCAGCTAATGCTAAACAACTAAGCATACATGGTTACTGCATTAACTCTAGCCTAATTTCTATGCCAAAAAATATTGTATAACGAAACTTAGGAAGCCGCCAGCTACGAGTATATCAAAGGTCTTTTGGCCAAAAGGCAACTGAACTGTGGTTGCCCAAGGTTCATAGAAACACGACTGTCAACAAAGAGAGAATACGTGAGAGAAACAGAGAGAGCGACTACGAGAGAGAGCTTTCAGCTGTACTAAAGTAACTAAGAGCAACCCCTAAGAGAAACAGAATTTATATTTACGATATTCCTCCTCCTGCCTTGCTCTGTTGCTAAACCCAAAGGACAATACCCCAAATGTTGCTTGGGGCATGTAAAACCGAAATTGATATTTGCATGCCTGAGTGTGGGTTGATGTAGGTGTGTGTGGGTTGTGTGTGTATTGTGTGTTGTGTGTTTGGCCTGCTTGTTTAGTGTAAATTCATTACAACAACAATAGTAACAACAAGAGGAGTATAAGTGGTTCAGCAAGCCTTGCAATTTTCCGAAACGCGAAACTCCGAGAGGCTGCCATTAGCCAATGCTAGGGCTAATTGACTAGACAACTTTTTGTGCGTTTAATTAGCATCACGTGTTTCGTTAAATAGCTGAACATAAACAAACAACAAAGGGGCGTGTTCAGTTGCCCATATGAATTAAATTGCCATTAGATCGAATGAGTCAATCAGTTTTGTACTACGATGTATCAAAAGATATAAATACATGACTGACAATGTGTGCAGTTTAATATGATTTACGCCTCACATCATATGCATTGCGTATACTCAATATTTCGAGTCTTCAGTTTTGACAGGCGAGAGAGTGTGTGTGTGTGTTTTTGTTTATATGTACATACTTATATACCATAATGTGGTATGGCAAGCAGACAGTTTAGGTTAATTAATGTGTGGTTCTTAAAGGTTGTTGTGGTTGCCTTCTCCTTCTTGCAACCCAAAAATATGTCTTCTCTAATATTATTTCTCTTTGTTGTGCATTGTTCTGTCTGGCAATGCTAATGTCTGTACAAGTTGTTGTTCCTGCTGCTACAAAATGCAAATCTTCTAATGAGAATTTCAATGCAATTTCTGGCCACAGCATAATATGCTTAAACTAGGCAGGATATTAAATTTCTGGCATATTGCAGGTGGGAATTAATGTTATTGCATGCGACTAACTCAAATAGCTCATAAATTAAAGTCAATTTTATGTGGTCGACAGGAAATTATCTAAAACAATCGAGTTAACAAGCAAAACTTAAACGTATACTGGCAACATCTTAGACAAATACGTTTATATCCTGCTTAAACACGGCTTTCCGACTAACTTTAATAATGCAAATTTATTAATTAATTATAGGCAATTGTATTGAGTCAGTAGGAAATTAGGTGAACCAATCAACTTAAGTAAAACATCTTAATTGACAACCGACTACTTCTTGACTACAAATAAATTTTGAAAGCAATTTAAATAAGCTACTTCTACTACTTTCTATTAAAGATTACTACTTAAAATCAGACATTGTTGTTGCTATGCAAATTGTTGTTTGGTACTGAGTCTTTCTGTTGTTTTTCTCCCAACTAAAGACAATTAACACGAATAAATATGACACTCTAGTGCACCACAAAAATAAAAAAAGACAAGCTGTTTAATTGTCTGTCTAAGGTCAGCATAATTAAACACAGTGGAACTTTGTGACCATAGTGTTGGCCAAGCTGGCACAAGCGGCTAATTAAAATGGATTGTGTGCGGTATCTTCCTTCTTGATGTCAAATGAAATTAGCTGACTTTTAAAGCGTTTGTCTTTGGCACAATTTGATATGAATCGTGCAACAGGGCATCATTAGTCAACGGAAGACTATAGAAAGATAGACAGAGAGAGAAAGAGAGGAAGAGAGAGTGAGAGTAGCGTGGCATGCACCATTAGGGATATCATCATCAAAGCAAATCCTTTTACTTACTTTCGCTCGTATGTAACACGTCCATCTCCATGAGAGATACGAGCAGTGTAGACGTAGCATAAGCCCACGCTTTGCCGTTAGGCAGCATCAAATTGGCAGTAGGCAGTAGGCAGTCGACAGCCGGCAGCAGAGGCAGCAGTATTTGCTACAAAAGAGATATCGAGACGACACTTGGGTGTCCTCGAAAACACACACTCACTCACATACACACATATGCAAAGCATTGAATGGTAAAGTCGAGTGTGCTTGACAGTACGATACTTAGTAACCTATCGAAATACAGCGAACGAATGCAATATTATAAAATTAATAGTGTACAAAGAATTCTAAACGTGAGGTATTAAAAAAGAAATCATTTATTTAAATTATGCACTAAAATTAAAGATTTATATAAGACAAGGAATTTGCTTAATATGTTATCACTATAGGATCGGAGAAACCTTCTGTCACACAGATCTCAACTAATTGGTTATACTTTTTGTAAGTACTATGAATAAGTACAAAAATGCAAATGAAAAAAATTTATAAAAGTGAAATATTAATATTGTGAAGAACCAAATTTAAGCGTTGCTTTTCATTTATTCATGCTTATAATATATATGTTTTAGATTCTGACTCTGACTCTTGTTACATACAATCTTACTAAACTATAATACTTCTTTACTGAGTAAATTAAACCGTCAGAGGGCGGCATAGAAAAAATAGGGAACGGCGACATATCAACATTAGTCAATGTCGTCTAACTGGGTACCCGTGTCTAGGCTTTTCCTATACCCAAGAATAGCATTCCGAGTACCTCTTCCTATCCCATTTAACTCAGCTCCATTCATCTCTACATGCATTTGCTGTATGTTCGCTGCTTTGAATAATTGAGCGTTGGTTTTTTTTTTTGTGTGCGTGTGTGGATTGTGTAAAGTTTGAAAAATTTGTTTGTCTTAGTTGGAAATGCACACGTCGAGGCCTAATAAAGCTCTATAGAACTCCATCATGTTAATAAAATCCTTGTGCTCATTCTCTTTTTAAATATTCCAATGATTTCTGTTGTTTATATTCTAGCGCATATCAAATAAGTTTATTTTTGACATATTTAAATGGCATAAATTCAAGAATATTTGTTTAACAGGTAAATCCAAAGTTTTGCATTTATGGTAGCTGCCGCATTTTATTGCCATTGCGAGTGTGTGGCTGCTTAAACATGTAGGGCACATCTATCAGTAGCCCAGCTTCAAGTTCGACTACAAATTTACGCAATTTAGCGAACTTTTGCATAAAACCAAATGCTTGTCTTAAACTTCAGAGCTGCAAAACTTCAGAAGCATACTATATACATACTTGTACTTATGTTTGCATGTGCATGTTTGCTTTGCAGCTGAAATTCCACAGGAGCATTGCAGTTGCAACACGATGTGGCACGCTCTGAAAGGGGCATCTGCGGGTAGATGGTGTCGTGTTATGGTGGCAACTTCAGGCTTCGTCTTGGTTATATTGACTTGCACTTTGTGGCGCTTGGCGTCGCATACGAAATGCTTGGAAGACAATACGTTAAACGCGCCAGATTCAGCCAAAAGGAGGAGAGAATCCAAAACGGGGAAAACAGTTTTCATTTGCGTCTTTTGTGTGCATTTCCACTTTGGCACCTTTCCGTTGCACGCACGACTTGTGGCCACTTTGCCGACTATCATGAAATGTGATTGCGGCATTTGTTCTTCCCTTTACCATCTGATGCAATCTAGCGCAGTGTAAGCCTTTAAAAAATCATTTAAAAAAGAAAAAGAACAGCTTAGACTCATATACGTACGGCGTATACGTAATGTGTGCAAAATACGCAGAAATGACACCGAAAACGTGACATGTAACAGGTTATTGGAGAAAACAAAGCAAACGACAGCGATAAGGATGACTTTATCCCAAGATCGTTTGACAAGACCAACAACAACACAGCAAGAAAAGCAGAAAAGAAAACAAACAAATAAACAAACAAAACACGCAACACAGAAAAAATCACAATACAAAGTACTGTCATTCATTGTGCTCAGCTATTCGGCTAGCAGCTTTTCTCCTCTCATTCACATTCTCATTCCCGACTGTTTGCCCTAATGAAGGGTATATCACATGTCTCCATCATATTCGGATACTTATTTAGAAGCTTTTCATATAATTAATTTACCTCAAATAATTTATATTCTTTTATGTCCTTAACTCTGCGGCAATCACTTGGCTAGACTCTTTGTTTCCTCTTCCGCTGATCATTTACTCGTTGTAGAAATATATATAATATTATTTGGTTTCAAAATAAGTCAGCAGTATTTATATAAACTATCTTCTTTTACTCATATTTAGTTTGCTAATTGGTCAACTCTTTCTCTTAAGTACTCTACTACTTATTCTGCTGCTTAGTAAACTTTTCTCTTAAGCACTTTTTTTTACTTATGAGAACGTAATCCTAAACTTTTAAGAGTGCAGAGCATTCATGTTTCGTTGTATACTTAGTGGGATTAGGTTTCTAGGTTTCTTTTATTTTACGCATTGCCAGACGGACAACAGAAAAAGAAAAGCCAGAAGGAAGAAAAAAAGTTGTTCACGCGTATGCGATGGCGTGTGTGCTTGGTGTGTGTTTGTGTGTGTATGTTTGTGTGTGTTGCGTATGACATTTTATCTCTGTCACTAAATTGACACTTTAGTTAATGGATTTTGTATGTGAGAGTGTGGCATTTGTGGTGCTTGTGCTTGCTTTTTTATCTGCCCGTCGACATTTCCGTTTTGCTCTGCACTGTTGCTCTTTAGTAGAGGATAACAGGATAACATAAGCTCACGCACATTGCCAGGACTTTTGCGAGGACATTGCTCTTATGCTCAAGCACAAGTGTAAGTACTTTGAATAATAAGAATGCTTTCTTTGATGGATGCCTAACAAATCTCTTTAGATTCCGCATGATGGCAATGTTGACGAGGACCGTTCACACAATACGGATTGCTTGATATGTCTGGGATTTTCTACCCCACATTCCATATTTCAAATTCCCAAAGTTTTTAAAGTCAAATTGATACATTGGTAATTGAGTTACAAGTTGTTCTATTTAAACAAACAAAATTATTGTTAGTAAAATGCATCGTCGTCAGTTCAAGACATATATGAAGAGCTTACTAGAGAAGAAACGCAAGAGTTTAGAAAAGATTCAAAGCAATGTTATTGCCAATTATGGTAAGCAAACCAATTTTCCACGAGACTCTACCCATATGCCAAAGAAGTTTGTGAAACAGTCGAAACGAGGAATTAATAATGGGAAACAGTTGCAGCAAAAGGTGCAACAGAGCCAGCCTGTTGCATGGCTTGAAGTCATTGTGCATTGGACACGCTCCGAGCGACAGAAATATTCAGCCATTAAACTACAGCCACCCTGGTAGATTTTGGCCATTTTAAAACCATTAGAACTCTTGAAGCTCTGGTAACAAAAATGGCTGCGAAGCACACAGTCCTGTTTTCTAATGAAGTCAGTTCACATGCCTAGCTGACAATCGAGAGATATAGAGAAAAGAGTAGGACGCTTTTAAGAGACTTCAAGAGTTTAAGCGTTGAAAATTAAATTGGATTTGTTTACCTTTCGGCCGAAATTTATCTTTATCAAGTCAAAATTATTTGTAAACTGTTGGAAATAAAAACATATTTTATTGTAACATCGTTCTCATAACGTTATATATTATTATTATCCAAACGATACAAGTACTTGGATACTTTTTCTTTATTGCACTAGTTAAGATTTTAAAAAATTAAAAAGAAGCATACCAAATTCGAGGTCTCCAGCTCAAGACATTTCAACAGACTAATTAATGGAGAGATAGACAAATAAGTATATATTTTACAATTATATACAAATAAGTATATATTTTTATATTTGACAGACAAAGATAATCTTGTTAATATTTTAACAAACAACTGAATTCAATTTCAATATTCAATTATTTAAAACTCATGTTGATTCTATTTGATTGAACTAATTTTTCTTTTAAATTTAATTGCTACTTTTGAAAATCTCTAGCCTAGACGTGTTTGTCTTTAAATTGTTTAATTTACCATTTGATTTAAATAAAGCAATTCTGAGATAAGAAAAATAGACAATTTATTTATATTATATTATCAATAATACATGTATAATTAGTTATTATTGGATCCAAGCTGACTTCTTCTATTTACTAGCTACATTTGGAAGCTATAGATTTTAGACATTAAAGATAAAACGGTCTTTAATATGATAAAATTGTTTAATTTGTGCAAAATTACAATAAGAGTTACAAACTGATGCAATCCTGTTTTTAATCTCAGCTGATTGATGTGATCGACCAATTGGTAGAATATTTTAAATTAAGCATTGAAAATTTATAAATATATTATGGGCGACATTTACAGATTTAAAAGTCAACTATGTATACTCTTTTTTAAACTGAATTGGTAAAGATTAATCAAGATGCGCACCAAATCAGATTAACGCTTAGTTAAACAAAAATAGTTAAGCTTTAAATTAATATGTTTCACAATTTTTTCAATAAAATACATTTGGTTTGCCACAATTAAAGGTAGAGTATTGTATGGTCATTGAATAGAGCATTGACATCTTAATTGGTTTTATCTGTCGCACTTTATCACAATTTTAATAGGAATTAAATCAGCTTTTGTTTTTCTCATGAGCTTTAATTTTCATGCAATAATTTATATGTACGTGGCTTGGCCGCAATACGTCACGTGGATCGGATTTTGCGACCTGGGGGATTTGTTAGTTCGGCTGACAAATAAATGAAATAATAAATTACAAAAGTTGGAGGCAGCGTTCATGTGCTGGGATTTATCTAATCGAATATGCGCACGCACATGCCACGCCTCACCGCCTCCTCTCACCCTAATTCTCACTCACGTCCAATCAGTTGTTGCTGACCAACTGACTGACCGATTGATTGACTGACTGAGTGACCAATTGATTGTCTGAGTGCCCATCATAACGATGCACTTGACATTAATTGGTCGAGTTGAAGTTGAAGTGTATTTTAAAATCAGAACTTTTCAATATTATTTATGATGACCACAGATGCGTGGAAAGTGGAAAACTTTATCAACGAATGCATGCCACCTGCAACTTGCAACTTCTGTAGAGCTAGAGTTGGTTGAAAGATGCGAGTGTTTTAATATATGTATGTTATGTAAATATATGTACTTACATACATATATACTATATTATTAGCTGTTCTCGAATGTACTTGGGTTAAGTACTCATAGTGCAATGGTTAAGAGCAAGCTCATTATGAAGCTAAGTGGCTTTGGTACCAAACACAAATCGGCACCAAACCGAATGCAATAGGGGAAAGGAAAGAAGGGAAAGGGTAAAGGAAGAGGGGACTCTGATGAATGGTTGCTTTGAAAGCCTTAATACGCTTGGGATTAAATTCGTGGCATACAGTGTGGCATGGTGGCAGGTTGTGCTGCAACGCAGCCGCATTATAAAACAACTCATTTATCATAAAGAAGAGCAGCCAGGTGGAGAGAGGGGAGAGGAGAGTCGAGGAGTCGAGGAGTAACGGTGGCAACTGACAACTGCAGATGAAATGTTGAAAGCGCCAAAATGAATGCAGAACGCAACAATTAATTGTCTGCAATCATATTCCTTTTGTCGCAGACAGAGTTGAGTTACTACCCAAGACAAAAGGGGCGTGGCAGGTCGCATTCATGACACGCAATAATCACACAGCATTTGTGTTTAATTAATGCTTTGCAATAATATAATAAAAGATATTGTAATTGTGTGGATAAACGTCTACACATTTAATGGAAATTTACTTGTTTAATTTTGTAATTGAAACCAGACGTAATAACAAATGGCAATCCTTCTATACTTTTTGCTTTTACGCTTGTCATAAAGTTGAGCAAGAACTATTTTTCTATAAAATATTACAATTAAATGAGAGAGCCTTGGAGTTTAGTTTCAATTAATTAAAATGAGAATGTTTATTAAGAAATTGCAAACAGTAAATTAAGAATGGGGCCACATAAAGCAACTGGCACTTGGACATGCAAGATTTGTGTATGATAAATTATCCTAATGATGACAGACGAGTCAGAGGCGTGTCAAGACAAAAGCCAGAGACAAGCTAGGATAAGCCGGGGCAAAGAGGACCAAAGCAGGCTGGCATCAGGTGTGCGATATTCTAGAAAAAACCACACATACATATAAGACTCAACAGCAGAGAGCAATTAGCCAAAGTTGCCAGCTGAATAAGTCTCTTACACTATACATAATTTATTATAATTTTGCATGGCATTCACTTCAAAGCGCAAATACGAGTTTGTTGTTTGTTCACACAAGTATGCTAAATATAGAAAATAAACATGCCAAGAAACTTGCCAAAGGAATGTGTGTAATTAATTTGTTGCATAAATATGTTGGTAATTTATTAATTACAACATCAATGTCAGACATTTTTGGCCAATGATTATCATTTAACAAAAGCATCGCCAGACAATGATAAAAATGTGAGGAAAGGGAAGCGGAATTCTATGTGGCAATTAATTTGGCCCAACTGTGGACAGGTGTGTGGCAATACCACAATGTAGTGGGGCAAGTGTTAATGACCAGCATAAGAAATTGAGTATAAAAGAGAGAAAGACAAGATGGAAAGAATGGAAGAGCTGGAGATTGGCTGGCAAATAATTATTAATTTAAAAGTCATGAAACGGACATTGTCCATGTCCATGCTCAGATTTCATTGAAATGCGTTGTGATTGCAGAGAAATGCGAAATTTTCGCAGCACAGCTGCATATTAAATGCAACTTCAATTGCTGCAGATGCCGTTGCAGATGTCCTTGCTGAAGTTGTCCTTGCAATTGCAGTTGCAATGCGTGTGGGGTCATTAAGAATTTATGATGTGCATGACAGTGTCGCCAATTGGAAGTGCGTCTGCAGTTTGCCTTTCCCTCCAGGATATCTGCACATGCCGGGGAGTTTTGATTTCCCCACAGGCTTAATGGAATGACAGAAATTAAAATTTTTCTTCAGTTCGCCGGCTTAAATTGCAGTTCAATGACGCACAAAATGGCACACACAAGTGACGGCTTTAGTCCTTCATATTTTAAAGACCATTAATTAATTGACAGATGGAGTAAAGTTAATGCCACTGACAATTTCAACCAGTTCATAGTTTGACTTACATTCTAGCTATGCGCTTAAAGTTACTTTCATTGAAATTGACTTCATTTTCATCACATCAATTTGAAAGGCTAATGCCGCGGCGTAAATATGCCAAACTCAAGTTGACATTTTGCATCCATTCACAGCATTTCTAGTTAGGGAATAGAATGGGGATTGGGTTTGAAGGTGGAGATGCTAAAAGTTGTAGTAAATTGCTGGAAAATGTTTACACAAGCCAAAACCAAAGCAAAGCTAAAAACCCGAAACTAAAACGTCGCATTCGCAATTGCATTCACAAGCGAGTCTGGGTCAGCAGTGGCTTTAACTGTGTGTATGTATGTGTGTGTATCTCTAAAGTGGTTGACTGCCAAGTGAAAATGAAAATGAAAGCGAAAACGAAAACTAAAACCCTTAGAAATGTTGCTCGTCTGCGTTGCGTTTGCATCGGATGTGGGTAAATAGCGCACAAGGAAATGTACAAATAAATATTTGCAATTGAAAAAGAACAGGAAATGCAAGCGTCATGTGGCGCTAAAACATTTTGCATATACAAACATATACATATGTATGTATGCAGTAAAACTATACTAAACAAATTCATAAATTTCGGGTATTTAAGCTACGAAATTTAAATTCCCGCTGTACATTTTAATTACAGCAGGGGCAACATTTATTCCTAACAGAATATGCAGTACAAAGGTTCAACTAATCGCAGAATTGTTCCGGGTAAAGAAGAAAAGGAAATTGTTAGCTTAAAAATTATATTCAAATCATTCTTGTTAGCGGCAATTTGCATCTCAATTGCTGCCCAAATGAAATTGAAGAAGATTAAGTGGCAGATCAGAAAAATATCTATTAAAGATACCCTGTAAGCTACTAAAAATTCCATTAAAATATGCTCTTTCAGTTATAAAGATCTCCTTAGATCTAAATTATTTTGTAATTTAGAGTTTTATAAAATATTGTAGCATGGTTTACCCTATTGGATGAACTAGAGAGTATAAGCATGTTGCTGCTGGTTTTGGCAGCCACAAAGCGGCAATCAGTAACAGTTTTAGCGGAAAATAGCTATAATAGAGCTGATATGAATATCTAAGCCAAAAGAGGCAAAGTATTGTAAAATGGCCTAAAAAGGGAATTACCAAAAAAGGCTGTCGGTCGACTTTGTTGCTGAGCCAACTGCACACATGACTAAAATTAAAATACCAACAACAGCAATGGCAATGGCAACAACAACAGCAACAGCAGCAACCACAAAAGCAATTTCGATCAGGCCAAAGAGATAAAAACCGAATTCAAGCTGAGAGCCAACGCAGCACATCAGTTACAAAAATGTAGGCTACTGTTGAACCCTCAACCCCTCCCAAAAAAAAAGAGAGAGACAGCATAAAAGCAAACCAGATAAAGACGAACCAGAAAGAAGCAACAACAAAAAAAAATGGAGAAAATGCGAAGCAGCGAAATTATTCCTTGCCGTGGTTTTGGGTCCTCTTCAACGGCAACTGAAGCCCCAACTGCCAACTGAAGGTGCGCTAAAATTATGCAAATCATCGTAATACTTTTACGGAAGGATATTTGGCAAAAGGCAGAGACCGTGCACGGCAGACACACACAGGACATGACAGGCCGGCTGCCTTTGTCTATCAAAGAGTCTACAGAGGCTTTTTTTCTTCTTTGTTTTTTTTTTTTGGAAAAAAACTACAAGCCAAAATAATTGCCCCGAAAATTGAGGCTATGCAAACAGCAATGTAATGGAGCAGTTTCCCTTTGAGCGCCATCGCATGTGTGGCTTTAATGATGATATTTTGCAAGAAATAAATAGTATACACCTTAAAACTACAAATTGGCTTTCAGTTTAAGGACATTTGAGGCGAACCAAGTAACTGAACATACAGCGCATTGGCATTCTGAAATGTGAGCTTAAGAAAATTTAATAAATGTCAAGCCGAGGGAAGCTCATACAAAGTCTTTCAGTCCACGTTGTGGCATGTAATATGGGCTGTGCCACCTGCTGATGCTGACATCGCACTGCCACCACCTTAGCAACAATCGCATCTACTTCGCTTTGGCTACAAAAAAACCTCTACACACAAAAGCTCCCGCTACGTATGAAATCAATAATAACAATCAGGAAATCGGGATGAAAAAAAAACAATCAGAGGCGTATCAGAACAATAGCAGAAAAATTATCAATGAAATGCGGCGTATGAGTTATATTAAGTATACGATCTATTGTCTAAAGTTGTCACTGGCAACTCCCTGCATGTGTCCTTAACTGACAGAGAAAGTTGATTTGATTAATGCCCTTTGCCAGGCAGCTTATTTAACTTGCCATCGTCGTGTGTTGTTTGTTTAAAAAAAAAACCTCGGGACCATTTATAAATCTTACATGTAAGCCTTGGCCAAAACTAGGCACAAAAGTTACGCTAAAACTTTTCTCATTTTGCTGGTTATTTCGCGCGACATTAACTGGGCTGATTAATCGTTAAATGGAACAGGGCGAAAACTAAGCGAAAATATGACAGTTGACTGTAAGATACTCTATCTATGTAACTATCGTTAAAGCAGAAGAAATAGCAAAATTTAAGTGAAAATAGAGTGTAAGGACTCTTTCTGTTAGAGTCATGGGCATAAGTTGGCTGTCTGCATGTTTTCAATTGCCTCGGTCTGCTCTTTGCCTCTTTTTGTGGCAAGTCATGCGTGAGGCTTGCGAAATTGTTTAAACCGATGCCGACAGTTCCTAAAACAAGACGACAATATGTATCCACTTGAATCTTTGCTTAAGGATTTTATTGGTCCCGCGCGACGGGACGCGTTCTCGTACACTTAATGATTTAGAGTGTGCCAAGTGGGCTGTTATAAATATAAATATATATATTTATATGCTGAGTGTTTTGAATATGCGTGCGAGTTGAAAGGCCGTTAAAGGCAGGCCAAGCCAAGACAAGCCAAGCCAAGCCATGTCAGGGAAGGCCATGACATGACCAGGTTAGGTCTGCTTTTAAGCGCTACTTACCGCACATTTAGTGGCAATGAAACGGTTGCACAACTAGCATACGAGTCGACTCAAGCCTGTGGCACATTGCCTGACTCTTTTGGTTGGCAAATACAAGCATAAAAGGTTCCGATTGGCTATGGCAGCATACGAAGTTATCACGTAACGCTTTGAGCTCAAGCAATGTGATATATGCGCATGTATTAGTTTTGCTGCCATTTCGTTGGGAAAGCCTTACAGCAGTTAAGGGATTTGCCAGGCAAATATAAATTTATATTATTGAATACAAAACCCCACACTCAACTGCTTGTGTATCGATGAATGGGGTTTGTAAGCACGCATTACGTATACGTATGCAAAAATATGTTGCATACCTTTGTGCGGCATTTCATTGAGACCACGTTTCCATTATGACAATTTAATACAATGAAACAAACAAATCTGTTTTCTCATGCTATTTTTGGCATTGCCATTGTTGTTGCTTATAAACATGACCAGAATCAATGCAAAACCAAGTCAATTTGTTTGTATATCAGAGCCACACAAATGACAACATGTTTGTGGGCAAAACTTGCATTTGGGATTGGGGCCCAAATGAATAATTTGATTTGTGGCAAAGTCAATTATATTGAGATTCAAGCATTTCAACCTTGCCTCAACCTAACTGTAAGTCATTAATGTTAGAGAAAATACATATACAGTGAATAATGCTTTGTAAGTTTTACAAGAGATTCATTTAAAAGCAGCTTAGGATGACTTTCGAAAAGTATTCTATGAAAAAGTGAAACAAGTTTTTGACTAACACACAATGAAAAAGCTTATCAAAATGTTCAGTTTCATTTCCTCTTTTGCTTTTTGTTACATTTCCTTGCCTGTTGTTTATGTTTAGTTAAAGCCGCATAGCTTTGAGACATGTAAGAATGCATTCCAATTAGCCATGTGCCTTGTGACTCATGTCTATCCTTCACAATACTTTTCATGTCCTTTGTTTTTCTTTCTCTCTCTCTTTCTCTCTGAATGTGACTTGTTTTTGTCGGTATTGCAGTCGACTTTGTCTGTATGTTTTAATTAACAATTTAAAGCATTTAAAGTTGAACATGTTTTCAAAATGACCAAATTTAAACATGTATGAGATATTCTCAAAGTCAATCTTAAAAAATGCTAGAATGACAGCACGATAAGCCAACAAAGAAATATTAGAAACTAATCTTGTGGCAAGCAAATATGCAAGAAAATAAATTTCAAATATTTGCAGATATTAAAAATGCTTGAATCAAATTTATATTTTATTTTATTCTCAGTGCAGAAGTATTCCAACTTTATTTGGCAATCATTTATATAAATTTTATCTTTTTGAAAATTTAAATATTGTATTTCATATCTCAGGTTTCAAGCACCGCTTGGAACATAAACCGAGTTAATCAAATCTGATAAAAAAAAGAACACTTTTATAGAGCGCACGTTAATCCAATTAAAGAAACATTAAAAAACAAATATATTTTGTATGCCTTCTTGCAGCGAATCAATTTTCATAAATCGTAAAGCTGAGCTGGCCATTTAGAGGCAACAACAACAACTGCACGCCTCAGAATTTAGGCCTGCCTTTGACTTTTAATGGTCATTCGGTGGCTGCTCATAAATTGTGGCAGCCATTTAAAATGTTCCAGCTACAGCTGCCTTTGTGAGAGCCAGACGGCTTTTCAATGTGTCTGTGTGTGGCAATGTGTATGTGCGGGTGTGGGTGTGGGTGTGCGTGTGTATGGGAATGTAGGAGTGCAATAAAACCGCATTTGTTGCTTTTGTTGTGGCACTGTGCTGCGCCTAAAAGCAGACATTGAATAAATTATTCAACAGGACATGCTTGTGTTGCCTTTAAATTCATCCCACTGTGAGATTATTATGTGCACGTGTATGTGTGTGAATCAGCATGGGCGTGGACAGTGGAGACTTTGGCTCTGGTTGCTCATAAAACTGCAGCATAAATTTGCGAGCAATGTAAGCGCTCTCATCTATTGGGCACGCATAAAACCTAACAGTTGTAATTGTGCTGTAAACACGCAACTCAATGGCATTGTAAATGTGCTTCTGCCACTTGCCACGCCCACCCACTGGAGATCCAACCCGACCGCCTCCCACCCTCTCTCTGTACACTGCACTGCGGCACAATTTAATTTATGTGTCGGTTTGTGGTCGGCTTGTTGATTTTGTTGCGCTCTTGCTTCCCTTTTATTTTTATTGACCATTACAATTGCTCACTCACACAATGACATAAACACATACACTCACTCACCCACACACACACAGACACTCGAGCACGCACAACATCAGCTCACTCACAACATGATTTTATATGACATAATTTGGCGCGCTTTTGTGCACATACATTAACAGGCGTCCAAATAGCTTCAAATTGCTCGAAAATTGTGTTACGTCTTTTTTGGAAACTCACTCCAATTTGACAATAAACAAAAACGGCGCATACTTTTCAGCACATTACAAAATGCACATCGTATTTCGAGAACATTGTTCTCATTTTGTTAACGCATTCACATTTATAGGGTAAGAATTACTGTTGTCTGTACAAATGTGACATATTTCCTTTATTGATAAGTGGCCTTTAATATGAATAATTACCAGAAGGTAAAAAGTAATATAGTCTAAAGTCTAAATCAAGTGTAAAGGTTTTCAATTCGGTTGATAAAAGACTTACAATATATAGATATACTAGCATATTAGTTACTTGAGCTAAGCTATTTGCAAATAATATGTTATACATAGATCAGCAATAAATTTATTAAAATTTATCTATTTATAACTCGCCCAGAGGAAAAATTCACACAATTCTATTTATAGTTTCACTTACCATAGAACAGTATAAGTATTTGAAACATGTTTCCTATATTTAAAAATCAAGAATATTGTTATATATTATGCAAGAAGTACTTGAAAGTTTAAAACTTAACACAGATCGACTAAAACTTTCTTACTTAGAACAATTTAAGATTATTTGAAATAGAAGCTCGTAAAGTGCATTCTCTTGTAGTTTCAAAAGAATGCTGCAAAATGCTTTTGCCAAAACCATATACATTGAAATGCTTGGCGCTTGTGTGTGTTTGTGTGTGAATGCAGTCATTTAAATGCCAAGCCGAAAACGTTTATTTGACATAAAATACAGCGAAATAATTTTGGTTAAATATTTTGCAATAAAAATTCATTAAATTGCTATCAACGAAAAAGAAGCTCTTGCACATGCTGACCCAGTTTTAAGCATGTGCCAGAGTCTTGCTCAGATATGTTGCAAATATCTGAGACTCTCTCTGGGTGTGTTTATGCAGTCGAAAAATAGAAATTACTGAGCACATCCGGCATTAAATATTTTTTCCGGCTGTCATCCAACACGCACACAATTAAAATAATAAAATATATACTACTCGCAGATACGAACTTTTTTTTTTTTAATCTGGTGGTTAAGAATTTTTAAATTATTTCAGGCTGCAGGCAGCCAAAAATGAATTCTCATTAACTTGCGTGTTGAGTTGATTTCAACTTTTAGAAACAGCAAGTTTTCTGCATGCGCCTTAATAATAATAAACTTTATCGATGACATTTGCGATAATTAAACGGAAATATATTAAAGCAAAACTTGTATCTGATTAAGCTGCTATCATGGTCATTTCTATTGATGCAATAAATATAAGTACTATCTATTACAAGTCAAACAACGATAAATGTTAGCTTTAGTGTGTCAACCCAGAAACTTGTTGATTGGCAAGGGACTAAGATACGTTGGACTGTGCTGGCTAATGAATGACCCGTCGAATTGTTTCAAGTGCACATTTTATATATATTTTTTTGCTACACCTCAGATTCAATTTTAGATAAGCTGATGACAAAACGGAATGCACATAAAGCTTACTGAGCTATAATGCTAAAGGAAGTACGAGTTTGTATACATACAAGGCAACCCCTTTTGTTATTATACTCATACACTCATAACTGCATGCACATAGATACGTAAGTATCTGTGTGTGTGTGTGTTGGCAAACAGACATTTCCACGTGGCGAGGTCTGATAATAAACACTGATACGAGTTTGTGGCAAGGGGCTTGGCATTTTCTATGAATAACATGGCAGGTGGCACCGTTATGGTTCTTAGGTGGGTTCTCATGAGACCCAATCTCACGTATGCCACTTATCAGCGATGACCCGCGATGTGAAGTGTCGACGACACATAGAAATGGCAATTTATGATTGTCAAGGCACGCGAACTCTGACTTCGGCCAATAGAGCAGAAAGTGTTATATAAAAAAGCATTCTAAAGTACAGGATAAGTTTAGTCAGTAAATACTGATATAAATAGGTAAGCACTCATACGCTTACTCATACCGCTGGAAACCTCTAAAATGTAGAGTCTAAATTAATGTTATCTATAATGACTAATCAAACCGTTTGACACAAATCGATTCTTATTGATGTCCCGCAAAAGACGGAAGCAATGATTAGATAGAGAATAATAATAAAAAAAAAGCAAAGTACTTACCTTAAGCGTGGCGATACCTAATTCCCTAACCGCTAATGGCTGCTGATGATTACGTTATTGAATTTGATAAAATCACAAAAGACACATGAAAGTTATTTGTTTATAAGCATTGATATAAATTTTGTAGAACTATTTTAAGATATATTTAAATTACATATTTAAATTTGTATATTATAAATGTAACTTTTCTCTAAAGTCTGCAAATTAAACAAATGTTGTTTACTTAATTTCTAAGATACTTTATAAGAATAAATATTATCTTTCTACTATGTAAGATGGCATTATTCTCATTTATAAAGTATGTTTTGCCAGTTTTTTGTTTTGCGACACCTTGTGGTACACAATTCAAAACAAAGCCAGAATACCAAGATAAAAGAACAGCAAAATAAATACAGATAGAAAATATTATCATATGTATGAGGTACAATGATGGCGAGTGAAAGGGGAAGACAATAGCACATTTTGTTATCTTGTTAGCACAAGAGAACACGAGAGGTTGAAATAAAGGGGAAGAAACAGATCTGTTTGCGAGAACTTTTCTGTTTCAGTGTCTGTTTGATATCAACTAGAGCATATATTATAAGATCAGTTAAGAACGTTGATCAGTCGCTCAACTACACTCCAAGTCGCAAGATGATTAAGTCGCTCAGCTTGTTTTTGTTTTTACGTGAGTAACTAGTTGAACTACCTAATAAGGCAAGTTAATTCACTTCAATTGTCACCACCTGTTTATATAGTCATTGCCAAGGCGAATGCCGATTGTCAGCTGAGTGTTACGGATATTTCCGAAACCAATCGAATCTTTGGTGCTCGTTCTGGAACCCAACTCGATCCACTTCGGGTAGATGTGGTGCCATCGGGTCAGGCATTGGATATGATATGCGATAGTCAGAATGTCGTGATCACCACTTGTCAACAGAACCAATTCGAACCAAAGCTGCCAATGAAAGATTGCAAGAATCCCATCAAGGCAATTGTTGAGGAAATCACCGACAATAGTTGCGCCTATACCATGTATCGTGTGGGATATAAAGTGAGTGAGGATGAGTTTCTGGAATTATATAGAAGTTGCTACGATCCCAGCACCCAAACCGCACATTTTGTCATTTATGAGGCATATTCCCACAATCTGGGTAAGTCAAAGAGACTACGCAAAGTATATAAGGACATCGGGTTAAGGCTAATAAGCTATATAATATGACCGGAACCATCCGCATTAAACCACTATATCATAAAGCTGATATAAAAACGATCAGTTGAATGGGGAATATTGGTAACTTTTTATATTTAAATGATGTCTATCAAACGGACGAATTTGTGAATGAATTTAATATTGGAATTCAATATCAACGATTGGCTGAAAATTATGCTCTGATGTGAAGCGTATATTCTGGCTCAGTTGGTCAGAAAGGGTATCAAATTATCTGCATGTATTTAATCTAAACACTGCTCAGGTTAATTTATTGTCACTTCCCTTACAGGTGGCGAACGTCCAGGTCAGTCCTTTACCACAGATAGAGTAATCAGTGGTGCCGCCGCAGCCTCGTTCGAGGCCAAGAACATTTATAAACGTTTTGAGGAACTTTTGGGACCAAACCAGCCTTATATATCCTCACAACGTGATCTGGTCTTCGATCGTGGCCATTTGGCGCCCTCAGCTGACTTTGGATTTGATCAATACATGCGAATGACATTTAAATACATCAATGCAGTTGCTCAATTTGCTGGCATTAATCGTGGCAATTGGAAAACCATTGAGAACTGGGTACGGAAAGAACTTTCGAGTGACAACTTACATGTTTTGAAAATTTGCGTGGGAGCATTTGGCGTATTGGAATTACCGAACACTGAAGGTCAGCTAAAAGAGGTTTATCTGAATGGCGAAACTGGCAATCCCGTACCCAAATGGATGTATAAAATTGTTAGCGATGATGCTGGCTCAGCTTACGCTTTCCTCACATATAACAACATTCATGACCCAGAAGAACCAACTCCGAACTGCATCCAAGTTCCATGTCCAGCTTCATTGACCTTCAACACAGACAGACGGTCAGGACCAAGCTTTTGTTGTGATCCCAGCGATTTCGTCATCCGGAACGCTCCCCAATTGGCAAACGTTTGTTAAATCTTTCAAAGTACATTAAAATAATTGCAATGAATATTTTATTAGTTGTGTCTTTTTTTTGGTTATTTTTCAATTGCGGGAATATTTTTGATGTATAAGGGAGTTTTAAAGATTTTTAGAGCTTTTGATGATAATACATTTTAAAAGTAACCAAAGTTGTTCGCTTGGATCGCTGAGTAAGTTAAAAAATATTGTAGCTATGATAGAGACTGGCATCTCTTGAAACATGTATACCAAGCCTTGCTTTTGTGTGTTTTTTATGTGAGTCGACCTCGAGTCAGCTAAGTACGGTTTATTATACTCTTTATCAAGTTTTAATTTTTTTTGTAAATATTTAGAGAGCCACCAAAATTAACTAAGATTAACTTATTTCAATCTTCATTGGAAATTATTATTTGGTGTATTATTTTAAATACATTAATAAGTTTAAATTCATATTTTGGTTTTTATTCAAATGACAAATATTTAATTAAACTAGATTTAGCAAGTAGCGGAGTCTTCCGATCGTACAGTAATATAGATTAGATTTAAAGCATTTCAGGACAAAAAGTGATGCTTTATCATAAAGATGATATAATATCCTTTTGAAAAATATGTAATACTGTCAGAAGACGTAGCAAACCTTAACTTGGCAAAAACTCTTGGCTCTGTCCAAGAAAGAGCTCTAGACTCTGAAGGGAGTATAGTAGATTGACTGGCTCGGGGTTTTCCCAACCATAATATAATAATAATAAAAGAATTACAAGTGTTTTAATGCACCCGCATATTGTGCATTGTACATACATAACTGTTGGCACATTTTGTGTATTTACTAACATTAACATTGTTGAAGTACATTTATTATTACACAAACACAAACAAACAAATACTCTACAAGCTGTGCACGTGGAAGCTAATGCTGCTTCTGCTTCCTCTCTGTCTCTCTGTCGACAATGTCAAGTGCATACAATGTAGTTTCTTTAATAACTTTTGTGCTAACCTTCGATCGCCAATCATGAAGTATTTTTCTCGAAATCCGCATACGTATACCAATTTGCTTATTATAATATGTATTATGTTTGGCATAAGTTTTCGCTTAACATATAATGTCCGAAGCTTAGGCACTAGATAAGTGAGAGATTTTATGAAATTCAATTGCAATAAGTTGTATAACATATAGAAGAATTTATACCGGATAACAAATAAAATATTTTTTAATTACTATTTATTATTTTTAGGGAATGATCTGACATCCTCAAGTTCCGCCTTGCTATGTTTAAGCATTAATAAATCAAACCGATTTCATATTGGTTCATTTTGGTTATATATGTATGTATTAGTCTAAAAGAATCCCGCAAATAAGGGGCGGTTACTATTGTAGCTGCCTCACAATAAATTCTTTATCGCCATTGCAAATGCTGCCGAAAATGTTAAGCAATATGCAAATTGATCATTAATGGTTTACATAACCCAAAAATAGACATTGGTTTACTCTACCCAAGTACACAAACAAACAAAAAAATACGCTTTCTAAAAACCAAGCTAAAAATTCTTGTCGTTAGCTTTAATGTTTTAAATACATACAAGCTCTGTATATAATTGTTTAATTATGAACATATGATAATCAAACGGAAACGTCTCAGCATTAAAATTATTCAGTACTTAATTGACATGTACAAATTCCTATGGGAACTCCTATTTTCATTAAAAATGTTTTACTAGATTTAAAAGAACTCATATGTCATAATTTTCGCCTGAAGCTAGTCTACTATCCCGTTTTTTTCTGTGCACAAAGCTTAGATAATAAATAGATATGTAGAAGAATAAAAGCATAAGCACTCTCACTTCTATTATATGTAAAGCGATAACATTATTATGTTAAGACCCTAGTTGTTGAGTAGAGCAAGCGATCAATGATCAGTCTCGTTAAGACCACGGAACCGAAACAAAACTAGTTCTTCTCTTTGCAAGTCCTTCTAAATGCAGTTATTAAAACCATAAGCCACAAACCATAAGATGATTAAGCCGCAGAGTTTAATTTTGTTTTTGCGTGAGTAAATAGTTAAACCAACTTATAATTGATTTGTTTAAATTTACACAACCCGTTTATATAGTCATTGCCAAAACGAGTGCCGAGTGTCGTCTGACTCAAGCGAATATCGATAACACCAATCGCATCTTTGCCTATCGTTCCGGAAACCAACTCTATCCACTTCGGGTGGATCTGGTGCCAACGGGTCTAGAATTGGAATTGATATGTAATAGCACAAATGTGATAAAAGTCACTTGTAAGGAGGAGGGTGAATTTGAACCAAACCTCACAACTGTGAAATGCCCAAATCCGATATCTCCAATTGTTCAAAAATTTGACCACCCCAGTTGCAACAAAACTATGTTTCGCGTTGGATATCAGTTTGAGAATCGGGTTGAGAATCAGTTCCTCGAATTATACAGAAGTTGCTATGACGAAGACATTAAGAGAGCACATTTCTCCGTTCATCATTTATATGACTATACTCTGAGTAAGTGCATATACGGTAATTCATCTTCTTAGCTGTGATCGTCTGTATTAAACCACTTTATTATTTTAAGTGGTTTAAATCTTAAAAATTCTCAGAGAGTATTATAATTTGTTCACTATTAGTGTTAAGCATGTAAACGGAAAAATTTATAGTTCTGAAGTGAGTGTATATTGCCATGTCCGTCTTTCCTTCTGTCTGTGTCTCTATCTACTTATTTCCATACAAACTAGTCGTTCAGCTTTGAAGCTTTCTTGATAATACTTAGCAGCGAATCAGCCCAAAACAAGTATCGGCCAGGCAGTCCTCAGATTAACCTGCTTTCTTTTTACTTTCTTTACAGAACGTGGATCACGTGATGACAGGTGGGACAAGAAGCCAGTAATAGACACTATCATCGAGGACTCGTTTAAAGTTAGTTCAACTATTGCACGTTTTAAAAGTATTTTAGGTGAACATCAGACGGTCTTAAAACCAAAGGCGACAGGTGCATTCGATCGTGGTCATTTGGCGCCCTATATTGATTTTGCCTTTAAGAAACATAGCATGGCGACATCAAAGTACATTAATGCGGTGCCTCAGTATTGTAAAGACAACAGCTGCGTTTGGAGAAACCTTGAGGCTTGGATACGGAACAAATTGAAAAGAGAAGGGCAATATGAGGACTATCAAATTTGCACCGGAGGACTAAACATATTGAAACTGTTAGGCGAACACAATTCTACGCAAGAAATTTATCTTTATGGTGGTGATTCCACACATCCCAATCCCACTCATCACAAGCCTCTTAATCCTGTTCCTGAATGGATCTATAAGGTTGTTAGCCATAACAAAAATGTAATACACACTTTCATATCTTATAACAATATTGACAAGAGTGCAAACATAACTGCTATTTGTTCCACAATTAACTGTCCAACTGACTCGCTTTTCAGAAAAAATGTTTTTTGTTGTGATCCCAACGAATTTCTTGCAAAGTATGCTGGGCATTGCAGTCCAGAGCTACATGAAGATCAAGTTCCTCATCCACTATTTTCAAACCCAAAAACTAAGCAAACACACAACATTTCTCCAATTACAAGCAATCGTCCTCAAAAGAGAATTAAACACTATTAACGTAATTGGTTTTTATTAGTCTATTGATCTGATTGAGCATTTTGGGTTTTTCCAATTCTCCCAATGGGATCCATTAAATTTTTTTAAGCTCTCCCAGAATCGAAAGCTTTTTTTCATTTTTCAGCGTTACACATAAAACTTTTATTAATAGTTAACTGGATTGTTAATTTGAAATCTTAATTTATCAATTTATCTGTTGCGCTGTTCATATATCGGCCGACTGCCTTTATTATAATACATAAATAAATATAAAAATTAAAGTACCCGCTGCAATTGAAAAATATTTAATACTGTGTTGTAATAAATATAAGCCGGACTGTTAAATTTACTTTGAGCATGTGCTTCGATGGAAAGAAATATTTTTATTTTCTGTGAATGCGGAAAACTCACTTCCCCAATAATTTCGTTACAATTTGGAGAACAAATTGTAACGAAATTATTGGGTAACAGTAACAGTAACAGTGAACGAAAATAAATAAGCATTTAAATGACAAAGAATATTCAGAAAGAAGCCGTCCGCAAGTCTAAAATATTCTGCGGGCCAAAGATAGTTTTCCTTTCATATTTTAACTAAACAGTAGTCAGATTAACTTTTTTATTCTTCCAATAAAGATTTTAGCAAACGTGACATGTGGAAGAGCGAAGCATTTATTAGGTAATACATCAAACCGAATTCATATTGGTTCATTTTGATTATATATGTATCTATTAGTCTAAAAGAAACCAGGCAAATAAGGGGCGGTTACTATTGTAGCTAGCTGCCTCACAATAAATTCTTTATCGCATTTGCAAATGCTGCCGAAAATGTTATACAATATGCAAATTGATCATCAATGTTTAACATACCTCAAAGACAAACATTGGTTAACATTCTGCATAGCGCTCTCTAAGTAAACAAACACAAAAAAAGCTTTCTCAAAACCAAGGTCCGAATATAATTGTTTAATTATGAACATATGCGAATCAAACGGAAATGTCTCAGCATTAAATGTGAAAATTCTTATAGGAAGTAAAATTTTCATTAAAAATGTTTTACTAGATTTTAAAAAAATCAGATGTCATAATTTTTGCCTGAAGTTAGTCTACTATCCCGGTTTTTTTTCTGTGCACATAGCTTATATAATAAATAGATATGTAGAAGAATAAAAGCATAAACACTCTCACTTCTATTATATGTAAAGCGATAACATTATTATGTTAAGACCCTAGTTGTTGAGTAGAGCAAGCAATCAATGATCAGTCTCGTTAAGACCACGAAACCGAAACAAAGCAAGTTCTTCTCTTTGCAAGTCCTTCTAAATGCAGTTGATGAATTAATTATCTTTGCTCCAAACCATAAGATGATTAAGCCGCAGTGTTTAATTTTGTTTTTGTGTTAGTACATTTTTAAAATAACTTATAATTGATTAATTTAAATTAACACAACCCGTTTATATACTATAGTCATTGCCAAAGTGAGTGCCGATTGTCAGCTGAGTGCAAATAATATCCAAACTGTCAACCGCATATTTGCCTATCGCTCCGGAAACCAACTCTATCCATTTAGGGTGGATGTGGTGCCAACGGGTCTAGAATTGGAATTGATATGCAATAGTGCAGATGTGGTGAAAGTCACTTGTATGCAGAATGGCAAATTTAGACCAAATCTCCCAGTCGGCAAAAAAAGGTGCCAAAATCCTATATCGGAAAGTCTTCAAGTAATTCAGCACCCCAGTTGCATCAAAACCATGTTTCTCGTTGGATATCATTTTGAGAATCGGTTTGAGAATCAGTTTCTCGAATTATACAGAAGTTGCTATGACGAAGACATTAAAGGAGCTAATTTTGTCATTCATCATTTATATGACTACACTCTGAGTAAGTCCAGCAATTTTATAACCGTTGATATATTTTTTTTTATAAATACTTTAAAGATAATACTGACGATCTAAATCGAAATCTTAAAAACGTAACTACTCTATGCTTAATCTGTTAAAGAAATGTTCACAAACATTGTCAATTTCTAAGCCAAATGGATTTTATAGGCACAGTTAGCCGAAAGTTAAGATCTTGATGATCGTTTTAAGATTAAAAAGTTCAACTCGCATGCCAAACATAGTTGTTCTTCCGTATTTTAATTCTAATCAGAGCTCTGGCTAATTTACTATCACCTAATTTACAGAAAATGGCCCACGTACAGACTCGTGGACCAATGATCTAGTAATCACCGGAGCCGTCGAAGCCTCATTTAAGTGTGAAAATACATATCAACGCTTTGAGTATCTTTTTGGTCCAGGCCAGTCCTATGTGAAAAAAGATAGTTGTCGTGCCTTCGATCGTGGTCATTTGGCGGCCTTACATGACTTTGCCTTTGAGAATTATAGAAAATCGACATGCAAATTTATCAATGCGGTTCCTCAGTTTTTTAGCAACAATGGTGGCATTTGGAAAAAAGTAGAAAACTTTATACGAAAGGAACTGAAAAAACAGCAAAACAGTTTTAAGGCCTTTCAAATTTGCACAGGAGCATTAGGTGTATTGCAACTGTCAAACAAAGGAAAAATTAAAAAAGACGTTTATCTGTATGGTGGCAACTCCACTCATCCCACCAGCCTTAATCCCGCTCCCAAATGGATCTACAAGGTTGTTAGCGATGGTGGAATGCTACTTTACGCATTCGTCACCTATAACAACATTGATGAGAATGCACAGCCAGCCAGGATATGTAGCCCATTTGACTGCCCAACTTACTTTAGAGGCACGAGTAACATTTTTTGTTGTGACCCCATCGAATTTATTACAAACTATGCTGGACACTGTAGACCACATTTACATGAAGATCAAGTCCCTCATTAACTATTTCCCAGCTAATAGTAATTTCCTCAAAATATAAATAAACTGCAACCACAATTATTGGTTTTTATCGGTATATAGTGATCAGACTGTAGTTTTCTGCGTTTTTCCTTATTTTATTTTTTAATTTCTTTCAGTTTTGCGCATTACATTATTCTTAGTATTTAATTTATTTCGACTGACTGCTGTCAGTATAAAACAAAAATAAATATTATAACTAAAAAAATATATTCCAATTCCCAAATGGCCGTACAAAATTGTTAGAAATCAATACAAAACCTGATAAAAACAAATTTAATTGATATCTTTATTAAGAGTAATAAATTGTAATAAGAGTAATAACATATTCAATGGTTTTTTGACTTCACATTCGCTCGTTGAAAAACCAAATTCAAAATCGAATGTTGTGAATGTTTTTTCGCTAGTTGGGAATCCCTACAAGAACGTTTTTTAAGCACAATAAAATGAAAGGTTAATTGTAATTTCATTGTTCGCTTTGTGCGCTATCTATGCAAATGTGGGGCGGTTACTTTTGGGACCGTTTATCTCTGTCGAATTTGCGAAATGATCATCACTGCTCTCAGTCTCTATGTTAAGCGATAACATTATTATTATTATTAAGACCCCAGTTGTTGAATAGACCAAGCGATCCATGATCAGTCTCGTTAAGACTACAAAACCGAAACAAAGCTAGTTCTTCTCTTTACAAGTCCATCTAAATGCAGTTATTGAAGCCGTAAGCCACAAGCCATAAGATGATTAAGCCGCAGTGTTTAATTTTGTTTTTCCGTAAGTAAATAGTTAAAATAACTTATAATTGTTTAATTTAAATGTACACAACCCGTTTATATAGTCATTGCCAAAACGAGTGCCGAGTGTCGTCTGACTCAAGCGAATATCGAAAACACCAATCGCATCTTTGCCTATCGTTCCGGAAACCAACTCTATTTACTTCGGGTGGATCTGGTGCCAACGGGACTAGAATTGGAATTGATATGTAATAGCGCAAATGTGATAAAAGTCACTTGTGAGCAGCATGGCACATTCACACCAAATCTCCCAACTGGCAAAGAGCAGTGCACAATTCCAATCTCGGAAAGCGTTCAAAGATTTAACCACCCCAGTTGCCCCAAAACTATGTTTCGCGTAGGGTATCAGTTACAGAATCAGTTTCTAGAATTATACAGAAGTTGCTACGACGAAGACATTAAAAGAGCACATTTCTCCATTCATCATTTATATGACTACACACTGAGTAAGTGCATGCATTATTATACGTTTGTAAATAGTCCCTAGCTGCGATCGTCTATATTGAGCCACTTTACGATCAGTTGAAAGTTTAATATACTTTATAGAAACCTTAAAATCTTAGCAGGGGGTATTATATTTTATATTAAACAAATACAATTTATTAAAAATGTACAGGAACCGCACTGGTATAAACTTTTCGGTTTTCGCTTTTGAAAACCGAATTTGTTTCGGTTCCGGTACTGAATATGAAATGGTTCATTTCCGTTATCGGTTATTGTACCGGTTCCAGTTTTATTCCCTGATTTTAGGTCTAAGCTGTCCTCAGATTAACCGGACTCTACTTTCCTTGCAGAAGCAGGACCACGTGAAGACCATTGGGACAAAAATCCAGTAATAGACGGTGTCATTGAGCTCACGTTCAAAACCAGTTCAGTTTTTGAACGTTTGAATCAACTTTTAGGTCCAAGTCAGACGTACATAAGTCAAAATGATAAAAGGGCATTCGATCGTGGCCACTTGGTGCCCTATATTGATTTCGCCTTTAAGAAATATAGCATGGCGACATCAAAGTACATTAATGCAGTGCCTCAGTATTGTAAAGATAATAGCTGCGTTTGGAGATTACTCGAAGCATGGATACGGAAAAAACTGCAAAAAGAAGTGGAAGAAGATGTGGACAAATATAAGGCCTATCAAATTTGCACGGGAGGATTGGGCGTATTGAAATTGTTGGACGAAAACAATAACCAGAAAGAAATTTATCTGTATGGTGGTGATTCAACGCATCCCAACCCCACTCATCACAAGCCTCTTAATCCCGTTCCCGAATGGATCTATAAGGTTGTTAGCCGTGACAGAGACGTCCTTTACACTTTCATATCCCATAACAATATTGATAGGAGTGCAAATCCATCTGTGATATGTTCCACAGTTCCCTGTCCAACTGACTCGCTTTTCAACAGAAATGTTTTTTGTTGTAATTCCGTCGAATTTATCGCAAAGTATGCTAGACATTGCAGTCCAGAGCTACATGAAGATCAAGTTCCGCATCCATTATTTTTAAACCCAAAGATAAGTAAACTCTAACTATCATAATTGGTTCTTATTGGTAAATATTGATCTGATTGTGGTTTTCTGTATTTTCCCCAATCCAACCAACAAATTCATCCAACGATAAATTAATATCTTTTTAAACTCCCAAAATCTACCACTTGTTGCTTTTAAAGGAACATTTTTATAACATTTTATAATTACTCGTTGTATACTGGATTATTCTTCCTGTAATCCAAAAATGGTTACATTGCAATGCAATTCCATAAGTTAACATCATCAGAGGTGTATGCGGTATATGACATGTGTTTGTTTATCAGAGAAAGTAATATCATTAAAATTTGCACAGCAATATTTAACAGTTCACATCATTATTTTTTCTTTAGCAATTAAGATAACATTTACTTTGATAATTTCGTTAGAGGCCATTAATTAAAATGTATTACATATACCTCAGGGTTTTAGAAGAGAGTGACAAATGCAATATAATTTGCCGAGCTTATCACCAATACAAGTGGAATCCTCCTCATAGGAGTTGGTGCGACTTATAGTCTCCACATCGACATCCACGTTGTTTGTTACATTATTATAAAGAACTGTGGCATAGAAATCGGCGCTGTTCTGTTTTACTTTAAACTTGGTGCGATAATAAGCTACGTCGATTTTTGGTAGTTCACCGTGAAAGCTGATGTCCAGGCCAAGTTTAATTTCCGTCTTATGAATGTAACTTAAAGTGAGATTCGCGCAGAGACTGCTGAAATTTCTACCCCAAAGATAGTCATTGATGCGATCGATAACACCATGAGCTATTCTATCCGCCCAATTGTTTGTTATCCTTTTATATGGCTGACAGGTGCAATAGTGTTCCGAGATCCCGGCATCTTCACAAGTCCTGATTTCATTTACCGGATAAAACAAAGATTGACACTTTGGACAATCGCTGGCCTTTGGTAATTTCGGAGAGTTTGGTGGTTCACCAATTTCCACAATATGTTTCAGTGTGTTATGTAGATCATAATTTGATGTCAGACGATTTCGATTCAGCTCCAAGGCCTTGGCATATTCCGGATATTTGGCACGGAACCAGGGTGGCAAATATATAAACATCATGGGCAGACGTTCCTCTAGAAATCCGCTGCTGTAATGTGACAGAGTTCCGAAACGAGCTCCATGATCGGAAAAGAAGATGACTATGCTCTCTTCAAGGACACCATCCTGTTTAAAGTCAAGCAGATATTGTAAAGTAAAGTTCTCCATCTTTGAGGGCATCGAATAGCTGTCATGGCTAAAACTACTTGACCAGAAGAGACCCCAAATGGGTCGTTCATCAATATATCGTTTAGCAAAATCCTTTGCATAATCATAGACATAACTACTTTGAACCCGCCTTCCAATACAATATGTCAGTGTACAGTCAGCGCAGTTCCACGTATCCATATTATTTTCAAAGGCTTTCAGAAAAGGCCTATAATAATAATCAGTGGGCTTTTCTACAAAGCCTGGCTTAACATAGTTAAAGGTATTAATCCAACACTCATCCTCCGCATAGGCGGTTAAATATCCAGCACCTTTCAAGTATTTCCAAATAAATGGCATACGATCGAAGCAGCCTTTCTTATCCGTGTCACAAACTTTCTCCTTTGCCGAGTCGGGCAAATATCCACTGAGTATAGCCATCAGATTTGGCAACGTATTATCTCCCACCTAGTAAAGCGAAAAGTGTTATTTAATAATAATAAAAAACACCTTATATTAAAGAAATACTCACCTTATTGTAGCCCTGCATCTCATACCAACCACGACGTGTTAAGAATTTGTAAACTTTTGGCATTGTGCGTCTAAAGTTAATTCTTGACATACTGTCTATGCCGAACATTATAACGCTTGGTTTTCGAGGTGTCGATTTCTTTGGATCCACAGCTGGAAGAGGTTTGTATTGAACCAAGGCGTATGCATCTCGTTGAAGCACATTTGAGGTGTTAGCTGCCTCATGACAACCCAATATCATGCCCTCGACATGTATAGGTACTACGTATCCTTGGGAAAAGTATATTTCCGGCAGAAGACTGAAAAAATTGCATTGATTTAAAGCACAATTAATCACAATTAGTTTAAAAAGTATTTAAAAATACAGCTCGGGCAAAAATCCTTTCGGATTTAAAGATAATAAAATGAAACAGTACACGTTAAGTGTCTTCCATTTTGGACCTTGTTTTATGAAAAAGGACAAAAGGATCTATCAAGTTTGTCCAATTTATTTGTTTCTACACCACTATTTGCTTTTCCTCACTGTTTGCTCTTTCTCATAAGTCCAGGGTCTCCCATTGCCGAGTATGCTCCACTGTAGCTTTATGGATCTTTTCTTATTATTTCTAGTTATAAATCGGAAAGCGACTACTGGCCTACCCGATATAAACAGTTAACAAATTATTGAGAAGTACTCGCAATTTAATTAAAATATTGATTAATATCCGTAGTAACAAAATATTCTGAAGTACTCATAATTTGAACATTACTTATTGTACCACACCAACGATTTAATTTATTAATCTTACTCGTTGTAGCTGTCGTGATTGGAATTCCGGGTAACTTCCTGATAGTAACAATTATACTCGACATTGCTGGAATTGAGTATTTGCGTGGCGACACTTTCATTTATATAGAGCATATAACGCTTCCTGTTCATATCGAAAATGGGCCTCACAAGATCCGATACGTTTGAACATGTCTCAAAGATCTCCGGCTTGTATTCCTTCATAACTTCAGCTGAAAAAGGGTCTATATAGGGAATTTTACACTTGGAACTCTCCACATAGTATAAAGGAAGCTTTTCATCCTTATTGTTGGCAATAGTTTCAGTCCACATGCTGTCAAAAGATCCTTCAAGTATGTCATCGTCGGAGAGCGCAATATTGTTTCTTTTTACCGCTTTCAATATTTTATGTCTAGGATTTAAATTGTCACTTTGATATGGTAAGTAAACTATTATGAACATTACGAGGAAACAGATAACGAGCCATTTGTACCGCGACCGAGCAACAGTAGAGATCAAATACATGTTGCTTAAATGGCAGCGAACCACACCAGACTGAGGAGTTCCAAGTTCTATGGGTATTGCATTGTTGGTAATGAGATGGAGTTTTAAGAGGCATGTCACTATTGTAGAAAATGTTTCAAGTGGAAATACATATTTTTACATATTTGTTATTACTTATTGTCACGTTTGGCACGTTTAGTTTAATGAATTAAGTTCGTTTAAGTTCGTTGAACTTTTAGCCTATTTAATACATTAGAATTTTTAATTTCCAAATTACTGTGGGTCCAATATTTTGCATTGATTGTTTTAATGCCATAATTTTATATACCACATCTTATAATCTTCTAAATTCAATATATTAAAATCTACTTTAAGAATCTAAGCTAAGCCGCAAACTAGGTTTCAACACACTCTTCTTGCGTGCTGCTGAATCACACACGTCTGCCTTGATCAATACTTCTCGAAGAATTAATCGAGCGACAAATTTATTGCGCTATGCAAAATTTGGATAGCATGGCGTATGCGGGTGCATATTCAAGAGTTGGCTCGTGGTCGATCAAAGCTCTCCCAGGGGAACAAAACTTTGAGAACGATATCGATAATTATAGAATTGCAGGCTTCAAACGAAAAATCTGAGCATGATAAGAATATGAATCATCTATTACTGCGTTTACTTCGCGAAACGAAAATTGCCACCTGATTATAGAGCACACAAGAGCTTCCAGATTTGGGTACCTTTTAAAAAAGCGCATCGGCTTTTTTGTCATTTACCATAAACAAACTTAGTTGATATCTGCCAATGTCACCGATGACATCCAAAAATGTCATTTTGAACAAAAATTGATGATAAGGAATTTCGTGTGTACTGCTAGGTTTATGCTAGGTTTACATTGATTGGCACAGCCTGGCTCAGCGCCTCAGGGGTGCATTTGGGCATCTGAGCTTTCGAATTTGAATTACCGATTGTAATGCCCAAATGCACCCCTGACGCGCTGTGCCAGGCTGTGACTTCTGAAAATGTCATCGCTGACTTCGATGACTTCTGCCATTCTTCTTAAATATTTATACATATATTATCTTAAATATTATTATATTAAAAAATATTTGTATATATTTATATAAATTGATAATAAGGAATTTCGTGTGTACTACAAAGTTAATATCCAAAAGTTGAAAGATTGCTATACTCGCAACTTTTGGATATAATTTTTGTGGAACACGAGAAAATTCCTTATCATCGATTTTTTTTCTAACTACAAAAGTAGCTTCACCGAAAATGCTATATCTCAAAAACTATAAGTCTGACACCTACGAAATTACAACATATACTCGTATCTTTTGAAATTTGGTACTCCTCAAAAATGATACAGATTTCATTCTAGTGGCGCCCTCTAAAAGAAACGATACGATATTTTCAGCCGAGCTAATATATTTATTTTTGAAATATTAAAAAGTTCAGTGTTTTCGGCGCCCGTAATATATTTTTACCCGGACGGTTGCCCCCTTGCATCCCCCCACTTTCATTGAAACAACCAATGCGTACAAGACACTCTCGATCGCTTCCGAATGTAAAATTTGGCGAAGCAGTCATCGATGTCGCTTAGCGTGGCCGTCGCATCGTGGGTGCGAGTGTGTAAGCATGTTTTGTTTGTGGTTAACTTATGACGTCATGAGTGTTTTATTTCGCGAAGCCCGCACTATGCACTGCGTACTGCGAAGTGAGAAGCCAGCGTTTGTGTGATTCTTATCAAAAAAAATATTTTTTGGATCAATGAACATTTTTTTGTATGCTTTGAGAAACAACCACTATTTACCTATTTTAAACAATATTATTTTTGGTAGCAAAATTCTTTATTATTCTGGATTATTCTTTCTACAATAAAATAATAATTATAATAAAAATACGAGTGTAAAAAGAGTTCAATAAACATATTAACTTTTTCAAACCTTGCTTCACAACGGAAATTGTGCATTAATTAAAATGAGTATCAAAACATTAGATGTCAACAGTAAATGCAATTCCATTTGTTAACTTTATCAGAGGTGTATGCGGCATAAAAACATTTGTGCTAATGACAAGTTTTTATCAGAGAAAGTAATATCATTAAAATTTGCGCAACAATATTTAACAATTCACATCCTCTTTTTTTTAGAAATTAAGATAACATTTACTTTGATAATTTCGTTAGAGGCCATTAATTAAAATGTATTACATATACCTCAGGGTTTCAGAAGAGAGTGACAAATGCAATATAATTTGCCGAGCTTATCACCAATACAAGTGGAATCCTCCTCATAGGAGTTGGTGCGACTTATAGTCTCCACATCGACATCCGCGTTGTTTGTTACATTATTATAAAGAACTGTGGCATAGAAATCGGCGCTGTTCTGTTTTACTTTAAACTTGGTGCGATAATAAGCTACGTCGATTTTTGGTAGTTCACCGTGAAAACTGATGTCCAGGCCAAGTTTAATTTCCGTCGTATGAATGTAACTTAAAGTGAGATTCGCGCAGAGACTGCTGAAATTTCTACCCCAAAGATAGTCATTGATGCGATCGATAACACCAAGAGCTATTCTATCCGCCCAAGTGTTTGTTATCCTTCTATAGGGCTGACAGGTGCAATAGTGTTCCGAGATCCCGGCATCTTCACAAGTCCTGATTTCATTTACCGGATAAAACAACGATTGACACTTTGGACAATCGCTGGCTTTCGGCAATTTCGGAGTATTTGGTGGTTCACCAATTTCCACAATATGTTTCAGAGTATTATGTAGATCATAATTTGATGTCAAACGATTACGATTCAGCTCCAAGGCCTTGGCGTACTCCGGATATTTGGCACGGAACCAGGGTGGCAAATATATAAACAGCATGGGCAGACGTTCCTCTAGAAATCCGCTGCTGTAATATGACAGAGTTCCGAAACGTGCTCCATGATCGGAAAAGAAGATGACTATGCTCTCTTCAAGGACACCATCCTGTTTAAAGTCAAGCAGATATTGTAAAGTAAAGTTCTCCATCTTTGAGGGCGTTGAATAGCTGTCATGGCTAAAACTACTTGACCAGAAGAGACCCCAAATGGGTCGTTCATCAATATATCGTTTAGCAAAATCCTTTGCATAATCATAGACATAACTACTTTGAACCCGCCTTCCAATACAATATATCATTGTACAGTCACCGCTTTTCCACGTATCCATATTACTTTGAAAGGCTTTCAGAAAAGGCCTATTATAATAATCAGTGGGCTTTTCTACAAAGCCTGGCTTTACATAGTTAAAGGTATTAATCCCACACTCATCCTCCGCATAGGCGGTTAAATATCCAGCACCTTTCAAGTATTTCCAAATAAATGGCATACGATCGAAGCAGCCTTTCTTATCCGTATCACAAACTTTCTCCTTTGCAGAGTTGGGCAAATATCCAGTGAGTATAGCCATTAGATTTGGAAATGTATTATCTCCCACCTAGGAAAGCAAAATGTGTTAATTATATAATAAAAAACACCTTATATTAAAGAAATACTCACCTTATTGTAGCCCTGCATCTCATACCAACCACGACGTGTTAAGAATTTGTAAACTTTTGGCATTGTGCGTCTAAAGTTAATTCTTGACATACTGTCTATGCCGAACATTATAACGCTTGGTTTTCGAGGTGTCGATTTCTTTGGATCAGCAGCTGGAAGAGGTTTGTATTGAACCAAGGCGTATGCATCTCGTTGAAGCACATTTGAGGTGTTAGCTGCCTCATGACAACCCAATATCATGCCCTCGACATGTATAGGTACTACGTATCCTTGGGAAAAGTATATTTGCGGCAGAAGACTGAAAAAATTGCATCGATTTAAAACACATTATTAATTTGTATACATTTTAAAACTAATTAAACAGTACACTATGAGTATCTTACATTTTGGACCCTGTACTTTCAAAAAAAAAAAAAAAAAAAAGGGTCTATTAAGTTTGTCCAATTTATTTGTTTTTACCACTATATACCACTATTCGCTTTTTCTCACTGTTTGCTCTTTCGGCAGTGGGAGACCCTGGACTTATGACAGGGTCTCCCACTGCCGAGTATGCTCTACTGTAGCTTAATGAATTTTTCTAATCATTTCTATAGTAGTTATAAATTAGAAAGCGACTACTTGCCTAGCCGATATAAACAGTTAACAAATTATTGAGAAGTACTCGCAATTTAATTAAAATATTGATTAATATCCGTAGTAACAAAGTTTGCACAGCATAGTCAAGTATTGATAACACTTTGACAATTAACAAAATATTCTGAAGTACTCATAATTTGAACATTACTTATTGTACCACACCAACGATTTAATTTATTAATCTTACTCGTTGTAGCTGTCGTGATTGGCATTCCGGGTAACTTCCTGATAGTAACAATTATACTCGACATTGCTGGAATTGAGTATTTGCGTAGCGACACTTTCATTTATATAGAGCATATAACGCTTCCTGTTCATATCGAAAATGGGCCTCACAAGATCCGATATGTTTGAACATGTCTCGAAGATCTCCGGCTTGTATTTCTTCATCACTTCAGATGAGAAAGGATCTATAAAAGGAATTTTACACTGGGAACTCTCCACATAGTATAAAGGAGGCTTTTCAGTATTTTCCGTTTTCTCATCATCCTCATCCTTATTGTTTGCAATAGTTTCATTCAATATGCTGTCAAAAGATCCTTCAAGTTCGTCATCGTCGAAAAGCGCAATATTGTTTCTTTTTGACGCGTTCAATATTTTATGCCTAGGATTTAAATTGTCATTTTGATATGGTAAGTAAACTATTATGAACATTACGAGGAAACAGATAACAAGCCATTTGTACCGCGACCGAGCAACAGTAGAGATCAAATACATGTTGCTTAAATGGCAGCGACCCACACCAGACTGAGGAGTCCCAAGCTCCAATATTGTTCCATAGGTATTGCATTGATAACCGTGCCCATTATCAGTAACGCGTTATTAATGAAATGGAGTTTTAATAGGCTTGTCACTTGTGCAGAAAATGTTTCAATTTGAAACACTTTTATCTACATATTTATAATTACCAATTAGTTAACATTTATTGTCACGTTTCGCACGTTTTGTTTGATGAATTAAGTTCGTTGAACTTTTGGCCAATTTAGGTCATTAAAACTTTTAATTTCGCAAAATATGTTTACAGTGGGTTACATTTTTTGCCGATAATTTGTTGGGTCTTTACTCCACAGGCACCGTCGACTTGTTGTTCGTTTTTCTGCAAATATTTGTAAAAAAAAAAAACATAACGAAAATAAATAAACAAAAATTTCTAACCATTTGATATTATGTACGTAAACTGTTTTATTTGCTGTCTGGTGATAGCATTTTCTCGAATTTCACAATAAGTAACAAAAATAAAAATTCAGTTGCATTTTAGCTGAATTGAATAAGGAAGTTTCTCGTGGGTGGGGTCAGTCTGGCCAGGGTCACTTACAGAAAATTTTTAAAGGTTACTCGAACTTCTAACAGGGTCGTGATTCTGACTACGATGCAAGGAGCATCCTCCTGCATGGAGGATAAGGACGGTACTCTCGTTTGCACCTGATTCCGCAACTGAAGGTGGAACCTAGACAGTGGGGCCGAATCAAACAACTCACTAGGTATAAAAGTATAAAAGAACAAAATCTGCACTTAGGACGTGGGCTGAGACCGCTGTGTCCAAGCAAGGGGAATGATACCATCAAAGCTTACAGGTAGTGGTAAATCTTTTGTAACGGTTGCGGTGAACCATAACAAACGTGATCGAAAAGCAGATCACCTTCGAGATGCCCAAGCTCTGGTCACACTTGTGGTGGAACCGTAGCGGTTATGCCAGAGCAAAGGCACCGAAATCTCGTCACAATTGTGGTCGAGCCATATCAATCGTGGCGAAATCGTTAATTGCTTCATCTGCATTTACGCATGTGCTTTGATCACGTGGATCCTGTTGTGGAACCGTAAAGAAATACGCAGATGAAAGTGTTCACAGATCGTAAGCCCACAGCAGCGCAGGTGGAACCTTCGAGACTGCCCAGGGTATCACTGGGCCACTAATTTAATTTTCAATCTTTAATGCTCACTTCTATTTTTACAGATTTTCTTAAAATTCCTTAACGTTATTGCTTTTCCTCACAAACTTTATAATTTTCTTGTAATCTTTTACATTTAATATATTGAAATCTACTTTAAGAATCTAAGCTAAGCCGCAATCTGTGTTTCAACACACTCTCCTTGCTGAATCACACACGTCTGCATTAATCAATACTTCTCAAAGAATTAATCGATCAACATATTTATTGCGCTAAGCAAAATTTGGATTGCATTGCGTATGCAGGTTCGTATGCGAGAGTTGGTTTGTGGTCGATCAAAGCTCTCCCAGGGGACCAAAACTTTGAGAACGATATCGATAATTATAGAATTGCAGGCTTCAAACGAAAAATAAGTGTCGCAACCAGATCAGAACACGATAAGAATATGAATCATCTATTACTTTATGTATTTCTAATTTATCGAAGTGAAAATTGCCGCCTGTTTATACAGTACGCAAGAAATTCATGAAATGAAAGAGGCAGAGCTTCCAGATCTGGATTCTTTTTAAAAAGCGCATCGGCTTTTTGCCATTAGCTAATTTACCAAGAACAAACTGGCAACAGAAAAGCTATTTAATTTGGTCAGACTGTATATAACTATAGCAGACACACAATCTGTGAGTTTTGTTGATATATCTTAAGGAAAAAGGAATAAGTTTTTCATACCAAAAGTTAATTTTTAACCGATCGTTCCTCTGGCAGCTATATGCTACATATAGTCATCCGATCCGACTGGTTCCGGGAAATGTACTGCGTTCAGGAAAAAGATGGACCTCTACGAAATTGTATCAAGATGGCTTCAAAACTGAGAGACTAGTTTGCATAGAAACAGACAGACAGACAGACGAATATCGACTCAGCTCGTCGTCCTTATCCAGAATATATATACCTTATAGGGTATATAAAGGCTAAATATTTTGTAACAAAATAATTAAACCCTTTGCAAGGGTATAAAAATACAATTTTATTAAGTAGTGTGCCAATTAAAAGAAATACATACTTTTTAGAGTCAAGTATAGTAAAAATATACATACAATATATTTATTAGAAATATTTAAAAGTTAAGTTAAAGTTTTGGCGCCCCTTATATCTTAGTGCCAGGGGTGGTTGCCCCCCTTCCTTCCCCCTTCACCCAACGTAGGCTCGCCAATGCGTATAAGAGAGTTTGTAGATGATCGCTGCTGCGTCTGAAATGACGTCATTGGTTGTTTATCTCGCGAAGCCCGCACTATGCACTGTGTACTGCGACGTGATAAGCCAACAATTGTATTATTCTTATCAAAAACAACATTTTTTTGACCAATTAATGTTTATTATATTTTCCCAGAATCTACCACTATTTACGTACATTTTGAAACAACCTTCTTTTTGCTAGAAAATTTCTTTATTATTCGTTGTAAATGTTTTAGATTACTTTTCCTATAATATAATAATAAAAATATTAGTATTTCGATCCTAAAATGAATTTAATGAACATATTGACATTTTCAAATCTTGCTTTACAACGAAAATTGTACTTTGATTGAAATGAGTATCAAAACTTAAGATGATGTTTACAGTAAATCACCGGCATACACCTTTATCAGAGGTGTATGCCGTATAAAATTACATGTGTTTTTTTATAAGAGAAAGTATTATCATAAAATTAGCAAAACAACATTTTACAATTCACATCCTTCTTTTTTGGCAATTAGAGTCCATAAATTAAAATGTATTTGTATCAGGGTTTCAGAAGAGAGTGACAAATGCAATATAATTTGCCGAGCTTATCACCAATACAAGTGGAATCCTCCTCATAGGAGTTGGTGCGACTTATAGTCTCCACATCGACATCCACGTTGTTTGTTACATTATTATAAAGAACTGTGGCATAGAAATCGGCGCTGTTCTGTTTTACTTTAAACTTGGTGCGATAATAAGCTACATCGATTTTTGGCAGTTCACCGTGATAACTGATGTCGAGACCAAGTTTAATTTCCGTCTTATGAATGTAACTTAAAGTGAGATTCGCGCAGAGACTGCTGAAATTTCTACCCCAAAGATAGTCATTGATGCGATCGATAACACCATGAGCTATTCTATCCGCCCAATTGTTTGTTATCCTTTTATATGGCTGACATGTGCAATAGTGTTCCGAGATGCCGGCATCTTCACAAGTCCTGATTTCATTTACCGGATAAAACAACGATTGACACTTTGGACAATCGCTGGCCTTCGGTAATTTCGGAGAATTTGGTGGTTCACCAATTTCCACAATATGTTTCAGAGTGTTGTGTAGATCATAATTCGATGTCAGACGATTACGATTCAGCTCCAAGGCCTTGGCATATTCCGGATATTTGGCACGGAACCAGGGTGGCAAATATATAAACATCATGGGCAGACGTTCCTCTAGAAATCCGCTGCTGTAATATGACAGAGTTCCGAAACGTGCTCCATGATCGGAAAAGAAGATGACTATGCTTTCTTCAAGGACACCATCCTGCTTAAAGTCAAGCAGATATTGTAAAGTAAAGTTCTCCATCTTTGAGGGCATCGAATAGCTGTCATGGCTAAAACTACTTGACCAGAAGAGACCCCAAATGGGTCGTTCATCAATATATCGTTTCGCAAAATCCTTTGCATAATCATAGACATAACTACTTTGAACCCGCCTTCCAATACAATAAGTCAGTGTACAGTCAGCGCATTTCCACGTATCCATATTACTTTGAAAGGCTTTCAGAAAAGGCCTATAATAATAATCAGTGGGCTTTTCTACAAAGCCTGGCTTTACATAGTTAAAGGTATTAATCCAACATTCATCCTCCGCATAGGCGGTTAAATATCCAGCACCTTTCAAGTATTTCCAAATAAATGGCATACGATCGAAGCAGCCTTTCTTATCCGTATCACAAACTTTCTCCTTTGCCGAGTCGGGCAAATATCCACTGAGTATAGCCATCAGATTTGGGAATGTATTATCTCCCACCTAGTAAAGCGAAAGGTGTTATTTAATAATAAAAAATTGCACCTTATATTAAAGAAATACTCACCTTATTATAGCCCTGCATCTCATACCAACCACGACGTGTTAAGAATTTGTAAACTTTGGGCATTGTGCGTCTAAAGTTAATTCTTGACATACTGTCTATGCCGAACATTATAACGCTTGGTTTTCGAGGTGTCAATTTCTTTGGATCCGCAGCTGGAAGAGGTTTGTATTGAACCAAGGCGTATGCATCTCGTTGAAGCACATTTGAGGTGTTAGCTGCCTCATGACAACCCAATATCATGCCCTCGACATGTATAGGTACTACGTATCCTTGGGAAAAGTATATTTGCGGCAGAAGACTGAAAAAATTGCATCGATTTAAAACACATTATTAATTTGTATACATTTTAAAACTAATTAAACAGTTCACTATGAGTATCTTACATTTTGGACCCTGTACTTTCAAAAAAAAAAAAAACAAAAAAAACAAAATGGTCTATTAAGTTTGTCAAATTTATTTGTTTTTACCACTATATACCACTATTCGCTTTTCCTCACTGCCGAGTATGCTCCACTGTAGCTTAATAGATTTTTCTAATCATTTCTAGTTATAAATTAGAAAGCGACTACTTGCCTAGCCGATATAAACAGTTAACAAATTATTGAGAAGTACTCGCAATTTAATTAAAATATTGATTAATATCCGTAGTAACAAAGTTTGCACAGCAAAGTCAAGTATTGATAACACTTTGACAATTAACAAAATATTCTGAAGTACTCATAATTTGAACATTACTAATTATACCACACCCACGATTTGATTTGCTAATCTTACTCGTTGTAGCTGTCGTGATTGGCATTCCGGGTAACTTCCTGATAGTAACAATTATACTCGACATTGCTGGAATTGAGTATTTGCGTGGCGACACTTTCATTTATATAGAGCATATAACGCTTCCTGTTCATATCGAAAATGGGCCTCACAAGATCCGATATGTTTGAACATGTCTCGAATATCTCCGGCTTGTATTTCTTCATCACTTCAGCTGAGAAAGGATCTATATAGGGAATTTTACACTTGGAACTCTCCACATAGTATAAAGGAGGCTTTTCAGTATTTTTGTCATCATCCTCATCCTTATCGTTGGCAATAGTTTCATTCAATATGCTGTCAAAAGATCCTTCAAGTTCGTCATGGTCGGAAAGCGCAATATTGTTTCTTTTTACCGCGCTCAATTTATTATGCCTAGGATTTAAATTGTCATTTTGATATGCTAAGTAAACTATTATGAACATTACGAGGAAACAGATAACAAGCCATTTGTACCGCGACCGAGCAACAGTAGAGATCAAATACATGTTGCTTAAATGGCAGCGAACCACACCAGACTGAGGAGTCCCAAGTTCCAATATAGTTCCATAGGTATTGCAATGATAACCGGGCCCATTATCAGTAACGCGTTGGTAATAAAATGTTTTAAGAAGCTTGACACCATTGCAGAAAGTGTTTCAATACATATATCTACATATTTGTAACTACCAATTAGTTAATACTTATTGTCACGTTTCGCACGTTTAGTTTGATGAATTAAGTTCGTTGAATTTCGTTGAACTTTTGGCCAATTTAAATCGTCAAATTTTTCATTTTGCAAAGCGTGTGTAGGTGTGTTCTATATATTTGCCACCTTTTTTTGATGCCATAAATTAATTTACCATATCTTATATTTTACTTTTTATCACTTTTATGAGCATTGCTTTATTTGAGTTATTTTGAGTTTACTGCATTGGGTATTTGAGAATCAGGATTTAAAGAAACCAATAAAACTGAGTTATACAAAATTTGTTTTCCATAATTCTACAATTTTAATTTTACGTAAGCCTGAATTCATTAAGGATATTTTGTAGATACTATATTATTAGAATTCACACATTTGGCGCAATATGAAGGTGCTTATATTAAGTAATCTATATAGAAAAAAAACGTTTGTCTTTTTACATTTTATAATAAAAAACAAGGGTTTAATAAAATATTTGAACTCTTTGCGAAAGTCAAATACACGTGTGTGTGTGTAAGGAAATAAATAGCCGTTATAAAAATCTGGAAAATCAGGAAAAGTTGAGAAAACCAAAGAAAACTTGTAAAAAGGAGTTTCAAGCAAATATGTTATAAATAAAACGTTGTTTATTTAACAATTACTTAAAAGTACGAAATGTACAAAATTTAAATTAAATATGTTATAAATAGCGTTGGTCAACAACAAATAATTAAAAAAGGTGATATAAATTACAATAAGAATGAAATAAAATTTGTTCAAATACGCTTTTTGCTGCTGATCTTCAACAGCAACAAATAATTAAAAAAGGTGATATAAATTACAATAAGAATGAAATAAAATTTGTTCAAATACGCTTTTTGCTGCTGATCTTTCTTCACCGAGCCAATATGAAAAACGTTTTTCTGACTGCACCCTATGTAAAGTCTGGGTTGGTGGTGTCCCACAACACGTCTAATGGTCTAACCAATGAGATAAATTTTCCATTTCCTTCATTGGCCATTTTTGACCCATCTGCAACACAATAATTAAATAAATAAACAGAATAACATGTATTAAAACTTACCCGATCGACATTTTGATTATTATTTGAGGGCTCTTTGTGCCCTCTTCTGTTCAATCTGTTTATTTATGTCATATATTATTATTTTATCATCACTATCTGCCTGCTCCTGTTCTTCTTCAGCATCAGCTTCTTCTTCAATCTGAAAGGGATTCAATAATTTTGGTTATTTATATAATATTTGTATGGTCTTACTTACATCGCTTTCAACACTATTGTTATTTTCTTTTTGCTCTCCTATTTTTTTTAATCTTTGCTCGAGTCCTTCTTTTTGTTTCCTTCTGTTTTGCCCCAGGCTGGCTGAGGCAAAAGATGTATGTTGTGGGTGCAATTCCTAAATTGTTATATATAAAAATAAGTAAAATAATTAAATAAAAAGCACCTTTTTCACAATTAATTACCCGATCTGCCTCCGAAAATTGACTGTTTATTTTGAATGTCCACGAAGCCGATGTTGCGGCTTGCAAAATATAAAACATTCGCATAAAACTATTCCATTGTGTGCCTGTACCTGATTTTCAATATTCCGCTTTTAAAAATGTATACAGTTTTTGTTTGATTCAGTTTTAAGTTCATTAATTAGAATTCCGGCATGAGTAAAGTACAATTTTGAACTGGTTAACACAATATTTTCAAAACAACTTCTCTTTGTGGTTCGCCCTGTGGTGGGGGGACCCAGGCCATTTTGCTGAACCCATTGAAATAGGAAATAAGGCAAAGTGACCGTTACGACGGCTGCGGACAGATGACAACAAGAAGACCAGCAGACAGACACCACCAGGACACACACACACCCACACAGAAATTTGCAGATGTTTTGGGACTCATTTGAAGGAACTAGGCCCCCGGAAGGGCTACAAAGACGAAAGATATGCCAAAAGAATCCTCTCGAATTTATCTAATTTCGAATTTCACTAATTGTTGAAAAAAAATCGGTTGTTACTTAAAAAATAGTTTTCTATTTTGTTTTTAAATAAGCGCGCGATGCCGCTTGCAACGGGCGCCACCTATAAAGTGGACGTACCCAAGCTGACGCCACCTATAGAGTGCGTACGTACCAAGCAGACCCCCAGGACTGTCACCCTGTCACAATTTCGTTGTGTTTTATTGTTTTTTATAAATAAATATTACATTTTATACATTAAATACACATGTTACACACACACACACACGAAATATCTTCAGTTTCATCTATTTTTAGAATTTCTTTCACAAAATCAACAACAATCACAATTAAACGCGACAAAATGGCGCTCGAACAAAACGGTAAAAAGGTGTGAATAAAATCTACGTGGAAACATCGTGAAATCAAGTATCAAGAAATAGTATTGGCGCTTTGTAGTTCCCAATGTGACCAAGTGGCGCTTTGTAGTTCCCAATGTAACCAAGTGACGTTTTGTAGTTCCCAATGTATCGGTGGCGGCGCTAACAAAAATAATCGTGCACTCAAATTTGCGACAAAGCTAAAATTTATTTTTAATCAAAAAACGATTTTTTTTCAACTAAATTTCAAAATTCGAAATTAGAGAAAATTATTTCGCTTCTTTGAAAATATGTCTCGATTTTTTAGCTCCACTGGGGGCCAAGTTTCGTTCATAGGCTTTTGCTAAAATTGCGCTTTTCCTGAAAAGCTTAGAAAATTCCACAAAAAATTCATGTAAAGTTTCAATCCGATCCGTTCGCACGCACCACCGTTTTCGAGTGGAAAAACTTTTCGTCCAATCGTTTTTGAAATTTATTTGTAGTATTTTTTCCTGTGAGATGCCGTTCCGGGATATTTGTTGAATTGTATCTTTCGACGATACAATAAAATACTAAAAAGTGTCAAATATCTTCAGATGTTGTAATTTTGTATCTTCTTAAAGCGGTCACATTGTTAATTTTAGTTGATATTTGAGAAAATTTGAGCATGTCTGCGCGTGTTTGCGGCTCGTGAAAAATATTTAAATTCAATAAATATGTAGTAAAATTATCGAAACTAATCGACGCACATACATATTACATGTACGGCCGGCAACTGCGCGTTGAGTTTCTAGTAAAAATGTTGCGTTAATTACGTGTATTTTGGTGTGCAACTTTCCGCATCCACGACCACCAAAGCAAAGCAAAAGCAAAGGAAAAGAAAAGAAAGATTGAAATATCCTTGCTTGCCCACGCAGGATAGGCATACAAAGCAGACGCGATAATAATTCCAAGCAGAAGTAATTGATGGCGCAGTCACAAGAGTGAAATACAAAATTGAAACAAATCAGAGAAAGAAATGCATTTTTGTGATTAAAATAAGTGAAATGTGCACCATGCAACATCGCGTTGTGAAGTAAAAAAGCAAAGCAGAAAAGCAGCAAAGAGAACAAACAAAACCAAACAAACGTAACGCAACGCAACGTGAGCGAGCGAGAGCGCAAGAGTAACCACTCTCTACGCGTCGCGTCTGCCGTTCACAACAAATTATCGTTTAATTTCTTTCATTTTTGCAACAACACAAAGCCAAAAGCGGGTGACTTTTGTGTGTAAAGTGTGTGTGTGTGTGTGTGTGTGCGGCGTGGTGTCGTGTGTATGAGTGTGCAGTTTGTTCAAAGGGGAAACGGAAGCAGAGCTGTTGCAACAACCACCAACGCCTCCCCCTTCATTCGCTTGTTTGTTATCAGCCACTGATAACTAACTGACAGAGAGGTCGCCGATCTGTTTTGGCCTGACCGTGTCATGTTTAGCTAAAAGGTAAGTCAACTAAACACCTCCACAAACAACCATCAGTTGACCTCGCTCTTTGAGTCGCGTAGGAAATGAATTTCAAATAGACGTTGATTTAGCCGAAAAAAAATAAAAATAAAAACACGTTTGCCAACGCTCTCAACATTGCCATCCAATTAAAGTTGCAACTCAAAAAAAAATATGAAAATATAACCGGCGCGCCGGCTGCTGCACTTCAGCGCACACAACTACGCAACAACTACTACAGAGACAGTTGTGGTTGGGTGTGCGTCTGTGTGTACACTGAGAAAAAGACTAGATTCGAAAATCAAGAACATTTATTGGTTATTCAAATAAGACCATTTTAAGACCAAATTATAAATATAAAAAAACTCAAATTCCTGATATAAGAATAAAAATCTTAAGTTCTTCGGAAAAGATACATTTATACATATTTAATATTTTCTCAGTTCTAAGACCAAAAACTTGATTTTAGTACCTTTATTTGATCAGTGTAGGAGCCACTTTAAATATTTTATGTAACTGCACACAAAGTTTTCAGTTTGCGGTATTATATTTTACTTTTTATTTTATTTTTTTGCCTGTGCCGGCAACTTTTTGCAAAAGCATAACAATACGAGTATATGCTGTGCCACGCCCCATAACTTCAGCACAGGCTTGAATGGATCATATGGCATGAGTTAATCTGCGCAGACAAAGCGCCGACAGCGACGCGACGTCTGCAACAATTCTGGCTGATATCAGCAACAATAGCAACAACAACAACAACAAGTTACAAACACTATGCAGAAGCTTCACTAGAACTGGCAATGAATCAGACTCTAAGATAAACCAAATAGGTACTCGCTGATTAAGGAACTACGACTTGGGAGTGCCCTGAATTTAAGTTCAATTAGCACAACAGTTTAACAAATATAAATACTATATTTAATGGTGTTATATTATGGATTTTAATGTATTATTATCATATTTTAAAAAACTCTAATCAGGCATCTCAATTCAGACCCAAAAGAAATTATTTGGATGAATGATAAAATCCCAGACAGATGGAGTATACTGAAATGCTTTTTATTTTTAAATTTAACTCCTTCTTTTCAGTCTAAAAAAAGCAATCAAAATAATTATCTGCATTTGAATTTGTAGATTAAATTCAAAGTAGAACTTTTTTTTTTATCTTTTTATGAGAACTGAAAAGTCTTATATGTTTATTATGATTTTTAAAATATATATGTTGATTGATTATTTCATAATTTTTTTATATAAATTCAAAAGTTTTATTGTATTTTTATTTAAAATCAACTAATAATTGTTATTTGTTTTTGTAAATTAGATTTCTTTAAAGCCACATAATGCTATGCTATTCCATCTATATTTTATAAATTTCCTTATAGTTATTGTCTCTGTTTAGACTCAATTTTATTAGCTGAATGTCTCTTTTAGCCATTTCCAAACAGTGAAACATCTTTATTATGCCTGGGTGTAGGGTATAAAAATAACAGTGACTAGTTACAAGTCGCAGCGATGACTCTGCCATAAATTGCACTGGAATTCGTTTTAACGGTTTTGTTTGTTACATTCGGACGTTTGCGCAATTGACGTAATTGCCAGAGACCCAGAGACAGACCCGGCCCAGACACACTACACATGTATTTACTGTAGTAGTATGTATGTGTGTGTGTGTATCTTTTGTAGGGATGTCTGCCTGTAACTCTGACTCTGGTTGTCTTCCTGCCATTCAAGCTCAAGAGCAGCGTCGACAGCTGACGCTCAGACCCAGACCTGTTTTCTCCTCGGCCTTTTCATGAATTTACATTTTGCATTTTCATTTGCATTTTGCGGTCGCCGTTTCTGTTGCTGTTGCCGTTGCCGACGCCGTCGCGTCAATGGCGCATTTTCCACTTTTCTATGTCGCTTTGCGAGTACTTTTCATAATTTGCAACGCGCTCCCTTTTTTATTTTTTATTTTCATGGTACTTTGCGCCTTCGTCAAGTATTTGGCCAAAGTTGCCATCTAACAACATTTTGCGATTCAACAATTTTCTACTCCAAATGAGTTTGCTTCATTTTAAAAGCTTAATATAAATCTGATGAAAATTGACGAAAATATTCGGAATTAATATTGCGTCGCTGGTTGGCAATTTATGCAAACCTCAGGCAATTAAATTTTCATTGGCTTCATCTGCTCTGCTAAAGCTCGAAATGTGCCGCACATGAACCGCAACATTAAAATTTTAACCACAGAGTGGATCCTCCTGGTCGGAAGGCACTTAGGGACACGGCTCCAAATTAATTGAATTGAGACACATTTTGCGACCAGTGAAAAGGGAAAATAAAAAATTTGCTGACAGTAAATTTGTTATTGGTCACAGAAGAAATATTTATAATATTATTAGCGTGTCGTTTGAGTTTTTTTTTTTCTTTTTTTTTTGGGGTTGGTTACTTGGAGGTCCTTTAATGCCTGAAATGCACGCGAACAAGGATACGGCCTGAGTCATTCATTCGAGATGAGGAGTGTAAATGGCATAAGTCATAAACTTAAATGGCTTGTTGTTATTTTACCTCTTGTCTACTGGCCCAGGGTCAAGAGCTGTTTTGTAGGCAACCCGCTGGCTTTTCCGGGGTGCCGGAAAAACACTTAAGAACGAGTGGCCTCTCAGCACTTACAACTTCATTCGAATTATCTCTGTGAGTGCGAATGTGTGTCCGTGTGAGTGTGTGTGTTTGCTAATGAGCGGTACTTGCACCGCACTTAACCCATGTTAGGCCAAAAACCAAAAAACCGCGCAAAATGGGCGTATCAAATGCGCAGGTAGCACTGCAAGTGACTCTACATATTTTATGAGCACTTGACAACTCTATAAACAGAGCGCTTATCACTCTTGACATTTTCACCTACACCCACACCCACACGCACTCACACCCACACACACACCTCTGTGATGGCAATTTAACACTTAAGTCGCAATTTTCACACGGCTTTAATAGCGCAGTTTCATATCTGATAACTTTAAGCTGCTCTGACAGACTCTGACTCTGATTCCCTCTAATACCCCGAAACTCTAGTCTCGTCTCATCTTCAAGGTTTTTTTTTATGTCTCTTTGCTGGATACCTACATAAATAACGTCTCTCCAGCGAAAGAAGTATGGCTGAAATGAAAGCATTGGCCCGTCCCTCCCATTGGCTAGAAAATAACTGGCAAGACAAACTTTTCGCTTGTTAAAAATTGCACAAAGCGTTGCCAAGCTGTTCTGAGACTTTGTCTACATTTTCTTTTGCGATGACCCCACGACAGGGTATAATTGTTTTAACCTGAAGCTTGTAACTTAACGGATTGTTTAGTCAGTGCCTTGATATTGTCTGCAAAATAAATCTAGTAACAGATCAGAGGTAAAATCTGAAGGATATATCAATCGGAGCTTTTCAGGTTATGTCTTAAAAGTGCTTAAAAAACTAAACTCAAACAACTACAGTCGTAAATATATGAGGAGCACTCAAATAAGTCTACATATTTGTAGAAAAAACTTTAAAATTTATGTAAACATTGGCAGAAACTCTTTAGTCTGTCATAAGATACCCTGTGCTTTCTTGTGCATATTCTATCAATCATTATAAATAGTTACATAAATATAAGATCTACAGCATTTGTTTTCTCACTCAACGTTGTAATACTCTATTTTTAAGTTTCAACTGTCACAGGGTATAAATAGTACAAATACTTACATACTATATATTACATTTTCTTTGCAACTGCATAAACATGAAGAGTATGAAAAAAAAACTTTACATTTGAAAAGTTTTTTTCCTCCAACTTGCAAGTTGTCAAAATTGCTTTGACGTTTTATTAGTTTTCGAGGGAGCTTACAGCTCCACTTGAAGTCAACGTCGTTATCATCTTCAACATCATCATGATGATCATTTGCAGAAAGCAAAAGAAAAGCGTACAAACAAATTTACATAACATCAGCTGCTTGAAAAATATTGAAGGATGCTCCAAGCGTTACGAAGTGAACTATCCAGCCGATTCATGGCGTACTTTTCTTTTTGTGAGACGGCGCTAAAAATAACAAAAACAAATGCAATGCTGACCAAAGCGAAATGAATACTCAGTCTCAGTCTGAATAGATTCATATTCGAAAATAGTTTGCGGCGTGTCAAAAAGCCAGTGACCGCATTAAGATTTTCTTTTTCTCTTTTTTGTTTTCATACGCTTTGGAACATTTCCAGGCCGGCAAAGAGATGATGAAACCGAGACTCGATGACGGTGACCGGCCCTAACCATGCCAAAGAGATTTACGTTTTTATTTCAGATGCCAATACCCTTTCCCCCAGGGGTATGACAATCTGAAGTAAAAAATATTTAATTAAAAAGTTGACAGACATTCCAAATCTTTAAATGCTCTGACTTATAAATGAATTTCCTGGAAGATAACCCATAAAACAAAAGGATATAATCTGCAACTTTATACATAATATATATTCGATTCGACATTCTCTTCAGAGCCTAGATTTCTTTTCCTATTAAATATTAGAGAATTCAACTTTCTGTTGTATTTATAAAACTAATAATGCTGTTCTGTTGTTCTTCAGACTAAACTATTTTTTACTTTCTAGAAGATGACTTTGAAATAATCAACTATTTATTGATGTTGTTTTTTCTGAATATAAAGTTTTTTCTGAAATTCGCTATTCATTATTAATAAAAATAATAATGTTGTTTGTTTAAAATTAACTTAAAGATAATCTACAATTTGTATACATCTAGGTAGCATCTAATAAAATTCGTATGGAAATTTTTAATTCAAATTGAATTAAAGTGTATTGAAAGTTCGGTTGGAATTAATAGAAAATATTATTGTTTTCCTGTCGCTGTCGCTTGTGTGTTTTTTTTTTGTGGCAAATGGAGCACACGACTGCGACTCTCAATGAGATTTGTGTGGCTATTTTTGTGGCCGTTGCAGGCAGCGACTATGACAAACAGTTCAAAAGGCCCGTTTTCGGTTTGGTTGGAGTTTTTCAAATGTTTTTCATCTTTCTTTTTTCATTGTAGAGTGTTTTTGTTATTTTTAGCACAGCTCTCTTTCTGTTCACTGTTTCCCCTTCTCTGGACGCTCCCAGAAGAGCTGCTCCACATGTCGGACGTGCCTATAAAGCATACGTAATAATTAATTCAATGCAATAAACAAACAATTTGGTCATCTGGCCAACCGAACCGAAATGGGTCAGCAATTGTGAGTGACCCGTCAGATGAACTGTCTTCCTGTCTTTTGTTAAGCATATTCGATGCAAGTACTCGTAGATACATCCATATCGCTGTTGTTATCGATAACCCTGATGATGCCATAGACAACGCCCACACACAAACACACACACACACACCACTTGTGTGTAGTACAATGTACTTATGTACAACATGCCCTTTGGCCTTTTTGTGGCTAGCTCCGACAAGTTGGTGTTGTTTTTTATTGGCGTGCAAATTGCTACAGCTTGAGTTGAAAACTTATCGATTTGTTGTTGCCGAAGGCGGACAGACTAATAACATTGCCAACATTTTCCGATCAGCTTTTGGCCAACTAAGACAGTGGCCTGTCTTGGGTCACACCCACTAAACAACTTGGCCAACTCATTAAGCACCAATTTACTTGCAACTTCAACGAGATACCTCTGTTACCCTTACCCCACAACTGTTGCCTCTCCTCCCTCTCTCTGTCCATTGTTTTGCTTTGTAATTTAACTGATTATGAGATTGTTGACTTCTATATGCCGTCTTCCTTGGCAAAATGGGGAAGTGCCACAGCCGGTGTCGATGTCGATGTTGATGTTGATGCCGTTGTCGGTGCTTGGTCTGCTTTGTTGCTATATATAAAGCACTTTTCCGCGTCTTCAGTGTGTCTTCTTATACCCTGTACACATATTAAGAAAAGGTGTAGATTGTTTCGTTAGAAATACAACAGAATAACTACAATATCTGACTGTTGTTAAGGTTTCGTTTCTAAAAAACCTCTAAGCTATCAGATATAAACTTTAGTTAAACAATACATTAAATAGTCCACGCTGGTGACAAAAGCAAACCCATAAACACTTCTATAAAAGCTAGACTTTTAAGCAGTCTAGTGCCCATATTTATAGTTCTGGTATATCAACTTTCAATAAAGAACATGAAGGGAAATATATAAAATGGATATTGATCTTTCAACTACTTATAGCTAAGGCCCATTTTTTCCCATAGTCAACTTTAATGTAAAGTAAAATAGAGTCATATTATTTATAGTTAAATTTAAAGTTATTATCTTGAATCGTGTCAAAGTTTATTAAGAGAGAGTACTAAGCATATGAATAAATACTTTAGGGATTGACTGATTAGAGGAACCATATTTGCAGACTCTGTACTTTCATAAAGTACTAAAAGGGTTTTTACAATTAGTTGTTAAGTTTTTTTTAGATAAACTAAGCAATTACCTGTAATTTGTAATCCGTTTCAATGAACACATTTAATTGTATATTTAAGCTTTTCCAATTAATTCACCTAAGGTATCTCAGAAGTCGTGCACTCTCGATTGCACTTTGGATTATTAGTACTTGTTGTCGCGTCTTGTCTTGTTATTGTGCTTTATTTACATTCTGCTTTGGCGCTGCTCTTCGTCATGGTCAATGCCCGACGCATGGGGCATTATAACAGTCAGAGAGAAAGACAGAGAAAGAGAGAGGGAAAGAGTGAGAGGGACAATGATGATGATGATGATGACGATTGTGTGGCTGGGGTTATGATATAATCTGCGGTTGCTCGTCGACAGCGACTTACATATGAACATTTCATCAGCTTTGTCACTGCTGCTGTTGCTGCTTCTTCTTTCTTTCTTTCTGGTTGCAGCTGCATGTTGTTGTTGTATGCCCCATTCCCCAAACGCACACACACACACACACGCAATCACATAGATTATGTGCACTTTGCAGCTGCCAACAGCGACTAAATTAAAAACGCACCACGAGAAAATGAAATGCCAACGTTCAGTTAAACTAACGGCCTTCTCAAAAAAAAAAAAAAACGGGCGCGTCAACAGTTTTTCCATCAGCTTTTCCAGTTCCCAACAACAACAACAACATCGAGAAGCAGCTGAAGAGAGGAGCAAAGCGGGAACTTGCAGGTCCTTTTTAAGCAGCGGCACTGTAATTTACATAACACTCACTTATGCTTAGTGGCTGACCCAAATTTGAAGGCACTGTAGGCTGCCTTGATGCCTCCCCCCTCAGTTGGGATCTGGGGGCCCCATGTGTAATTAACTCAAATAGATAAAGAATGAGGGAGAGGGAGAGGGAGAGACAGGAAAAAAGAGATAGCAACCACAAAGGTCAGGGATTTTGTCTGAGCAGCGAACGGTGAAAGCGAAAATATTGTAATGGATTTCTTTTACATTTTATTTTTCACATGAATGACAGCTGCCTGCCTTTGAGCGAGCAGGTTGTTAAGCTTTTTATTTTCACCTACCTGACGGCAACTGAATGGAAATGCATTCATTTTGCCCAGCATGAAGGTAAAACCAGCTTTCTATAGCAATGCAATGCTTATAATCGTTCTATTATCTTCAGTCTTTTAACCAGTTATATATGTATTTATTATATTTTCAAGTAAGCATTGATTATAAATTACATTCTACTGCTGTAAGAGCATTTATAATCGGATCATTTGATAAAATGATCATTATCTATGCTTCAAAACTCTATAGATTGTCTTAATAATGTTTACAAATTTTTAAATGGTATATTTTATCGCTCAACTTGTAGTTAAATTCCGATAGTGGACAACACAACTGAAAATGTAAGATATCAATTTTAATTAGATATGTTAGATATGTATTTCAAGCATATACATTTTATAGACACTACAGAGATTTGAGAATAGAATCACTTGCTAAATTAGATAGTTAAGAAATAGGACTATATACATCTCCTGACTATCTCCTTTAACTTCCTAATGTCTCACCTGATAATAAAATATCGATCGTGGAAACTATAAAATGAAGATAAATTTGTAAACTTCATTAACTTTTCATTTCTACATTCTCTTTGCACAATAATGCTCATTAAAATCTCTCCCTTGGAGAGAAAAAAACAACTCCACCTGCTTGTGCACTTACCATTCATTAAACGCAATTGCAACTTTTTGTGGCACTGAAACCACTTGCAAACTGAGAAGAAGAGAAGAACCATTAATTTCCCGTTGCAATCTCAACCGTCAGACATTTATCATCGATGCCAGGCACCCCACACAATTTACGCAATGGAAAGTATTTATGTGGGTGGGTGGTTTGGATGGCTCCCCATACTGTTTGACCCACCCAGCTGATTGAATGCCTCTTCAGCCACCCGAGTGGTTCATTGGTTGCCCTGGTTACTTTGCTATCTGTTGGCATTTTCATTTCTGTCGCTGGTTTTATTGAGTTTTGCTCTCAATTTCTATGGCTGCCATTGGGGTCGTCTTGGAACGTGGAACGTGGGCATGATGATTAATGAATGCTGGTAGTTGCATTTGCTGTTGCTGTTGTTATGCAACAGCATCAAAATGTTTACGATAAACTTGCAACTTGGCTGAGTCATGGATGCCACTTGCCGCTGGCAGACGCGTATTAAAAAACTTGACTGGCCTCTGAATTAGCCATGGTTGCAGCCACCCTTCCTTGTCCTACTCTGTCAACCCTTTCTTGTCCTGCCCTGTCAAGTAAGCTTTTGGAAGGCAGTTTCCGCACAATTTCCATTGTGTGCCGCCTGCCCAAAGTTTTGCGAGTGTTGCAAACATCTTCCCTTCCGTTTGGGAGAAGAATGGGGAATGGCTGACATTTCGGGCAAAGCCTGTCAGCATTTTTGTCGATTGGCATTGTAATGGAGTTTCACTGTACTGGCCGGACAACTTTTAGCAGTAGCCTGTGACCCACATACGTCTGCCATTACGTTGTGGTCCGGTTTCAGTTGCATCCCCCGGCTGCAATTTTAATTGCTTTGTTTTATTTCTGAAATAAAGTTGTTGCTCTTTTACAGTTTGCAATTCAGTTGGAAAATTTGTTATTACCATTTAAGGCTAGACCCAAATTCTATTCCTGTTTCTGCCACAGATTAAAGGCACATGACATATAAATTGCAGTTGTTAAGCGGTTTTGTGGCTTTAAATAATATAGAAAAGTTAATTAAGTTCTTGAAAACATTAGCAAATCAATTTAAAATAAATAATAGCCATTAATAAATAACAACATTTCAACAAGATTTGTAGCATGCACAGAAATGAAAAAATTGCATTATTTATAAATTATTTTCTGGTGAATAAAATACGTTGTCTTAAATCAAATCGACAATTAGCGATAAATGAAATATATTCCCTGATAGAGTATTCAAAGAATGACACTCACAAATAGAGAAGTGGAATGGAATTTCAATGATTTTCTAGCCCCTCACTTTGATTAGCGTAAACAGAAATTCGAGCAAACATGAGCCACATTTTGCGCTATGCAAATTCCAAAATAAACAGAAAAATCCAATTTGTTTATTTCTGCTTATTTGCAATAGCTTACTTATGCCATAAATATATGGTAAATACTTGTGCACATATTTACATATGTACATGCCTAGGTAATTATATACCACATATGTACAGAAAAAGCGGCTCATGTTGATAAATACAATTCTTTATATCACATTGACAGAGGAAATAAATAGAATTGCGAATGTGTGTTCTCTTATATTTAAAAGAAATATTTATATATTTGCTTTGAATTGAGTGGATTTCATTATTGATACCCTAAAAGAAGTATGGACAAAATGGTTAATTTCTCTTCAATCAGCAGCAGCTAGTTTACCCCTTTTGCTTATTCCACACAGGGTACAAGCTCAGTCAAACAATTATGGCTATAAATGTACTTTAATATGTTTGAGATTTGAGTCTAATAATTAATTAGCGCAAAAGCGTGCGCCTCAAGCTCCCAAAAAAGGCCAACAGCTAACCAAACGTATCCAAGTAAAAAAGCCAAATGAAGCGTAAACAAAAGCAACAACACAATAATAACAAAATAGGCAGTTGCATGAATGAAATGCTCTGTGCGTGTGAGTGTGTGTGTGCTGCCACGCCCCATTCCGGCATGAACGACGGCGCCACACACAACTGTTTGCCGGGCTTTTATGAGCTTTTCCATATGCACAGCTGCCGGATAAATCGTTGTCTGTTATTGTTGTTCGTGTTAAACTCGTTGTTGTTTTTTGTCTCGAAGCGACGACGACACTTTGGCTAATTGCTTGTGGCCAACAACACTTGGCCAAAGTCTCGTCCGGCAAAACCGATAATCTGCATATTAGACAGCCTATTTAGTTAGACAACCAGTGACTTAGACAAGAGGGAGCGGGGGGTGTAAGACAAAGTGAAGAAAAAGTATTTCCAATTATGAGAAGACAAACGAGCTGAGAAAATGCCAATGTTATTCATATATGACAACGCTTCGAAGTTGGAAAGAAAGAAAATATATGAATAATCATGGAATGTGTGCGTCAACTCATTTATTCTGTCAGCTTTGTTTCCTCACTCTCAACATTGCTCTCTTTCTTTCTCTTTTGCTTTAACACACTTTATTACTGTCTTTCCGTCAGTTAGTTAAGTGATTAAATTTCCTTCATTTCTGGCTTTACACATTTCCACAACGTTTTTTTGTTTAACTTTTCTATTCGTTTCTTTGCTTCCGTTTCTTGACAAACTTGGCAATGGATTTTAGTTACGATTACTTTTGCAGAATTTCAGTTAATTGCTAATGATTTTGGCCACCTGTACCCACATCTACCCCTTCTTACCACAAAATGTGGCAATTAAATGCAGCGAGTGCCGATTTTGGTTTAGACAACCAAATTTGCAAATTTGCAACGCCAATCGAAGCCATTAAATTTGACAGACTGCATCAAATGGTTTTTATGGTGTCTATGGTCATGTCTACCTGGCAACATGTGTATTAAACTCAATTATGTGTGCGTGTGTGTGAGAGCTAATGTTGTTTGCCAACGCATTAACATGGCCCGCAATCGACGTTCGCGTTACGCATACGACACGTGTGACGCTCGCTTGATGTGTGTGTGTGTATCTGTGTCTGCCTGTGTGTGTGTATTTTTGCCAATTATCTTGCAGTCTCAGGCGCACTAAGTGTCAGCATAAATAATTGACTGACCAAAGTGCCGGTTGACGAGTGTCGAGACTCGAGACTCGAGAATTGAGACTCGACTGCCGTCTGTCAATCAAGACAAGCAGTATTTCAGATACACACACACATACAAATAGGTCGTACTTTGTGTCGCATGCAAATCTTATCGAGTTGACATAGTTAACAGACCACAGCCGGAAATTTGATTGTAATTTTTTTGCTAATATTTTTAGCATAAACAAGTTTATTTACAAAGCTCAAGCTGAAGCTGCAGTTGCAGCTCGAACTCGATCTCGAACAGTTGTTGCATTTCCAAACTGGTTATATGGCTAACCAAATTGATAGCTGCTGTTTATCGCCCACTGGTCAACAATAAAACGGAGGCCTGATTAGACAGGCTGGACTGGAAACAGTTAGCAAGACTCTTAAATGAATCAAAATGTACTATAAAACAGCACGTGGCGTATGCGTAATTTCTATTATTTCATACAAGCAAGATAATGACTTGTTTTTTGATAAGAGACTCACTTGCAATGAGTTCATTGGGCTATCAAAGGCCTTCACAAAACAAAAGAGTGACACTTACTTAGTATATTTCCACACCAATGATTCAAGTAAGCTTGCAACACACTCGACACTTAAATAAACAGAAATTATTAAACATTTATAAACAACTGTGTAATAATGTTTAAGTTTTATTACAAACTGGGCAACAGAAAGCACAACCAATTACAATTAGGGACACTCTATAAAGAGTCAAACTTAATTGTCGACTAATTGACTTTATTTTCCATTTCTATTATTTGAATTGTGTGGTTACAAAAAAAAGTGAGGTTTTTGTTGAATGTTTCAATTAAATTAAATGGAAAACTTTTACGTTTGTTGGCCAAATTGAAAATTTGCATTTAACGCACAAAAAGGTGAAGCAACAAAATAAAAGTTTATAAAATGCACTGAGAGTGCAGAGTCAACAACAGCGCAGTCAACGTGAAACTCAAACTCAAACTCACAACACTGATAGCGACTGTTTGGCGCTTTGTGGTTGCAAGCCACAAAAAGCATTTAACCCACATTTGCTGCAAGGCAAAAAACTTTGTTTGCCATTATGCAAAGAGCTCTGGATTTGGTTTTGGCTTTGGCTTTGGCTTTAGATGCCGACTTTGGCTTATGTGTAGGCTCAACTGTGTGGCCAACTGACTGCATATGAAACAAGTATATGGGGGGCAAGCAGACGTGGCAGCTGGCTGCAGAGCCGCTTAAATTGCATTTTAATTTGTTGTCGACTCGCATTAATTAGCCAAAGCCATGGACAAGCCTTGCAAGTTGACCTGGGGAGTACTTCAGACCCACGATAACCAGTTAAAATAAAAGAATACTACTCAGTAGAGATGTACTTACAAGTTGAACAATGGCTGAAATGGTCCAATGTGTATCAAGTGACCAATTGGTGAGATGGTGGCCAAATGTGTGGCATTTGCATGGCTCCCGCGGCTGTCATTTGTTTTGAAATATATGGCCAACATTCTCTCTGTGGCATGTGAAACCCTACAACACCAAACAGTGGGCAAGTGCAAAAGAATGCTCAGATAAAATAAAGAACTTAGTGTAATGAAAAGTTTAAATAAGGAATTCTATAACTAAACAGGAAAATATTCCTTATTAACTTACAAAGTGTTTTGTGAAAGAAAATAATTAGAGTATTTGTTTGTGCAACTAATAAAAAACCATTTCTTGGTTTTGAAATGTTTTCTTATTGAGAATTTAATTAAAACAATATATCTAAATTTTAAATGGTATGATATAGTATATTATTTTCATATAAATTATTATTTATTGTAAATTTAAATGTTGTTTTTAGTTTTGATCAAGAAGGGAAGTTCAAATGATGGATATATGGAAACATACATTCTGAACTAGAAATCTCTAGCTCTTCTAGCAACTATCTTTGACATTAAAAGAAGTCACTTTTTAGGTCCGCAGAAGCCAATGATAAAGATTTATAATGATAGTAGAAGAAATATCAAGCATCCGCATCGTTGTTTAATTATCTTGTTCAAAAACTGATATTTTGTTTCTGTTTCAATTTTACTAAACAATTGATAAGCGTATTCCACTGTGCGGAACCGCTGTTTGTCACTTTTGACTTTGTGCGCTTGGTGTGAAATGTGTATCAAGTGTCGGACATGATGCCATGACCATGCCCAATGCCCAATACCCGGCATGGCAGGCAAGTCATGTAATTTCACAGTGCCGCCACCACTGACACAATTTAAATTTGCAACACTTTAATTCCGACTGTCCGCTTGCTGCGCTTTTATTTCTTCTACACTTATCCATATGCAACACGTGCGTGGGTCTCATAAATTGTCGTCCAAATATATGTGCAACAATAAATTAAATAAATTACAATACGAGTATGCAAAAGTGTGTAATATATAGATATGAGTGCCATTGTTACTCCCTTTTCGGTTCCTGCATGCTGTGCTGACAATTTGCACGCCAAGTTGAGCCTTTGACGATGTGGTGCTGACATCATGGATGGCCGGATGGATGGATGGATGGATAACTGAATGGCACAATGAATGAATGAATTAATAGGCGTGGCCACATTTACATTTTAATGGAGGCCGTGCTGTAATTTATGCACATTGTTGTTATTGTGCTCCGTTGTTTTTTTTTTTTTTGTTACATGCCTGCTCAAGGTCAATGCGTTGGCACGCTTTTATATATCCCAGTGGATAAGCTGGAAATGTGTTGCAATAGCTCGAAAACACGATACCCTGAACTCAATTAGCACATTTGTAGAGCTCAGCTATCGATATGCAATGCATTCAATAGTATGAATTTCTTAAGTAGAAACTGGATCGATCCATAGTAATTATCGATAGTATGTATGATAAACGATAGGGTGATTAAATTTGTCGAAAGTCTTATTTATGAGCACATTAAGATGTACTAATGAAAATGTATCTGTTTTATTAGTTATTGGTAGTAAATGTTACTTAGGTCCTTTTTTCTATGTCCACTTAAGCTTTATTTAATAGATATCTTTGAATTTGACATTAGTTTCTGGACAAAAAATGGGACTTTAAAAATAAATTAGATCTCACAATAGTATTAATGATCGATAGTATAAGTCCCACTGAAGAAAAACGTGATCTAGTATCAGTTATCAGTAATAAATGCTTCACTAATGAGAACTCAGATTTTACCAAATGGAAAGCAGTTATGTCGATAGTATCAGTTATCGATAGTATGTATTTGCTAAATCATAGTCGGTATGCCCTTTTGGTTTTTGCATAGAAAACTCCGTTTGTAGTTAATCGATATTCGCTTTATTAGACACACGCAACATTTACCAACATATGTACATACTTTTCCCCCTTGTGGCATCCATTTGCTTTACCACAAACGACAAGTCTGCGGCTGGTACATGGGTTGACCCACTGTGCAGTTGAAAGCCTTGGCAAAGTGCTCGTGATGTGGCCAATTGCGATTAACGCGTTCATTGTGCATTCCATGTTCCACATCCTCCGTGATGCTAACATCCCTTATCTGTTGTATGTTGGCGCACAGGAATTGCACCGAGTTGATGAAAAAGAGTTGCTGTTGCGTGTACTTGTCGTGTGGAAGCTCAACGCTTTCCACATGATCAAAGTAGGAGGCAAAGGCGAGGCGTAATCCAACAATATCCGACATGCTCTCCGAGAGCAGGAGCTCCGGAGCATTGTGGACACTTGTGTAGCAGCTGGTAAAATTGGCAAAATGTTGCAATACCGCCAAGCCTGTCGTGTTGTAGTTGCCCCTTGCATCGTAGACAATGTGAAATAGGTCAAAGGCATGTTGCATCTCATGAGCCAGGATAAAACCCAATTGGGCATGTTGCAGCAGCTGATAGAGCCTTGCATCGTACAGTGGCAACTGCAAGTATCCGTGTGGCAGCAATACGGCATTCTGAAAGATTTTCACTGGCGAAGAGCTGCGTGCCACAATCGCATCCTGTTGATAATAATCCCATGTTGGCTTATTGGCCAACAATTCCTGCTCCCGTCGTTGGTAGAATTTCAGTAGTTGCAACTTGTTGCCGTAGAAATCGTGTTCCTGCAACTGCAGATCCTTGTAGTACTCTAACAACTGTTGCATTGTTAAACACGGTGGCAAGTTCCCTATCTTTAGGCGTAGTCCGTGCAGCTCTTCGAGGACATAGGCCTGTTCCTCGGCATTCAGTTGCAGATGATTCTGTTGCAACAATCGCTCAAATTCCCAGCTCAGTTTCTGTTGCAGTCGCTGCAATGTTGCATCTGTCTTTTCACGTTTACAGCCATAATAGTGCGTCTCGTAGAGGAAGTGCATCGCCAGTGGCATGTGGCCTCGAAGTTGCACCAGGCAGGCCATAGAACGTGTTTCCTTGACGCCCACGGGCAACTCGTCATTGAGAGCGTAGAGCAACTTGAACATGAGATAATAACAGATTGTCTCATTGGAGCTCTGGTCGAGTATCTGTTGCAGTTGCTGCAGATAGCTTTCATTGAGCGATGATACTTGGAACAAGTGCAAAGCGTCTGACGGTTGTTCCAGTAGATGCAACAGATAGTGACTCCAGTCGATTTGAGGCAATCGTTGCTGCAGCTCTTGCAACGTCCATTCGGAAATGCTGGTTATTGGTTGCAGCTCCATTTGATGCGTCAAGTTACCCACTTGCCACTCGAGTTGCATGAGCTTGGCTGTAAGATTCTTGGCCAACGGCTCATCCACTCCAAACGCCACATATAAATCCAGTATATTCTGTTCGATCAACGGCGTGACATCAACGGATTGTGGCATCAATAAAATCACATAATGCGAACCATTCTCCCGTCGCACATTCACATCCTGTTTGATAAAAACACCATTTAGGCCATAAGAGCGCAACTTGGCCAACGTTGCAAGCCAATCAAATTGGGTTTCATTGCGCCAAATCTCACTTTGATTGCTCTTAAAGATTGGCCACTCCAGCTGCAATTGCGGCTCCAACAAATGCAACATCTCATTGAGAGCTGGTTCGGTCAAGTCTCGACAGGATACGTAATATGCCCAAAGTAAATCATAGATGCCTCCTTGCTCATGTTGCATCTGCAACACTCGCAACAACTGTCTATTGTATTTGTAATCCATGTATCCAGGCATATCCAAGAAGTTTTCTGTATCCTTGTAGTTCCTGCTCCAATTACCACAGGCATAGTTGTAGAAATCCTCACAAGGGTTAACGCTGTCATTCACATTCCTCAACGTTTGCTCCACAAACTTTGCATTGAACTCCAAGTCTGGCCTGGCCAATGTCCAAGTCAATGATAATCCAAGCACCATCAGCAGCAATTGAAATTCTTGGCGACACTTCATTGTGGCAGCTGCGTTTCAACTGCTCTCCAAACTCTTGAGCATTTGTGGCGTAGTTTAATGAAGCTTATCGCTCAATTTGCTCAACGATGCTGATGCTTCATTATCGCCACAAGTTTTATTTCCATTTCATTGAATACTCTATACTATATCATATCTCTGGCCCATTTGCATCCTGCTGGCAATTAGTTCAAGTGACTGTTTATTGATTAGAAAGCTCTTCAAGTATAGGCCAATAATCTGCTGTCACCATTCACCAACTTCCTGGGTTAATCCAATCAATGTCAAGAGCTTTAATGCAGCTGAGCAGGTCGCCTTCCTTCCTTACTTCCTTTATTCATTCATTCAATTTGTGCTTGATAAAATCGAAATTCTCAGGTAAATTGAAAAACTTTAGCATCAAGCAAGCTAAAATAGCGAACAGAAGGGTTTACGAGTTTCGTTTTTTAACTAAGCCTAAATAAATTGGTTTAAGCTGAGCTAATTTTGTGTCACACTTTTTCAACTCATATGTCTATCAAGCAAAAAGTATCTTTTACGAAAGTATCTCAAAGTAATCTTATTATTAATTAAACACAGTATACTTTTACGTAGCTAAGGCTGGAAGATATGGACAACTTATAACTATCAACATTAAATCAATGATAAATTTAATAATAATAATCTTAAATGTCAAAGCTGCCATATTAAAATAAAATTTTCAATTAGCAAAAAATGTTAAATATCAAAAATATAAAATTTGATTCAATTCAAAATGTTTAAAATTATAAAAACAAAACCAAATTTCTAAAGCAGTCGATTTAAAAAATTGAATAAAAACTTCTATATCAACAGTTGAAATAAAAATGTTATGATGGAAATGTTAAATCTTTTATAAACTTATTTAACACCGTCGAAAGAAATGGGAAAGCGCCGTAAAATCGTTTTCAAACGAAACTGTTAAGAAATGTATTAATGTATGCTAATTACAACGAGCTAAAAAGTGAAACTTTAAGTGAGTAACACTTTTGCAGGGTAACAATTAGTCGAGCATTAGCAAGATTAGCCTTTATCTAATTTTCGTTGAAGCTGATGCTTATTGCCTGTGGCGTATGTTGCTCTTTAGCAGAGTTGCTCGTTTGGGTGTTGTTAATTTTCATTAACACCCACATGCTTAAACACCTGATGAAACTGATGCTCTGACATTAGCGTCATCCATCACGACATCCACTTGGTTTTGATTAGCGCAACACTGTGATAAATTGGTAAAACACCGTCACAAATGGTGCTAATGATCATCAATATAATTTTCATCAACTTAAGTGGGTCAAATCCATGATAATAGTTACGTCCTGTAAAAATAAAATAATGGAAATGCCAAAAAGTCCAGTTGTGCTTTTCCATTGTATCAGCTAATTGAAATGCCATTTTCATGCTCAATTAACAATGCAATTAGTCGAGTCAGAATGTCATCACATTCAGTCAATAAAATAAACTGAAATACGCTTAAATCAAGTCCATTTCAATTTGAATTTTATGATTAACTCATATGCCAAATGTAAAGTTAATAGAGAACATAAGTTAAAGTTTAATTACCTAATTGACAATTAGTAATTTGTTTTGTTTTAATCCAAAATAAACAAATTGCTGAAAAAAAAATGTATTTAAACAACATTTGCTTGCAGGGCAGAATTAATGGAATTTTAATTTAACTTTAGTTATAAATTGTAATGATTAAAAATAAACTGATATGTTACTCTTAAATGCAGTCCATTTCAATTTAAATATTATTATTAACTCATATGCCAAATTTAAAGTTAATACAGAACATAAGTTAAAGTTTAATTACCTAATTGACAATTAGTCATTTGTTTCGTTTTAACCCAAAATAAACAAATTGTTTCAATTAAAATTGAACGTATTTTAACACCATTTGCTTGCAGGGCAGAATTATTGGAATTTTACTTGAATTTTAATTATGCAATTGGCAAAATGGCACACTGAGAAATTGACAAATTGACAAAACAATACAATCGAAATATTTCTATTGACTTTCACTAAAATCACATTACGTTCACAATAATCAAATGGAGGACAAATAAAATGTAAATGTGGCAAACAATTTGATAAGCTGTCTAAACACATTAATTGCAAATCCGAATGCGAATGCACAGCATAAATGTAATTAAACTATGTCTATAAATTGAAAGAGATAAAAAGATTTTAGACATCAAATGTGATGAGGAAGAGAGCAGACATAAATTCGAAAAGCAATCAATTGTATTTTATTAAATTGAATGGAATTTAAATTGCATATCAGTGGGAAAATATTTTTTTTATATTCTTACCTTTAGTCTTGATTGTTGTTCCCATAATATTAAAGTCTTTTAATGCAATTACACATCATTTCCGTTGATTTTCCTCATCAAAAGACCCGCTGTTTTATGCTGAGGGGTTTCCCGGAATTCCTCCAATGCTGCTATGTTGCCATTTTCCTATTTTCCCCACATAAGCCAGCTCAGTATATTGTAATCCTTGGACTTGAACCACGCTATTGCCCGCACAATCTACTTAATGTCAGACTCGAACTTGCGATGTGGCTATTGCACTTGACCAAGCCAAGTGCCGTGAAATCATGGAGCGTTGGACGAGTGGGAAATGTTGCAATTAAACAACAATAAGCTGACCCAAAGCAATTGCACGCCCCATCACGCCCCTTTTTGTTTTGCAATTTGCCATTTTACTTTCCCGTTTGCCACGGCACGTGTCACAGTCACAACAATGGAATTGAAGATGAGAAAGAGGATGAGGATGAGGTTAAAGCGTAACTAAATCAATGACAAAATGAGCAACATTTCTAACTGCATACAAGAAGGATACTTAGTCCTGTTTTCTGTGTGTGAGTGTAATCAGTTCTAGCATTAATTAAGCCAGACAACCAGGACATGGTCATGTACAAGTATATGAACCATGACGACGTGCTCTTGCATTTCCTCGAGCACCGAACTCCAAGTCAAGAGGAGCAAAACCTCACTTCATATTAGTTCAGGCTCAGAGTCAACATCTCCCTTTTCAGGCAGGTCTCTCCGAAAAGTTTTCAGTTCAATTGGATTGCGAGAATGGCAAAATGGAAATGGATGAAAAGACAAGGACAGTCCATTGATTGAATTGCTTTCAGATGTCGAGCCATGAATTAAATTTTGTATTCATGTTCCTCCCACGTTTGTTCATCAATAAAGTAAGTTAAGGACGAAGTCTTTTAAATGTCAGGCAACTGTCAAGCAACCTTTATGATAATATGATTAAATGTAACTGCAAAAAAGAAAGCAGAGAAAATAACCAACTTACAAATAAATTTACACAGCGAGGGTGTTTTGAATAGTTTAGCAAATAAAGAACTTTTAATAAGTAGTTTATGTACACCAAAGTTTCCCAAAGTGCAGAAAAACTTGTATGTCTTTTGGCTTAGCGACCTTTGTAATAAGATAGTTTTAAATTGAGAGCAGGGATACTCTCATTTAACATGTTTTTATCCTTATCCTTAACATATTATATTTGTATTTTATTAAGTAAGCTAGTTTTGGAGTACACCTCGCAGACAAACACAAAATACACGCAGTTATTGGAAGACAAACAAGAAAACAAGCAAAAAAATATGCCAAGCTTTGCAGAGAGGAAACGGAAATGCCAAAAGGTCCATGAAGTGCGTGTGTCTGCACATGTCACAACGAACAGAAGACATGTGAGGCTTTAAGGGGAGAAGCAGAATAAGAAGAGAAAGAAAAGAGGGTGAAGAACAGAGTGAAGAGGTTGAAGAGGGAGCATGTTGTTTGTCAAAACGATGTCAATATGCATACAGCGACACCAAAGCCGACAATAAACAAGAGGCCACTGAAAGAGACAGCAAGAGAGAGAGAGTGAAAGAGAGACAGAGAAAGTCAAAGATAGTGAGAGGGTGAAGGTGAGACAAGAGGGATTCAAAAAACAAGAGACAATATCGTGCGTGAGCCACCATTTTGACATAGATAAAGAACAGGTCGAGATGAGGGCAAAGACAATGCAACTGCATAACAAGCATGTAACAAATGGAATTATGTAAATGCACGACCTAGAGATACCCTAATTTCAGGGTGAAATATCATTTGTCTAGAATATATATTATAGATCAAAGAAATGACTGTCTTTTCAAACTGTTCCTCGACGGAATATGAAAACTACAAGACTAAAAGATCTCCTTTATTACTGAGAATATTATAATTAATACTGAAAGAGAAGATGTCTTTGTATGGAAAAATATGATATGACACTCATATGGATCAAAAAAAGAACTATCAATTAATAATGAAGTTCACTTATAGCAGAATTGAATTTAACTTAATTAACTCCTATGAAGTCTTTCGCAAAGGGATATAAAAACCACACGACTAAAAGATTCCCTAAATAACAGAGACTAATATAAATTGTAATCTACCATTGTAATCTTCAATTTATAATATGATGGAGCTGAACAACAACCTAAAAAAGATTTGAAATGCATATATGCATTTCACGACAGGGTATAAAAACTACAGATGAACTAATTTCAGTGCATTCGCTGCTCGGATAACAATGGGGCGTTTACAGTTTATCTCTGAGCACTCGACTTTACAAATGTGCAAAGTAAATAATAAAAATAAAAATGCAGAGCGAGCGAAATAACTGCATGGAAAATAACTTCGTTGATGAGCTTTTAAGGACACACAGGATTGTGTGTCGTGTGACAATGTTTTCCACACACACACACACGTGCTTTGGGGCGTATCCTTTGCAGAACAACAAACATCAGTTGGAGAAGAGGTTGGGGAATGCCTTCAATGATTTATGAAAATGTGCTCACAACTCCGACATTCATGAAAAATTAAGGTTTAATTAAGCGTTCGTCAATGGGCCTGCAGGGGGATAACTGTATGCAACGGCTATCACATCCTGTCAGGGTTTTGACATCCTGTTTTACAGCATTGCAGTTTTGTGCAGATCGCACATTGTCCTTTTTTGGGTGTGCCCGCATTGAATTCACTTCCTGCTACATTCTCAAACCAAAAATCAAACCAAACGCTAAACACAATGCTAGCTCTGGACACGTACTCAACCCCAGCAAAGCCACCAAGGACAACAAAACGAGCAAACTGATTACTAAAACTGGCAGGGTCCTGGGTAGGAGCCATAAGCACTTTAGAGCAGCATCCGGTGGCACCACACACACACACACACACATACACACACAGCATACCACATACATTGCAAAAAATTAAGCGCATTTAAAACCCAAGCAACATTCATTTTGATTACGACTCGGGATATTTTTACAGCTCTTTCTTTCTCTTAAAAGCCTGTGGCAAAAGCAAAGGCAACGGTAACGGCAACTGTAAAATCGATATAAAACTTTTCTTCTTGCTGCTGTTACTCCTGTTGCTCCTGATGCTGACGTTGCCCGGAGCACACTTTTTCAACATGTTTCTGCACGTTCAGCGATGCTATAGTATATATATATATATATATACCTCGAACTGGAAAGGATGCAAAGGGAATATTATATTTGCGCAATTGTAACAAGAGTAACTAAGCTCTTAATCAGCTTTTGCTGTAAACTCAAATTCAATACTTGACTCTATGAGATTCCCATACAAATACAACCTGCTTAAAAATATTAAATATTTTGGATTGTGGAAAAGAACTGCTTTCAAAGTACTAAAGTAAATAATCTTTAATTGTGGAGAATCTATAAAGCTTTCACTAGAAAGATATTTATCTAAGATAGAATATCTTTAGTTCAACAAAAGTGGAGAATATTATATTCTTGTAGATTTAAGAAAAAATAATCAGTTCAATAGCTATGGCTGAACTAAGAATTCTCGATTTTAAGAGCATCAGCTATATTTAATGCATCTCTAATTTCCTCTGTGTTTGTATCTGTATGTATTTAGAATTGAGGGAAATCATTTCTACTTACCAGATTCATGAAGGGCTTCTAGTCTGATAAGTTCTTCTAGTAAACGAATATCTTTTACTTCTGCTATCTTTAGTGCAAGTATTTCAAAGTATTTAAGACTAATATAAAAATATCTAGAATATTTCCAACCAACAATAACTATTTACTGAAAGTTTTCGTGTATTTTTAAGTTCTTCTATCTTTAGTACAAGTATCTCAGAGTCGATCAGAGCAGAATTTCGCGGAATTCCTCTGTTACTATTCAATTTTTGTTGTTGCCAAACAAATTGTTGCAATATTTGATTTGCTATTTGCTCTCACAATTGTCGCGCTGATTGGAGCAAGGATGCTGTCCCATGTGCAGGCACAGATACGTTCAATATATATAAGTAGATACATAGATACTTTTACAAATATCTGCTACAACTGATGTCGACGCAATTTGAAATGCATGGAATATATTTAGATTTAAAAAGTTATTTCCTTGCATATTTTAATAAGTTGAAAGCAGCAAGAAGAAGAAGGTATTATTTAAACATGATGAGCATCAACAACAAATTAAAAGACTCAGAAAAAAAGAGAGCTAAATGCAAAAAGCATAATAATCAAAGATGCAAATGTAAATACAAAATAATGGCGCACTTCCTGCCAGACAAAAAATGACTGACAAACAGACAAAGAGACAAACAGACAGACAGACAGTCTGCCAGTCAGCGGAGGCTGGATCCTTAAAAAGTGAGTTAACTCCGTTTGCCGACAGCCGTTATACTTATAGCTGTAGTTGCAACATTTCAATTATGGGGATGTTGCAAGTTCAACCTCCGCTGGCGTCAAAAAAATGTTGTTGCCGTGCTAACATTTAAATTTGCTTTATATTTTTTATTTTTTTTTTGTTTTTAGCCTCGCAGCAAGGAGCATTTAAAATGCTGCGAATTTGTAAGGTTCCCACGCTGCCATGCCTGAAGTTCAGGCAGCTGCCACTTACAGTTGCAAGCTCAGATGCAGATACTGAGGCAGATACAAATAGAGATACAGATACAGATACAGATACGTTTACGTGCGCCATGTGGCCGCTTGCCCGTTTTGTTGCCGAGCGCGTAATTATTTATTTATTATTCACACACACTCGTACAAAAGGGTATTTGAGCATTTTTGTGTGTGTGTTTGTGTGTGTGTGTGTTTACATTCCTTTCATATTTACACTCATACATTTTTCCTTTTTATTTATTTGACACAATTAATTAAAATTGTTGGCGTTTTGTTAAGGCACTTCTGTTGTTTACATTTCATTTTGGCAGCTCTTGTCGATGATATTTTTACAACGTGTGCACATTTTCATAAAAGATTTTTTATTGTTTCAACTATTTACAATTAAAAACAACAAGAATTTCTATTGAATATTGTGTTTTCTCAGCTCAACACTTGTAATATTTTAGAAACTGTTCAATTAATCGTTTGATGAACAAGGTTATTGAAAATGTTTACAAGAAATAGTAAGGCACTGAGTATCAGAATATGGCCTAGTATAACATTAGTTATCATTTAATTTCCAAAAGTTTATTCTAACTATAATTTAAATTGTCTTCAGCATGAGTTTTAAAAAAATCCCTGCAAATGATTGAAAGCTAAAACTTTTCATAGGACTTCAACTCTATTAGCCAATTTAAATAAGTGCAGAATGCGTATTTCAAGCGTGTCGTATGTTTAATTAACATAATTGCACAAGCAATCCAATTAAACTTTTAAAAGGCATAAAAGACTCATGGGAAACTTGCTCAAGTTGACTTTTTGTACGCTTTTCAAATTCCAATTAGCCCAACTTTGCTACCGACACGCTCTCCTGCTCACACTCCTTCTCTCTCTCTGCCTCTCCCTCTCACTCATAATTCGCTCTAATTTCTAACACCGCAAGCAAAGTCCACATTTTAGCATTGGCATTTTTTATATAATTACATAATTAATTTATGAAACAAAATTCTTAGGTCTTCCGCAATCGTTTCGGTCAGTTTTAAATTGAAATCGTAAGTTTTCCGTGCATTTCATTATAAGGAAAATTGCTTAAACAAAAGTTACAACATGTCTGAGGAGGTATCCAATGGATTCCCTTATCAAATTATAAATACAATTTGCAAATCAAGTCGGCATCATAAAAAGGGGTGATGAAGAGAGGGAAATGCAAATGTAAATTGCACACGTTGTGTAAAAGGGAAACCGCAAGAATCAAACCAGAGTTCACAGAGAAGAAGAGAAATGTGGGCGTAATTTCATCTATGTATGTTGGGATATGCACAGGAGCGGTTGAGTCCGTAATGGGCCTAAAGGGAAAAGAGCACAGGTGGGGCCTTAATTCAATACTTGAAAGTAAATTAAGTAGTATTAATTAGACATATTTACGTTTACGTTCAAGTTGCACTTTCTCATGCTCTTATCTTACTTTAACAAGGGATAGTATTAAATTGCAATTTAGCTTCTCATTCTCAGGATAAGGAAGTGTTAAATCTGCGTTAAATTGTAATCAACATGATGAAATGTAAATTAAATATACTCGAAAAGATAGTAATCCTATAATATACAAGCTTTCTGATTGTTACTACCTACTATCAATAAGTTTAGATACTTGCAAATTTTTATGGAATTCTTATCCTATTTCTGCCTTGTTAAGGTAGATTTTAGAATTTTGATCATCTATTAACTTAGTTGCATAAATCATATAATAATAGGAGAAACTTTCAATTTAATTTTCCTACTTAAAGTTGATTTCGTTAAACAATTTCACGACCTATCTTATTAAATTGTATTCAATAATCAATATAAATTGGTTATTTCAGTAACCCGTTGTTGTCGATAGTTATCCTCGATATTTGTTTCACGGCTGTTAAGCAAGTATAAATAATTTTCATGGATCTAACAATTCCCACCTGCTCCACCTCTGGTCACAAATAGCGTAGATAAATAATAGCTGAGACTAAACGGTCACTACATGGACAGCACTCACAACTCATGAATAATTGTGTGTGAATGCAAATGAATGAATGTGAATGCTGGACAACAATCCGATTTAATGCAAAACCGAGTTTCCATTTGGATTTGACGAATGGTCGTCAGGACATTGCTTGGTTAATCAAAAGATTTCACGTCTGACTCATTTTCATTATGGCAATTTATCAAATGTCGATGTTATTGTTCTTGCCTTACATTGTGGCAACTAGTATTTTACTTACAACATCCATGTCGTAAATCATTTTGTGTTTGCATCGATTTTTATAGTTGGAATAATGTGATTCTTTCTTCTCAATGGGGGCAACTCTTGGCTCTGTTGTTCCTGTGGGTGCTGATGTCGTTGGTATTCACTTCCCAGCCATTTCGTTGAGCTAAGAACGTGCTGAATTTGCTCCATTTTTGTCTGAAAGTTGCACAACAAGCGCCTGGCGCATCATTAGTTACATTTACCCCCCCAAACCTACCCCTATCCCCTTAACCCGCTGAAGCACTCGCGAACTGTTGTCGAGCTTGTGCTACAAACGCAACGACTAAATTGAAGTTTAAAATAAAAACTTTGCTGCATAAAGCGTGTTATTTGCGCAGCATTCAACACGGAGATACGACTATTCGTACCCAAAGTTGCCACCACCCCAAACCACATTGGTATTGCACATAAACGGCTTAGATAAAAGCTGAGAACAAAAGACACTGGCTAGAGACAAGCTCTAAAAAAATATAATGACAAGCATGTGCATGCGAGGGTGGCTTCAACAATTTAGGAAGATAACCAGAAACAGAAACCAGAATTTTGATCACAATAGAAATTCTTCTTATTTTAATCTAATATAACTTACTATGAATACATCATTGTTTATACATCAACTGCTTAACGAAAAGTTCCAAAATGTAAGATAGCAAGATAGTTTATTTTTCGGAATCTAAATTTGGTCTAATAGTACATAGTTCCGAAACGGATCCCTTAATAATACATTTTCCTTGGTTATTCTTCATATTCTACAACTTAATAAGATATGAAATATGTACTATAGAGTTTCAATTATTCGAGCTAAAGTTCATTCAAAGAAATCTTTATCAAATTATTACATACATTATCTTTTCATAAGATGTATTATGCTCTGTAGCTTCAATTACATTTGGATTTCCCTAAGAAGTTTTCTCTTAAATTCCTTAAATATAGTATATGGAATAGTCTTAAACTATTTGCGAGATTGAAAACACGAAGTTAAAATGTTCTGGAATAATTGAAAATTATATTGTACATTTTCAATAACTTTATTAGATATGCTACACTTTAAAGATCTATCTTTACCTTTATAAGCCGCCCTCGTACCTCTATCTCTATATATATTACGGATTCTATGTGTGTGCTTAACGGTCTGCGTGTCTGTATGAAGAGAGTACGCTCTGCCAAAGGGTTAAGAGTGTGGACAAAATCAGGTCAATTGTTGGCAGGAGATACTAAAAAAAACTTTACAGCTCAGCATAAAAAACGGCAACAAGCCGAGAGCAAAAGCAGCTCAAAGTGCTCATCGAGTCAAAGGGACAGAAACTGAGGCACATAAAAGCAGGCATTAGATGAGAGTTAGATGACAGCCAATTTCGGAATATCTTATAGGTGTAATTTAATAATCGATGTGAAATACTAGTACTTAATGAATACTTTAAAAAGAGATGTGGTTGAAGAGTGAAATTGACATTTACATCTTTTGGTTTTCTTTGCAGACAACGAAAGGATAGATAAAGGATACTATACAAATAGTCTGGAACCATGTCTAAGCACACTGACAACGATAATCTGCGCAATGACATCTACGAGAATCTGCCCTGTCAGGCCATGTACAATGAGTCTGTTCGCAAAATGCAGCAACAACAACAGCAGCAGCAGCAACAACATCATCAGCATCAGCAACAACAACAGCATCATCAGAAATCATCACAGCATATGAATCTTGGCAACAGCAATTGCAATTCCAATTCCAATTCCAATGCCAACTCGAATTCGAATTCAAACTCCATAGGCAACTGTAATTCGGTGCCAGGAAGCAACAACAAGCAACAGCAACAACAACAACATCACATGCCCAAGGAGATGTTGTATGCCACACCCTTACGTAAATCGGATCGTTACAAGAGCAGTGAACGTAGTCGTCATGTGGCAACTGGGGAAGGGGGCGTTGCACATTCAACGGCACACGACACCAAATTATCCAATTTACGAGACTCGAATCGTTTGGCCAGTGTACGTAATGGAAATCCGGTGCAGGTCACAGATCTGGATGCGAATGATGAGGATGAATTGAGGGAGCGAGAAGAGGATATTAATGCATCCACAAGTGCCTTGGTGGGCGGTCCCAAAACCAACAACCAAGTGATGTCCTTGGGTGCTGGCGGCACTCCGAATAAACAACTCGAGGATCGACGTATACTCAACTTTCTGAAGGATACAACGCAAGTGCAAAAGAAACTGGAGATTACCGGACGTGATTGTCCCAATGCAAGTTTCTCGAACCTGGCCAGGGAGGAACACTTTGCCAATCTTGTGCAACAGAATTTCCCCTTGGAACTAACGCAAACCAATGGTGGTTCAGCGCCCGAGGAGGATGGTCTGGAGTTGGACAAGCAGCCGACTCAGGAGACCGCTGACAATCTGGAATCCTTGATGCAACGCAAGCATTCACCCGATAAGGAGGTCAATGGCCTGGCCCCTGCCTTGGAGCCAAGTAATCCACGGATTGTGAGCACCGTTTACATACATCGAGAGTGGGTGCTCAAGAAGATTGCCCTGTGTCTGGAGCAGCGTACGGCTGGCAAGAAACCCATGCCAGCTGCCTTGGGAGCTGCTAGTGCTGGTTATGTGTCCGCTCGGGCCAAAGCGGCGGCCATCTCCAGTTCCAGTTATAATGGCTGCCTGGTGTTGGGGTCAAATGGTTCCGGAAAGACCTCCATCTGTCAGGCCATTATGAAGGGGAACTCCGGCACCAAGGGCATCCTCAATCGCAAGTTACTTGCTTGCTATTTGATTGAATCCCAGAATCCCGAGTGCCATAGTCTCTCATTGTTTATGCGTAAGATTGTGCTGCAGTTGCTCAGTCATGCCTCACTGATTACTCGGGAGGATAGTCAGAAGATCATCGATGAGGGTTTCTCCTTTCTGCGCGAGGAGGCACAACAGCAGGAATCGAAGCTGGATGAGGCAATGAACAATATTACACTAAGCGAAAATGCCGAGGAGTTGCTCATTGAGGAGCTGAAGCGTGGGGCAAGTGAATGTGACACCAAGGAGTTGGATAACTTTCAAAAGCGACGCACTTCAACAGCTCAAAAGCCAGGAAAATCGAGTCTCACACGACAGCAATCGGAGCCAGCGCCGGCACAGAGTTTGCACTCTCCGGAGCTGGCAGATCTTGCCGAGAAATCCGGAAGCAACAGTTATGGTACGCATCCTCCCAAGCGTGGTGGAGCCACAGCTCTGCAGGAACGTGAGGAGCAGGACAAAGATACAGGCAGTGAAAAGGAACAGAAGCTAAAAGAGGATCAGAAGGAGAAGGACAAATATAAGGATAAAGAAAAGGATGCGCCTAAAAGCAGTCCAGTTAAAATCAAGTCCAAGATTCCTGTGAAACGTGGACGCACTGGCAGCGGCGTATCCTCGCCAGCCAAAGTCTTGACATCCACGTCTGCGATGAGCAATGGCCAGGCCATACAGCAGGGAGGAGGCGAGGACATTGCAGATTTGGTTAGTGAGCAGCTGAAACATGAAATCGAGGCTGCCATCAAGGATGTGAAGCAAAACGATGAGGACAAGCCCGAGGCGGAGAAGGATTTACCAGAGCAACAGCCGGAAACAACGAATGAGGAGCCAGAAAAATCAGAAGCAGAGCCACTTATTGATTTTGAGGATCAAGTGGAGTTGGAAGAGAAAAAGGTAGTCACGCCAACGGCAATGGCCCCACCACCTGTGCCCGGGGAGAAGCCCAAGATCAAGTATAGCACCAACACCTTGCCCCCTCCGCTGCCCAAGACAAAGAGTTGTCGCACCATCATTGCGGATGGTTATTACGAGCTGTTGATGTCGAATCCCGAGATCTTGGAGTGTCTCAGTGTGGACAGCATTGAGAAGAATCCCGACGAGTGTTTCAAGAAGGCGCTGCTCTTCCCACTGCTCGAATTGACGCCACCAAAGACAGCGCTTCTTCTGCTCATTGATTCCATTGATGAGAATTACATCAATGATGGGAATCTGATCTCAACACTTAAAGGAGGACGTGGCACAGTCACCAATCACAAGAGTCGCAATGTTGCCGAGCTGCTGTCGAACCATATTCATCTCTTCCCCAAGTGGTTGTTCCTTGTCTGCACCACAAAGAAGCAAACGAAGCAAATAACAAAAATGTTTACAGGATTCAAGAAAATAACTCTCGATGATCTTCGGAAATCCCATGTGGTAAAGGATGTGCAGGAGTATATTATTAATCGTTTGAACTCGGACTTTAAGGATAGCATCATGTTGACCAAGGAGATAATTGAATCACTGCATCAGCTGTATATCAAGTCGAATGGTTGCATTTTGTACCTGGAGAAGGTGCTGCATGGCATCAAGGATAACTTCTTCAGTTTCAGGGAGATTAAGCTAATACCCTGCACTCTCAATGGACTGTATCTTTACATCTGTCAAAAGTCATTCAACAAGAAGCAATACATGAAGATTCGTCCACTGCTCAATGTGTTGTTGGCCTCCTCCGGCTATGTGGATAAACTCTTTCTCTTTAATTGTCTAAGGACTCATAACTATACCATCGATTGCCAGGAGTTTGAGAAGCGATTGCAATTGATGCGTAATATTCTGGCATACGATGCGAATGCGCAACGTCTGAAGATCTTTCACAACTCGTTTGCCGATTGGCTGGTGGATGTCAAGTTTGCCACCAAGAAGTTCATCTGTGATGTGAACGAGGGTCACGTCATGATCTCCATGTACTATTTACTTGTGGCAGACACACTCTGTGCAAATACTGTGAGACGGTTTGCCTATCATCTCATCAAGTCGGGGGAATATTTGACCAATCGTCATGTAGATCTTGATCTTATACTCATGCTCCTCGAATCGCGTTTAAACCTCAGCGATTGTTTCTATACGAATCACTTGAATTGTTGTGCACAGTGTGAACATGATTTTAAAACCGATGTCAACTTTTTGCCCAAGACCCGCTCGATGCTGGAGCGTTTTCTTTCCAATGAGCTGAGTGAACCATTTGCCCAGTTCCTCTGCGATTTCTTTAAGCCAAGTCTGCCAACGGACGCAAAGATCCTTAAGCTGCTCATCGAGACGGGCATCAATAATGCCGAGGCACAAAACTCCTGTGAGTCATCACTAATGTCACCAGAATTGTCGGATAAATCACAAAACATTGACTTTGAGCTGGCGGATCTTTTGTTGTCCAGTGAGAAGAGTTGTCTCCTGGAGACACAACGTACGGTTAGCCCCTCGGAGCATAGTGAACCGCCGCATGAGAGCCAGGATGAGAATGCATCGAGTACGTTGCATCAACTCTCTGACTCCCATCACATTGAGCTGCACAAGGGCAAGGCTTTGATCCACATCCTAGCCAACGATGGCAATCATCAGTTGTTGGAGCGTGCCCTCAATGCCTGCAAGAGTCCCATCGATCTGGAGATTGAGGATTACAATGGACAGACAGCGTTGAATATTGCAGCCAGAAATGGGCACCTAGAAGTTGTCAAGTTGCTGATGAGCTTCTCGCAACCTTGTAACGATGGAACAGGACGGATGAAGCGTGTGGACGTCAATCATGCAGATCGCGATGGTTGGACGCCTTTAAGGTCCGCCTCCTGGGGAGGACACAGCGAGGTTGTCAGGCTGTTGATTGCCCAACCTGCCTGTAAAATCGATCTGGCAGACAAGGAAGGACGCACGGCATTACGAGCTGCCGCCTGGAGTGGACATGAAGATATCCTCAAGCTGTTGATTGAATCTGGCGCGGATGTCAACTCTGTGGATCGTCAGGGACGCACTTCGTTGATTGCCGCCTCCTACATGGGACACTATGATATTGTGGAAATACTCTTGGAGAATGGCGCAAATGTGAATCACCTGGATCTGGATGGACGCAGTGCTCTATGTGTGGCTGCCTTGTGTGGTTCCTCGGGTTACAGCAAGGTGATCTCCACGCTGTTGGATCATGGCGCCAACACGGATCAGTTGGACAATGATGGCATGTCTCCATTGCTGGTCAGTTCATTTGAGGGTAATGCCGAGGTCTGTGAGCTACTGCTGGAGAATGCTGCTGATCCCGATCTGGCTGATTTCATGGGACGCACTCCGTTGTGGGCTGCCTGCACGGCGGGACATGCCACAGTTGTAAGGTTGCTGCTCTTCTGGGGCTGTGGCATCGATTGTATGGACTCCGAGGGACGCACCGTGTTGAGCATTGGCGCTGCTCAGGGAAATGTGGAGACAGTGCGTCAGCTGCTTGATCGCGGGCTGGACGAAACGCATCGGGATAATGCTGGATGGACGCCTCTACACTATGCCGCCTTTGAGGGATTCCATGAGGTTTGCCTCCAGCTGCTCGAGTCGGGTGCCAAGATCGATGAGTGCGACAATGAGGGTAAGACAGCATTGCACTTGGCTGCCCAGGAAGGACGCCTACGCTGTGTTCAGTCCCTACTCGACATCCACTCCAGCTTTGTGGATCAGAAGGCTCATGATGGCAAAACAGCGTTTAGATTGGCCTGTCTCGAGGGGCACATGGAAACCGTCGAGTTCCTGTTGAAATTTTGCTGCGATGTGAACTCCAAGGATGCGGACTCTCGCACTACACTCTACATTTTGGCACTGGAGAATAAGCTGGAGATTGTCAAGTACCTGCTGGACATGACCAATGTGGATGTCAACATTCCCGACAGCGAAGGACGCACTGCATTACATGTGGCCGCCTGGCAAGGACACTCGGACATGGTGAAGACTCTGATTGAAGCGGGTGCGGATGTCAACTCAATGGATCTGGAGGCACGCACACCTCTACACTCATGCGCCTGGCAGGGCAACCACGATGTCATGAATATATTGCTTTACTACGGTGCTTTGGCGGATCATGCCTGTAAACAAGGAGCCACCGCGTTGGGCATCTCTGCCCAGGAGGGTCATGAGAAATGTGTCATTGCTCTGTTGCAATTTGGCGCTAATCCTTACAAGTCGGATCACTGTGGACGCACACCCATCAAGCTGGCGGCCAAATCAAGTCGCAGCAGCATATTGAAGATCTTTGAGAGCTATACCAAAAGTAAGACCAATTGCAAGCGTCGTAGTCTCTTGCTTTGTTACTAAATCCTTTCCTTTGCCTTTTTAGATGAAGCTAGCAATCCCAATGAAGCAAAATTCCATGCCAGCATGCTGCGCTCTCCCGATCAGCCTCCAGCGTTGCCCCTGCACCAGAACCTTGCTCCTTATCCGGCACACGCCTCCGCTTCCTCCGTCTGCTCGGCGGCCACCACTGCCACGGTGCACAATGGCAGCAATCTGCAGGTTCTCAATGCCTCCAGCTCCACGCACAGCTCAAATAATTTCTATCAGAACACTATGCAATCCGATACGAGCAGTTTGCACAAACGTAAGAGCGTCATCTCTAGTCAATCCACGGGCAGTAGCAATGATGTAAGTAAAGGTTTAATATTTAATTGCTCTCTCTTTTAATGTGGTCCAATCTTCTCCTGCAGCAGGCTCCTCTCACCTTCACACAGCAATTGCAGCGTCAAAGCAAACTAAGCTCACGCAACAATCTGGTGATCAACTCGAAGCATGCTTCGGGCTCAGCTGCAGCCTCACATAAATCTAGCAGCAATGGACAGCGTCATTCTCAAGTGCTGCCCGATCTCAGCGAGCATCAGCTGGGTAAGTCAAGTTGCTAATAAGCTGTCAAGTTGAAGAACCACTTTGAAGCCTTGATTCAAACTTTTTCTAATGACATTCTCTACTCGCAGCAAGCAATATGACAAACGAGGCGGATCTCTACGACATGGAATGCATGTCGCCGTTGTATGCCACACCACCACATTCGCCGAGCAGCGAATTGAGCTCACCTGGCCAGCTGCCAGCATTGAATGCCTTTGTGGATGATGACAGAGCTGGTCCAAGTGGCGGTTCAAAGCCCGCCTTGCCCGATAATCATTTTGCGCGGGATACGCATATGCGTATTATTTTGGGCAACCTAAAGGAAAATCAGCCCAGTTCATCAAGGTGAGAAGTATATACCTTATGTATATATCAAAACTAAACATATTATTAATTGTTTTTAGCAAAAGCAAACGCAGTGGCGTATCCAGCAATCCGGCAATGAGGCTCATTCGCAGTCGCTTTGACTCGGCTGCTCAGCTCATCAGACGCACCAACAATATGCTCTCATCAAGCAGCAATCAGGGCTCCTCCAGCATTGGCGTCAAGTCAGGCACCTTCCAGTGGCGGAAGGAGAGCCAAATGTAAACAAAGACAAACACCCAAAAACACACACCCAAACACACACACATACACTTGCATACTCAATTATAGTAGTAGCGTGTATTTGACTTAATTGAGTTTATATACTTAATTTGTACTTTATGAAAAGTATTTGTTTTTTGTGATAGTTTCAATTTTAGTATACAAATCACTTTTATTATGTATTCTTATTTCAATTACTAAAAATACATCTAGACCTATTGCAAAACTGTAGTTTAAGGCACGCGCAAAGTATTAACAAATTATAGGACGATATTTCAGAACATTTTTGGCATGCAAATCGTAGAGAACTCATTAAAAGTAGCATCGAAATTTCAAATGATATACATATAACACAAAACAAAGACGATAACGAACATAACATACACTTAATACACACACAGACACTTTGGGCTCCCCCAAAACTGGTGTGAGTTTGTTTTTAATTTATTAATTGAATTATCTTAGGCTGACAAACAAATCTAATATTTACTTTAATTAAGAGTTTCAGTTTGAGACATTTTAAGCGCCATACTAAGCAAGCATTAAGCATTAATTTTACAAATGGCTGAATAATATTATTTATTTAATATCTAGCATGGTAGTTTCAACATAGACAACTGAACTAAGAGTACGTATAACGATTACGATTATAATGCGGATTATGTCAATTTTCTAATGCAGCTCCGTAATTTTCGACAAAAGTTTTCAATGCCTCGAGGCACGAATAGAATGTGTTGCATCATTACCCGTTCCTGTACCTACATGTCACTAATTTCCATGCAGTCCCATTTAAAGTTATTAAGTGAAACCCATAAGACCTACTGACACAACAACTGATAGTCTCAGATACAATATTTTCTGAAACTCAACTCTCACTGCAAAGCAGCAAGACACATTCACAAACACATAAACAAAAACACAAACATAAATAGACACAGGCAAAGACAACCATACAACGTACTTGGCTAAATCCAAATAAAAACATAAAGATATAAATAAAAAAAATTTTAAAACAGCGAAATGTTGATTAAAAATGAAACATTATAACGTAATTAATTGTTAAATTTACATAAAAAAGAAAATATATATTTATTTCAAAACAAAACGCATATTTACAAGTTAACAACAAATCAGAGTTATTCAAAGATACATATTAAACATTATAAATAACCGAAAGAAAATTAAAAACACAAAACGGAATTACACGAATTGCATGAGAAGGTCGAATGAAACCAAAGATAAACATTTAAATTTGGAAGTAATATACATACATACGCATATACACAAGATTACCTATAAAAATATATACATGTATTTATACAAAAGTAGTGTTGTAGTTTGCAAAACGTTTGCATTGAAGTTTAATTAATAACTATGGATTATTATTGACGAAATTGGATACAGGAACATTTACAGAAATTCTGAGTGTGTTTAATTTACATTTTGCGCAAAAACGACAAAAACAAATCGAAGCATATACATACAAACATAAATATAACTATGAATCTGAATAAAATGTATATTCATATAAATAAACTACAAGTCTTTAATTAATATCAGGGAATGAATCTATTTATTTATTATTATCAACGAGTATCTTTGGATTTGCCACACGAAATACGTTGGGCACCATTCCAGCCAACGTTGTGAACAACTCCTCAGATATATCATGTGGCAGCAACAGTTGCAGGGTGCTATAAAGAAAAGTACAGTCATTAAACAGGTTATCATATAGATTAATAAATAGCTCATAGACTTACCTTAACTCTGCACCGCCCCAAGAAGCTGATTCGATCATAAAACCCTTAGCACATTTAAAGACAAGCTCTGCTCGTCTAATGCACCACTGAACTGTCATGTCTTCACTCATCTCGTGTCGCAATAGAGCTGGAATGGTTAAAGTAGTAATATCATGACGACTAGCGGTCTTTAATATATTTCGCAGTCCCAAGATGACCGGGTGCCGAGAGTTTATTTCGCTGGGACTGTTGATGGGTTCGTCCGAGATCAAATGAAATATGACATGAGATTGTGATAGATTCGAGTGTTTAGTTATAAAAAAGTCGCCGGTTTTCAGCTTTGGCACATGTTGTTTAATTGGCGAAGATGTGGCACTGCCTTCGCCGCTGTTGCCACTTCCACTGCCATTGCTTGGTGAGCTGCTTGTGTCACTCGTGTTAAGGGCACGTATTTGCTTCTCAATCTTTTCCAGCTGTACATCCATCTGATCAAAATGAAACTCGGTCGATCTGTTGGCGTTCTTGATAATACTCTTATTGGCCTGCGCCTGTATGGAGGGAGTCAGCACCACAACGCCACAGAGAGAGCTGGAGTACAGCCCCAATGCCATGTTGAGACCATTCAAGCTCTCTTCCGCATGCAGAGGACTGCATAAATCCGTCACATTGGCACTGAGTATGCGTATGTTGTGCATATGTTTTAGTTGAGATCCCAAGTGGATGGTAAAGCTCTCCTCCATTGATGGCTGCTGTGACACGAACATCGAGGATCGATTGCCCAATGGAGTGGATACCGGAGACACTTGAAACATTTGACTAACTTGACTGGTAATCCAATTACGATACTCATTTTTCTGATGACCCATCATTGCCTCCAACTCAGATTCATAACGTTTTCGCACAAAGTTCTGTGTTGTGTATTGTTGTGCCAACAAATTGTTAATATCTTCTGATGTTGTCGTTATGTCCAGCTGATTAATCTGACTGTCCATTTCCTGCTGCTGAGAGGTGTTTAACGTTTCCACTTCATTGTCCATTAGATCTGTCATATCAGATATCACCTTGGCATAGCCCCGTTCTCTCTTAAGTATATCCTCTAAAGAGGTAGAGTGTACCAGGCGATGGAAACTCTGTGCAAATATGTCTTCATCGCTTGGACCAACGCGGTCTGCAAACTGCAGCAACTCATCTTTATACAGACGTTCCGTGTTTCGCACAATTGCCTCCAAGTCCAGCTCTTCGTTAGCTGCCTGATTAATCAACTTTTCGGCATAGTCGTCCAGGAACTTCTGATGCTCCAGGTCAATAAAAGATTGCAGCTCTTTTTCCAAATCTATTGGGGGCGTGATTTTTACATAAAAGTCACCGATACAATTTAATAACTGCGACACTTACTAACGTCTTCGTCCAAATACCGCATCATTGGATCCATTTGCGACAAAAGCTGAGTAACCAACTCCTCAATGCTGTCATCCTCAAAAGGGAACTTAATATCCAGACTAGCTTCGTTATCTTCGCCGGCGTAGTCTTTATAGGCGTACACAAATTTGACTATGCGAGTGGCCTCCATTCTATGCTAGCCTTATGCCTTGGGCCACCCAGTATAAATATGGCCAGTTTATAATAGCTTAAAAACAACCTTGCACTGCTATTAAACACAATGCAATTAAATTATTTTGTTGTAGTAAAGATATTGATATATCGATAAATACTTTTTCATGATAGTATCGCCATCGATGTTTTTGGACGATACTTGTGCATCGATATTTATCACCCTCTGCTTTAAATTAGTAATGGGCGAGTTTATCACTATTTAACTGAAAAATAGCGAGCTTCATTTAAATTTACTTTGATTTCCCTAGTAAGCCATTTAATCTAATGTACATACATTAAGCAATTGTTGGGTAAGTAGATTGTTTATTGAAAAATGTTTCAACACATCAGTCAAATTTACCAAGTGTGTGCACACTGGCGCTTAAAAATATCCGTTACAAACATTTCAAAACACGTTAACTTTTCAATATTTATTTATTAGTATATTAAAATTCATATATTTATAATAAAAATAAAAATGTTTATTTTAAAAACAACCATTAGTTTTGATGTCATCAGTCAAGCCTCCGGTATAGCGACCACCTGAAAATTACTGCTGTTTGTTTATACAGCTAAAACTTACCCATATTGATAAAAAGATTGTCCAATCTGCAGAGATTACAAATGGTCACCCAATTGCGAGTGTTGATTGCCCGTTTTGTGGCTGAGTGTAGAGCTTGGCGGCCGTCTTTTTCAGCGCTTTGCATTACTTTTCAGCCAACTTGGAACAGAAATGACAATAACATTACTTAAATGATATACATTAGTAATACGGTGTGTGCATTCCATGATAAACCATTTAAATAAAACAAACAATAAAAAATAATATGGAAAATTATAAAGTGCCCGCCCACAACAACCGCTACCGTATGGAACAATTGGCTTTCTGACTCTAATCGCTTACTTGCCTTTCCAACTTACACATTATGAGATTGAATTGAATGTACGTACTCTGGCATCTGCACTGTGCTTGCTTGATCTGCTGCGCCTGTTTTCCTGTTCTAAATACAAAACTTATACTAAAAGTACGAATAAAATACAAGACTACGCTTGAACTAAACGTTTTTTGGAATTTGTTTATGTTTCTTTTTTTCGATTTCTTTTTTTTCATTTAGTCAATTTTACATAAATTCATTGCTGTATGTATTTTAAATCTTTCTTTGCTACATTTAAATGTAAATTTTGTTTAACATATTAAAATCCTTAATTGCGCTGACCTCTCACAACTGCATAGAAACTGCTAAAAGGTATCATCGATTACAATTAATTTTTGTTCATTTGGTTACAACTAAACATTGGGGAGATAATTATGTTCAATGTCGTCATTGTCGCTTACAAAAAAATGAGCGTCAGAAGCTCCTCATTATGATTTATCCTTGGTTCCTAGGAACCCACTATGTGATATTTAGTGTATACATTTAATGCTAATGCAGCGCGCGGCTCGAAAGAAGTGAACACGCGCTCTACTCATTTAAAGATTATGAGAACTTAAGCCTAAGTGAAAAAGTAGTAATACATATTAATATATATAGATTTTTGTGTAAATTTTGCACTGATTATCAGAAATAATGCGCGGCAACCGTTCAACCACCACTGGGGGGTGGGGCTGCCGCCATGAAGTTATTTTTTCTTATGTTTTTGTATATAAATAGTACTAAAATTATTGATAACCAAAGAATTTTGTTAAGCAATGTGGCTACAAAAAAAATACAAAATTTAACTTGATTTGTTGATATCATTTGCAAGAGAATTTGGGTTGTCAATTTTCTTTTTTAGCTTTATCTTAATTAGCTGAACAACTCCAAAATGACAATCAAACTATTTTACAATGTTGCGTTGCTTATTTTGGGTTTGCTATAAAATGTTGATTGAATATATAAATATTATGCTAATTGAATATTGAATTGGTTTTGACGTGTACGTAGGTAGGTAAGTAAATTTTAATCGTAAGTATTATTGGTAACTGTGCAAATTACTCTCATTGAATCCTGGCCAGCTGCTGTGTACGTGTACTGCTGATTGAGATGCGTATGTGTGAGGCTCGCTGCTGCTTACTCTTCTCTGTATTGTAAGTTCTGTTAACTCTGCTGATGTGATGTTGCTGCTCTGCTGTTTTTTTTATTGTTATAATTTATTTTGTCTGCACTGCACCACACTCACACACATACACACTGCTCTGCTCTGTACTTTGTACTGACTTTCGACTGAACCAATCTCACGACTGTACTGCACTGTTTCCTGATATTTATCTTCTGTCATGATTTTGGTATTGGTTGTTCTCGGATAAAACTTCTTAGGTATATGAGTTGTTGCTCATATCATTGAATTGCGAATCGTTTACTTGACTTTGACTTTTGGGCATATACTGAGCCACTGCTAATTTACCACCTATAAAATGTCGATAAATGAGAAACGTTATTTAAATCATTTGTAATGCATTCCAACAGTACTTAAATTGTTTTCGCTAAATACGATTTACACAAAAAAAGAAAATAAGAAAATAAAACTATAAATAAAAATAAACTTGAGTGTTATTAGTTTCAAAAAAGTGTTCAAAAAGGTTTCAAAAGAAAATATTTCAATTTTCGTTTCTAAGATGCTGTTAGAAGCTACCAGGAAAATACCGATAAGATAATACGATTTCCTTATAATATAGTATTTGTATTATATTAAAACACAAGAAGCCTACTCAAAATGTTTGTATAAAAAAGAAAAACCAAACAATATAGACAGGTTGGTAGGTTGGTCGCTTGATTAATTTGGCAAACTTTTTTTTGTTAGGACCTTAACTAAATTTATATCTATGCTCACCTCTTATGGGCGCCTCAATATCTGCGATTGTTGCCGCCACCGTTATTGAAGCCCTGATTGTTTCCACCATAATTGCCTTGATTTCCACCGCCTTAAAAACATAAAAAGAACCCATATTTTCTTTAAAAAAAATTGCTCATCGCTAAATTTTCTTTAAAAAAAAATTGCTCATAGCTAATCCCAAACTTTTAATAGCTATAAAAACTGAATTGTATCAAGGCTGCGTGTAAAACGCATATGGATTGATTTAAAATACACATAACATAATAGCTTAAACCGACGTCCTAAAAATGAATCTCACATTTTAGTTGACAATTAACTGCTAAACTCTATAAAACGTTCCAACAGTTAGGTGTAAGGATACCGTGAATATCTACGAGGTTGAGCACGACACGAATACAGAGTATAGGACTGCCCTTTCCATTTCAGAACTCACTATGTATTCGTGCTGGACTCCTATTATGATGGGATGCTAACTTGATTGGTTTGCTGCTTGCTTCTTACCTGCTTTGTTGCCAAAGTTTCCGCCTTGGTAGGGCTGCATGCGGTTGTTGCCAAAGTTGCCACCGCGTTGTGGTCCCGCGCTGTAACTCTGCTGGTAGTTACCAAAGTCATTGCCACCATTATTGCCACCCCAGTTGCCGTTGCCGCCGCCGCCGCCACCACCACTGAAGTTGCCGCCATTGTTGCCCCAATTGTTATCCCATGGTCCGGCATTATTGCCCCAACAATTGCTGCCGCCACCGTAGCCGCCGCCTCCAAAGTTGTTATTTCCCCAATTATCATTGTTACCACGATTGCCCCAGTTTCCGTTTTGGTTGCCAAAATTGCCACCACCACCCATACCTCCGCCCATATTTCCACCACGATTGCCACCACCACCACGTCCACCCTGACCGCGACCTCCGCCGCCACCACCACCCATTTCATTCTGTTTCGGCAATGCTTTTTTCACGTCCACCATTTTCCCGTTGAGCTGATGTTGCTTTTGCACTGTAATAAAAAAAGTGTATGCAAAAAATGATTAATAAGCAATCGAGACAACACTAGGCCTAAAAGAATATTACTAATTATAAACTATACCAATACTTTTTGATCATCGATGCAATGTTGCTTCAATAACTAAAATATAATATCGGCTGATAGTTTATCTTACAGTCATGAAACGCCGCACAGACACATCAAACATTGCTATGCGGAGCTGGGACTGTGAAAGGATGTTACAATAATTAAATAAGGATGTAACGAGGCTGCGTGTTACGCTGAATAGGATTCAATTATACATTCGCATAACATAGCGTAAGCCGACGCTTTAATTCATCTCACAGCATTTAAAAGGAAACCCAATTCAGGTGTTGGTCAAGCCTGTCAAGTTGTCAGTACTGTGCAAAGATTTAATTAAATAAGTAAGCGAGTGTGGCACATACGTTTTCATCGGTTGAGCATAAGTAGCCCAGTCAACAAAGATATAATATGAGCAACATTAATATTACAGTCATGAAACGCCGCACAGACACATCAAACATTGCTATGCGGAGCTGGGACTGTGAAAGGATGTTACAATAATTAAATAAGGATGTAACGAGGCTGCGTGTTACGCTGAATAGGATTCAAATATACATTCGCATAACATAGCGTAAGCCGACGATTTAATTCATCTCACAGCATTTAAAAGGAAACCCGATTCAGGTGTGGGTCAAGCCTGTCAAGTTGTCAGTACTGTGTAACAAATAGACCAAATGTGGCACATACGTTTTCATCAACTAGGCATACTGAGTGCCTAATTAACAAAGATATAATACGAGCAACGTTTATCTTACAGCCATGAAACGCCGCACAGACACATCAAACATTGCTATGCGGAGCTGGGACTGTGAAAAATATAGAAAACATTTCTTGGTTAGATACTTACACACAACTTTGTCCACAGGATCGTAATCGTCGAACTCAACAAAGGCGAAGCCACGTTTCTTGCCAGTTTCTTTGTCCATTACAATATTGATATCTACAATGCTTCCAAAATGCTGGAAGTAATCACGCAGACTTTCCTCATCATGATCGTCCTTCAGTGCACCCACAAACAGTTTCTTGACAGTTGCACCCGCATTTGGTGAATCAATATCTTGGCGAGGCACAGCACGTTTGGGCTCGACGACGCGACCGTCGATTTTATGGGGACGTGCCTTTTGGGCTTCGTCCACCATGCTTGAATGAGAGTAAGTGATGAAGCCAAAGCCTCGAGAGCGCTTAGTGCGCGGATCCTTCATGACGACCACATCGACAATTTGGCCCCATTTTTCAAAGTGCGCTTTTAAATTGTCGTCGGTTGTGCGGTAATCAAGACCGCCAATGAACAATTTACGCATATGCTCGGGCTCGGTGATGGAATCCTAAATGGAAAAATTACAAATTTCATATCGATTTTAATTTTTCACACATTCTAACCTAACCTCTACCCCGCTGACGCACATGAAGAATTTCAAAATGGCGGTCAGCGAGACACGCGTGTCTACAATACATACACACGAACACACAAGGGGTGCACCCTTAAAATTTTTCACTTTTAATTTGCTTACTACTTACATCATCGTGCTGGCCATTGGAGTTTCCATTTTGATCGTTGTGACCACCCATTTTAGCTTTTATATATTTTTTCAAGTTATTTAATTTGTATTTAAACTTTAAGCACACCCGCTCCTACAAAAACGAAACACTCGCTACCGATGAAAAGTTAAAAGTGAAAAGTAATGGTTGACAAATAGAGATGACAAAAAAAATGATGTTGGGCTGCCAGACTTCAATAATAATATAGTTCTTAAAGTAAGCAACATGACACCTGGCGGCGCTAACAAACAATTTTATTTATTTAACGATAGTTTGACAATAACACTGTGGCGCCAACTCTTGTCTTTTTTGCGAAACATAAACGCCACCTATCGCCACCATCGCATGAAAACAAGTTGGTAGGCCTGGTGAAAAGTATCGACTTAAATCGATTTAAAATCGAATCGAGTCAATTTCTATTACAAAAAGTTTAGAATGCCGAAAAAGAAAACCGGCCAACGAAAGAAAGCTGAAAAGCAAAAGTTACGTCTGAAGGAGATAAGAGCACGGGAAGTTCCTCTCGCCGATCTTCCTTGCAATGCGCCGATGGACTGCGATAAGTGCGAAAAGAAGCAAAAGTCTCGTGCCTTTTGCTATTTTTGCCAGAGTGTCCAACGGTTGCCCATTTGTGCGCAATGTGGCAAGATAAAATGCATGCTCAAGACTGGCGACTGTGTAATCAAACATCCTGGAGTGTATACCACTGGATTTCCTGGAATGGTTGGCGCCATTTGCGACTTCTGCGAGGCTTGGGTGTGCCACGGTCGCAAATGTCTAACTTCGCATGCCTGCACCTGTCCATTGCAGAACGCCGTTTGCCTGGAGTGTGAACGCGGTGTTTGGGAGCATGGTGGACGGATCTTCAAGTGTTCCTTTTGCAATGGATTCCTTTGCGAGGACGACCAGTTTGAGCATCAGGCCTCATGCCAGGTGCTAGAGTCGGAGAACTACAAGTGTCAATCTTGCAACCGTCTTGGCCAATATTCATGCTTGCGCTGCAAGACTTGCTACTGCGATGACCATGTGCGTCGTAAGGGCTTTAAGTATGACAAGAATAAGGCCATACCGTGTCCCAAGTGCAATTATGAAACATCGGTTACCAAGGACTTGAGCATGTCGACACGGTCCCATAAGTTTGGTCGTCAACAGCAGGGTCTTGGTAGTGATGATGAAGAGGGCTACGGAGGCTACTACAGCTATGGTGCAAGCGGAAGCGCCGGTTATACGTATGACGACGATGAAAGCGATGGCGATGGCGAAGACGACGACGATGAGAGTGAAGAAGATGATGAAGATGACGAGGAGGAATCATCTGAAAGTGAGGGTGAAGCAACTGCCAAAACTGCTGAGAAAAAAGATGATAAATAGTACTTGTAAATCATGTGTCAATTGACTATGTAATGTACTGAGTAGATAAATCTCTTGGGGCTTCGGAAATTAACGATAATTTGTTTATACTTGTGAGGTGCACAGAAATAAATGTTTCGTTATGAAACTTAAATATTTTAAACAAAATAAAAAAAAGAGTAATTTCTTAAAATTAAATTTTAAATTTGCGTCCCACGGTTCAACGATATATCGACTATACAAAAGTTTTATCGATAATCGCAATATATTCAAATCATCGATTTTAATTCGATAATTCGCTCTATCACTGCACGTGCAGCATAAAAGTTGTTTGGATTTTAGAATGGATGTTTTTAATAATCGCCCTGGTTTCTGTCCAACTTGTGGATCAATTTTACCACCTTTGCAAGTTAAAGGGAATGTATTTTGCTATAACTGTAAACAAGAGTTTAATCCAGAAGGTAAGCTTTAGATAATAATATGAAATTATCTATAGCACATTTTAAAAACTTTACTTCACAGTTTACAGCGGTGAGAAATCGGAATACACTATACAATTTAACACCTACGATCCCAGCAAATTAGTAAGGAAAGCAAGGTGCGGATCCGAATCTGAAGAGGCTGACGGTCCTGTTGTGGAGCGAAAGTGTCCCAAATGCGGCAACGACAAAATGTCCTATGCCACATTACAGCTTCGATCGGCGGATGAAGGACAGACAGTATTCTTTACCTGTCTGAAGTGCAAGTACGTAAATAATTTGAAATACTAATCACATCCATGCTTAAAATGCTGTTTTTATTTTACAGATTCAAAGAGTCAGAGAATTCTTAAATGCTTAATCTTAGCTGTTAGTTAAATGTGTAAATACAAAGACTTAAGATTAATGAAAATAACTATGACCGACGGCCTGAAAATATAGATGTAAATGGAGGTTTTTAAATATAAACAACGTTTCACAAGTGGAAAGCTTACCTCGGTGGCCTTTAAACGATTCTTGGGGTTATAAACGACTAGATTGGAGACTAAATCTATTTCAACAGCATGTGTGCAGCTGGGAAACAAATTATCCCAGTGTATGCCAACTGAATTGGGAAATCTAAGAAAAGGATCGAGTTTAATAATGGATATAAGTATATTTGCTAAATGTTTACCTTATTTTACTATAGTCCGGTAATGCCGTAAGTTCTGGCCATTCGTTTAGACGAGGACTTCCCAGTGTGCGTATTATAATTGCCAACTGTTCAATGTCTGTTGTGCCCGCAAAAAGCGGAACACCACGTAGCATTTCCGCAAGGACATTACCACATGCCCACAAGTCAACGGCTGGACCATACTTCTGACTGCCCCAAAGTATTTCGGGAGCGCGATACCAACGCGTGGAAACCTGTGGAGAATACAGGCGAGACTCCTCGTCCGGAAAGTGAAGACGTGCCAGACCAAAGTCAGCAATTTTAAGAACATCCGTGTGACTGATTAACAAATTAGCAGGTTTAATGTCTCTATGCATAATGCCCGCTTCATGGAGGTAGGACATGCCCTTAAACATCATCAGGGAATATTTGCGCACCTGCTGGCGGCTCAACGGATTCACCTCGTTCTTGAGACGCCCATACAAAGTGTCGGGCATGTACTCCAAAACCAGCGAGAGACCAGTGAGATCGGGATAAATCTCTATAATGTTAAGTATCTGCACGATTGGATTATATATAGCAATAGTTTTTGTAGGAGAACATATCAAGACTTACGTATTCCGAGTTGCAAAGTTGAAGTGTTTTAATTTCACGCAGTGTATTCAAAGAAATGTTACCAAATTTGTTTTTTAAGGCCACCTTCTTGATGGCCACCTCCACATTGCGCTGTAAATCGATGGCCTTGAACACGCAACCATGGACTCCTTCGCCAATTTTGTCCAGCATTTTGTAACGACTCGGCGCGTAGTCCTCCATGATGTCTCTTTTAATAATAATTTAATAATTAAGTGCAGCACTGCCTAGAGTTTTTCCATTCCGGCCGTAGTCCATGACAACGGTCATAACAACGAAAAGAGTTAGCAAAACAAAAGTCCTTAACCCTCGTACACCTGTTGCCTGTTTTTGTTTTGTATTCTATTTTTTTACGATGTTGTTGACAATGCGAAACCGTGGGCTAAAGCAAAGGGTGTCAATTCCCGAGACATGCGCATATCCATGTCCTTTGGCAACTGTCAGGTCAACTGTCAAATTGTCAGGATACACAATTTTTCGGACCTTCGCAACTTCCAGCGCAGCGAAATAGCTAAAAAAAAAAAATTCAAATAAAATCAAGCAAATATGTATTTAGACATTAAATAAATTGTGCTCGCAAGTTAAGGTCGCGGTACGTTTATCAAGTATACGACTTGGAACACATTAAGTATAGGACGTGGTATATATTAAGTATAGAAAGCGCAATATGTAGTGTTCTTTGAAGTCGAAAAAATTCACAGTTAATCAACGTTATAAAAGATATAAATTACTTAAAAAACATTTGATATTTTGAATTGTTGCAATTAAATATCCGAAATGTGCTATACATAATATATTGCAAGGACTATCTGCCATAACTGTGTGAATGTGTGTGTGGAATTTTTTTAGTGACATGCATGGACACGCACGCCTAATTGGCGCAGCAGCGCCTTGAACTAATTTCCAATTGATATTTATTGGGCATGACTTTGAAAAATAAATTGGTCTCTGAAGGCTTTTTATAAATAAGTAATATACATAGTTGTATTGCTGTTTTGAATGTGTATATTAGTAAGGCCATATATGTATAATACGTGTACATCTAAACTTTTCACATTAACCGTTGTGCTTATAAGAAGACTTAAATTATTGTTATCGATTGACAGCCCGCGCATCAAACATGTTCCACCCACAATTGCTACTGTCACTATTGCTGTGCCTTGGCCTTTGCCTGGTCCTGATTCAGGCCAGAACTGCCAAACGCTCGGATGTTTATATAGCGGGATTTTTTCCCTATGGCGATGGTGTGGAAAATTCCTATACAGGGCGGGGCGTTATGCCCAGTGTTAAATTGGCGTTGGGTCACGTCAATGAGCATCCACAGATATTGACAAATTACAGACTGCACATGTGGTGGAATGACACTCAGGTAGCTTACAAATCTCCGTCAGGAAATATTTTAGTTATGCATTTTATAATTCCATCCTTAGTGCAATGCTGCTGTAGGCGTGAAATCCTTTTTCGATATGATGCACTCAGGTCCCAACAAGGTGATGCTCTTCGGAGCCGCCTGCACCCACGTCACAGATCCCATAGCCAAGGCCAGCAAACACTGGCACCTCACACAGCTGAGTTATGCCGACACTCATCCCATGTTCACCAAAGATGCATTTCCCAATTTCTTTCGTGTTGTGCCCTCGGAGAATGCCTTCAATGCTCCTCGGTTGGCATTACTCAGGGAGTTCAATTGGACACGAGTGGGCACTGTATATCAGAACGAACCACGTTATTCCCTGCCACACAATCATATGGTGGCTGATCTGGACTCCATGGAGCTGGAGGTGGTGGAGACCCAAAGCTTTGTCAACGATGTCGCCGAGTCACTCAAGAAACTACGCGAAAAGGATGTACGCATAATTTTGGGAAACTTCAATGAGCATTTCGCTCGAAAAGTATTTTGTGAAGCTTACAAGTGGGTTTTACTTTATGCACCCCAGGATTTAAAGATGCTCTCATACTAAATGCATTATCTTACAGATTGGAGATGTATGGTAGAGCTTATCAATGGTTGATCATGGCCACTTACTCCACGGACTGGTGGAACGTTACACTGGACAGTGAGTGTACCGTGGATGAGATTGCCACTGCTCTGGAAGGTGCCATCTTGGTGGATCTATTACCGCTATCAACCAGCGGAGACATTACAGTTGCTGGCATTGTGAGTAGATTGTAAACTTCTGTAGGGATCAAAATCTTATCCATCTTTCTCTTTGTAGACGGCGGATGAGTATCTGGTGGAGTATGATAGATTACGTGGCTCAGAGTACTCGCGCTTCCATGGCTACACCTATGATGGTATCTGGGCAGCCGCCTTGGCTATACAGTATGTAGCCGAGAAGCGTGAGGATCTGCTGACACATTTTGATTATCGTGTCAAGGATTGGGAAAACATCTTCCTAGAGGCCTTACGTAATACTTCCTTTGAGGGCGTAACAGTAAGTATTATAAAATAAATTTTATTTAACTAAGTGCTGATTGCAATAAATCCTATTAGGGTCCTGTACGCTTTTATAATAACGAGCGCAAGGCCAACATTTTGATTACCCAATTTCAACTGGGACTAATGGAGAAGATCGGTGAATATCATTCACAACAGGCTCATTTGGACATGACGTTAGGTAGGCCAGTACGTTGGGTGGGAAAAACGCCGCCCAAGGATCGCACGGTAATCTACATAGAACACAGTCAAGTCAATCCCACCATATACATTGTGTCAGCCAGCGCCTCTGTCATTGGCGTGATTATAGCCACCGTTTTCCTCGCCTTCAACATTAAGTATCGCAATCAACGGTAAGAAAAATCAAACTTCTCTCATATTTTTTTTACACCTGTTACTCCTTTTCTAGCTATATCAAAATGTCCAGTCCGCATTTAAATAATCTAATCATTATTGGCTGCATGTTGACCTATCTGAGCATTATATTCCTTGGACTGGACACAACCCTAAGTAGTGTTGCTGCCTTTCCCTATATCTGCACGGCTCGTGCTTTGATCCTTATGGCCGGCTTCAGTTTGGCCTTTGGAGCCATGTTCTCCAAGACGTGGCGTGTGCACTCCATCTTTACCGATCTAAAGCTCAACAAGAAAGTGATTAAGGACTATCAGTTGTTTATGGTTGTGGGTGTGCTGTTGGCCATTGATATAGCTATTATAACCACCTGGCAGATCGCTGATCCCTTCTATCGCGAAACCAAGAAGCTAGAGCCAAAGGTGAGAATCCGATCATATTCTATATAAAGATTAATTTAGTTAACTTTAAAATTCTTCCTGCAGCACCATGAGAATATTGATGATGTGCTTGTGATACCCGAGAATGAATACTGCCAATCAGAGCACATGACGATATTTGTTAGCATTATCTATGCATATAAGGGCTTGTTACTGGTACGTAGAATCATTCACTCTATTAGTGACTTTCTCAATACAATCAATAATTATGTTTCATTTCAGGTTTTCGGTGCCTTTTTGGCCTGGGAAACCCGACACGTCTCCATACCAGCCCTAAACGATTCCAAGCATATTGGTTTCTCAGTTTATAATGTGTTCATTACCTGTATCGCCGGCGCGGCCATATCGCTGGTGTTATCCGATCGAAAGGATCTAGTTTTTGTCTTACTCTCGTTTTTTATCATTTTTTGTACGACAGCCACTTTGTGTTTGGTGTTCGTACCGAAAGTAAGACTGGTAGTAAGGAAGTTTTGTAGTTTTTGTAGCTGTTAAATACATATGTACAATAATTAATTACATACATGTAATTGTGTAAATACTCGTACATGCAATGCAGACATATTATGTACATTTGTAATATGAATGTTGTTAATATCGAATGTTTGTTTGATCATTTCAATCTTTGAATATGATCATTCTTTCATTTAACGCACTAAACTAAATTCAAAACTTTTGAATGCGCTACATAACTACATATTTAAAACTAAACTCTAAACTGTCCTATATATTTCTACTCTTTTATAACAGCAATGCTCGCTGGCATTACTGACTATAAAGTCTATCCTGTATCAACTCTTATGGTTGTTTTATCCTTGCTGTGAACTGAATACTCTTTGCAACGCAACTAATCTTTCTGCATTTCTTTCAGCTCGTGGAACTCAAGCGCAATCCTCAAGGTGTTGTTGACAAGCGAGTACGTGCCACGTTGCGACCCATGTCCAAGAATCGACGCGATTCATCGGTTTGTGAGTTGGAACAGCGGCTGCGCGATGTCAAGAACACCAATTGTCGGTTCCGCAAGGCTCTGATGGAGAAGGAGAACGAGCTGCAGGCCCTAATAAGAAAGTTGGGACCAGAGGCACGCAAGTGGATTGACGGCGTCACTTGCTCTGGTGCCACAACTGATCTGGAGCCCATTTTAAGTGAAGATATAGCTAGACTATCAGCACCACCAGTGAGACGAGAGATGCCAAGTACAACAGGTGAGTGGTAATTGTTTCTAATCTGACATATTCATGCATTGCTCACTGATTGCACTTAGAAGTTACCGAGCTGACCTCCGTGGATAGCATTACTTCCACACATGTTGAAATGGACAACTCCTTTGTTTCTGTGCAGTCCACAACGTTGGCACCGTCGTTGCCCCCGTAAGTAGTCGGATAGTCATATAGTACATCCATGGCCATATCCAGTTCTATTTTTATGGTCGTATTGTATTTTAAACTCAAACTTATTCATACTATGATCCGTCAACAGCAAAAAGAAGAAGCAATCAATTGTAGAACATCATGCGCCCGCCATGATGCAGCCGATACAGCAACAGTTGCAACAGCATCTACAGCAACAGCAGCAATTGCAGCAACAACAACAGCAACATCAGCAACAACAACAGCAGCAGCAACAACAACAGCAGCAACAACAACAACAGCTGCATCAACATCATCGACATTTAGAGAAACGTAACTCAGTCTCGGCACAGACAGATGCCAATATTGGAAGCATCACGAGCAGCACAGGTAAACGTCCCTCTGGTGATTGTGCTGCCATGCGGGAAAGACGGCAATCCAATGCATCCCGACACTATGAAAGCGGCAGTCAGACTCCGACGGCAAAGCCCAAGTATAGCAGCACACATCGAAACTCCTCCACGAACATTTCCACCTCACAATCTGAACTGAGCAACGTTTGTCCGCACAGTAAGCCTGGCACGCCAGGCGTTATCAAGAGTAAGTTTTAACAAACTTATGGTCATCATTTGTGTTTAAGCTTTAAAGCTAAATTACATTAACTATGGAAGTTTTTACTTTTAACTTTTATTAACTAATAGTCTTTTCATTTCTTATTGATCTGATTAGGTTCTAGGTTTTTTCCCAATGCTTGCAACAAATCTTTTACCAATCTTTTACCACTTACTTGTGCCCACAAACGCTTAAACTTTTTTGTTTTGAACGTTTAAGTTAAAATTTGAAAAAATAATATTATTTTGATGTTAATTACTAGACATTTTTAGTCTAAAATCATATTTTAAAATTTTATTTAAGTGTCTATCATATCTTTATGGGCACTGTTTTTATTTAACTTTAAATAATTACGTTAATAAAAGAATTTATTTTGTATATATGAAGTAGTACTGCAAGGTTTACTTATGTTTAATTTATTTATTATTTACTAGTCACAACAATAGTTTCTTTAATTTTGTACACATAACAAATTTTCTTCAATTTTACTGTTAAAAAAAAATTCATTTTAACATAAGTTTATTAAATTTATTTTCCTATTTTTACTGATTTAAAATTAGCTTTGCCATTTTAAGATATATATTTAGAATATTCATGCATGCACCATACTCAAACCATACTTTTACTTGTCACAGCTCCCACTGCCTCAGATCATCGACGCACAAGCATGGGATCGGCGCTCAAGTCCAACTTTGTTGTCTCCCAAAGCGATCTCTGGGACACACATACGCTCTCACATGCCAAGCAGCATTCCCGGCAATCGCAACGGACCTATGCCAGTCCACAACGGTGCTCCGAACATCATGGACACGTGATGGCCTATGACCAGAACACAACCTCGCCCATTCAACGATCCGTCTCGGAAAAGAATCGTAATAAACATCGACCCAAGCCACAGAAGGGCACCATTTGTCAGAGCGAAACGGACAGTGAGAGGGAGCGAGAGCCAACTCCAACCAGTGTGCAGCAATGTCCTCAGCCACGCAAATTTAATCGGAATTCCAACATTCAGCATGCAGCACATCATCATAGTTCCCCGAATGTGGCACCGGACAAGCAAAGAAAACAACGCAATAAAACCGAGCATTCCATATATGGTGCCAGCTCCGAAACAGAACTAATCGAGGGTGAGACGGCCATATTACCCATATTCCGTAAGCTCCTTACTGAGAAAAGTCCCAACTATCGTGGTCGCAGTGTGGTTGGACAGAGCTGTCCGAATATATCCATCAAATGCGATATCGTTGAATACTTGTAAGTCGGAAATGAGAAAATTCGAGCATGTCAAATGCAGTTTTTAGCCATCTAGATTGAATTGTAGGTTAACAAACTCCTTAAACTCCACATGGAATGCAATGTCTACTAATGTGAAGCAGAATACACAAATTCGTAAATTGCTAGCACACTTAATATTGAGATGTTTAGTTGAGAGATAAATAAATTATTATTATAAGTAAATGTCACTGTTGTACATTATTGGGAGTGGGTAAAAATATTAATACTCTGCACTAAATTGAAATGGCTGAGAAGGGTACTCCACCATCAACAACGGAGTCTAAAATTGATAGATTTGTTATTTAATATGTAGCACACTTGATATAAAACAACATTTAATTCGATTGTTTCACAAGTAACATTTATTAAATCACTTCAACACATTTGTTTAAGTTCAATGAAGGAAGTACAAGGTTTTTCAGTTGTAGTTAAGTACAATATGTCATAAGTTTTTTTTTTGTTTTTTTTTTTCATCAAAACTCTCATTGTCTGTATAAACATAGAATTTTTTCAATATTTTCAATTTGTCACCTTCTGTATCACAGTTACATGGTTATTACAAACGTGAGTGTGTTGCGTGTGTTTGTGTTTTGAACGGTTACATCTAGGATAGACAACACATTTAGTACATCAATGTACATTATATAGAAGTGTATTCGTGTCTGTGTGTGTATATAACTACCATATATGGAAACTTCATATATATATATGTATATACGTATATAGTGACGGAGCCAACATTGTTGACCGAGTTAACAGCTAATAAAAATTCAGAGTATAAATAGTTTTGATTACAGTTAAGTACATAGATAATACATAAATATTCATTAATGCTTCACTAAAAATACTATAAACTAATAATACCGACATCATACAGTCGAACAGTTATTTTGGACGTACCCAGTACTCTCCGCTAATTGCTTCAGTTTACAAAATTAAGCCAACTTTGGGCTCGGAGCGTCAAACGTTACAATAACTAATTGTAAGTAAAAAAAAAAGAAGAGCATTGCAACTGGTTTAAAGTCTTTTTGAAATAGCACACTAAAGAGTTGTTCAATTAACCAACTAGTTGGCGCAAATATTTGCTCAAGCTTAAAACACTCCTAATACTTGTCAATATCTCTATCTAATCTGAATATCTCGAATTTTCTCAATATTAGCAAAGTATAAAATGTTGCAAACATTTACGCAAACTTCTTGCCTCTATGAGCTTTTGCTTAATGCTAACAAAGTATTTTGTGTGCCGGGTTGCTTCACAGCTTTGCCCTGTATAAAAATGCAAATTGTCGCAGCTCGTTGATGGCATGATGACAACAATTAGACGGCTTCATTTGATATTTAACCCTAATGCACTGTCTGAAATGAGTGCTCAAAGTCCACAGGCAGGGCAGGCAACGTATGTCCACTTTCAGTGCCCGATATAGTTTTGATCAGGCTGTTGGAATTCAGAGATTCTAGTTCATGTGTCTCCGAATTAGCCATCTCAACAATGGCCGAACTGGTGGGCGTTAGCAGTTGCTCACTGGCAATAATTTGACTGGGTTTGCTGTTTAAAAAGGTTTATGTTATTCTAAGTAAGTTAATTAATTGAAAAACTTACCGTTCGTAAAATTTACTGGCCTTTGTAGTCCGACGTTTACGCAATTTTGGCCAGCCCAGCTGCATGAAACCATATTGAGGACCGGCCACTTTGAGCAGGCTCATAAGGAAAAAGGTAGCATACAACCAGCTGGTGACCATGACCACAACCAGAAAGATGCCAATCTGTATGTAGGGTAGAATATTTGATGCCATCATAATGCCACCGGCAAAGCCAGTGGTTGCCGCCGCCATAACCGTAGGTCCAATGATGCGGGACAGCACAAATTGAGTGGCTGCCACACGTTCCTTGGAAGGTGACAAGCGATAGTGTATACCATAATGTAAGCTAAAGTCTACAGCCAGGCCAATGGCCGTCGATACTGCTATGCTCTCCAGTATATTCAGTTGCCAACCGAGTAATATTAGCACAGCCACGGTGTTGAAAATTGTCAAAGATACGGTCACAACAGCATATATAGAGATTATCAAATTAAGAGTGAAGCACAGCAGGACCACAAGTGAAGCAGCCATGGCCAAGACAATGGCTACAATTGTGTCATTCGAGAGTGTATCCTGAACATTATAGAACTTTAAGTCGCTTATAAACCAACCGCCGCGTAATTCCATCGGTGCCGTGCTCAGCTGCTGCTGAAACCAACTCTCGACACTTTCGTAAAAGACTTTAATGTTGGTGTAGATGGTGCTATAGCTGACATTTGAATCGAACTCAATGATTAGTGCCTTGGCAAGAAGTTGCGTTGATCTTGTCTCCAGGCTTAAGCTTTCGTTACTGCTATTGCTCTCCAAGTATTGATCTAGGCGATTGGGTGCAGCAGCAAATTTGGGTCCTGCCTTGCCCTGCTGATAAAAACTAGTTTCACACAGATTTGATATGCATTGTGGCAAGCAAAACTCAAATATGTGCGGCTCAAAAGGAAACTGTGCATCACAGCAGGGAGTACGATCTGTGCCTGTTGTATCCATGTCATCAATACATCTATAAAAGAGAGAAACCTGATGAATGTTGTTCTTATAACAAGTGACCTATTAATTACCTTCTCTCCATGAATCTAATAAAGTTCTCAATAAAACAATTGGGCAACAAGAAGCCAAAAGTTGCTTGATAGAAAGGCTGCTGTCGCATGTTTTGGCAAAAGTTTCGCACCCAAATCTGTGACTCTTTGCTTGATATATTAAAATTATTGTCATAGTGCAGGTTGCCGTATGAGTTTGGGTTTGTATAGTCGCCATCGTCCACCGGCTCCACCCCCCAAACGAAACGCATGCTCATGTTAAAGATTTCAAATCCTTGTAGGGGTTTCTCAAACCAAAACTGATGTCTAAGCTTTGTATAAACCTCGAATGGATGATGTGAGACAAACAATTGAAAGTGCGGCTTTTCCGGCAGCTGTAGTCCGGGATACCAGAACACAATGATGGCACTCGCTGTACCCAGGAATGCAAAGATTATTAGCCATACAAATGCATAGTTCATAATGCTGTGCGTGATGCGCTCCTCGAACAATTCACAAAATCGATTAATTGACTTCTTGCAGGCAAGGATCAGCTTCTGTGCCAGATGCTGTTGACAGGACATGCGACTGGCAAAAAGCCGCTCCATAATTGAAACCGATGCCGGCAACCAGGTGATCATGAGTAAATAGTTGGTGACCACAACTGTTCCAGCAAAGATTCTACAAATTAAACGTTATAAGACCTGAAATCGTTTTGTCTGACAATGAGATCAATAAAAACTTACCCAAAGCATTTAATAGCCGTTATGGAGCTACTATAAGAAGCATAAAACGCACCCGCTGTTGTAACCGATGTGACAAACATAGATGCGGCCGCATGTCGCATGGTCAATGCCATAAGATTCTCCAATGTTTCCGTATGCTCATTATGCTCCAATGGTGTGGGCAGCGTTGACTGTGTGTTTAATGTGCTGCTTTTGCTAAAACGCTCAGCCAAGACACATTGCCAGATCTTGAGGAACAAGAAGACATCATCGGCACCAATGCCAATGATAACCACAACCGCTAAGAGATTCATGTAGGGAAAGAAACTAAACTCAAAGACCAAAGTGTAGACAAAGTAGGCCAATCCCAGTGAGAAGCAAATGGCACAGCAGGACATCACAGTGATAAATGCGGATCCTGTATATAACCAAACGCAGGCCATGACAAAGAGCCCACCCAGCGACACCAGCCAAACATCCGTGAGTAGGAGCTCGCTAAATAGCTCGTTTTCAAGACCCAAGTCCATGCCAATGACTTCAACCAGTTCATTGCTCAGATCGCTAAAAATAAAGTCAAATGAAGCAACAGAGTTTAGAGATTTAGAATGCTTTGCATTATTCATTATATATATCTACGAATCAAATTAAATTTTCAACTCAAAAATTAGTAATTTAAATTTTACACAAATACGTATAAAACTTAATTTAGCGACATGGCCACTGAGCAGGAATCGAAAACACGTAGCGAACGCTTGGCTGCAGTGGACGTTAATGATCTGCTGCCCAAGTGCATAAAGAAAAAGACCACAACGAAAAAGGACTTTGTAAATCACATGTTTGATGGTCGCATATATAAACCGAAGCGGATCTTTAGAAACCAAACCGATGCAGCATTGATCTCTGGTCATTATGCAAACAATCTAAAGGTGAACAATATTGAAATGAAGACACGCACCTGGCCATATGCCATGGATTGGCGCGAGGAGTATCGTCAATTTTTGATGCGCACAAAATGGTGTAATGAAGAGATTTACAAGCTGTTCTTCGAGTGTCCCCCTGTGCGTTTTGATCAAGTTGAAGAATTTTTAAAGGATTTGCAAAAGACTGTCTACGGCTCGGACTATTCGCCGAATGAATATGTATCACTGATTAGTCAAAGAACTATTAAGGCCGATATCGCTGATCCCAACTGCAAATCAAAGGACATTCAAACAACATACGGCAATTATTATAATCGACTTGAGGAACTAAACAGGTTCGGAGGCAATTTGTATAAGAGACCGCCACCTAAGGATTTGACTATGGAGAATTTCCTTAAAAATATGCGTAAGCTATTTCGTAAATATGATTTGACCACATACTATGAAGAAATTTGTGTGCCAGCCGTGGTCACGGCAAAAGATGGCAAAATGCCTTCAGGACCTATTGATCGTTATACTTTGCGCAAATATTAGAACAAGTTTTACAATCTTTTTAACTTACACACGTTCCCATTCATGAAAGAGCGGCAGGATTCGATTAGAGCGTGCAACAGGCACAAAAATCATTGCGTATTTCAAATAAACATTTGTATCCTGTAAAAAGAAAATAAAATCTATGTCAATCTAACCAATTTAAGCTTACAGTAGCTACTCACATTTGGTTTAATGAAACCAACGTCGCTGAGAAAGTTGAGCACGTTGAAGACCAAATCGTGGCGAGTACATTCCTCTGGAGCATAACATCGATTTAGTTCATTACAATTGGTGTCTAGCTTTAGATAATGATAATACTCATAGCAATTTAATAGCAGGGTTTGTAATAGCGAAACATCCTCTGTCGTCAGATCAAAACAGGAACTCTTATTGGCCAGCAACGTGGCATAGTTTGGCAGCGACCAAGGCCGGCAGCAATTTTCAGGCTCACAGAATGCCTGATAGCTGGGTACGGAACCAATTTGCTCTTGCAACTGGCACATGGCTAACATGCCGTTTAAATCAAATAACGAGTCTGTTGAATTGGGTCCAATGCGTTTCACCACAAAGTGCGAGTAGTCTTTGAGCGGTGAGGAATAACAGAAGAATCCTTCGATAGGTTGACGCACTCTTGAATCAGGCCAGCCATCGTTGGGTAACGTGGCTTGCTTCAGCATGCGCCATGTGCTCTTCTTGGTTTGTACGCGTTCCCGGTGCTCATCCTCATCCACAAACGTCGTATTATGACCATACTCGATCTGCTCGGTTCGTCTGGTCGGCTCCAGCAAGGAGGGACTGCTTTCGTTGGTGACTTCGTAGTCACGGAACACTCCGCTGTCGCCCATCCATTTGTCGCTTAGTGGACTCTTGGTCGCTTTCAGTCGCTTGTTGATGACCATCATTTTGTATGCCACATCATCGTGTTGGTTTTTTTTGTGCTCCTTACGTCGTTTGTTTTTGTGTTTTCTTCGTTGGTTTTTGTGCCTTCTATGATTGGGATGCTGATGGCGCGGCACACCGCGTGTCTTTTCATCTTGTAGTTTCTGCAGAAGATGTGTGGGATTGGAAAACAAGGCACCGTTTCCATCGCACTCCTGTTCCAGATTATGCCAAGCGGTCAGCCTTTTGCCAATTTCGGTGCCTCGCGTTTCAAAGCCCTGCAATATGTGAAAGTGTGAGCATGCGTAGAATTGATTTATTGCCCTGGGCCTCAACATACGTACCAAGGTGGGGTCACTGAAGTCGGGCAAATCGTTAAATATTAGGGCAACTATTATGCAGGCTACACAATAGACGGCAATGGATACGACAACCAGATATGGTCGTCTTGCCAGCACATGGTAATACCAATTCATCTTCTCCGAGTCGAAGCACAACATGCCGAAGCAATGTTTCGACAATATTTTAAATTAAACGCATTTAATTTGTTTTCGTCTTGTGTTTATTGCAGTCGCAGCTTGTAGAATTTTAAGTAACCTTGGGCTTTTGTCCTAGGGGAAGTCCTATTGTTGTTGTTTATGTTATAGATACTGTCTGTGGACCTGCCTTGCAACTTTTCAGTTTATCTGTGGTTTTCGTTCGCGATTTTCTCTAGATGGGTGGTCAAATGGGATAACATTTTTTAATGCACGCGAAATAAACCACACGCTGGGAACTAAAACTAAAATGAATAAAAAATGCAAAATGCAAAAAATGCGTAAAAACACAAGCAAAATGCACTAGTGATGCACATATAGAATATCGATTTCAATGATTAATATCGACTTAAACACAATATAAATTCTTATCGATGCATCGATATGCTACAAATTGAAATTTTTGAAAAAAGAAATTTGAAATAAAACACTTGTCGAGCAAAGTAGATAGTAAGATTAATTTAAACTTGAGCAAAATAGAAAAAACACCAATGTTACGGCAATTACAATTTGAAAGTAGTTGAAGACCCTTTATAAATGGCCTGAAAGCAAATAGATAAATATTTAACCGTCTACTCAGTTGGCGAACACATACTGAATTATGCAATGGAAATCAAAAGAATTTGAGCCAACGACAGCAGTCCAAAAGATTCCACAGCTCAGAAGACCGTTAATGTAAACAAAAAGACTTTGTAAACAAACAATTATCTAGTTCGCTCAAAATATTTGTGTATACGAGGCATTTCATTCATCTACAGATCGAAAAGTATGTTATGGTTTTCAGAAATTTAAAATTCATTAACAAAAACTTGAAATGGAGTTTTAATTTAAATCAATTACCCGTCCAATATTTAAGGTGACCATTTCATAACAAATGATAAAACATAAATGTTCAAATGAGCTGGGCAGTTAAACCGATTGTGCTAGTTCGATTGTCAAACTTGCTATCGGTCTGTAACAGCTGAGACGGAATTTATTAATGTAAAATAATAAACAATAAAATATATATTGGTCAAAATGCGGCGCCGAGTGGGGTTGGGTGCTATACAGCAACAAAAGTTGGCTGCAGAGAAATATAAAGATAAGGGAGCCGATTTGCAGGAATCTCAGTTGGAGCAAATGACAAAACAAATGGAGGTTTTCCGAAATAAATTGGAAGAGTTTGCAATGAAGCACAAGGACGATATTCGCAAAAACTCACAATTTCGAAAGCAATTCCAGGAGATGTGTGCTGCCATTGGTGTTGATCCCCTGGCCACTGGTAAAGGATTCTGGAGTGTGCTTGGCATGGGCGACTTCTATTACGAGCTAAGTGTTCAGGTTGTGGAGGTTTGCCTTGCGTCCAATCACAAAACTGGCGGACTCATGGAACTGGACGAACTTCGTCGTCGACTTATAGCTGCACGTGGTCAAAACGCAGTACATCAAGAGATTACAAAGGAGGATATACTAATGGCTGCAAAAAAACTGAGCATCTTTGGCAACGGGTAAAAAACCGCAGCAAAAGTTTATGTTTTTCTATTTTATTATACTAACTCTCATTTTATTTAGTTTTGTAATTCATAAGCTTGGCAAGGGCAAATACATGGTTCAATCTATTCCGGGCGAGCTAAGCATGGAAGAAACAAACATACTGAGTGCTGCATCTAATACGGAATTTGGCTGTGTTACTCAAAGCCAACTCATAAGAGATTTGGGGTAGGGATTTGTATCAACCTAACTCTGCAAAGTCATAAGCGTTTTCCTTTTCAGGTGGACTGACTACCGTACAAAGCAGGCACTGGACAAAGTGTTGGGTGAGGGCCTTTGTTGGATTGACAAACAATCGGATGAGCCAAGTTACTGGTTTCCTAGTTTATTCCCTGCCCGCAATGCTGCAATCGTTGCCTCATAGAAATATATTTACAATATGACAAACATTTGTTGATGATGTACATACATGTATATTTTACAACTATAAAATATAAGTACATAAAATACTATTTGAATTTTCCGATGCCGTCTCCAGCCGGTCCATTCCTTAATATTTCATTTTCAGCCTGTAGTTCACAATTTTCACGTTGCATTCTTGAAAATTCGACCTCAAATTTCTTTGTTAAATCATTTATAAGTTCAATGTAGTGCACTTTTAAATCCTTATAAGCATGCAAATAATTCTCTAATTTAGAATCGTCATCCTTGCTATTCGAGGAAGAGAAATATTACTCTATGATGTGGTAATGATTTTATATAGGATATTTACTTCTTTAGACGATGCTCTCCTTCCTTTAAAGCACATTGTTCCATCTCAATAAGACGCTTGTTGTAATTCTCCACGTGTGACTCAAGTTTTTCATTTTGTTTAAGCGTCTGTACATACTTTAGTGACATACGACTGTAGCGAGCTTCCAGTTTTTCCACGATGGACTTGTGCTCGGCAATCTGGTTATTAAGCTACAATAAGATACTTAGTAGAGTTGAAGTTATTATTCAATATATATGATAATTAACAGACCTTTTCGCGCAACGATAATATCGTTTTATCCCTTTTTGAGAGTTTCGTCTTTAGCTGATCGACTTCATTATCCACACGCTTAGCGGCTTCATCCATTATGCTGCCTATGTTGGTGGCCAGATGGGCGGCTTCCTCCTTGTATGTCTCGGCTAGTTTTTCAGCATCTGCTTTCTCTCGCGCGGCAGCTTCACTAAGGACAAGGGATTCTTGAACCTTTATCATGGCCAATTCCTCTCGTTTGGTGCTCTCCGCAAGCAATGCCCGAGTATTTTGCAAGGATTTGTTGCACTCCTTAAGTTGCTTTTGCAGACTAGAAATTGTGGCTTCATTCTCTTTTCGATTATTCGCATCATGTTTTTGCTGCTTGAGCTCAGCTTGTAGCGCTTGGATTTGTTCTCCGCAGTTTTGTTTTTCTTCTTGTAAAACCTTAATTAAATTTATTTGGGATTGTATTTTTTCGTGTTGTGTAGCCAGTCTTTGTTCCAACTTTTTAATGGACATGTCATAAATCTAAAATGGGGATATATTTTGTAAATAAATTCTTGGAGGTATAATATAAACTCACCTGCTGATTGTCATCCTTAGACAATTGTGCACGATAGCTCTGCAGTTCAGCTTCCATGTTCTTAATGGTTCGGTTTGAGCAATCTTGAATTTTTTGCAGACAACGTCGATCCTTTTTAAATAACTCAATCTGCGACAAGGCCTTGGCCAGCGCATCATTAGCCATACGGAGTTGTTGCTGTAAATGCTGAACGTCCTCTGAGAGTGTCATTTTAAGGTCTTTTTCCGCTTTACTGGACAGGTTTTGGTTATCATCCAGCAAGGAACTGATATATTTGTGAAATGATTTTTGATCCAGTCGAAACTTTTTCAAATCTTCGTCAGTTTGCCTTACAAGTTGTTCCACATGCCTTGCCACCTCCTCGGCACACCTGCAGAATAACAATTGATTTGTTTTTGGAAATGTTTTAAGCTCATGTGCTTTCTCCGTACATACCTGGGGAACGGATAATTACTAGCCTCCTGTGTCATTTCAATCTGCTCTATTAAAAACTGTTTTTCTAACTTATAATTTTCTCATTTAGCACTATTTATAATTGGGAACTTGTTACTATAATATTTATTCACTTGGCAGATATTTGATGTCTCCTGTCAGAGTTTTGACAGCTCAGCGACTTCGAAGCTGGTGTATACAAAATATACATACATACATGATTGCCGGTTCTGTTATGACCTGACAGTGTTGTCCTGGCAACGTCATTGTGGTCAACTGTTATTTGTTATTGGTTTTCAGTTGTTCTTTGAGATGCCGCTGTTCAACAAGAAATTTGAATCCAAGCCAATTCCAGCTCGTGTCAATCGCTGTAATATTGGATATCCCGTTGTTACTGAAGATATTGATGATTTTCGAAAGATATCCCTCAACCTGGGCAACAAGAAACTTCGTTTTGCTGATGGCATTTGGATGCATTCGGTGCGCAAGGGCGACGTCGATGATATGCTGCGTTTAAATAAGAAGTTTCGAGCATTAGAGGAGGAGAATAATATGTGTAATTTAAAGATTGAGGTTATGCTGGATTTGCTGGCAGAGCACGCCACAGAACTTAATGAACTTAAACCGAAGGAAAAGTGTAAGTGAAAGAAGAAAAATTAAAATAAATATTCAATCAATTAAACTTAATTTTTCACACAGAACGGAGCTACTGCAATTTACCCCGGTGAAGGAACATTTTGTATAAACAAATCGACATTTCAATAAATATTTTATTTAATTCGAAGTCAAAGGTTCCAGATTTCATTTATTACTAAAAGCTTTTTATCTTAGATCAATATATGTATGTATATTTTTCTGATTGGGGTCTCCCAGCCGTTGTAACAAATATTGAGTTCACAAAACTTTAAAGCCCCTGTACTTTAAAAAAGTACAAAAGGGTCTAAAAGTTTGTTCTAAAAAATGGGCGTAATAGGAAGAAGAAGGCGTGACAGAACCCATAAAAAATGTTTATAGTCGATATAGCCATGTACGCCTAATTTTCCTTTTTTGGATCAAATTCTTATAATAAAGCGGTAATGGAAATATAAGTAAGTATTATAAATTTTTACTTTTATCATACATAAGACAAACTTTGCAATTTTGTTTTAATAAAGAAACATTGGGATTATTTGTGCCCCCTTTTTTTATCGTAGATCAAAAGTTCCAATATATAACAACAGCCTAATCAGTTTATATGGCTGTTGAAAGTAATCAAGTATTATGTAGAGCTCTAACAGTGCAACACCGCCTTGTCCACGGGGTTGGCTTTGTTGACTAGCCCATTGGGAATTAATTTGGATTTGTTGGGCTAACATTCGATTCAATGAATGGAGCTGGTCAAATTGTTGGCATTGTTGTCGCCATTGGCAGCAATCTATAGACGCCATCGGAGCTGCCGCTTGGCTCCCGCTATTTATTATGCTTGATAAGCTGGTTCTCCGATAACTAGACGAATTGATATGGCAACTGAACACTGAAGCAGCCAAAATAAACAATTGTCGAGGGTGCAGGCCACAGTATATGAGTATACAAAATTTGAATGACTCTCCCTCTCGCTATCACTTCCTTTTCCTCTCTACCTGATTCTCTCCCTCTTGTTGTAGGGTTAAACTTTTGGTCGAGTCTAATGATATGTGTACAGTTTAGTGCTCGACCCATGGACATACAATAGTAGATAAAATTATTCTGACAAAACTGCAAGCAATGCAGTAACGCTTATTTTCAATTACTGGTTTGTATCAATGTATCAAATAAAGGTAAAAAGAGCATTTATCTAGGGTGTTTTTCATTAAAATTGTAAATAATTATAAACACTTTTAGCTATTTACTATATAATATGTAGATTGTCCAACACTTATGAAATATAATATTTCTTTTCTTAATTTACTAATTGTTATCTTAAAATTGCATAATAACAAACAATGCATACCATAATCAATCAAATGTTATTGTACTTATGTCAAAATACTTTTGTCTACCATGATGGTCTCTAATCTTTAACTGTAGCCGTCTATGTACATAGTCGCAGTTTCATATCGGCACACTATATCGACTACTGTATATTTACGCATTTATATTGATATATGCGATAAGCGTAACTGCTTATAAAATACACTTATTTAGTTGTTCCCTTGTTTCCAGCAATGACGACGACAACGCCGAGCACCTCTACATATATGCTTTCGAGGGGTAACACTTGTTCGATTCGTGTATTACAGTAGTTTGTTGATAGCCACCCGCTCGCACGGACGCACACAATGCCGAGTACGATCGAGTGATCGATGAGGCTACTATAGAATACAATACAATACAAAAACTATAAAAACGAGTGCTACATATTTGATCAGTGAAATACAGCTAGAACAATAATAGAACAACATATTAAATAATCACAACATACTATAGTATTTACATATACATATGTATGAAAGTATGTGCATTTCAATTTTTTTGCAAAGAACGCAAGTTTCATCAACGGGATTCAATTGACTTTTTGCGTGTGGCATTAGGTAACAAAATACGTCTATATCAGCAAAAAGTGTCTACTGCTTTTTGGCGGATTCATCAAAAAATGGCCATATCAGCAAAGAGTATCAGCTTGATGTGCCTTCACTATGTTTAAATGATTAAAAACCTAAACCGACAGTCGATCGTTGACGTCCATTGTCGTAACTGTGCAGTCGTAATTTGGTTTTGATTTTCAAACTGTGTACCGTATAAACAAAGTGTCAATCAAGCACATAAAAATATATTTAAATGAAACGTCGGCTACCTAATAAATGATACCATATAAATCAATTGAGTGAATGCCAATCAAATGGGAGCAACATTGATAAATCAAGTCCAAAAATTGATCATATGGAGAGCAGCTAAATAAACAGACCAACAAACAATCTGACGATCTGTTAGTCGGTAAATAGTTAAGACAATTGTGTTTTATGAGGATTTCGTGTAGCGATTCGACCCACATACAAATAAGATGAAGTATCTATGTAAAATACACAAAAACAAATAACAATTGCTTTTAATAAAATTGGAAATGTGAAACGCGAAACGGAAAGGTGAAAATGTTATTGGAAAATGTCAATTTAGTTTGCTGATCTTTTGTATACGAAGTTTAATTTTCGAAATATATTCAGATTTCAAAATAATATTTTCCCTTGTAGTGCCGACTCAAATAGTTCAGTTACTGTTATAATAAACTGTTTAAAAATAGAAAAACTCTTAACTTCCACAATCTTCAATCAACCCACGCTTTTTGATAAATGGGCATTATCACATACATAAATGATTTATTGTTTTTCATAAATGGGGTCTCTCACTATTTAATAATAATGAAAAGCAAAATGCCATAATTTATATGTGAGCCAAGGATTTGTATATACAAATGTCTATTACACCTACATATTTATGTACATACATACATTAATACATATTTGAGTGTGCTCTCTTCTATTTGTATATGGATCACCCGCTTTAAATGGCCAAGTAAATAAACAAAAGAAAATTGTACACTCAGTGGCCGCCAGAGCACAATAAAATGTGTGAAAAACGTGTGCGAAGCGGTGAAAAATGCAATGGATAAATAAATAAATAAAAGTCTAAGTAGCGTCGAGTCGAGTACCAAAAGTTTGTTATAAAATTAAATACAAATCGATCATTTCGTAAATAGACAAAGCGATGCGATTATATCGAATTTTATAGTTAGTTTTCACCCTAGTCGGAATTCCATTTCCAATCAATTTCGGGAAGAACCGATAGCAATCAAATTTATATTTTCTATTTTGATTTAAAAATTAAGTCTATAACAGGTCTTTTATATAATATCACAGGTTTTCCAAATGCAAAAGTCTATTACGAGAACTAAAATGAGCATAAAAATGTTCACAAAATATTAAATACATCTAAGGAATGTGATGAAATCAATAATAATGATTATGAAGCAGCTGTGGAAGCAACATTTAATGACCATCTGGTTTTTAATTGGCATCTTCCATCCGTCCATAACGGTTGGACACTTTGTCGATATAACAGGTGAGTTCGAGAGTTACAAGCTTACAAGTTTAAACTAAAATTCCCATAAATATCGTGTTTTACATTAAAGTTTGTAATGTTTTTTTTTTTGAGAACACTTTATTTACCGCTAGCTAGAAGTCTACAAATAGAAAACATAAATTATCATAAAAAATCAATCATTGGCAATTCCTGCCAACTTGCGTAGTTTATCTTTTTGTTTTCGTTTTTTGTTTTGGCAACGCAATTTGATAAGATATTTTACCTTTCTTTGAATAAGCAAACAAGAATTTTATGTTTTGATTTTTGTAATAATGTTTCCTATGATTGCATTTTAAAAAGAGAACACGGAGCTGATACAACAACGTGCTGGATATGATGTCAAGCTGCAATGCAACCTTACGGGTCTTGTGGATGAGCGCAGGTTGGCGGAGATTAAAATACACTGGTATTTCAAGGTGGGAAAGAACATTATGAGCTTAATGAATACAAATTGTTATATTAGTTTTTCTTATATTTTGCAGCAATGTAGCGATAACAATTGTTATCAGTTAGAATCTGTCGATGATTGGACCGCCTTGCCGTGCGAATCGAGCCTTTGTCGACCCGAGCTCTGGCTACGAAATGTAACGGAGCGTTATTCGGGTCTATATAAGTGCAGCATTAACCCCCATGTATTGGATTCTACACAAACTGTAGACGTACAATTGGTTCGCACCTATCAGCTGGATGTGAAGAGTAAGCACGGAGTCTTATGTTAGTCTCATCATCTCAAATCTTAACTTGTATCTGTATCCTTATCTTAGACAGCTCTCTGGCTGCTCCAGAGTTTCTTGATGCTTATCCCAATAATAAGACTGCCACCCAAGATAGTCGAGTGGTGTTTCAGTGTCGTGTACACAGTGAAGAGCATCCAACAATCAAATGGTTTCGACGACGCGCCTTTTCAGGATATTCACCAGCTCTTGAAGCGTCTCAGCCAGCACTAGGCTCCTCCAATTTCAGTGCTCATATTGTACGCTACAATGGACGAACCTATGAATTGCTTCCCACATCCCCGGAGAAGCTTATTAGTCCACAGATCTATCTCAGCAAACTAATACTAAATAGTGTCCGCCTGAGGGATGCAGGATTCTATGCTTGTGTGGCAATTAGTTATCGTGGTCACAAGATACGAGAGGCCTATTTGGAGGTATCGCCTCCGACTGATGATGTCGACTACTGGGCGGACTACAGTAACAGCGATGAGGTCATTGCTGATGATACCAGCGATCCTCGTGAGTTTCTGTTGCTTTTCCTGATGCCAGTGGGATTGGCAATGCTGCCCCTAAGTGTCTGGGGTGGTTATATGATTTATAAGCGCTGTACGAGGCATAGCGAATGTGAGCGCATGGAGCCACAATATTCGGATGAGGAGCTCGACACGGAGCGTTATGTGTTGGGCGGAAGTTGACATCGGTACGCTTAGAATGTTTGGGATCAAAGACTGTGCTTAAATTTAAGATTTAGCATGTACAATAAATTATAAGAGAGAAACAATGAAGCTGGATATCTATAAGTTTCCCATTTGGTGGAATTTGATTTCTAATAATAAAAGCTGTTATTCCTAGCAACATATTTGTTTCGTTCAAAATTCTATACGTATGAAATTCAAAATTACTTTTACAATCCCATTTCCGGCACAGCGTCCCTTACATAACCAAAAAGCAGCTAATAAAAAGTTCATTCAACGACTTTGAAACTGATAAATAACCAAGGATTTGCTTGTACATTTATGTACATACATTGGTCCCAGATGATCTTTCAACTTTATCTGCAGTTCTACTTTTTGCGGCAGTGCGAGGTCCGTGTCTACTTTTTGCGACTGAGCTTAAGTGTTGTGAATCAGGACGCACCTATAGAGGGAGTTGGTAACCAGGATTAAAAAGTAAACTCATTCCATCAGGGGACGCAGAAATAGGCCGTGATGTCGAGTCATAGCTATCGCACAACAACCGTTGAGTATTACGAGTTTCTAATGCCCGATACTCATGAGTCGATGTTTTGGCCGTTAAATGCTTCTGAGAATTATATGGTAGTTTCGGAGGACAACAATTGCCATAACGAACTCATCTATAACATGGTGCAATATTACCAAAGGCCGACCATCTTTGAATTGAGACAACAGGATGAACCCCAATGCAGTCATTCTTCACCAAATCCCGAACATGAACAGGATGAAGTTGCAGATGTAGATGATCAGACTGAAAATGTGGAACCATTACCATCTAAGCCTAAAGGCAAAAAAAAGCATGTCTATCAAGCAGAACAAGGTTACTTGGTGGAGGAACCCACCAGTGAATCATCCGAGGAGGGTCAAGAAAGCACCTCCTAAGCTTTATGGATGACTATTACTATTTTGGAATTGCAGGCTTTCCCGATCGCATTGAATTTCAGTTCCTCTTTCCATTTATGTTGATTTTTTCGGTTGGTTTCCCATTCAACAGAATCGTAAGGACCTTTAATCAAATTAGAAGGCATGCTGGGTATATGTAGTTACACCAAACACCAAATAGTATCGATACACGTTATTCATATGTGTATGTATATGCATAATTTATATATTTTTTATGAGGTTGCTTTTTCATTGTTGTTGAAAGGGAGCCTGCCTTTAAATAAAAAATTATATATTTTCTATAGCAACTGCATTTGAATTGATTCAAATAGTACATAAAAACCATTTCCTTGGCAACTAGGGTAAGCTTAAAGATAATCAACCATTTTCGAATGAATTTTAAGTATGTAAACGAACTTAATTGAATGGTTAAAGCTTTCCCCAAGCTACAAGAGTTGTTTTTTTTAAAAAACTTTATGAAAATTATTTTATATAAAATTAAAATGTATTTTCCCAAAATAACAACATCTAAATGCATAATTAATTAAGATGTCAAACTGTAATTGTAGGACTTTGCTAATCCAAAATTTTTGATGAAAAGAAGTCATGATTTTTTAAAAATTATATTATAATAATAAAAAGTCGTTCGTTAAAAACTAGAAATAAGTTTCGCATAATCATATTTTAGTTGGGAACCGTGCCAACAGGGTATTCCCCAGTGGAACATTCGTATTTTATAATCTCTGCACTGTTAAATTTCGTATTGGGGTCTTCTATTCGAGGTCCACATAATTTGATTATTAGCACATGTTTGTCGACTAACTCTCCCTCTCTTTCTCTGTGCCTCTACCACTAGCTCGTTCTCCGCTGTTTACAAAACTGCTGCTCTCGTCAATTTTCCTCTCTATAGGCTAAGCTGATATCGATGGTAGTTCAGTTGCCGCGTAGAATTTGCTGTTGTTAGACGTGTTGAGTGAGCTATTGTTGTAGTTTTTTCACGCTGGGCGAATGTGAAGAGCAAAAAATAAAAACAAATAAACAACAACTATTTTTAGGCTTTGAAAATTTGTGTAGTGCTATAGTGCATGCCATATACTAAGTATATATTAATAAACTGCAGCTGAAGATAAAAGAAAAATAGTTGATACAATATGTCGCCGTTCGAATGTAAATCACGGCGTGGCACCAAAATATCGGTTATTTTATTGGGCAGCGCATTATGTTTTGTAATGATGGCATATTTCGTGTTTGGCGACAGCAACGACGAGCAGGGCTTGAAAAAGCTTCGAATGATATCCATTGTAATACTGAGCTTCTGAGCTAAATACAAAATTAGCATACGCGTTAAGTATTTTGTTTGTGTACTTTTTTCAACAGCTCTTTCGTCATGGTGCCAAGAATCCCAGTGGTTTCTATCCAAATGATCCGCATGCGGCTTACGATTGGCAGGAGGGCCTTGGAGCATTAACACCGGCAAGTTATGATATTTATCTATTGATTCAAATTTGTAACGTTTATTTCTTATGCAGAAGGGCAGCTTGCAGTCATATAATCTAGGTCGAAATTTGCGCATGCGCTATTATCGTCTACTACCATCCAATAGTATTTATACGCAGCAACAGTTATTGGTATTGAGCTCCGCTGCGGAACGCTGTGTGGTGCGTCAAAGTCACAAAATTGTCTGGTGATAAGAAGCTTTATGTCTTATCAGTTTGGTAGTTATCTTTTAGATGAGTGCTCAGAGTGTCTTAGCTGGACTGATGCCACCGCTGGAGAATAAGAATGTACTACCCATTCCTTGGCAGCCCGTTGCAATAAACACCCTTGCCCGCAATGATGACACTGTAAGTTGCTTATACACCAATTATGATTGCATTATTTTTAATTATATTTTGCTTTACAGTTGCTGGCGCAAAAGAAGACCTGCATTAAATATGAAAATATACTTCAGAAGCTTTACAAAAATCCGCCTCCAGAACTGGAAAAATTGAATGAAGAAAACAAGGCGCTTTTCAAACTACTCAGCAAGAATACGGGCAAGGTAAGTAGGAAAGCCAAAAGGAGATTCTAATCTTTTTCTAATCATATTTTGAAATTTACAGAATATTTCCAATGTACTCGATGTAGAGCTCTTATACAGCACACTTAAAACCGAAGAGGAGGCAGGCCTTGCATTACCCGATTGGACAGAAGGTATATATCCAGAGGAGATGAGACCATTAGCTGAGAGAAGCTATGCACTGTTTACGGAAACGCATCTCATGAAGCGCATAAAGGGCGGCGCTTTTCTAACAGAAATACTCAAGAAAATGCAAAACAAACGTAGAAAGAATTTAAATCCAGATCGCAAGATATTTCTCTATGGGGGTCACGATGTGACCCTTGTGAATGTCATGAACTCTTTGGGAATCATTGATCAGACATCAAAACTGCCGGAATATGCGTCCGCCTTGGTTTTTGAGCTACACAATAGTAAATCTTTCGCCGATGGAGATTTCGAAGTGAAGGTAAGTTTTCTAATATGAATTCGCTTAATTAATAAATAATATGAATGTCCTGCTCTCACACAGCTGGTGTACTACTTCAACAGCGAGGACAAGTTTCCCAAGGAGTTGAGCATACCCAATTGTGATGCCCCTTGCTCGCTGACTCAATTTGGGCAAACGTTGAATCCTCTTTTGCTGGACAACTATGATGAAACTTGCGAGAATCCCTCAACGGACTGCAAGGCTTAAGCGATTTGTTCTAGGTTTTACATTTTGTTGAAAGAATTTGAAGGTGTAATTATGTTGTTATTGTTGGGCAATATACTCGTATATTCTAGTATGTAACAGATTAAAAATGTTTATAACAAAAATTCCTCCCAAGCATCAGACTTCAGATCAGTAATTGTAAACATAAATTCAAAATCTAGCCCCCTTATCCTCCGCATATAGAAAGTATATTGGTACCTCCACTTCATCGCTGACCCGAACGATTTCTTTATGGCTAATTAGACGTATTGCTGCAAGTCCATAGAAGAGCATAGGTAGGCCTACGACAGATATGGGTTGATTCTCTTGTATGTGCATTTATTTCCACTTACCCAGATTGATTATCTTCAGGAAACGAAAGAATTTATCCTCAAGTGAAAGATCCTGCACTTCCCGCTTACTGCAGTGATATTTCATATAAGGATAGCAAGCAGTGCGCAATATATGATAGTTTGTGCCCGTGTCGAGTGTCCAATTGAAGTGTGACATACCGCGTTGATCATTTTGAACATCTTTAAACTAAATTTACAGTATAAATTGTTAGTGTTATTAACTGGGGATCTGTTTTCGGTCTGTATTTGGATTTCGCTACTCACTTTCACAAAATATGATGTCCAAAATGGCTCCTGACACTGTTTTAAGTAAGCTGTCAACACTTCGGAGGCTCGGGGTTTCAGCAAAATACGCGTAAGTTGCATATTTTATCAAAAGCAACAATTTATTGCATAAACAAACTCAACCGGTGCATATTTATTGTTATAACCAGCTGTTTCGTTAAGTAGCACTGCCAGACATTTGATGATTAAAAGTGTAAGCGTTGCCACCTAATATTTATGGGGGTTTTTTTTAAAAGTTGCAGTTCAACGGCGAATTTAACGAGGAAATTAGAAATTTCGTATATAAAAAAGAGATCCGTCCGTCACTTTGCACGTTATGTGCCTAGTATCGATAAGGAGTACTTTGACTTGTTGCCAGTCCGTAATGAGAGATTATTAAACTATGAAACTGGCTCAGAGGAGCGTTCCCAAGTGAAAGTGGCATTATCGGAGATCCTCAAACGCATAGAGTCTGTGCCAATCGTAATAGATGGAAAGGAAATTCACGATAATTGTCATTTAGTGCAAAACTTGCCGTACAAAAGACATCATTATATTGCACGGTAATACATAGTTTATTCTATACTGAATAATAAAACTAAACTAATTCCATTAAATCAACAGCTATAATCATGCAAGCCGAACCCTCATTGAGGATGCAATTGAACTGGCGGTTTATGCACAAAAAAAGTGGAATAGTGTTAAACTAAGTACACGCATGGCCATTTGGGAAAGGGCAGCAGACATGATTTCCACGAAGTATCGTTTCAAGATTGTTGCTGCAATTATGCTTGGCCAGGGCAAGACATTGAAGCAGGCAGACATGGATGTTGCTGAACTTGTTGATTTCATGCGCATTAATCCAATTTTTCTTCGTGATCTAGCTAACTACGAGCCAGTTAACGCTGCTCCTGCTTCCTATCAGAACCACATGATCTTGCGTGGCCTCACTGGATTTGTGGCAGCAATAAGTCCCTTTAATTACACCAGCATAGCTGCTAACTTGGCTTATACGCCTGCACTAATGGGCAATGTTGTGCTCTGGAAGCCATCAGATTCGTCACTTCTCTCAAATTGGTATGTTTTCCAGGCCATGCGTGAGGCTGGTGTTCCGGAGGGCGTGGTTAATTTCATTCCCGCCTCACCGACAATCTTCTCTAAGGCTGTTACCCAAAGTCCCAAGCTAGCGGGCATTCACTTTACCGGTACAGCTGCTGTACTCAAAGTACTCTGGAGGATGGTCGCTGACAAGATCAACATCTATCATAATTATCCCCGCTTGATTGGAGAAAGTGGTGGTAAAAACTTTCACTTTGTGCATCCCTCAGCGAAGCCCGATGTTGTCGTTGCTTGTACAATAAGGGCGGCATTTGAGTACGCCGGACAAAAGTGTTCATCCTGCTCGATGCTGTACGTGCCCAAGTCCCTGTGGGAGTCAAGAATCAGGGAGCCTCTGTTGAATATATCCCGTAAACTGTTTGTCAGCGCGGCCACCTACTGTGACTGTTTCTTCTCCGCGGTGATTAATCAAGATGCCTTCAAGCGGATATTCATGTACCTTAAGTATATACACAATAATTCCAATTGCGAGGTTCTTATTGGTGGCACCGGCACAAAGACTCAAGGATACTATATCGATCCTACCATTGTGCTTGTTAAAGATCTCAATAACTTCATTTGCAAAGAGGAACTCTTAGCACCTATACTCTGCGTTTATGTATACAAGGATAACGAGTTGGAAGAAACCATGAATAAGGTGGCAGAGATCAATCGCGGTCTCACCGGTTCCGTCTTTGCTACGGACAATAATTTCATCCGGAAAGCCTGCGAAGCATTTAAATTCAATGTGGGAAACTTGAACATCAACGACAAATGCACTGGATCCAAGGTGGGTCAGCAGCCATTTGGAGCTGGTGCCATTTCCGGCACCAATGAGAAACTGGGAAGTCCACAATATTTGTTGCGTTGGACCTCTCCACAGATTATCAAAGAATGCTTTGTGCCGCATGTGAATGTGTATTATCCTTATATGGAGATCGGAGCAAATACGTTAAAGGAAGCTACGTTGAAGTCGGCAGTTGAACAGTCGGAGAATGCATCTAGTTATTGAAGTTGATTTCTAAATTCTAGTAATAGTGTTGTTATTTAATTTATTTAATTTTATATTATTTTTTGACATACATAGTAAGAATGTAATCTTTATCATATTTATTTAATGCAATCTTTAGCAAATTTATATAAAGTGAAACCGAAGTGAGAAAAGGTATTGTGGATAATAGTTAAACAGGACCTATAAGTGCTTGGAAAAAGCCTAAATCTGATTCAAAGAGACCCAATTTATTCGTCAGCAAACCTGTTCGTCTGAATGCCTTGAATGAGCTTAATAATGTTGTTGGGAACCTAGAGCAATCTAATAAAATGTTAAGTAGGTATTACATTCGCATGCATGCATGCATTTGCATGCAGGCATTTGCGTTCGGAAAGTTTTACGAAGCTTGTAGATCCCAGCCGAGCGAGCAACGAACATAGTAGAGATTGCCGAGCAGAGAGAAACGATTTTCGACTTGATTGTATCACTTCGTAAAATTTGCCGAATGCTCTGGGATCTATGAGCAGCAAAAAATTGCGTAGCTCGAAAATCGAGGTTTGACACATCTATGTATTCATTGGTTAGTGCTATCACTAATATTCCGAAATCGTTATGAGTTAAATGTCCAATTTTATATTTGTCGTCAATTTTTAAAAACAATAAAATAAAATAACAACTAAATAATTGCTACTGTTACTTGCCAAACGCTTAAATTATATTGTTGCAACAAAATGAAATGTTTGGCTGCCCTGATCTTCAGAGCGAAGTTCATCTAACAATCATTTTCCTATTGTTGCTTGTTTCAAACCCAAGCCCATCCAATGCCAGCAAAATGAATCAATCGCCACAACATGTGTCACAAAATGAGGCAGCCGCTAAACAAATGTCCAGCAAGAACAAAATCGATATACACCGTTTATATTATGCCTACAGGGATCGTGTCAAGAAGGGAGTCGATGATCCAAAACTTGGAACGGGTCCTATAGCCGAAAGTACTGCCATTGCAGATGAAGATGATGGAGACTCTTTAGCAAAAAGTGGGACTGATGTGAGAAAAGGTATTGTGGATAGATTAGGGAAAACTTCTCTAACTGGAATGAAGTCTGTGGAAAATTCTAAATTGATGTCGTCAACTGTAAATTGCGATGCGCCAGATGATCGCAATGTGGGAGATGTCCAATGTGTGCCTAAACTGAAAACCAAGGATTTCGAGGATAAACATAAAAATAGGGAGAACTCTGATACGAAAGAGCCTGAAGTCAAGGGCATGGTTATACTCAAAATGGATCTGCTCAGTAAAGATAAAGTTGATCCATCAATCACTTTGGGAACGTCAAAAGGATATTATTCAGCTCGGGATTATACAGAACTTCGCATTTCAGAGTTAAATAGATTCTATAAGGAATTTATAAGTGCTTGGAAAAAGCCTCAATCAGATTCGAAGACACCCAATTTATTCGTCAGCAAACCTGTTCGTTTGAATGCCTTGAATGAGCTAATGAATGTTGTGGAGAATCTAAAACAACCTAATACGATGGATGATTTTGTCAAAGCCATCAATGATAAAATTACCAGAGAAAGTGAAAGTCTAACCTCTCGCGAAAAGCTTTATGATAATACTGCCAAGTCCAACCAGATGAAGATCGAGAGAGCTATTGGTATTTTCAAACGCATGTCTAATAATGTGAATGTTGGAGATTTTTCCGATCTCAAAACTGGCGGACTTTATGAACAGTATAAGAGCAAACTTAATGAGATACTGAAGGCCCACAAGAGTCCAAACAATTTCAATGGCAATGATATATCTCAATGTCACTGCGACGCCAAGAAACCTTTAACCTTGGCCTTGGACAGTAAAGGAAATAGAATTTCATATGGTCCAAATCGATGCCATTGTGATGCATCAAGATATGCTCTTGAAGGAGATTCATCAAAATTATCTAATGCAGTAGTTCAGTGTCATTGTGATGACATGAAAAGTGCCAGCTTGGTAGATCCTAAAACTGAAAAATGTGATGACTACTCGGAAGCGTGTATGAAAATAAATAAGGAAAAGTCTACGAATGGCGGCCCTAAACCATATTATATATCAAACTCGAAGCAGAGGCAAATGGTTTGGAATGACATTCCTTTGATGAGATCAGCACAAAATAAGGCAACAAAAACGGTCGTGAAAAGTTTAGGTAAAATCTCAGCAGACAGTCAGGAAAATAGTCAGGCAACTGTTAAGGCCAGTAGCCTTGATGCGAAGCCGCAAAGTGAACAGCCAATTATTAAATCGCTGCAAAGAAATGTGAAAAGCTCTCTTACATTTAATAAGAATCAAAAACAAATTCAACATTTGCTAAAGGGGCTTCAGGTCAAACATCGTTCGTCAAGTGCAAAGCGAAGCTATAAACGTGGCTTTGGTGATTTTACAGATAGAAATGGTAACCAGCTTGGCAATGTGGGGTTTCCCCAAGTTCTCGTTCATCCAGTAGGAACCGGTCAACAGTCGGGAAGTCGAATGATTGACAATATGGCAAAGCAATTGAATGTATCGCCGATGGAGATGGCTCAACGTATTGCTGCTTCCTCCAATTCTCTTGCCCCCTCGTCTTATCCACTGCAGAGCAGCTCAGGTAAGTAGTCTACCATTGTGCTTACTTTTAGCTTACTAGAATTTTTAAAAAGCAAGCCAGACCATCGGAAACCAAATCCCAAATGCACAAACAAATCACAAGATTACGTCGGAAAATTCATTCAATCAACTGGGAGCGACAAACATAGCTCTTATGCTGGAAAAGATACTAAGTCGCCTACAGACCATACAGGACACCAACTTTAATAAGGGTGTGGAAATGTGGGGAGCTGATAAACTACCTTGTTGCTTTGCCGAACAAGCTGACGGTTAGCAAACCCCATTAAAGGTTTGAACTGAACTTTAAAATACTTACTCTACTCTAACAGGTGCTCCCTGTGAATTAACAGGCTCCTGGGAGTCTCTACTACTTGGAGTGCGCATAAATATTGTAGACGAACACAGATCAGTGAAGGATGTCCCAAAACCAGTCTGTCCCCAGCCAAAAACTCGTCGATCCAGCAACAATAGATCTTGGCGTCAGTGTGTTAAAATGACACCGAGAGAAATTAGGGAGCGCTTCAGGGCAGGTGACATGAAGGAGCTTAATGTAACCATAGAAGATACAGTGCCACCGCGACCCCATGAAATGATAGAGAATATCTCAGATTGGGTTTTCACTGGGCACGCAACTAGCACACTTGGGGGACCAGTATCATTTTCCTGTCGCAATTTGAACTCTAAATTAATGGGCACTTTTATTGGCTTTTGTCGGAATTGTGGTTGCATTGATACCATATTCGGGAGTTGGACTTTCTGTCAACCGTCACGGGATTGTCAGGATATTACGATGTCCATTTTTGATAGACGCGATGTACTGCGACGTTATTCGTTACCCGATGTTCGTAGGGAAAGGATTAAGGAGCAGCTCTATATACAAAGTAAATTTGCCAAGTTGGAGAAACAACAGGACGAACACACTCACTACACACACTCAGGATCACCTCTAGCAGCTTAATAAATCAAATTTTAATTATTTGTTAATCATTTAATTATTTATTTTTATATATATATATATTAAATCCTTTTAATTTAATACATTTGTTGACGTTTGTGTCGGCTGATAAAAGACATGGCATACCCAATGGAGCGTTTCACACAGTGCTCGTCCATTTCACTGCCGTATTTGCATTGCCTCAATTGGCCAACGACGTAGTCGACAATGCTGTTTTTTAACTGTTCGTTATCAATGCGGTCTAAACGTGATTCAACTTTGTGGATCAGCAGATAAGCTTGCGGATAATCAGCCACATCACAGGGCCATAAATCAGAGTGTCTATGACTCCAACTGGGTCTGACCGTGTTATCCCTGGTGACGTAATCCTGTGATAGACCCCAGCTGCCTGCTTGAACCAAAGTCAAGCTGCAGGCAATCAATAAAACAAACGAAAAGCGCATTGCGAAAAGAGTTTAAATGCTTAATTAAACTATTAATAAGCAACAGCGCCGCTTCTTATTTATACACTTGCTAATCAAATAATATTTCGCTAAATTGACAGTATTTTGTTCCATTTTAAATATACAACAAACTTGCTGACGCTCAGTTTTTAGCTGGGCTTATCGTTTGTATGTACATACATATGCACAATATTCGAAAAAAAACTCGGCGCTCGCTCGTATATCGATAGCAACAAATGGTTGATAGCCATAGTATCGTTATATAAGATATCGTGCATCTTCTACGTTTATACGGATCACATTGCGTGAAATAATTTCATGAATTGGTGTCAAAAGTGCATGTACATATAAACGCAATATATACATGAATACGTTAAATGGTGTTCTTACGCACATTATAATCATTTTATTAAATGATTTCACGTACAATGCTCCATACAAACTTAAGTATCTATCGATATATCGATATATAAAGTCTTTTTCAACAATCCTACACAACACCAACAAGAAAAGGTGGGAGGGCTCGGATTTGCGAAATAAAAACAAACATTTATAAATAAAGGAATTTCTGGGCATAGAAGTAACGTGCAAATGCAAGTAAAATGGGTAATCAATTGGTTGGCATTGCACCATCGCAGATCTATGCAGTGGAACACTACTTTTCGGGCCAGTTTGGAAATGAAATCATTTTCGACTTGAAGTGAGTACATATCTGAACAGCTGTTATGCCTATATCTATACAACTATGTATATATGTATGTAAAAATTACATTGTAAATACAATATTAATATATCATCCACCCACAGTATGGGCAGTACGCGATTCTTTAAAGTAGCCAAAGCCAAGACGGACGAGGGTGTGATTGTTGTTAAGGTGTTTGTCAAACATGATCCAACGTTGCCATTGGAAGATCACAAGGAACGCCTGGAAAGCATCAAGAAAACACTTGCGAATGCCGTTAACTGTTTGCCCTTTCAACGGGTGGAGGTTTGTATCAAAGGATATTTACTAATCAAAGTCCAGATAGTTAATTTTATCTTTAAATTTCAACAGCTCATCGACAAGGCGGCCTATATAATGAGAGAGTATGTAAAGCACAGTCTGTACGACCGAGTTTCCACTCGTCCATTTCTTACTGTTCTGGAGAAAAAGTGGATTACCTTTCAGATTTTGTGTGCCCTAAATCAATGTCACAAGCAAAAGATATGTCATGGCGATATCAAGTTGGAGAATATATTAATCACCTCATGGAACTGGATTTTGTTGTCGGATTTTGCCTCATTCAAGCCCACATATTTACCAGAAGATAACCCGGCTGATTATACATATTTCTTTGATACGAGTAGACGTCGCACTTGTTACATTGCACCTGAACGTTTTGTCAAGACTTTGTCCGCTGAGGATGATCCCAATAATGCTAATATGTCAGTAATTCACTCGGATTCCATAATACGAGTTCCACCTTCGTATGCGGGTAATACCCTACTTCCTTCTATGGATATATTTTCAGCTGGGTAGGTCATCTCTTTTATATAAATACATTCCGTTCAATTTTTGCTTTATTTGCAGTTGTGCCTTGCTGGAACTCTGGACTGAAGGCACAGCTCCCTTTGAGCTCTCACAACTGCTCTCCTATAGAGCTGGCGACCGTGAGCTGGTGAAGAAACATTTGGCTGGGATTGAAAACGAACGTCTGCGTAATTTGCTGGCCTCGATGATTGATATTAATTCGCTGAATCGAAAGAGTGCTGAGGATTATTTGGATCAGGAGCGGGGAAAACTATTTCCCGAATATTTTTACTCTTTCTTGCAATCATATTTGCAAATGTTCTCATCGACGCCAACTATGTCACCCGATGATAAGATACAATGTCTTCACAAGGACATTGGGCATTGCATCAAGGTGCTGACACAGGCACAGGACCTAACACCTAGCGAGGAGGACGAATCCGAGCAGAACCAGGAGAAAAGGGATCCTGTCAGATGCGAACGTCTGCCTCCAGAGCAGGATGGACTTATTTTAATAATTACAGTGGTCACCTCCTGCACACGGGGTCTGAAGCAATCAAACTCGAAAATTGCTGCATTACAGTTGCTCCAAAAGCTGTCCAAATATACCACATCTGAGACCATACTGGATCGCATTTTGCCCTATATCGTATGTTTTTATTTTATTATACAGAATCCATAATTAATCCCAATCAAATTTCTATATGTCTAGCTTCATCTGGCCAAAAAATCGCCATCTAAGGTTCAAGTTCAGGCGATTGAAACGTTGACGGCTTGCCTGAGCATGGTCAAGGACATTCCTCGCAGTGATGCCAATGTCTTTCCCGAGTACATACTACCATACATCATCCCAGATTTAGCCAGTGATTCGAGTGCTGTCATTGTTCGCGTGGCATTTGCCCGAAACATTGCAGCGCTGGCCAAAAGCGCTGTTTACTTTCTGGAGGAAACGCAACGGAATGCACCCAATGAAATGCCCACGCCACGTTACGAGGCAGAACTGAATGCTTTACATGATATTGTACGACAGGCGGTCCTGAGTTTGCTGACGGACACGCAGCCCATTGTGAAGCAGACTCTAATGGAGTCGGGCATATGCGATTTGTGTGCATTCTTTGGCAAGGAGAAAGCCAACGATGTGATACTCTCTCACATTATGACTTTTCTGAATGATGATGACAAGAATTTGCGAGGAGCATTCTATGATAACATTGCTGGCGTTGCGGGCTACGTTGGATGGCAGGCATCAGACATATTGGTTCCTCTGCTGGAGCAAGGATTCACAGATAGAGAGGAGTTCGTAATTGCAAAAGCAATACGCGCTGTAACCATTCTAATCGAATTGGGTCATATACGGAAGCCTACCGTCACGGAGATTGTGAATAAAACAGCCTGCTATCTGTGCCATCCGAACTTATGGATACGCCATGAGATTTGTGGCATGATTGCAACAACGGCACGTAATTTGAGCGCTATTGATGTGCAGTGTAAGATCATGCCCGCCATTAAAGGATACTTGAAAGCACCGCTCATCCAAGTTGAGAAGCCTCACATTCTGCTGGATTGCTTGATGCCTCCGATTCCCAGACAAATTTACGACAGCGTGTTGCGTTTCCAGGACATTCATCCATTTTTTGGTGCACTGGAGGAACGTGTGCGCTTGCGCATGGCCACTCGAGGCGGTGCTCAGCCACAGGACCTGGCTCAGGACATGGGTCAAACTTTGCGCAATGTAAGTGCTTTGGCAATTTTGGTTGTTCCAAGCGAACCACTCACATTTCCAAAACACTACAGCTTTTCCGACGTCTCACCTCGGAGGGATTGACTGATTCCATTGAGATGCAACTGCTGGCCATGAATCCGTTTCTGATACCTCTCAATTACAAAACAATGCAAGATCTTGATGACCCGTCGTCGGCCAATGGACGCATTGTCGTCAGTCGCAAGCATGTGGGATGCCATGAATATCCATTGGCAGACAAGAAAAATAAGTTGCCCCTGGATAATCGTAAGTTAATATCAAGTTATGCTATCTAAATATATAGCAAAGTCCGTTGGTTTCTATAAAAACTTGTTTATGAAATTAGAAGCTAGTCCGAGCGGGACGGATAGAATTACTAAGTATATCAGTATATCGGTTAAATATTAACCTTTAGCATGTCAGACTTTGTTCTATTGAGACATTTCAACCAATCTGATTGAAGCATATTGAATCTTTGGCGTGCCAAAGATAACCTATCTTTCTTATTAATGTTGTTTTAACAAACATTTTTAAGGATCTAACGATGCCCATGCTCCCGCGCTGGTGTCACCCGCTTCGGATGCAGCTGTCGCTCCACACGTAGTTTTAGCCGCGGGATCTTCTGGCAGTCCTGCCTCCGGAGTTATGGTACTTGGTGTGCCGACAACAACAGTGAGCACGGCAACATCTTTGGGAGAATACACGATGCCAGATCGCAATTATTCACTGGATCGTTCCTCAGAATGTTGCAAGGATTTGGAGTCGTTAACCTTAAAGATTAAACGTCGTTATAATGTGCTTGCACTGTCGCAGCGGGGCAACTATGACAAGCTGGTGACACCATATCCGCCCAATTGGCGTCTAAATGGTACGCTGGTGGCCCATCTTCACGAGCATTCCGAATCGGTGATTAAACTAGCACCACTGCGTCCGGATGGCTCGTTGTTTGCCAGTGGCAGCATCGACGGTACTGTAAGATTGTGGGATTGTAGTAAACTGAATGGCAATCAGGGCATCAATAAATCCCGTCAGGTTTATTCCGCGCATACTCCCATTTATGCGCTGGCTGCTTGCGATGCTGGACAATCGCTGGCGGTTGGTGGTAAGGACGGTAGTTTATTGATAATGCGCATTGATCGTAATTCCACTAAGATGACGCTGCAACAGGCACTGGATCAGGAGTAACATAGATTACCATCCAGCTGGGTTTTTGATTAATTTTTTCTATTTTATCTTGCAGTGAATATAATGATGGACCTGTTGTGGATATGCATGCCTACGACCAGACGGCGCAGAGTGTCATTATATATGCCACGCTCTATGGTGGCATTGTTGCCTGGGATACACGGATGCAGCACAGTGCTTGGCGTTTGCAGAACGAACTACGTCATGGTGTCATCACTACTATCTGTGCGGATCCTACAGGTTCTTGGCTGGCAACGGGAACCAGCGGTGGCAAGCATATCTGCTGGGACTTGCGTTTCCGCCTGCCCATAACTGAGATTAAGCATCCGGCGGATTCGTGGATTCGTAAGGTCGCGTGTCATCCCACTGAACCATCATATTTGATCTCTGCATCACAGTCCAATAACGAAGTGTCTGTATGGAACATCGAGACGGGACAAAGGCAGACGGTGCTTTGGGCCAGCTCAGCTCCCGTTTTAACCAACACCAGTCTAAATGATCCAGCTACCACCTGTGGTATTTTGAGTGGTGTTGTCGACGGTTCTCCGTTCATTTTGACGGGAAGTTCGGATCAGCGCATTAGGTACTGGGATATAGGATCGCCAAAGAACTCGTCTCTGAAGGTGCCAGCGACAAATGATAATTTGACAAGTTTAACCTTTAACTACAGGTAATTTAATGATATTAACTTAAATGCTTGAATTATTATTATTTATATTATTTTAATTTAATTTATTATTTTTTAATCCTATTTATTTATATAAATATAAATTATTGATAATTATAATTAACAGTTATTAATATGTTTATATGTTTCCAGCTCCCGCCTCATAGACGGCAGCCAAGTAATTGAGGAACAAATCATTCCTAAAAGCAGTGGAAGTGATTCGCAGCAGATGCGAACTTCTACAGAGGAAAGTCCCCGTTCGGGACCGGATATGCCCAAACCAACTCATCATGATGCAATTACCGATTTGCTCATGTGCAAGGATAAAGGTCAAATTTATATAGCTTCAGCATCGCGCGATGGAGTTATCAAGCTTTGGAAGTAGGATCTAATTTAATTCGTTTTATCTGTGATTAGTCAAATTAAATATTCATAACTTATATTCAATTGTGCATTTTTGTTTCACATTTTATACGTTAAATTCAAATTTACTGTTGCATTGCAGTGCATCAGCTAGTTTATTGTTTTGGCCTTGCCAGATCATTAGTTTGGTAGCTTTGCGATAGGCAAAAAGATACGCAACAGCTTTTTCGGGTCTGCTGGCAACGCGATTTGTGTTAGACGTATGGCAGCCCTACAAACCGACGCCGCAGCCAACTTAGCGTTTTTTGACATATGCAGCTGGCGCTGTTTTTCACTTTTGTATCTTTGCAAGCGCCGTTATGAACAGAGCAGCCAAGCGCCATAAAAAGTCCATGTGAAAAGTGAGTTTGTGAGGCAACGACGCTTAAAAATACAAATAACTATAAAGCAACAAACGAGTAGTTTTTCTCACAAGTAAGAAAACTAACTTAAGCTAAAATACCTCAAAGGGAGTACGACGATATTTAAGCAAAAGTCGCAACAGCAACAACAATTAAAACGCGCACGCAGTCGCTGTGTAGGCAGGACAACCACAACGACAGCAACAATAACACACAAGCATTTCAAAATGGCGCCAACCAAAGGTACCACACGCGCTGCTTCATCTAGCCAGGCGACTATGAATGCTATTTTGCCCATGGTAGGAGTAGGCGTCAGGGGCAAGGGGCTGACGACTCGTCGGGCCGCCAACAGCAATAATATTGATCCAAATGTGGAGAACATGCAGACGCGAGCTAAACGCAAGGCCGACAACAGCCCGATAAAGAATGATAAGATTAAGCGTTCGGCTCTGGGCAATTTGACCAACAATGTTAAAGTAATGACGCTGCATCCGAATGATGAAGACACCAAGATGCAGTTGCCCAAAAAGCCGACGGCACAGCAACTGCAGGCGCTTCTGGATGCTAAGAATATTGACAATTTAAATGTTCTAGCTGCAGTTCCCGCTCCTGCCCCTGCTCTTGCTCCTATAACCAACAAAATAATGACGCGCGCCTCAACAAAGTCCGAGGATGCAGTGGAAAACTGTCACAGAGTCTTGGATAGATTCGAGGAGGCACTAGCGTGTCAGAAGCGTAAACTTCCAGTGGCTGCTGCAAAAAAATCAGTGGCAGCTGTTCAACAAAAGTTGGCTGCACTGCCTCCGCCTCCGCCTCCAGCGGCAATTAAGCCGGTGCGTCGTATATCAAACGACTTTAACAAGACTGAGGAGAGTTTGTACATGTCCGCACTTGAGGATGTATCCAGCTGTGAGTCCATGCGCTTCTCTGGCAACTTTGAGGCAGCGCGGCGTCGCTCTGCATCCAAACTGCAACAAAAGACTGAACAGCAGACCCAGGAAGCTCTACTGAAGGCATCTGCCGCTGCTGCCATGGTGACGACCATAGAGCCCGTGCCCAACGATGTGGAGGACTTTGATCGCAAGAACTGGGATGATCCCTTTCAAGTGTCGCACTATGCCATGGATATATTCAATTATTTAAAGCTGCGCGAACCGGAATTTCCCATTAACGACTATATGCCAAAGCAAATTCATTTGACAACCTGGATGCGTACACTATTGGTCGATTGGATGGTTGAAGTGCAAGAGACCTTTGAGCTTAATCATGAGACACTCTATCTGGCTGTTAAAATCGTTGATCTCTATTTGTGCCGTGAGATCATCAACAAGGAGAAGTTGCAACTTTTAGGAGCTGCTGCCTTTTTCATTGCTTGCAAGTATGATGAACGTCAGCCGCCGTTGATTGAGGACTTTCTGTATATCTGTGATGGAGCGTATAATCACGATGAGCTGGTCAAAATGGAAATGCAAACGTTGCGTATCATCAACTATGATCTTGGAATACCGCTTTCCTATCGTTTTTTACGTCGCTACGCTCGCTGTGCCAAGGTACAAATGCCCACATTAACATTGGCTCGCTATATTCTGGAGTTTTCGCTGATGGACTATGCCACAATTGGTTACAGTGACTCCCAGATGGCATCGGCAGCTCTCTTTATGGCACTACGTATGCACGGTGGAGCTGCTAATCTTCACAAGCAGACCTGGACATCAACGTTGGTCTACTACACGGGCTATCAGTTGGCCGAATTTGCGGAATTGGTGCCAGTGTTGAATGCAGGACTTCATCGGAAACCTCGATCCACCATCAAGACGATACGGAACAAGTACTCACATAAAATATTCCATGAGGTGGCTAAGGTGCCACTTCTTACCAATGTGGAGATGTTCCAATCCAATCTCGATCTGAACGATAGCAATGTATGCACCTGATCTTGGATTCAAGTCAATTAAGTCAACGCCAATTAGCCAAATTGATTATGAGCAACAAATGTTACGCTTCACTAGATTTTAAGACGCTTCATTTAACTAAACTTTTGGACACATACATTAACATAAAACCAAACCACATTGTCGTCACATTTAAATCTAACTACCCACCCATATATTTGATTTGTTTCAAACTCCCATTTTATTTTGTATTGTGTTTGCTGATCATTTATTGGTTTATATTTACTATGACTATACTATAAATTTTACGTTTATCACATTTCATTGTTTCAATTTACGTTTATTGTTTGCCTTTTAAAAACCTGCCCCATCACCCCTTGAAAAAACCTAAGCCAAGCATCCCTCTCAACCTAAGTACTCTCATATATATATATATATTTAAATGTATGCTAAATATTTATAATCAGAACAAACATTAATAAATTTTACACATATTTTAAGCGAATGCAACGCCAAACCGTTTGATGCTGGTGGACACCAAAGCTGACATGGATTATACGATTCGATTAACCAATATTAACATTCGAAATATGTTTAAACAATTCCCCGATAGTGCTAACAACAAATTGAGACAAGAAAAAGCAAAAAGAAACGGCCCCAATTCCATAATATTATGTATGTAATGTTGTAGTTGTTATTGTTACCAATTCATGTATGTCGCATTGTCTTAACTTTTAGTTCTTTATGTTTGTATTCGTGTATTCCATTTGTGTGTGTGTGTACATGCATATGTATGTCGCCAGTCAAGAGATTCAATAAACAATTTTGTCCGTTCTAAAATATTAAATGTTAATCAATTGTTTAGGGTATTTATATATAATTACAGCTGCAATTCTTTTGTCTTTGGAGCATTCTTTGAATTCCTCTGACTTTCTTCAGGTGAGTTTATTACCTATTTACTGTATATAGAAGTATACAATAATACATGTATTTCTTTGGCTCTGGTTTTATTTTTTGGCGCGTTTGTCTGCACATTTTTAGCGCCAAATTGTATATAGGTTCGGTGTGGCAGGCTGCGCATGCGCCGCAAGACGTCGACATCGATCCCGTTCCCGTAATCGTCTTTGTCCAACAAATCACATACACATAACCAAGCGATTTCTAGCGCTGCAGTTGAGCCTGAAAAAGGGCAGGCAAGCAGCCTGTCTGACTGTCTGTCTGTCTCCTTGACGTTGATTTTCTACCACCTTTCATTGTCGGTCCTATGTACGTCCGTCCGTCCGTCCGTCCTTCGTCCTCCCATTGTGCGCATGTACTTTTTTTTTTCGGCTGCCTGCAGCCAGGTAGTTTTATTTCCTTTGTGTGCTTCCTTAACAAAATTATGAAGCAACTAAAATGCATGTTTCATTTTTTTCCGGTTCGCAAGGTAGGGTGCCTTATTTATATAAGTACATACTGAGATGGTATGTATACAGGACAAAGGCAAAAGTTGTCCTCGTGTTCTTCTGTCGTCTTCCTAGGCTGTGGATCAAGGTGCACCGACGGGTACATTGCTAATTACTTTGGTTGGGCGTGCACAAATCAAGTTTATTAAGGAATAAGGAACAAGGAGCAGCTGCTTTAGGATTTGGCACGCGGTAAGTAAGCTTACACCTAACTTATGACCATAACTTATATGCTCATTTTTTTATTATTCTGTTTTCAGTAACCTGGCCTATTGAAGGCACCATTATAGCCGCCTCCAAAACCGCTGCCATAACCCTGACGATTGTGATTGTTGAGCACATCGAAAGGTCCCTTATGTACACCATCCTCTTTATATTCAGTGTTCATGGTGAAGCTGTGATCAAAGTGATCACGTTGTCCGGGTTGAGATGGTGCAAAGTGTTGTTGGTTCTGATAGCTCAGCGGTGGCAAGTTTCCTGGATAGCCTGGCTGTGGTCCTGGATAGCCAGGATAAACTGGAAATGGCACTGCCTGTGGATAAGCTGGGTACTGTGGCAAATATTGGCCTGGGTAGCCGTAGCCAGGATATGGATTTTGAATTGGCGGATTTGGTATTGTGAGTGCAACCTGTGGATAGCCTGGCGCCGGAGCTGGATATCTAAATGGTCCTCCAACCGGCAGAGTAGGATAAATACCAGGAGCCACACGATTGCCAGGAGGATTCACACGACTTTCAGGAGGAACCACACGATTACCAGCAGGACCCACATGAACATCCAAGGTGCCAATGCCACTGCCGCCGCTCTCATGTGCCGAAGGTTCATCAATATCATTTGAGGTATACCCGGCACTTGGCTGTTGAACGGGTAGCTGCGTTATCTCTGGATACAGTTGCGAGTTGAGATGAGCACGTTCATGATGACGATTACTGCTTATGCCTCCAGTCAAGGTGGAGGCCAAATTAAATTCGGTCTTGGAATCCTCTCTGCTCTCATCGCGGGAAAAGTGTGATCCCTGGGTTAGACTGATGGTCAATGTGAGCAGCAGCTGAACATAAACAAATCCCCAGTGCATGTTGCTGCCTACAATGAAACTGGACCTTCAAAACTGAATCGACAAGTATTTAAAGATGATACGATGCCGAGAGACTGTTTGGGGTTATCTTTAAGGTCAGATTCATTGAGAAATGAATAACAACACGAGTACTCCAGAAAACGAATTCAAAATTCTCTATTTAATTTAAAGAGTGCCAAACTTAGATGGGATCGTTAAGACAGCAGCTGTAAACAAACCTTGGCTTAGTTCTTCCAGGAATCCAAGTGAGCGACCTTGCGTATTCGTAGTCCATCCGTTTGACCGATAATTTCTAGAAATATTGTCATTATTTAAGACCCATACATATTCACATGGTTTCATCTACATATATTCTCATATATTCACTGTTATCAGCATGTGTTCCCAATGCTATAAAAGCATGCATCCATCGCTGGATGATCATAATACAAATAATAAATTGAAGTGAAGATGCAGCTCATGATTGGATTACCTTTTCTGGTGCTTTTTCTCCTTGTGGGATCAGAGGCCAAGCCCACATTCGACCGGATGGCTGAGATGCTGCTCAACGTGCTGGATGACGGACCACAATACGTCCAGGAACCATATAGACATCCTGCACATCCCGTACATCCCGTGCATCCCGTTCACCCAGTACATCCCGTACATCCAGGTGGTCCACTCATACAGGAGGGATATGATCATGGCTATGATTATTACTATGGAGGAGGCAGCTCTCATAACTATGGCAATGCTGGATACCAGTCACCTCCCCAAGACTATTACCAGGGCTCCGTCAAAGGTTACTATCCCGAATCACAGTATCCCCAGTATCCCCCGCAACACCATAATCCCTATGGACCCTCTGGACCCAGCTACGTACAGGGCTATGGAAGACCAGCAGGTGCTGCTCACTCCTCAGTGGGTGGCTACAAGCAACATGGTTACTAGAGTCCATTTGGATATGTGATACGATGTGTCCTATATTAATTTGAAATCATGATACGTTATAGTACGACATTATTCATAAGCTGAACTACAACACATAATTTATTAAAAAAGTATGCCCTTCTCTATAAAATTTTTTAATGTTGTGTGTCAACTCAACGAACCTGTTTCGAGTATTCACTTTATTCAGATTATTCACTTTGTAGAAAGAAAGAGAGAACTCGGATTCTCTGAGGTTACTGAGCCGTGCGAATTTACATAAAAATTTTTGTTTATTAATCTAAAAAAAATATATATAGACAGTCAGGGTCGAACAAATAGCACACACAGTTAAATAATTAATTTCTTCCATTTAGTTAATTAATTCTGAAAGTCTTTGACGATAATTCTGAGAAATATTAAAAAACAAAAATGTGTATTTTTCTGTGTATATTATTAATATTGACTTAACTAAATGCTCATACATCTTTCTCTATCGCAGCTCATCGTCTACGTATATCAATGCCTTCGGCTGGAGTTTCCTCTATAGGATTTGGGACATACTGCAATGAGCTGGGGAAGATGATATGACGCAGTCGGGAGAGCTCTATTGATTGGGAGTATGTTGTGGGTATTGGTAGTGGTGTTTGCTTTGGCGGTGGCACTAGCGGTGGTCGATTTGTGCCAACGATCAGCGTATCTCCCTGATTTTGAGGGGGAGTAGGTGCGATAATAGGTGGACGATTTGTGCCGACGATAAGCGTACTGGGAGTAGTTGGTTTGGTTGGTGGTGGTGCAGTGGGTCGTGGTGTTGGTGTTGGTTCTGGGTTAACGGGACGCGTTTGTCCATTGTTATTGCCTTTAGGTGGCACCGTTGGATTTCTTCCGTTTCCAGGTGGTGTTGGTTTGGATGGTGGTGGTGCAGTGGGTCGTGGTGTTGGTGGTGGTGCAGTGGGTCGAGGTGTTGGTGTTGGTTTTGGATTAACGGGACGCGTTTGTCCATTGTTATTGCCTTTAGGTGGCACCGTTGGATTTCTTCCGTTTCCAGGTGGTGTTCCATTTCCGTTTCCCCAACCAGGTGGTGCTGGTATTGCTCCATTATTCCTACCAGGTGGTTGGGGTTGGCCTCTGCCTCCATTACCTCCTCCATTCCAACCACAGCTGAAGCGGCATCCAGGTGTATTTCCGTTTCCGCCTTGACTCTCCCAGTTGCCCCAACCAGGAGCTGGTTGAATGCCGGCTCCATTCCAGCTGTTGCCCCACTCTATGTTTAGAGGTGGAGGTGGTTGTGGGGGTCCTCTGTTGGGCTTAGACGCACCACGATTATTAGCCGGAAAATTGTTAAAGCCGTTATTGAAGCCATTGTTAAAACCGTTATTGAAGCCATTGTTAAAGCCATTGTTGAAGACGTTGTTGAAACCGTTGTTAAAGCCGTTGTTAAAGACGTTCGAACCGAATCCATTAAAGCCGAGTCCATTAAACCCGAATCCAAATTGTGGTAGCTGTGCTACGGCAGTGACACCACCCGCAGATGCAACTGCACCACCCGCGGATGCCGATGACGTTGCAATGGCAAATTGTGCCAAGCACGTGTGAATTCGGAGCAAAAGGCAGGCCATGAAGGTCGCAAGCATATTTAATCGTATTCGCGGCATGATCGCGACGGATGGAATGGAATATTTTAAGCGCCTATGCGCCAAGAGATGAGAATTCTAACTGAGGAAAGAGTGTGGTATATGTTATGCCATAAGAGATCGTTCCGATCGGATCTGTATTCAAAACCAGTCTTCTGCTTGTTTGTTTTTGCTTGAGTGGTTGACTGCTAATCAATGCAAGATGAGCGATCATGAGATTTACTCTCTAACGGAGCGTATTATGTGATCATCAAATTTGTAAACAAAATAAAAATGACCGAAAAAAAAGCTCGCGACTCGAAAGCTTGAGAGGAAATACGCGACGGATGGACAGTTGACGGATGAAGTTGGTTGTTGAGTGTCGGCTCTGGATCCGCTTAAGTGGCTTCTTTCCGAGCAGTGCGTTGATCACGTACGTGCTCTGCATGCTCAATACTTGTGGTTCCATCTGTTAACGTCCAAGTAATTCATAGTAATGCATTAAAGTTGTTGCTACTTGAATTGGCATTAGCATTATGGCAGCAGATCTCCAGCGATCCAGGTGGACGTTAAAATAAAACCATTAAGATCACTATGTGTCATCCATCCCACAATCCCGATTCCATTTGCAGGGTATAAATAGATTTGAAACGCCAAGAACTATAGCCAGAAGTCTACCGAACTCCGAACAGAATCACTCAACATGAAAGTTCCTATTCTGATCATCTTCATTTGCCTTTGGGCCAACTGTCTGGAATCGAGCAATGCTTTGTTTTTCAAGGCTCTGAAAGGACTTAAGCATGGCTACAACTATGGCGGTTATGAAAGCTATCCTACCGGCTATTCCAATAATTATTATGGAAGTTATGGAGGATACGGAGGCTATGGAAGCTACGGCGGTTCTGGAGGTTATGGAAGCTATGGAGGCTATGGAGGCTATGGCGGCTCTGGAGGTTATGGAAGTTATAGGGGCTATGGCGGTTATTCACGGCCCATTAGAAGTGGACAGCGCACAGGACGCACATACTCCGATATAGCTAAAGTTCTTGCTCAGGATAAATACCTTGGTCTCGGCGCAGGACGTTATCTTCCCAGAGCCCCCTATTCACACTTGTGGGGTTAAATTTATCAAACTTATTATATAGTTAATTATAAGCTAAATTAATGTTGAATGACGAATGTGCCGCAAAAAAACCAGAAAAAATACAGGATAATAATTATACTCTAACTAAAATTCGTTAAATTGTTGTTAGACCCTATACTTTTTTTATTGTCTTTCTTGAATTGTAACTTTAACCCGAGTTTGTCATTTTTATAAGTACCTCTATTTTGCTCTGAGTTGTGTATTTTAGTTGCTATATAAAAGTTTATGATTGGACTTGAATATGTATGTAGCAGAGACATAAAACATGTGTATTGTAGTTAGCCCTAGCTGAATGAGATTGATTGATGGTACGTGACGAAACTGCGACTAGGTCAGTTATAGAGATGGGAGTGTCACGTAACTGTCACGCGAATCACGCTTTAGAAATTGATTTTGTTCATTTTATTACTTAATAAAAATAAGATACACACAACACTATAAACTCACAGAAGCCCAGAAAAAGAAATATTGCCACCAACTAGTTTAATATTTAATATTTATTTGTTCTCGGCGATATTCATTCTTTTCCGTAAGAAGACACCAAGAACGTGCAGCACTCATGACCAGCTCCTTGGGCTTCAAGCCGCAATTCATCTTTCGATATTCACGAAGAAAGTTCAAATAGCTATTGCTAGTAACAGGACCTTATTTTTTGTTCGAAGTTCGAAGCTTTGGTGCACATCGTTGTTTAGGACAATTCTTCCGCATTAGTGCACGTAATTCTAAGTTAAAAACCAATGCGAGCAAGTTGTGAACCAAAGATAACTCGAGCAGCACCAAAAAAGTCACGATTGCACCAATAGTGACTTCTTTGGGGCGGCTCGAGTTATCTTTGGGGCACTTGCGCGTTTTGGTTCACAACTTGGAATTACTGCATTTCTTGTCTTCTTTGGTGGACAACTTGTCATTGATGCATTTCGAGGTTTCCTGCGCATACGAGCCCTTGACGGGGAGATCATGACTTTGCTCGGGAACGGGGTTTCTGTCCAAGAGATGTATCCAAACAGGATATAGTTCCTCATTTTCATAATTCCTAATTTGATAAAGTCGCCTTTGTTCCAAGCTTCAGTTCCTTTAGCCCATAGCTCCATTAAATTTAATCCGTAATATTTTTTTGGATCATATATGTGATTCGGAAACGCTATGTCTGAAAAAATAATAAATCTTTGAAAGAGTTTTCAAAAACAATTAAGATTTTGTTCAGTTTCCTATGCTGTGTAATGTTTTGATTTTGAATTTTAGCAGTTATTTAGTAAAAAGCTGGCTGGTAAAATACAACAAAATTAAAAAAAATTTAGCTCTTATTGAAATAAAGTATGTGAGTATACTGAAACTTTCGAGGGTTGAGTTCAGGGGGTCAAATCAAATAAAATGATAGGTTTACTAAACCTATACTCTTAAAAGCATATAAAGATTTAAATCTTAAATGGAAATTTACTTACCTCAAAAATAAAATATTCTTCGTTATTATAAAAAATAATATCGTTTAAAAAATTTATACAAATTATTTTGTGTCCAAAATCAGCTGGTAAAAAAAAATAAATTTTAAATTTGAGGTATACTGAATACTGAATTTTTTGGGAGTTGAGTACATAAGGTGAAGTCAAATGAGATTAAATGGCCTGCTGTGTTGTTATTTTTAAAAGAATTAACAAATTTCAATTTCTTGATCAACAAAATACCAGTGACTTTTCATATTGTTTAGTATTTATTAAAACCATCAAACAAACTCCGGAATTATTCAAAAGCCCGCAAAATGCAAGTTTAATTAAAGAAATTCTAGCAAGTATTTAAAGTAGGGAAACTATCAGATATTAGTACTTAAACTCAACAGGAGAAGACAATAAGTTTTAATATTCATTTGAATTGCATTGGATTGTGGTGTCGAGTGAATTCTAGTGAATGGGATACGTACCCTATGACTTTGTGTATTTGACTTAGATTTAGATTACTAGATTACTACTCGCATAGTGATTTAAGAGCGGTTTGTTAAAATTTGAAGCCGATAGCGGAATTGAACACAACGGCCGTCTATATGAATAACTGAAAAAGATTAAGAATCAAGAAGAATTCGAGAATCCATGGCTTTCTATTATAATAATAATTATTAATGACTTATTCTGCGCCTGTATTTGAATATTAAGCACTAAAACCTTTACTTAATACTAGCTGTTATGTTATTAATCAAAGCTAAACATGATTAAATTATTAGTTACAATAAGAAACCCTCAAGGTAAATGGTAAAAGTAAATAGAAAATACATTTTTGTAAATCACCTTAATAATTGTCTTCTCAAATTTGTTTACAGCATTTATAGCTTAAGTATTGTGTACAGTCAAGTAATTGTCCACAGAATTGGAATACTGGTTTTTTGATACATAAAAGCACCACATGTGATTCAATTCGCATTGACTCACAATCAGTAATGTTTCTGAATTGGAGAAAAATATGCTGATCGAGTGTACAGTAAGATGGTAGTTCCCCTTAGACAGTAATGGAAGTGATATTGCAGGAAGTGAAAAAAAAACAGGTGATTGCATTAGATTTGGAATTCATAGATCTCATACCGATATACGAGCAAAAAACCATAAAGAAAGGCGCACCTACGTCATTTAACAGCTGCTAATTACTGTTTAAACAGTCAGAGTTATGTTCGTTTAGACAAATCATTTACACTGTGGATACGTACAAGTATCGCAAGTCAAGATCGCTACAGATAATTTGAGATATCTTTGAGTGTAGACTTGTCTACTGCTTTTGGTTCTGAGTCAGAACGTGATTGTTGATATTTATGACTTTACGATCGCAGTGTGAATGACATTTTGACGGCACCGCGGGATGAAACAACTAGAGATCTACAGAGAGTATCGACAATGGTGCGGCTTTTTACGTGCGACGCATGTCACAATGGCAAAAACCTGATCGATAAACCGGCAACCGAATGGAAATACTCTTCTGGGTACAGATATATAAAAGCCTTCTACGCGACGACATTGAGGCGCAGTTCTTAACGGCAATCTATAGAAACAGAATGTCTCCGTTGCAAGGCAAAGGTTTACTACTCCTGCTCTTGGCCTGGTTTACTGTGCTTTCCCAGGCACTTAGCTGGCCTGCTTATGGTTATGGATATCAAACACAACGTTCGGGGCGTAGTTACACGGACATTGCTCGTGTCGTTAACCCTAATCAATATGCCTTTGTGGGCTCTCGCAATTATCCAGGACAACCCTTTTGGCCAGCAGGACGTTAGGAGTCAACAACATAGATTTTAATGTACTTAATTTATAGACCAAGAAAAATTAAATTACCTCTTTAATATACTACTATTTTATTTATTTATCTTTTTTTTTTTTTTTTAATTATTAGCGAAACTGAGATTTTAATGCCAAATTGTTGGAGAATCTATGTCTTACAATCCTGCAACATATTATAGCTGAAACCCTTACAGATTCGCCAAACCTCATCTGTATATAGTGCATTTATATGCAAGCCTAAGAATAGAAACTAAAAAAATACGCGATATATTCTCGGGAATGCTCCGATATATGGGTTTAGAAAACAAAACAATTAGTTATTGTAATTGAGGTGTTGCTTTCACGTTTCTTTTATTTTAAATATGCCTCAAGTAGTTGGCAACAAGGGCCACTCAAACTAAGCCCTGCTGCTTCTGATGAACTAAGGTGCAGATCAATAAACACTTTGCATAATATCGCTTAATGTTTACCTGTCCAATCCAATAAAAATAAACATTTTATTATATTCTACCTACAAAACAATTTTTTAAAATTCGCCCCAAATACCATCGGACCGACACCCGGAAGGGCTACAAAGACGAAAGACTTATCCAAAGAATCCTCTTGAATTTATCTAGTTTCGAAGTTCACTAATTGTTGAAAAAAAATCGGTTGTTACTTAAAAAATAGTTTTCTATTTTATTTTTAAATAAGCGCGCGATGCCACTTGCAACGCGCGCCACCTATAAAGTGGACGTACCCAAGCTGACGCCACCTATAGAGTGCGTACGTACAAAGCTGACCCCCAAGGACTGTCACCCTTGTCACAATTTCGATGTGTTTTATTGTTTTTTTTATATATAAATATATTAAATTTTGTCTTTCTTTCGCTTCCTTGCAAAAACAATCTAAAATTTGAAACAAAATTTGAAATATGTTGCCAAAACAACGGTAAAAGGTAAAGTTCTAAAAGTAGACAAATTTTATAGTGGCGGCGCTACAAACAAACAAAAGATGGCGGCACCACCATGAAACTTGACAGCCCTGGGGACCCACTTTTGAGTGAACTCACTGCAAAATGGGACAAAAATTAACTAAGCCTAAAAGTATGCACCAAAAATGAATGTAGCGCGCCGTTAAAGAAAAATACAAAAATCAATATTAATTTTTGGACTTTACATTTCCGGGGGCCTAGTTCCTTCAAATTGTCTAAAAAATTCAAAATTTTATATATTTGCTTTTCATCATTATTTGCTCTTTCCCATAAGTACAGGGTCTCATACTGTCAAGCTGGCTTCACTGTAACTTAATGGAGCCTTTTCTTTAAAAATTATTTATTTATTTAAATTAGTTTATATTGTAGTGAACTAGTGCACACTGTAATTAATCGAGAAGTTTAACCATTATGCGGTGGCGACCCAGACAATTAAAACATACGTTAATGACAAACTTACATTAGGACGCCAACAGCCACGCCCACTGACTGCATGGTCGTGCACCTGAAAGGCAACAAAGACGCTCAGTTGCCGACAGGGACAACAAGGACAAGGACAAGAATTATCGCGAGAACTCGTAGTTCGCATCATCGTATATTTGCTTTTCATCATTATTTGCTCTTTCCCATAAGTACAGGGTCTCATACTGTCAAGCTGGCTTCACTGTAACTTAATGGAGCCTTTTCTTTAAAAATTATTTATTTATTTAAATTAGTTTATATTGTAGTGAACTAGTGCACACTGTAATTAATCGAGAAGTTTAACCATTATGCGGTGCGACCCAGACAATTAAAACATACGTTAATGACAAACTTACATTAGGACGCCAACAGCCACGCCCACTGACTGCATGGTCGTGCACCTGAAAGGCAACAAAGACGCTCAGTTGCCGACAGGGACAACAAGGACAAGGACAAGAATTATCGCGAGAACTCGTAGTTCGCATCATCGTTAAAATTGTGCGCTCCAATGGTTAATATTGAATCAACATCCAATGCCATCTGGTGGATTAAAAATCCGAATGCCGGCAAGGTGGGCGCCAATGATGGTGGGCGTAAGGCATCGCTTGGCTCGAGCTTTTATCTGGATATGGTAGAATTGGTGCGCAATATATCCTTACAGGGCTACAACAAGTTGGTTGCTCCAGAGTTAACTTTGCTGGAAAGGTGGGTGACAGATAAAAAGGCAACTTGACGTTGCCTTTGCTGCATTGATGTGACGTTACTCATACGCAGCGTTGTCCCATAGAAAATTTGCAGTTGCAATTTTCACAGGGACTCGATTGTCTTTTGTCTCTACAGCTGTCCCTCTGTCAATCTCTTCCTCGTCTCATCGTCTCGTCGTCTCAACTCATTCTGTTCCGCTTTGGCATTGCATTTTTCACATTTTTCATTTCCGTTTCCGTTTTTACCTCAAAGCCCTGTGCCATGTGCGTTTATCTTACGTCCTGTGTGTTCCTCATACTCTTACACTCATACTTCATTCTTGGTTTGGTTTATTTGCAGATTAATTTGGCTGGCAGTGCACATGACCACGTTCTTCACAATGCTGGCGGTGCTCTTGCTTACTTGGGAGCAATTTATCGCTCAGTACTTTGTCATCAATCTGAAGGATCCACTTTATCCTGTTGAAAATGTTCCATTTCCGGCTGTGTCAATATGTCCCAACAATCGCATCTCCAAACAGGCCGTCACCAACTATGCTCTCGAATTGTAAGTAGCTCCAAGTCCAACACCCATCTGGTTCCAACAAATTTTCTTTCTTAGGCAAAATAATGATCCTTCGCCTCGTCAGTTGGCGTTTTATGTGGATCAATTGAAATATCTCAATAGATTGTATTTTATGGGGAATCTCAACTCCGATTACGAAGAGGATCTTGACTTCCAAGCCTTTCTTGATATTTTCGGCACCTTGAACAATGAAACTTTCTTTAACTCGAGACGCATTATGAGAATGGTGAGCTATTTGTGTCAATAAAGTTCTTCTTTTATTTCAAAATTTAATGATAGACTATAATTTACCCTATTCTTATTTAAATTTTTTAATTAAATGTTTTAGCTGGCGCCCAAATGCCAGGATTACATATTGAGGTGCAGTTTGTCAAACATTGATATTCCTTGCTTTAGTGAGGCTGCTTTTCAGGAAAGTCTTACCAAGTACGGACAATGCTGTACTTTTAATACTCAAAACAGGTCAGATCAGTTTCTTCTATATGCCATATAAATATTATTGGAATTTTCTTGTAGACTTAAGAAGCGAGATTTCAAGAATCGTTTAGCAAGTTCAGCTCAGGGTCTAACGGTGGTGGTCAATGCAAGTCGTGATGATTATTTTTCACCAATTTTAAATACCAACGGATATATTGTCATTATTCATGATGCAGATAATTTTGCTTCGATAGCTTCCTCGAATGCGCTGGAAATGTTTCCCGGACAAAGGGAAGAGAGTTTCCTAAAGATTTTTCCGCGTGTAATTGATACTGATAAAAGTTTGTACACTTTTTCACCAGTTGGAGTAAGTAATTGTAGCCATGCAGGATTTAGAGATATTTGTTTAATATAAATCTCTTTTTCTGAAGCGTCGCTGTTATTTCCACAACGAGGCCGATATGCCCAGCCAAAGGCAGTTTAAATATGTTTATACGTTTCCAAACTGCATTACCAGGTGTCGCATTCGAAGCATCATTGCGTTGTGTAATTGTTTACCCTTTCAATTACCACTGGAACTGGTGGACAACCTGGAAGGCGTCGTCTACTGCACACTTACCCATGTCTCCTGTCTCGGCCAATACCAATGTGAGTCGTCCAAAACTACTCTAGAATCTTCCTTATGCCTTAATCTTAACTTTTCAGTCAAATGGAATAACGTGCTAACTGAACGGGTGAGAATTCCAGGCCTGGAACGTGAAATCGAGGAGGCACTGTACTGTCCACAGTGTTTACCCTCATGTAATGATGTTCAGTATCGCGTCTCCATGAGCATGTTGCCCATTGACAACTACCTGGCTACTCTCAAGACTAATGAGAATAACGATACAGAGTTATCTTCAGATATATCCGTGCTGAGAGTTTACTTCGGGGAACCCTATGCTCAACTCTATATGAGATTGTTGAACAATGAATGGTTCGAAATATTCAGTAAGTAATCGTTGGAGATATTGTATCAGATTGTAATTCATTTTAATTAATTCTTAGGTACCATTGGAAATATATTATCGATATTGTTGGGGTTTTCTGTGGTGGCTATTTTCGAGCTGCTTTTTCACTTTCTAAAGTTCTTCTATATGGCCTGCAATCGTATAATAGATCGAAACATAGCTAACAACAAGGCCAAAATTTTGGATGCCTCCAAGCTGCACATTTATCCGTAAACATTTTACACAGAATTAAAATGGTCTTAATATCGTTACCAGAAACTTCAAACCTCTTTCGTTACATATAACAATTAGTTTTAATTTGCTAGTCTACTGCATTTATACGATATGAAAGCACTTTTACCATACGCTTGTTCACAGTCAATCTGGCTTGTAATTCAGAAAATCAAAACGAAAATACATCTACATATTCATAATCACAATCATTTGCCTGGCTTGTTATCCTAGATGGGAACAGAAATCAGAAAAGGCATGACCCACTTGAGTCCTGCTTGCGTTGATGATGATGTTTCCGTTTCGCCTGACATTTAACGCGCGTTTAACTAATTTCATTTTAAATTGTTGACAATTAAGGGAAATTGCCAAGACGAATCGAGAGGCAGGCCTAGAGTCTAGGAAATGGAGATGGGAGAAGGAAGAACGTGGTGGAACACCACGTGCCATGTCGCAGTTAATTTGTTGGCAATAAGTTGAAACACGAGGCCTAATTACAACAACACGCACGACATGACTGCAAAATTTTCATTAAAATGAGCCAACATGTAGAGGCACTTCATCCCCTCTCTCTCCACCCCTATCCTAGTCATTGCCCCTGCCCCATGACCATGACAATGACAGGACAACCGGTAGCTGCTGGAGGTCGGCCTACAAAAGGCTCGCAATGCGTTGACTGCCGCAACAGTTGCAATCCAGAAACGGGCTGAGTGAGTGCCAAACATGGTATCAATTAAAGAACGGGAACACCAACGTTTGGCGGTTGGACACGCCGTCTGGTGGATACCCCGACCCACCAATAATAACCAACCTGTGGTGGTTCAAAATGAGGAAACTGTTCCACAGAAATTGTCATTTTGCGCCGCGTTAAAGGATTTGCTGGAAAATCTCTCGTTCCATTGTTATGGGAAATTAGTCGAGCACGGATATCGCTATCAGGAACGGTAAGTAGCTCTACCAGTGTCATTCTGTTCTCGTCCTGCTCGCAGTCCTTTCAATTAGCCCCGCAGTCTCTTCTGGCTCATTTTCCATATAACTGCGTTGAGCGTTTTAGTCACATTCGTTTGGAGCACGTTCTACGACGAAACGGAGGCACTGGTGACCACCATATACAACCCTCAGTATCCTGTAAGTAATGTTGATCTGCCCTCTGTCTCCGTTTGCGCGATGAATCGTATTTCCAGCCGGGCTGTCTGGCAGTATGCCCAAGAACTGTAAGTGTAGATTCTGTGTTATATAGTAGATTCCTCCAATCAATTCTCTATAGCAGCGACAAGGATCCCAAGCAGCGTAATGCCAGCTTCTTTTATAAGGAACTCGATGCCTTTGGCATGTACTACGGTCCTGAGGAATTGGTCGATTACGATGGAGTTCTGAAACTTCAGGGATTCCTTGATAGTCTGGATACAGACCCAGATGAGCTGTTCTTCAATACTAAAAAACGCATGCGAGATCTAACTCCTAATTGCAGTGATATCTTTGTGTCCTGTCGCTTGGCTGGTAAATCCTTCGATTGCCTGAGGCATTTTAAGGAGTCGCTAACCAGCTATGGATTCTGCTGTACCTTCAATTTACGTGGAAAGTATGAAGAAATGTATATTTATCTATAGATCTATATATATGCTTAGCTATCTAGTTAATAAATAGCCATTTGGATATATATCTATGTTATCTCTCGTCATATATCTGTCACTTAATCTAATGATAGATAGTTCGATATTTTTTATATTCCATACCCATCTATCTGTCTATCTATCTATAATTATATTTTTCTATCTAATAGTCTATCTATCTATTTATTCTGTCTACCTACCTATTTATCTATCTGTCTATCTACTTATCTATCTCTTTTTCTGATCTGCTTTTCAGCTACTTCAAGGAGCGACCATATCTGCAGCGTTTTTTTGGAGCCGAAATGGGTCTTGCCTTAACCTTAAAGTCCTCACCCGAAGATAATTTCTATAAGCTACATCAACGTGATGGATTCGCGGTGAGAAAATGACCCTCAGTATAATTATCATCCTATCTATCCACACATTTGAGCAGATCATTATCTATGAACCCGGTAATTATCCTGATCCGCAATCTGGGGGCGTCTCCATACGATTTATAAATACTGGAGAAATTACTCAGCTGCCCGTGCATCCCAGAATCTTTGAAACCGTTCCCGAGGCACGTCATATGAGTCCCACTGTAGTGAGTCCATGTGGTAGTAATAGTCAACTGTCAATCAATCATTGAGTCAATCAATTTTTAGCGCAAATGTCTCTTCGCGACTGAGAACACAAGAGTTCGTCACAACTTTAATGGTCGCTATACATTCAGTAAATGTATCTCAGCCTGTCGAGCTCGCAGCATCTTTAGTTTGTGCGGCTGTCTGCCCTTCAATATACCAATAATGTTCATTCAGGGCAACGTGGGTCGAGTTTTCTGCACTCTCCAGCACATGGAGTGCCTCAGGCGCTACAAGTGTGAGTAGATTGTAGAGGAAGGAGTATTTGAATACTTGTGATTCTAGGATAATTGTTATAGTTAAATGGCTGAATGTCATCACCAGTCGCGTCAATCTGACTGGTCTGGAGCATGAACTGGAGGATGCCCTATACTGTCCCCATTGTCTGGCATCCTGCTCGGAGATTCGCTACCGTGTTCGTGGTGCCATGACGCTAGCTCTGAATGGTTTATATAAGTCCGTGCTGTAAGTGGAAAGTTTTTTTTTTTAAATTAAAATGTAAGAAAATTTTTAGTAAAGAAAAATTCCCCATGATTTTTTCTTAAAATTTGGTAGAAATATTTACTCAATTTTAACTTTTTAATTACCAAATTTTTTTTTTTTCAAGCTTTAATGATGTAGGGAACGTAGTGCGACATAATTAGGTTAAATGAAATCACTAAATGTATTAGTACGATAAGTTTTCCTTAAGGTCTGCTAGAAGTCTTAACCTAATTTTAGCTTTGAGCAATTTAATTTTATTAAACATATTCAGATTGAAATTAAGCCAAGCTAAAAGTTAGTTCTTGTAGTTCTTGGAGTTTTCAGTTACCAAACTTGTTACATTTTCACTTTGATAGTTGTAAAATATTGAGATACTTTTTGGGGCATCCTTGATAGGGTTACGTTTACCCTTCGTCGGTTGCCATAAATGAGTTTAATTTTGCAGCAACAGCAACAACATCGATGCCAATAACAGTTATGGCCATGACAGCTCCGACTTGGCCGTTGTGCGTATTTACTTTGCCGAAACGCACATTCAATACTTTCGGCAGATTATTAAAAATGCCTGGTATGAGATCTTCAGTGAGTCCTGCTGTATATTACAATTTTGCATATACATATGTATATTGTATACAGTATGTATGTACATATATATTGTGCTCTTCCTTTGCTTCCAGGTACAATTGGCAACATCTGTGGCATCATAGCGGGCTTCTCATTGATTGGCATCTGCGAGCTACTATTTTTCCTAGCCAAACAATTATGGCATGCATACAAAGCGGAACTGAAGGCGGAATTCTGCCACAGTCATAGCCACGCCCATTCCCGCTCTCACTCCAGGACTCATGCCCATTCCCATACCCAATCCCATTCCCATTCCCGATTCCGTAACCGGGCTAATGGCCGTGCAAAGGCAACTCAGCAACCATTGGAACTTCTCATACTACCGTAATTGAGCGAGAGTCGAGTCCGTGCCAATTTTAAAGCTCACTGACTTTTATACAGTTCCTCTTTTTACGCATTCATGTAGTGGAGTGTGTGTAGTGTGTGTGCGTGTGTGTGTGTTTGTATAGTTGTTGACCTGCGTAACAAATGTTAATTATCGCACACTGAGCAGCTGCCAGCTGATTGTAGGCCGGGAGCAAAACTCAAGTGCACTTACTTTGCACTGTCACATAAAAATAAACAGCACCATGAGACAATCAGAAGGAGGAGATGGAGCCTTCTGGCTGGTCAGGAATGGTCCCCCAACAGTCTTGGACATTTGCCCACTTTCAGTTCCAGGAGTTGGACAACAGGACAGCAGTTGGCAGTCAAAACAGTCAACGGTTATGGACCACAAAATTCATGCAACGCCTGCTAAGCATGGCGAACTATTATCCTTGGCACAGGAATTCGCTTGGCTCTTGTAATCAAAATAAATTTTTATTTGTTGTCCTTTGCCGACATTGGCAAAAATGGGTAAACAAATGAAATGAATATCAGCAGTTCAATTTGGCAAATGTATCCTTCAATTTGTGTTGTAATATTTATTTAATTGCGATTGAATATTTATTTATTTAATGAACATAATTTTTCAAGAAAATAATTTGATTAGACAATGAAAATAAAAGTAAACAAAATACAAATTCAATATCTTAAAATATTGCTAGTTTCAATATTTTTTAATTTTAGTAAAGTTTACTGTTTTTATTTACTGTGGATGTCTGTTTGATTTAGTTATTTGTTGAATTTTGCTTAAAGTAGTTTACAATAAGTATTAAAGTGGCTTTAAAAACAAAAACTTAAAGTATTAACTACTTAAATGAGCGTGGAATTGAGTTGCATAATTAAACAAATATTTAGTGGGTTTATTTAGAGTAAAACCAATAAAGTTCTATATCCAAAGATTTTCTTGCATTTCCAGCGCATTTTAACTTAATGAAATTTTTGTGTGAGTTTTAACTTTGCAATTGATTTGCACATACACTGCTGGCGGGCATACACATACATGTATGTACAATGTACAAATATGCAAATTCTTTGCGTAGTATCTGAAAATTGAAATGATTTCCGTTGAATTTCCAAGCGGGTTTGTTTGTTTTGCCAAGCATAAAACTGCCTAAAAATTGCAAAAAAAATTTTAAATGAACACACTGGAGTGGAGTGTATTGGTGTTTCTGTCCGAATGGAATTCGTAGATACATGGTAGGATTGTGCCAACAACAGAGCAACATAGGTAAACAGTAGAAAGCGAGAAAAAATAGGAAAAGGAAAACTCACCTGGCTTCAGTCCAGAGCACTTTTCCCCTTGCCTCCGACTCTAGCAGCGAATTATCGTACAATACAATATGTATATTGGATTATTTCGTTTGTGCGAGTTCCCTAGGCTACCTGATGCCCACTCCAAACACACATACACACGCATACACACAGGGTCTATAAAAAGCGTCTGACTCACTTAGAAAAAGGCCAGCTATGTGGGGATATCATTTTAAATAGGCTGGTTAAATTAAGTTAGCTTTTACAGACATTAGGATATATTAGTATATGTAGAAGTAAAATTATGCATATTTATTACTTATTTTCTAGCTCTGTTTTTCTTAAATGATACATAAGTATTATAGCCGCTTTGTTCCATTTATGAATATAGGGTATACATAAAATCTTTAAAAATACATTTGAATTTTTACTGAATTTAAAGGCACTGATAGCTGGCGATGTTTATTATCTTGCTTTATGTAATCAACTGTAACTTCCTATATGCATATATGTAAACTCTAATAATGACAACAAAATTTACTAGTAATAAATTACTATAAATGCATGGAACTCTCTCTCTAATGATCCACAAGATAAAACAACCCCGACACGTGTCGACAACTTTCTAAATACATTTTAGGGATTCAATCTGTAAAGTTCTCTTAGTTTTCTGTTTGAGAGCTTCTAAAAATAAATCTTAAAAGATTTTATTGCTGGAGAGCAATACTGAAGCCAAGTGAATGCTATATTCAGTTTTCAATGTCAGAGATCAGAAACTTATTAAAAGTTTCCTGGAATATATATTTATTTATAGAAGGCAATCAAAAGTTGGTCAATTAAATATTGTGTTTTCTGTAAACGTAAATGAGAACGAAGAGGCTTTGATTAAATTATTGAGAATGAATTCTCATAATCTTTTGAAAAGTTTACTTATATCATTACGATCTTGAAATGGTCCAAACTTCATGGAGTTATAGAAACTCTTTAGATCTGCGTCAGTTCAATGTTTTAAAAGTTACCTTTTGCATTTTTATATCATCTGAAATTTCAAAGCTGTGTTTTATTGAAAAACTGTAAGTGCTTGAGTTGTGAGTACCTCCCAGGAAATTCCATACCTTTTTGGCGCATAAATAAAGCTTAGCCTCCTTTTTCGTGGCCTTATGGGGTTAAGCTGGCGGCAAAGCGCCCTACTAAGACCATTAAGCATCCTCTGCGTCAGTGTTAGCCGAATTTCAATGTGTACCTCCCACCTCTCCAAAGCCAAACCCGAGCTACCATTTAAAGCACTTTGTTTTTAACCGGGCTCTGCGACTTTCTATTTTTTTCTTTTCTGTTTTCTTTTTGTGGTTTTTTTTTTCTTCTCTTCTGTTTTTTAGGGGCTGTCGACAGGAATATCGTCGCTTGTCGCAGGCGACATCAAGTTTTGTCTGCCTTAGCTTTTCAATTTGGTTTCTCGCTGTTGTTGCCTTTAAAAAGGACTGTTGAATTATTAAAGAGAGCGAGATAAAGTGTGAGGGAAAGAGAGCGCGACAGTTTTAAGAGTTTCCCTTTTGTGTTTGTGTTTCGTCTGCCTCTTGTCTGCGGTCTACATAGCTGCGCTATCATGAATAAACATGCTAACAAATTACGATACTTGACTAAACAAAAACTCGTGCGCACACCTGTGAATGGTGAGTGAAGAACACACCTGTGAATGATGATTTTTTCCTCTTTTTTTTGTTGTCAATAAGCAGACAACGAAAACTAGGCTAAGATTTTAATGGCAAAGTTACTTCCAGTTTCTTAGATTTGATGAATGAAAGTTACAAATATATACATCTACATAAAAATAATGTTTGTATGCATTTGACATAATCCTATTTCATATTGATCGCAGCATGCGTCATTGCATTTCTAAGTATGGCTAATGCTCAGCTTAGTAGCCACTTCTCCCTATACTCCTATTTCCCCTCTACAACTTTATTCACTCAAGTGTGCCCAGGCGTAGTCGAGACGCTCTATTTGTCGTACATTGCACCCACATCTACTCACCAAATGGATTCCAAATTGGGAACCAGACTCGCATATTTGAATGCGTAACTGTCAAAAATATATGGAATGTTTTGTGAAAACCCCCCAAAAACAGACGCCCACTCAAATCTCACCCTCACCCTCAAGCCCAGCTGCGTCTAGAGTCTAGAGTCTAGACATCAATCAACACCTTGGCCAAGTTGATTGACAGCCGAAACGACAGCATGAAATATAAATCTGTCATTTGCATGTTGAGTTTCGTTTGAAATCAATATGAATACTACTTGAGCAGTTGTTGTTGTTGCTTTGGTTGTTATTATTATTGCTAGCAAAGTCAATTTGTCAAAAACATGCCGCTCCCAATCCTCGGCCTCACTCAAAGGCTTTTCATTTTCAGTTTGTTTTTGGCTCAACAAAAACGAAGAAAATGAGGAAATCAGTCAATGTTTTCCTCTGTTTGCATTGCAGCTTAAAAACAGATTTTTCTCACCCGCTGCACGAATTATAAAAAAAAGCAAATATAAATATTTATACATATGTGGGCTTTTTAAAAATGAAGAAAATAACCAGCATATTTAATTAATACAAAATAAATGATTGGGAAATAAATTACATAAATAAATTTGGTTTTCGAATGCAGCAGACGTGAAATTGTTATTTGACTATAATAAATGCCCCCTGCTCACTCCATGTCTCTTCCATTTGCCGACTATTTATTTAAATCATTTAATTTAATATTTATATACATACTTGTGTATTTATTAAACATATTTACGCGGTGCACTTATCCGAATGTTCTTTCAATCTGATTCTTGAAAGCTGTGCAGCTGTATACTCTGTGTGCTATAAATAGATGGGGTATTATCGCGCTTGTTTAAGAAATCTTATACTATTGGAATAAATTAAAAACATAGAACTTATCATGAATAATAATAATAAGTTATACAAATAGTGATCTTAAATAATTACGTACACAAAAATTAAATAATAGGCCATTTATTTAGAAATTATCGTAAAGTAAAAATTTAAATAACATACGAGTACAGCTGACAAATTAATTTAATTATCTTATAACGACGTATCTGAAAATTGCACACTCTCCACTTTAATTATCTTTCCTCTTCCTTTCCTTTCTTTTAAGCGAAAACATTTCAATGAAGAACACAATCGTATTTTAAATGCAATATTCAATTGCATTACACATATCTTAATATTCATTCAACGCTCAGTAGGGAGTTGAAAATACGGATACCTTGAGAGAAGGGAGTCTGAAGTGAATGGAAGAAAAAGGACGCTTGGATTGAGTTCTCTCTGGGAAAATTGCTGTTTATGTTTTACACGCTGCTTGTAATTTTCGTTGGCGAAAATGGTGAAAATATCCTGCAGCTGATTTTTAATTACGAAAATACAAAAAGAAAGTTGTTGCGATTCCATGTATGTAAACACAATCACGCACATGCACACGCCCACACACACACACACACACACACACAGGCAGACAGACTCACAGATACAAAAACACACACTCTTACAAGTGACTTCCTAGACCTCAATGAAGCCGTCTGGCATTTTCTGAGCGCGAGTGTGTGTGTGTGTGTGCGTGTGTTTGTGTTTGGCAGCAGATTTCAATTTTTGTGTGTTAATTACATTGCCAGCATAAGTTCAGCCTCCTCTTTGCCCCTTGGCATTGCATGGGCGTGGCATGCCGCACCGCCTCCATTTTGAAGCTCGTTGTGCTTGTGTTAAGCATTTTGGCGCTTCTGAATGTTTAATTATCAAAAATTTGCACTTGATCCTTGTTGGCTCTTTCTTTTTGGGCCACATTTCGTTTTATGGCCATGTGTGTGTCTATGTATTGGGCTTATGGTAATTGTATGCTCTTTATCTGGGTGTGTGTGTCAGCGTGTGTTCCTAATGTTTTACAAGTACTAGATACTTACTTTTTGCTTGCGTTTTGCTTATCCGGCCAAAGGACAAGGGGCCGAGATTAGGATGAAGTGTACTCTGTGGCCAAAAATTTGATTTGCTTATGCTGGAATTTTGCATAATTCAAGCGAGTTCCGCAGAGGCCAAGCAAGTTGGCCTCTTGTCTATTTACTTATTAATGCCTAACATTCCACTAACAACAGCAACAAAAACAAGCAAATTATTTATAATTACAACTGAAGTAGAAGATGGAACAGAAACCGAAGAAGAGCAACAAAAGTCGCCGCACATTTTTCATTTTTATGCCTTTTGTGTGGGCGGAACAACAACGACAATTTAATGCCTTTAAAACAGCAAAATAGCGTTAAAGCAAAGGAAACGAAATAATATAGAGAAGTAGGAGTTTTGTATACCATACAACGTTCCTCACACAGCACTGTCCGGGTTGTTCCGGGCCTTACTGTCTGCCGGATTCCCGTTTCTGGTTTCTCTTATTATCCCGTTGTCGCCTGACAAATAAACACACATACTGTCCTCTAAAAAACCAACAACATCAACACAAACAACCCAAACACAAACACCAACAACAGCATCGCCAACAAGGGCATTAAATTAAATACATAAATCATATTTTTGTGTGTGACGACAGGGTGTTCGCATCCTGGATGAGGGGAGTGCGGTTCCAGTAAGTGGTGTTGGCGGTCCACAAAAAGAAAGACAGAATGAAGAACATAAAAGAGAAACAAGTTCAAAATGTTTAAATAAACAGTGTCCGTTTTGGAGATACTACGTTGTCTAAAGTATCTTGGTATCAAAATTATAAAGAAGATGGCGATGCTCCTTAGAATGAAATTTAATTTCAGTCAAATTATAGTTTAAGAATCTATTTTGTGCAGACGGAAAAATGAATGAATGTTAAGATCAGCATGTGGAAGAATCTGTGGAAAATATTTGCTTGAAATATTATTTAACTGCAATGAGATTTGTAGAATTCTAAGGATGCCCAAAATCAATAATCACAAAATGAGATAACAAATTTAAAGTAGCACTCTATTTCTGTGATTAATGCTTACTTATTGTTCTCCTATAAAAACAGATCAATTACATGACTTATCTATATTCTCTGTCGATTCAGTTTACTTGTTTCAAGTTTTTTGCAACTATGGTATACCCCATTTCTGTCAAAAGCAGAGGGCACTCAAATGAAAAGACAAATAAAGTAAATAGGGACAACTTTTTTTGTTGTAATTATAAATGTCTAGCAAGTACAGAGACACAGTCCCAGACATTGTTTATCATTTTTCAGGGGTAATGCTCTTTAGATGCGGAACAAGGTCCAAACTTGTCTTAAAGTTCAAGTTAACGCTGAGCTACAGCTTAGGATAAAGCACTACCATAAATATGTGTGTTAAAAGACCCAAATGATGAATGATTGACGTCAGACACAGTTACATATATAATCTTAAAAGTATTCTTACTCTTATTATAGCAGCAAGAAGAAGATTGAGGAAAGGCGTAGGAGACTTTAAAATTCACGTAAAAATCTAACGAATTGCCAGACATTTTGAAATGTTATTTTAATGAAAACATTAATAGCAATGTTATTTAATTAAAATATTCATTTGTTTCTAATATTTTATTTAATAAAAATTATAGATCCTTAACAATGTGTGAAGTACTGCATCGATTGTCGTTACTAAAAAATATACTATTGTAAAGAATATAATTTTTTTTTACTATTTATTGTGAATTAATTCGCTTTTCAAAGTACTAACATTCGCAACTCATTAATCGAATATCGATGCTGATTAAAAGTCACATTTTGTCACATTGTGCTTAAACGAACATGAAGCGCAGCTAACACAGATACAAACACTTAAACACACACACACACATCAACACACCTGTTCCGCTTTGTGCGTATATTATCTACATAATTAATTGTTAATGACGATTATATGTAATTAACATGTTAAGGCTCTTCCATAGGGTTGAGTGAGACGAACCATGTGCGACTTTAATTTATGCGCGAGATTTAAAATCAATTTTTGCATTATTTGCTAAATCAAGCGTAAATGCGATAAATTAATAGTTAAAATCAGCATAGAATGAATTTGTATTTATTAAGTGCATTGAAACATGTTTAAATAATTACCTTTTGTTATTTACTAAAAAGAAATTAAAATCATTTGTTCTTTCATTTATTTGTCTCATTTCTCATTTGGCTAGTATTAAATATTAAAAGCGCACATTCTGTTGACTTTTGAAACGTAAAGGCTTTTCTATTATCCTTCAGAGAGGAATCAAAGTTTCTCAGTCTTTGTGTGTGTAGAAGGAGTGTATTTGGGTTGGGAGGTTGCATAAATAAATTTACAAATCGGTTTATCCCAAAGCTTTTGGGCTGACTTTGCATCACTTTTGATGGGTTGTTTGTCTTTTACGAGCACAGATTGTTAATGCAAAAGTTACTCCAGACTCTGAATAAAATAAAAAGTCGAAAGGGTGTCGAAAGTATTCCCCTTCCCCTATTAAAGAAGCTTGACATAATAATTTTTGCACGTGGCTTTTTAATGCGCCACCTTTCAAATATTTGGCTTGTATTTCATTTGGTTGAACAAATTTTTGATGATTTGCCGGCGAGTTTTAGAGCTCAGTTGTCACTTTTAATTGGTGCATATTTAATATGCTTCAACTCTTACAACTCTCTCATTACTTGCCACATTTTATGCCCTTTTCATGACGTGATTTTTACTCCCCCTTATGCTTTCATTTTCATCAACAACCATTTTCCTGCCGCGTTGCATATTTTAGTATAATGTTTGCTCTCCCGAAATGCTTGTAATACATTTTCACAATGCCCATTTTCATTTCAGGGGCCTGCACATAATTTCTATGCGAGTTGTCGTAAAAAGTGCATAAAATAAATGTGCACCCAAATGATGCAGTTAAAATAAACAGTAAAAAGTCCAACTAGTTAACTGACCAGGCGTAATCGGTGAGTGGATACCCTGTAATGTAAACAAATCTTAATTGTTCGACAGCTGGGTTTCTATCCAAAACAAAGCATAGTTCCTTAAGTTGTGGGTATGAGCCTCGAAGGAATATACCCATTAGTCATTTTTTATGAGAAGGTATGCAAATGGTGATTGGTAGCTAAATGGGTGAAAGTAAAGGTTATCATAAACAAAACTAAAACTATTCTGTGCTTAATAGACTTCCCTGTCTTTACTGAGAGTAGTAAATAAATTTCTATCAAACAGAAAATTGATAAAGGAGAAAGGACATTAAAATGGTTAGTTCTTTAAACTTTGCTTATCATTAATATGTATTTGGAATAGGCTTTGATATTTTAGTTATTATTCTATATTTGTTTTTTTAATGTCAAGTGAAAGCAGTCGTCAAAAAAATAAAAAATTTAATTTTAATGTGTCCAATGAAAGAAGGGAATAAATGGCAGAGTGTTATATATCGCTGTCTATTTATAAATAAGCATACTCTTGCAGAGGGTATTATAATTTTGTCCCTAAATGTGTATCGCATTGAAGGAGGTGTTGTAGACCCTATAAAGTATATACATTCTTGATCAGAACGACGAGCTGAGTCGATGATGCCATGTCCGCCTGTCCGCCAATTGGTTAAAAAATGAACTTTTAGTTAGATAAACTTTTTTGTTTCTTAAGATATTGTATCGTTATATATTAACTGACCAAATTTAGATAAAATTCTATATCATAATCCTGTCATATGTCGAAATTTTAATACAGGTCTCTGCAAGGGTATGAAGTCTTTGGCGTTCCAAAGATAGTTTGTGTTGTCTTTGTATTTTGATATTAAATTTAGTACAATACCTTTGTGTATACCCAATAACAACAGATTTAATTGGGGGGTATATAAATAATAATTGGCATTGGTAACGCAATGGTCGGGAGTGAAGGGTCAACATCATTTGCCGGGCTCGTTCAGTCGTTCACTGCGCTTTTCTGCGTCATTTTAAACGATGATACTTAAGTTTCCATTAAAGCACTTGCCGCGACCATCAATTCAATATCTGAGCGAGACCGACGCACCGTCTGACCGTCAGATTGTCGAATCGTCCACTTGGGCCAGTTGGGTTATTCGAGTGCGTAGTTTCTCTGCTGGCACAACCACTGAAGTCAAGCATGCACTGCGGTTTTCTCATCCCAACAACAGTTGTTGTGGTTGTTATTATTGTTGTTGGTGTTGTTGGTGTTGTGGGCGGTTGGGTGGGCGGTCAGTCCAAATATTTACAGCGCACAACTTTTGCAGCAACAAACTGTATTTATTGTATGAGTACAGTACTCTTATGTATATACACATAAGTACATTAAATACAGCTGAAACTACCACAAAATTGAAGGGTCTTGCATTTTTTAAAAACTATTTTTTCTGAGAGTCTTGTTGAAAAACAAAAGAAGTATTTATAATCTAATTGTTAAGTAGAATTAGCCTTTAATAAAACCTTATGATGAATCTAGTTGCCAGCCCTGGCATTTGTGCACATAAGAGTATATACAAACATATATACCTTTTATATAGCAGCTTATTGATTGACGGCATGTAAATTAAGTGCTGGAAGTTGAAAATTTCAATCATTGAGCTGCGCACAATTTCATTAAGGGGCTTTTTTCATTTAAGCGTCACAGGCCGCAAATATTTGTACTTTAAACAGCAATAAGCATGTAAAAGCCATGGCTTAATGCATTTCGGTTTGTCGGTGTTGGCCTAAAAACGCGCTGCACCAAGTACTGCAGAAGCAACAGAAAAACAAAGGTAAAATCAGCTACCTGCGGTTTGCCGACATTTTAATACCCTAAAAGCTCTTTTAAAGAAATTATGTGGATTTTGTCGATATTCTTTCAACTTGATTTCAAAATTTGTAACTCTAATATGTAACATGATTACTAAGAAAATTTTAAATTTCCTCTTCAACAATAAGTTGAAATAAGAGTATCTTTAATGTGCCGGAACTTTACTACCCAACATTGTAGTATGTCCTAAGTACATTGGTGTTGATCTCTGTAATTTAAGAAATGTAAAGAACTTCATAACAAATTTAAATTGTCTGGTTTGGAATTACATTACAGCGATGTGGCATGTAAATCTCTGCAAGAGGTTGAAGAATTCCTTAAATTTGTCACATTACTAATAAGAACAGAATAATATCCTTAGCATTTATCCAATCCTTAAATGAGCCTAATAATAATCACGTGTATCAATACAGAACAACTTTCTTCTTCAGTTTATTTAAATTTAAATACCCTACAGTTTTATGATACTTGTATTAATCGACTAATCCTTTCAAAACGCTACATACGTCATGACAAGGTTGCTAGACCCCTGGAAGAGTATTCAAAACAAGTTTCCGGCTATGACTACGCACACTCGTCCCAAGTCCGATTGAGAATGCTTGAAATAATTATATAATTTTGCAAGCTGGAAATATTTATGAGGCCTGGGGCAAGGCGAGTGTGGAAGCCACATTGGCGTTTCATGGTTGTGCGAGTCTAATTCCTGGACTTATGGACCCCGCAAGCTGATGTGAAAATGATAAGTTTGTGGTAGGGCAGACCTTAATAATAATGATAATGTGTCATAAGGTAATTATTCAGTTGCAAAAGGTTGTGGGGCATAAATAAATATCCTGCAGTTATTTGGAGTGTGTGTTGACAGCGAAATTGATTGCAATTAATGGGAACTTTACTTAAGTGGAGGACAAGAGATGAGAGAAGGAATAGTTGGGACAGGAGCTGAGAGAGATTTGTCTGACTGTAAGACTTGTATCTTGAATCTGCAGCTGCTTACTGGAGTTGAAGTGCGTCGGCTTGTGCCTGAGTGCATTGGCTCAAAAGATGTTTGTCAGTCAAAGGCAAACAGTTAACAGAGAAGAGGGCAAAGAGCAACAAGAGCTGAGGCTAAGATGCTCTTGCATGGTTTATCAATTAGGCAAATTAGTTGGGAATAGAGGCAACTTACGAGAACTTTTACCAAGCAACTAAATGCGACTAATGAAGAGCTCAACTTAAAGCTACACTCGGTACATTAAGAAATCAATTAGTTAAGGTTACTCACAGACCCAATGGCATGCACTCCGACTGTAAACTCAACCAGGTAAGCCAATTTGACTATGTCAATATATCGTGCATACATACAAGTCAAGTCTACAGCACACAAAGGATAAAAGAGACATGAACGAATGCGAATGCCTTTCTCGGCATGTAAATATTCAAATCAAAAGCGCAATTGAATGTGCGAGTAAATGTCATCGTATCTTGCATTCAAATCTTTGATTGCCAGCTATTCAAAAAAACAGAAAAAAAAAATAAATAAAAAGAGAAGAGAGTTTATTGCACTACACTTGGCACTCAGCCAGAAAGAGAAGAGAGATGGAGAAGAGACGAAGACGGGTAGAGAAACCTAAACTCCATTCACTTACCAGCTCCTGCTTACCTGGCTTTGAATCTGGTTCTGATTCTGATACTGACTTTGGCTCTGGCTCTGGTGACACTCAGACACAGTGCTGGGAATTGACACAGAATAGCTGCCAAATGCCAGGGCACAAAGCGAAATGAGGAAGTGTTTAAAAAAGTAAGAGAGAATTTACCTGGGTAGAATCGTAGTTGCCACTGCATATAAATAGGGTAGTAGTGGTCGTGGCAACTTGGCTAAATAACAGGAAGTTGGCAACGGTAACGTGGCATTGATCTTAGCATTGGACACTCACATTGCATTACATAAGGTTGAGGTTCATGCTGAGGTTGAGGTTGAGGTTGTGCTGCTTGCCTCCGGGTCACTCATAATATTTAAGTGGGTTTTCAGTTGCGGTTCTTATTACTTTGAACTCTCAACTCAGTTGAAAATTGAAGCTTTGTGTGATTCATTGGGGCGTACTTACTTAGATTTAACTAAATTTCAAGTACTGCTTAGTTAATACCTTGGTTCATTCAACTCTGAAGTGGTTACACTTAAATAAATGTTCAGTTCTTAAGTATCCGGACTGATAGCAGGCTTAAACAAGCTCTACTATTTGATATCAAACTTGCCGACAAAACTGATAACTATTCAGAAACTACTCTAAAGAGCACTCGAAGTGTCAACTGATGAATGAATTCATTTCTGTAATTTTACACTCAGCTTTCAAATGTCTAATTAGAGTAGACTTTTAAATTGTTTTATATTTATTGCGAGGATTCAGTTAGTTCGAATAAGTAATTCTCTGGGCTTCTCTAAATAGTAGAAACTCTTCAGAGGGCTTAACTTGCTATAATATTATTTTTAGATAATATTTTTGGAAACTTACATACTACTGTAGATTTTCCTTTTAACTATTTGTTATCTATTTCTTAGTTAAGCTACTCCTTTTGGCTCTTAGATAAGAATGATGAATAATATATTATATTATGTGTCCATAGGCTTTATTTTTTAACAATTAAAACCCTAAAGAAGACTTTACTTGTCAATTATGATAATAATTTGATTTTAGTTAATGTTTCTTGAAAGTTGTTCTTAATAATTGAAACCCTAATGGTGACAATGATGATTATAATTTGATATTCAGTTAATATTTATTGAAAGTTGTCGAAATGTATATTCATTTTTTATCAGCCATAATTAAGCTTTTATTTCCTTTTAAGCAACACGTTATCTAAATTCACATACAAACTTCATTGCTTTAAACATGTTTGGCACGTGGAATTGATAAGACTTTCGAAGTTTTCGAAGCTCTTTCTTATCGTGGTATCTATTACATGAATATTGGTTATGTCAGACTACTAAAGACTATTCATATAGGTCATGGTTTGCCTTTAATACACACTTTAAGGCACCGATTGTGGCATATACATATGTCTTGGCATCTCGCGGTTGTTTGGACAGACAATTAGCACCACAGTGCGTATGATTGATTTAGTGTCAAGCTTTTATTGCATCTAAGTGCTGGTCTGGGGTCTGCTGTTAATTGATGATTGCTTGTGTTTGTATTTGTGGTTGTTGTTGTTGTTGCTGTTGTTGCTGCAGTTGGATTTCTATACTTTACACAATAAATAGCTAATAAATATTTGCGCAACATTGCGTATGCTTAATGTGTATGGCGTTGCATAAATTAAACGTCAAGCCTGCAAACAATGTGCAATAGACCAACGTCATTTAATAAATTGCACAACTATTTAAATTTCATCTGATTTCATTAAAAATTAATACAACTGGAAAATTAATTAAATACTTGTTGCCACTAAATGTTAGTTCCCCTGCCACTTATCATTCACCATTTACCATTTACCCCTTGCCACTTGTCTTTTTGGTGCAGTGATTATGGTTAGTTAGATGGCGGGCAATTAAAAGGCTCTCGGCATTTCATAAAATTACAAATTGAAAGTGCATTATAATTGACAATTTATGTTTGCAATTTTTAATGACAAAATGCCAGCATGAAGCATCCCTTCTTCTTGCTGCCCCCTCATCTCTGTTTTCATGCACTTTTCATTCACGTTATTACACATGCCATGGGGGAAATTAAAAGCCAACTGTGCCACAGTAAAAGTAAAATTGCTCAAATTTTGCACGGTTATTAAGGAACTGTAAGGGTAGCATGCTGACTTATGGGCGTAACGCCATGGGGGCGGCACTTTCACACACACACACACACACCCGCAAGGAAGAAAGGGGCGTGTAGGAGGGGCTTTTGTTTAAGTGAAGACTGCTTAGGTCTCTCAGTAGCTGAGAAGATGCCTGTAGTTAAACACGTACATGTCGGCTGCTGTGGCATCAACTTGTCTATCAAGATGTTTTCCTTTATACGAGTGTGAGTGTGTATCTATGTATGAATGGATGTGTGTGTGCGTGTGTGTATGTGTGAACGGATGTGTATTTGCTGTTTGCGCGTTCCACTTGAGGTGTCTTTAAATGCGACGAGATCTTCATGGAGTTGCCTCTGTGGCAGCTAAGCCACTGACATAACCATCTCTCTTTGCAGATGTATCTGTATCTGCAGCGTTTTTGGCGCGTATCTGCGTTGTGAAACTCAGCTGAGATGCTTTTATGTTTGGCTATATTAACTTTCTTATGAGGTTTTCAGTCTGCATATTAAGTCATAGAAAAGATACGACATACGACAAATGAAGTTGTTTTATAGAAGATGCGGCTTGTATCTCAAATGAAAGAGTTCTTAAAAGTTTAAATTAAATACGACTTTATTAATAAAATTGAAATATATTTAAGGTATTTATAGTATAGTAGGTATTAATTTGTACTAGTTTAATATTTAGTATGAAAATTTAAATTCAATACAGCTTGTTAATTAAATTGAAATATTTTCAAGTGATAAGAGATATATAATTTATATAGTTATTATGGTCTTTTATATAATTTGGCAATTTAAATTGACTACAACTTTGTTAATTGTATTTAAATGTATATAAGGAAATAATATATAGTATATAAATTTATGTATTAAATCTTAAATTGTTAAACAAATTAATTGAATACAAGTATATATAAGCAAATAATAAATATACATTTATGTAGATCTTTTAGTATACAAATAGTTAATTGACCTTATAGTAGAGTGTTCCACTGTCGTCTTGCTGTGTAGATACTTACAACTTCTTCGTTTTATATATGTATTTATACATTTATGCTAATCGCACTTGGTGCGTTGTAATGCCGCTACTTTAACTCTTTTGGCTTTTAAAGGCAACGGAAAACGGCAACGCAGCTGCCAAGCCCTTTTTTAGTCTCAGTCTCAGTTTCAGTTTCAGTCACAGTCGCAATCCCAATCCCAGTACGAATCCCAGTACGCTGTTGCAATCGTAGTCCTGGTTAGTAGTTATAAAAGGGGGGGGGGATATACATGGTACAACGTATCTCTGGTCTCGTATTTTATGCTATATTTTCACAGCATCCTTTCATAACATCGCACTGTCGGCAGCGTTCACAATGCGCTTTGTGTTCGACTTGTTTGAAAAACTATTTTACATTTAAGCGCGAAATTCCACACTATGAATGAATTTTTCATGAGCGGAGCGGACCAGACTATGGAGTGAAGTGAAGATTGGCGGACTGCAGGGGCTGCCACTTGACTTGCCCAGCCAGATCCGCAGTATGCCCTTTCTTCTTACTATGAGTATACATGATTTTGTTTTTATAGTTTACTTTTTGTATTGTTGTTGTTGTTGTTGTTGTTATTGTCGAAGAAGGCAAAAAGCTGATGCAGAACGGCATCGCATCGCCGCATTGTCCATCATTATCATCAGGAGTTGGACCGGGAGTTGGGCTGGGAGTTTTGTGGCAAGCGTAGCTCATGGGGCCTTCCTTTGGTCAGTAGTTGCATGGCATTTTAATTGAATTGATTATTTTACTGCTTGGGTGTGATGTTGTTTGTTGTACAATGGGTAAGCACGTTAAACTGATAATGATTTGCCTCAAAGTTCTTTAAACATTCAGCTACCTCGACTGTAGTCAACACAACTCGCCCCACAGCTGAAATCTTTTATCTACTGTAATTTAACCCAAATTCCAAAGGCTGCAAATTGCATTTGGAGCAAAAGTGCAACAGGCAATAAAAGCGGACTCGGTCGTTGTCTTTGACTCAGTCTTGGTCTTAGTCTTAGTCTCAGTCCCGGCCTTTAAACCAGACTAAATACGCTTGGGGGCAGCAATGGAAATTGTTTGTAATTTGGCTTTGGTTTTTGTGAGGTTCTTTGCCGCCTGGGTATGCATTGTGGGCGGTTTTTGTGGAGTGCTTTTGGCATTCTAACAAAATGATTATTGATCACTTAATAAGAAAATTCTATAGAATGGCGCCACAGACGGAGTGAAGACCCTAGAAATGTTACTTCTTTGTGTGCTTGTCTTGAAACCTCCAACGAACAACGTCTGTACTTGACAAAAGCTATTTTAATGAGCTGCACACGGTACGCTGCACTTTAATGCAAAATAAATATAACTGCAAATTGTCAGGGACGCAGCGAATAAGTATGAGAGTATCTATCACTTCAAAGAACGTTTTCGATTCCATATTCTGTACGTAAATGTTGTATACATGGAAGTAAGTTACTTATAATTCCGTTTTCTTTTGAAATTGAAAGCATCATCATATAATTGGCAATGTATTGACAACATCTCGACTGTATCTTTGTATCTGTACAGTTTGAGATAGTTTGGCCTTGATAAAATACGCTTTTCTGTCTGTCTGCTGACTGTCCCTGACAACTTGAGACAAAATAATTTGCTACTTGAATACAAGTACAAGCAAATGAACGAATCAATGCATCTGTTAGAACGCGTATCTTCAAGATACCTTTGGTAAATCTCAAGGCAAGCAACGCGAAAATAAACTAAATAATATATGAGAGGGGGCTTGGCCTGTCATGGAATTATGTTTGGGACTGGCAATTATAGAAATCAACTCGTCGATAACCAAATGGATTAATGATTTGGCAATTTATTGTATTATTTTTTTACTATTATAAGAAATGCTTTGATGCCGACTTAGCCTTAATTGTAAAAGCCAAAAACGTGACTTTTGCTGATTTAATTCAATTCATTTTGTTGCCTATCTCGATTTATATTGTACTGTTAATTTGTCTGCCAAATATAAGAAAAAAAATATATTATTAATAATAGTTAAATAGTTGGCAATTTGAAATAATTTCCCATATCGAATCGATGGTGGAAAGAAAGCGCAGCATGGGAGCTTCTTTCTTCATATTTTCTCAGAACAGTTGGCCTTCCCTTTGGTAGCTCAGCTGTGGGCGGAATGCTGACTGTGCACAGCTGGATATGATTTGCTTATTGGAATATTAATGACTTCATCTGCAGCTTAAAGCCATATTACAGGTTCTGTAGCAAATGTGACCCAAATGGGAATTTAAAAGTGAAACTGTGAATGAGACAGAACTTACCTTCAAATGCAACCACGATAGACATCTTACTTGTGACTGCAAGTAGTGTAAATATGCAGATGCAAAAGTATCTCAAAGCTTACAGATTGTCATTTGCCGATAAGCGGTGATGCTACAGGCTCATCTAAATGAAATCGAGATACATTTGTTTTGGTCGCGTTGACCCAGTTCCTTTATTACTACACAGTAGTCGCTTAATGAAAGCAAAAACTACAAACAAATATCGAGATACACGTATTTGTACTTGTAGTCATGTGTGCGCTTGGTCATGTGGCGCCTTTTGTATAATTTGAGTCATCAGGTTTTATATCGTATATCGTTCTTTGCCTCTGTCTTTATCTTTCTCTCTCTCTCTCTTTCTCTCTCTCCGGTTTTTTATCGTCTGCCATTGAAATTGCAGTAGTATTTCAATTGAGGCTCATAAATTTTTATTGTCTGACATTTTGTTTATTTATTTAAGCATTTGAGCGTGTCTATTTTTAAATGGACTGACTAACTTTCGCACCCCGTCAGCCCGAGTTAAGCAGAATCGAGAAAAGCACTTTCAAACCCCTAAAAACCAACTCTCCCCTCTGTTGGCAATTAAACGACATTTGCCAGACGCCAAGACAAACAATGACAATTACAATTGCTAAAATGTAATAAATATCTGGCGAGTATTTGCAGTTGTTATTGTTATTGCTTTTGTAGCTGTATAAATTGTGGGTGGTCCCCTTAGAATGTGTGGTAGACCCAATGGGGCAACTTCCTTGTCTTGCCTCGCCTTGCCCTGCCCCGCCTCACCATCGCCTTGTTTGACTGCAAATTTTATTGCTGCAACAGAGCGTGGCATAAAGTTTATGACTGTCAGGTGGGCGTGGCAGTGGCAACTGACTCAATATGAAATTAGTTATTGAGTGGCACGACAACCTGCAAACTTGTTGCCTTTGAACTGCCTGTTGCCGCGGCAGCTTTAGATATCAAAATAAAATTCAAATTGCGACAACGATTGCGTTGATTTATCAATATTAAAATTATTTGGTATTTGCTTATCATAATATTATAATATTTTTAATTATGCGCCTAGATTTTGATTGCAATTTATATGACAACTAAACGAGCAATAGCTTAAACATGTTTATCGAAAATAATAAATTATTTAAATTTATTTGTACTTAATCTCTTGCTATCATTAAAAATTTGAGCATTTTGAGCTTTTTGGGGGTTTTGTCCGCCATTCAGATGGTAACTAATTAGGCAGTTGCTTAAAAGTATTTATCGAAAAGTAGAAATATTTAAAACAACACAATAGGTACAGCTGTATATGATGAATGATTTAAATATTTGGGTTCCTTTTGTTTCCATTTTTGACATTTTCTTGTATATTTTCTGCCTCTTTGTAGTTGACCAACCATTTTATTGAACGGTTCTTCCATTCTTTGAATTCCATTGTAAGTTTTTCGCTTTCTAATTAGATGCCTGGAATATTTCAGCCAACAAGATATTTTGTTATTGCATCATATGCAATTTATATTGAAAATGCCATAATAAATTTCTGCTCCAGAAAATGCGAAAAGTCAAATGGCAAACTCAACTCGCATATCATCTGCCCAAGAGTCAGCTTCAGTTCCTGTGCTCGAGCATTTATATAAATGTCGCACATTGAGGTCTGCATCTGGAGCAAAAGGAATTGCAATAGGAATAGGAATATCAAAATCAACTCGTAAATGTTTTGCTCACAATATAACAAATATCCGCCATACACTGGGGACATTAATAGAGAGAGGGAGAGAAGAGCTGAGGCAAAAGTTGAAGCACTTGTCCTTTGGGAGCAACTGGGTTGAAAATGACACACCATGAAATTACATTTATGCCTGCCTGCAGTGCAAATATTTTACAGTTATGAACATGGCTAGCACATGTCGCTTTCCGCCAGTCACATCCCCTATCTCTTCCTCCATTTTGCAATGTGTCTAATACACTTCAAACATGGTCGGAGCCGACAACGACGACGACGATGACGCCCTGTCTCAATGGGTCGCAACTTGTGCGTTTGTGAATTGAGGTTTCAATGTAGTCAAATGTCACTATGCCACTTGGAGCAATTGCAAAATGTGTTGCAAATATTTATACAGTAACACATACACTTACATTGGAAGCTTGTATCTCGCCAATTATATTACTCATACGCAGTGTGTTTGATTAAATTAGTAAGAAATGTTGTTGGCAGTTATTTGCAATCTATGTACATACATACGTGTCTCAGCTAAATAATTAAACTGGCAAATTACATCCTGTAAAGTTATGTGGAGCAGAGCAAAAAGTATAACTAAATAACTGTGTCACTTGAAGGACTCACACTTCTCATGTGCATAATTAAAGAAAATATGCATCAACATGTTGTGTAAGGGTCTGAAGAACTGACGTTGGCTTAATTAAAAAACAAAAATGACTCTTTTAATAAAATTGCAACGAAATTCTATCGTATTGCAAATTGTTTCCGCTCGTAACCAGAGATGTCTGCCTGTGAAGCGGGCTCAGCCAAGCGGACAGACAGGCAAACAGAAGGACAAGTGGGACATTGGACAGACATGAACTTGCAACACCTCATTTAAGCGCCTTTGTAGTGCAAATTTTTCAGGTATTAAATTACAATTTGCCACTGTTTGTTATTGTTGTTGTTGCTTTCATTGTTGTTGCTGATGTGTCGCGTTGCAGCTACAAAAGGCAAACAATCGCACGCCAATGAACGAGAGAAATGAAGCCCAGCCCTGAAACACAATGCGCTCTAAATAAACAGACAGATAAGATAATAATATGGGTTTGGGTTGGTCGATTCCCTGTGCACACAACACCAACTCTCGATTGAAATGTATCTATAAGTGAACGTCAGTTTGAGATAGACTTTTCATGCTTCGCCTGTCGAGCGTAGGCGAAGGCAATAATTAAGACTCCAAGTATTGCAGAGTATATTAAAAAGAATTTTGCAATTAAAAACAAAAGAAAAACCTCGAACATTAATGAGTCTCGAGTAGATACTTTTAAGTACTGAGCCAATTGAAGCAATTCATTTGGCCAAGAGTAATCCATTATCAGACAGAAAAGAAGTATTAAAACAAATGTTAATTTCAAGTCCAAATAATGAAGAGTTTAAACTCTCCGACTGCGACTTGTCTAAATACTAAACGGAAAACTGTCGAAAACTGTTAAGAGATTTTGGCATAGGAATGAAAATGCAATGAATTTTTACGAACAAATATGCAAAAGAAAATAGGTAACATATATTGAATTTCTGGCAGGCTTAAAGCTTGGCCAAAAGCCCCCATCCGCATCATGACCAGGCCGAGAGCGGAACGTATCGAATCATCATACAAAATGCAAATTTTTGCCAGTGCATTTTCTTTGTTTTCGCTTACAGCAACTTCCGCATTGTTGATCATGAATAAAAATTTAAGTTCTTATTGTTGTCGATTGAACAGACAGATGGACAGAAGAACGGGGCACGTGGGTCGCAATTGTTGAAGTTGCTGATGTCGTTGATGTTGCTGTTGTTATTGCTGTTGCTGTTGTTGTTGACATCGCCCACACGCCCCATAGGAAAAGAGTGCGCTTCATTGATTTTGCCTAGGCACAGGAATTACATCGACTGAGGGTCACACACAGCAACTAGTAACAAATCTCCAATGGTGGGGAGGATAGAATGAGGCAAGAAGGGTATTCAGATAGTACAATACTTTCTAACTGCCGCCCATTAATCTATCGCCTGGTTGAAGCTGCCTGCCTGCCTGCTACAAGTGTCCAGCCGTATGACTAAATTAATTTTTGTTCTGGTAGCCACGAACAAGGCAGCAACTTGTAGCCTCGTCGTGATTTATAGTGCACTCATTTAGAAAGTTGCTAAACAAGCAGCTGCCTTTTGGCCGCCTGCCGACTGCCGCCTGCATGATGCATGCCACAGTTGCCTGTTGCAGAACAGTTCCTTGTTACAGTTTAGTCGTGCCTGTCGTTGTTTGTGTGTCTTGGATCGTTTGGATTCAAGCAGCAGCAGCAGCAGCAACAGTTGCTAGCCAGCTTGTTTTTGGCTTTGTCCTCGGTCTTGTAGCTTTAGGCCATTTCGAGTTTGCTTGTTCTGTTTAATGAATGACATTTGCGGCTATGGCGTTTGATTGAGTTGTTTTGACTGGCCATGATGGCCAATTGACGATTGCCAACTGTTACTTGTTGTTAACTGAAAATTGCTGTCCTCTTTGCTTTCCCAGAAATTCTAATTAAATTGCTCGCATCAGCTTGTCTCCTTACCTGTTCCAACTTCAACCTCAACTGCTCATCAACTCACATAAATCTTTATATTTTTTTTTCTCAGATACTACTTTGAGACCCAGTGGTCTGCTTATCACAACTCATAAATAATATGATGCGCTTAAACGTTTTATCGCACTTTAAAGAGCCACCTAGCAATGTTTATGACAATATTTTTGGCACACACACAATATATGACATGTATTGGCAACTGTCCAACTGTGGCAAGAGTACAACAAAAACTCATCGCAATATGTGCTTATATATTTTATGAGCCCCACACACAGTGGCAACATTTTATGGCCCTGCTGTCGCCTTCAAAGGCCACAACACATTCGGGATCACATACTCGTACTCGTAATACCAAACTACAAGTACAATGTCTACTATGTAATGTTACAAGCTCAGGCGACAAGCTGGGCATTTAAGCCATCAGCTTTAGCAGCTTCTTTTCACAAGGAGAGTGTAAGCGTTAGATGCAACTCTGGATGTTACGATATTACATAGAAAGTTAGCAAACTAAGCGATAAGTTATGACATAGTTCCTAGACATCATCTTCTCTTAAATAAACATATGTAAATAAATATAGTTGGATTGCGTAGTATGTCAGTTGTTTGACTAACTGGTTAGACAAGTTCATAATAAGTTTGCAGTACACAAGTTAAGTCAAATTGGTTAAAGAAGTGCTTATTAAATTTCATAAGAGATAAGAGTGCTACATTTCAACTATCATTAAGCATCTAATGATAGAAATTTAAGTTTAACAGAAATACAAGTATTCTCAGAAAAAGTATCGTTTCAATTTGCTCAAAATTCAAACGATATAAAAAAACGGATACCCATTTAATTCAGACCGTGTAAGTGGAAGGAGTATCTTTTAAGTCAAATTGGAAAACCTCTTGACTCAAATCAAATAGTTTATAGAGTATCTTTTAGTAGATCACCAGCTTTCATGCTGCTGAATGACACCATAATTCTCTAGATTTAATTTAAAACAATTCCATAAAGTTAGTTTTAAACACACTTTTGACCAAATGAATGCTTCTACGGACTTTTCTCAACTGGTAACCTTTTTGGCTTTTACATATTTTTGGGGCTGCTCCAAATGAAATGAATTGTTGCGGCTGAAATTGAAGTGGTCTATAAGCCCACAAAGTGTTGTCCAATTGTTGCTCTCAGCCGTCAACTAAGTCAAATAAATTGAGTTGTAAGACAGCCTTTGTCGTTGTCCATTGACGTGGCTTGAAGTGCCAGCAATCATAATGAAATATGGGCACTTTGATGAAAGGTGTGTGGGAAAACTGCAGACAAAGCGTTTGTATTTTCAGTGGGAACACTCTTATACAGCAGGTGGCAGGATATGTGACAACCCTGAAGGATCAAAGCAAATAGTGAGAGACAGGCGTTTCATCAGCCTGATGCAACACATCTGCAATTGTGGAAATTGAAACGCTGTAAAGGATGCAATAGTCAGCGTATCATCCTGTGTGTCCTGTCCACCTCGATTGTGTTGTGTCCTGGCAACCATATTTGACGTTTTTTCGTGCGACATGTTGGCCATATTTGCAATGCTTTTTGTGACTGTGGCAGGAACTGACCCAGTTAACAGGCGAGTTGCTGCCAAATAACCAATAAATGACACCAACTGGAGGAGTGGGATATGGAGAAGGGATAGGAGGAGTGGCAATTGCCGCAGTCTGTTGGAGCTCTCGAATGTTGCACGTTTGCAGTGCGATTTGTAGTAACTTTCAAATTGGATAATTACTAAATACTTGCTTATTTTATTGTAATGGCCAAGACGATAAATGTAATAGCAGTCATTAGAGGGAGCAGCTTCCGTGCTACGTCTCAGCTGGCAAACACGAGTTGCAAGTTGCAAGTTGCAATCTGCAAGCTGTAAGCTTCAACTTGCAAGTAGCTTCCATCTTCTTTGCTTTGCATGTTGCCACTCATTAATGCAGCGCCCCTGGGGCGAGCTACCAAATTGCACTTACGTGTGGAGGGAGCTCATCGTCATCAGGGCCCAGTCTTGAGTTCGAAATGGAGTTCGAGTTTGGATCCTAACTCCATTGCCATCGTACAGTTTAATAGCTTCGATTGCAATCTACAAAATTGAATTGAAATCAATTGCCAGCGCTTGTAGCGACGATGCCAACGTATTGCTTGATTGATAAACTGGCATCGGGGCCATTGACATATTTGCCATAAACAATTTGACAAGGGGATCTGGGCAGAGCGCTTAGTTCTTGTCAATCAGCTACTGAGAGAGAGGGTCAAAATTGAAAGAGTTTGATTGATTGATGGCACACCTTCAATGTTTACCTGTTGTCAGCAGTACAGGTATGTATATGACGGTATGTTTATTAGCTGCCAGTTAACCTGGACATGTTTTTGGACTTTCAACGCACCGCACCGGAAATTAACTTTATTAACTCAAAAGGCTGTGCTGCAAAACTTTCTGCCACTTTGACTAAAATTTGTGGCTTATTGAAAAAGTTTCCCTTTTTTTCCTTTGGCCAGTAGACAAGTGCAAGACAAACTCTGTCTCAAAGGCAGACAGTTTATTTTTGGCTGCTGTCTCAAGTCATGTGCTATACGAGTATTTTCTTTTTTGAAGTTCATCACTTGACTTCAACTTTTGAGACAAGTGCCACGCCTTCGTCTGAATACTGAAAATTGTGACTCACTTGTCGCAAATTGTGCAGCTCTAAAAAAGCCGTCACTTCATTAAGCAAATGGACAAAAAGCTAAAAAAAAGAAAAGAAATAATGTCAAGCCAACGAGTCGCATGATTAATATTGAAGCTTTTGTGTTTGCCGCTAGAGGGCGCTGCTCCAGTTTCTAAGCATCATTAATGGCAATGCGTAATGACGGAGGCTTGCTCTAGTTTTCCCTCTTATTTCGCTTTTTGCAATTTTTCACGCAGTTCTAACCAAATTATTTTACACACAGTTCTCAACTGCTTCATTACACATTTCGCCAGTGCAATTGAAAGTCTGACACACCACTCTGAGTGTATGAGTGTGTGTGTGTGTGTGTGTATTTGAACCACCCACTTCATTGCCCACTTGAGTTCCTCTTGAATTGAAATGCAGCCTGTGTGTATATGTATGCAAGCCAGAGAAATGCCAGCACACACACTTCACATCGCCACTTATTTTGCTAGATTTGCTTGAAATATATTTTCCACACGTGTTCGCACGTGGGTTGGGGGTTGGGGATGAAACTCTGGCTATGTAGATACTCTTGGCAGTAGCTTCTTATCGCTATTTGTACTTTGATTTAAAAAATAGAAAGGAAAAAAATGAAAACGTTACCTTCTGACAGCGTTTATTTATGTATGAACTGATACCTATTTGGTATTTGGGGTCTTGTTCTCTGCTTCGCTGGCTTCTACGTGATGCCTAACAACTGTTGCCATTAACAGCTGGCCAGGCTTAAACTCCGATCCACAGTTTTCCACTTGCCTCGTGTGCTTAATGCGTCTCCATGGTATCATTGTGCGTGTTCTTCTTGTTCAGCTGAGTTGTTCTCGATGTTCTCGATGTTCTTCTTGTTGGCTGACAAAGTTTTTCTCATAAATTCAGGCACAACGAATACAACTTTGGTTTTGTGGTTGACTGAAGCTTGAAACCATTTAACAGCCACTTTGGGTTTGTCCTAGTCCCCTTACTCGCTTCCAGAATCTCCCAACTTTGTCTTATATTACTTTGCATGTGTGAAATTATAATTTCTTTAAAATCATTTATAATTCGTAATTTTCTTTTCATGTTCGAACATCTTTTGACGTCATTTAAAATAAGTATACGTAATAAGTGTATACTTATTTTAAATTAATTATAAACTTATTTATTTTTGAAAGTTTAATATATCTATATATATACATTATTAAGTCAAATAATGATCAAAATGAGATTCCGTCAGAAAATCGGTTCAGTTTTGACAAAGTAATTCACTTATAAAGTCTAGTAACTCTTTAGATTAGCAGAGTACAACAAAGTTCATCTAAAACTCTTACAAAATGTTAAGAAATATTCGACAACAGCTGCTTCTTAAAAATACGACAAATGAGCGCTAAACTCAAAGCAAATAATGTAAATCCCACAATTCCCTTTCCCTTAAAAATATAGAGTGCGTTCATAGACAAAAGTTATTTAATTTTTTTTTATGTTTTGACGCAAATGCAAACAAACAATGCTCTCTGCAGACTAATTATTTTAGCTTGAAGCCAGAGCTATTTCAGTCACAATCCCAGACTTAAACTCAAATTCAAATTCAAACTGAGAGTCAACGGAGCGAGGCGATTTGAGTCGGAGACGAAGACAGAAACTAATCAAAATATTTTCGCAACTTTCCATTATGAAGTGAAAAGTTGAAGACGCCGATGCAGACGGTCTACGTTTGCATTTGCATTTGCATGAACAATGAAAAGCAAATATTTTGCCGCTATTGACATTCATCTACATAAGGAGTAAAGTAAAGTCGAGGTAAGACAGAGGGAAGAGATAGCAGTAAACAGACAGTAGTCAGCACTTGCTGAGCTCCAAGTCCAGTTCAGCTTTCAATTAAGACAAATTACAAGCACTATCTCGCATTTCAATTGATATGTTTGTCTGTCTGTCCGTCTGTCTGTCAATCTGTGGCCTGACAATTTCACTGAGACCTCTACAAATGAAATCAAGCTCAAGTGTCTTCAACATTTTTCTGCTGAAATTATTGCAAGGTTAGCCCACAGAGCGTAATTTGGAGTCTCTGTTATTTTCTTGAGAATCTCATACTTCAAGTCTCTCCAAGTCTCTCTCTCTCTCTCTCTCTGTCTGCCTGCTGATTTATGAATTTAATTAAAAGCGACAACACGACAATAATAATGTTCCCCGGCGCTTTGTGAAATATATTTTTTGGTGAAGGCGTTTAAAATGTATTTATGATGAAAATTCTTGTTCTCGCAGTAGAAGCTGAGGGCATTTGTAAGTAAGCATGTCTAATGAATGCCAGAGACCTGCAGTTGGATTTGGATTTGGGTTTGAGTTATGTGGCCACGTGTTTGTTTTGTATTTAATTAGCATTAGCTATTACTTCTGCTTTTTAGCGAAGTCGTAGTTACTTCAACATACTTTGGCCATATTAAAAATGCGCTTGAAGCAATTATTTTTGCTGGTCTTTGCCATTGTGCAACATAAGGCAGCGAGAACTTTGGCTAACAACATGCTGCTTGCTTGGCCAAAAAAGTTGCCAGGAATACAAGCCGCAAGTATTTTATTCTGAAGCGTCTATTCAACTTCTACTGCAACCCACATAATCAGACAAAGCCAAAAGCAGCAGGCAGCACGACAAAATCTTCCTTTACCCCACTCTATGCTCTATCTCGACTATCATAGAGTCTCTAGAGTATCCAGCAAAAGTCTCTGTTCTCCTTCGGCCTTTGTCTGCGCGCTTCTGGCGTGCCATGTTTATCTTTTAACTAATTTTTTTCATGTAGTTAACTTTGTTGTGTCTGTGCTGTGCTGTGCTGATGTTTAATTTCTTTAGTGGAAGTAATGGCCAAGTCGCCAAGTTGCATGCTGCAAAAGTTTTTGTTGCAGCCACCGTAGCCAAATCAAAGGAGGTCTCTCTCCCAAGATTCTCAAGAACATCAGTTGCTTTATAAAGCCCAACTTGCTACCAAATTCAGAATCATTCGCAAAATAGAAAGTAAAGTAAAGTGAAAGGAATTAACTCAATTGCAAGTCAAGTATATTCAATGTTATAACTTATAAGTCATGGCATAACTCTAGGTAAAAGGAATTATAGCTACTAAAAGGTGATTGAGATATGAGACTTGTCATTAAGACACAAATATATCTAAACATGAATTTATGCTTGGAAGGAAAATTTTATTTACAAATAGTTTGCAAATAAGTATATGCGCTTGTCTTTGGAGATGTAAATATAAATTAAGCAAAATTCTTGGTACAAAAATGTAAAAAAAATCCAATGAAAGTTAAAATAAATCTTGTTTCTTTCCTATTAAAACTGCATTAAAATCACCGGACTGTTAGACAAGCCTAGTTTGTCGCCTCTCTCTGCGCTTCTCACTTATTGCAAGATGACTATTGCTATTGAAGATATCCGTGAGGTTTTCGTGATAACCACAACAGGTTGATATTATACTTGATTATCATCCCGGCTGTGGCGTCGTCTTTACGATATCAATATCGTGCTTAATTAAAACCTAAACTAAAGTCAATGAGAAATGCCTTAACCTGCCAAAGCCACTGGTCATGAAATTGCCACGAAGTGGGTTAATAGTATATTTCGATTGAAGGGGAAGAGAAGGAAGATGTTTCCTTTTGGAAAACCAAGCCCATGGTAGCCATAAATAACGGATGAGCCCAGCATACCGGAGTACGATAGATTGCCCACCTCTGCATAAGCTCGCATATTTAGAAGTTAAGATAATGTCAGACTTGCCTTTGGGTTCTTCTCCGATAAGATCGTAACAAGCAAACGCGTTGACGTTGTGGACGTTAAAAGCGTTGTGTGGTGGTGCTGTGGTGTGGTGGTGTGGAGGTACCTCCCCCGCCATATATCTATGACAAATGTACGAGTCGAGTGCGCCAGCGATAAGCAGATACTAATTAATAACAGTTCGCCTAAAGGTATGAGTGTATCTTGCGATTGGCGCAGCTGTCACATGGCTAAATGCAAAGGTATTTGCCAAATTAAATGGCCAGTCAAATGATTGTGGCTAATGCATTGGCTGTCTGGCTGGCTGGCTGGCTCCCTTGTTTCAACTTGCAACTTGCAACAAGCAGTTGCATTTACCAAGCCAAGTTTTCATTAATTATGACCGCGAGGCGAGGCGAGGCGCCACAGCGGCAGCTTCATTGGAAAAACGTGCAAAACGTTTTGGCCTTAAGGCGGCTTAGCCAAGTGAATGATTCAAATCTCTCCCTCTTGGTTGAGGCGCCACAATCCGGTGCCAGTTGTTGACGTTGCAGCTCCTGGTTCTGTTGTGTTGTGTTGTGTTGCATGCACCTAATCGAAAGGCGCCATCATCATCATCATCAACATCAAAACCAACATCGTGATCATGATCTTGGGTCAAGGCAACTTGCCACAGAGACGGAAGCAAGTGCTTGGCCATTAACGCAATGCGTTTATGTTGCATGATTATTAAATTAGCTGCAAAGGCCTCTCCTTATTAGTACCGTAATTTAGTATGTACGCCCACTTGCAACTTGGCCACTCCAAGTTTTGTTAGCAATTTGTTAATAGGTTGTGGCATGCAGCATTTAAATACTCCAAGAACCTGCACCTGAACAGGGAACAGGCTACTTTGCCACAAAGTCTTTGGCTCATTAGGTATGCAGTTTAGACAGATCGTATGTGTGTGTGTGTGTGGCAGCTTAATCCAGTGGACATTACATTAAATTTGCACATGGATATGGCCAAATTAGCCCTTGGTATGTTATTTAAAGCATCCATTAGTCATAAAGTGCTGGTCCAACTTTGGAGTCTGCAACTATATTGATTGCATTTGGGGCTAGTCCCAGAGACTTGAGCTCATTCGCACGCCTCGTCCAAATGGACAGCGTACTTGACTTCTGAACTGGCGACCACAGAGCGTGACTTGACTGGAACCAAACCCAACGCCACACTTAAAATTGGCTAACCAAAACTAACTAACAATACCAACAACAAGAACAATACACATTGTTGTTGTTACTCTTGTGTTACTTGTGTAGCTGTTGTTGTTGTTGTTGGTGGTGGCGTTTCTTGTTCTGGTTACTTGTGCTTGTTTAGATAGGCAATCTGTTGAACGCCACTTGAAATAGAATTTTCCCACCATCTAAAAATAAATTTCAGCATACCATTGTCAAAGATACTCGACTACAAAATGCTCTTTGGATTAATCAGCGTTATGTCTATAAATAGACAAATAATTTAATGTTCAATAACTGGACCCGTAACCGTGTAGTCAAACGAAACATATGTAATCAAATAAACGAGTCTATCAATCAAGTCAAAGAACGTTATCTGTAATCGAGTAATGATATAGTCAAACAATATGTGTATATTCTAATTGAGAAGTTTATAATTAAATAATCTTACTTGTGGTAGATAGTATGTTACTAACCGATTAACTCAGATAAATTGGGTTCGCTGTTAAATAAGCTTGTATGCTAGTGAATAATGGGCTGGACGATCAACAGGTTATCGCACTATCGAATGTGCTATCGAGTATGAGCATTTTATGAATGAGCATTTTCTGCAGTGCATTTGAATAGACAATTTATGTAATATACATTTATTGCCATATTAAATACTTAACTAAGTAATCGATTAGTATTTTTTAAATGGAACAGAGAAGTCAACTCGAATATTTTACCTATGTTTTTACTGAATCTCTAAATTAAATCTCAATAAAATATAATAAAACTAAAATTTTTTTAAATATATTTCACATTTGTTTTAACAGATAATTTACCTTGATTTTTCAGCCGAATATACCCCATGAAAAGAAAGCTTATAAATGGTGTTTGGGAATGCATTACATTTCATTTTCATTGTCTAGCCTTATCTGTACTTTTACAATATATGTATATTCTTATTTATACAATAATTTTGCCAGTGGTCGGCAACTTTTCATGCTTCAAAAGTTGGGGACATGTGGGAGACTGGGCCGGCTTACTTGACTGCAAATTATACAACAAACCGGGGCCGACCCACCGAAGTAGTCCCGGGGCGGGGCACAACAACAACTATAATAATAAATGAAAATGTCTGTAATTCTCATGTGCGGACTGGACTGGAAAGCAGCAAAAAAAAGGGAAATAATAAGAAGAATAAGCCGAGAAGGCACTTGCTTATTATGCAGCTCATTTGCCCCCAACAGTTCTCATAGCTGCTGTCTGAAGGGAGTCGGGATTTTGGAATCGGAAGTTAAGCCAAGTCAAATAGACGACGAGTAAATGAACTCTATATTTTTGTTTTTCAGATTGAAAAAGGTAGAAGAGAGACATGTTGACCTATTATCGGTTGGCATAAGCAGTAAGAGCACTCATCAATAATTTTTGTTGTTGAAAGTTCATATTTGGGTTATTATTAACGGGTGCAGTTTGATAAGTATACAACAAACAGCTGTTGTCGCTTGTGAAAGGCATCTATCATATCGAAAGGATTAGCACGTTGACATGGGAACATCCGCTATAAAGATTGTGGGGTGACTTACCTGACGTTCTCAAGAGTCGTGCACCTCAAGTAGACTCAAATAGTTGCCTTAAACAGCCCTCGCCACTGGTGGAGTTCAATAAACTTGCGCTGTGCAGCAGACGCAACAGCAAAAGGAGTTTAAAAAAAAAGAAATCCCAATGTGAAGTTGCAAGCTGCCCCATCAATATGGAGGCAGGCAGGCAGGTTGCAAGTTTGGCCAGGCTGAAAGGCAGACTGTCGCTGTGGGCCCTGCGATACACTTAATTTTGACAGATTACATCTCATTATGTACACCTCGCGGTCAGAAAACAAGTTTGAGGCTGCCCCAAAACAGTTTGACAAGCATTGCAACTGTTGCAAGATTGATGGCATGATATTAGCTTTGCATAACAAAATTCGTTTTTCTTATAGTCCTCGGACTTTTGACGATGACGTTCAAGCAAAGTTCCAACTGAGTTATGAACACTTCAAATTAATTCTCAACTCTCTGTCGATGAGGCAGCATAAAGTAAAGTAAAGAAAAGACAGAGAAAAATTGAAAACTTATTTGGCATGCGCAAGTTTCTGTTTTGAGATTGTTTATGGGGCAAAGCTGAATTGAAGTTCATTTATAAGGCAATTTAAAAACAATTTACGTGCCGCATGTGCCGTTAATTTATCAAGTAGTCTAGCTGCTAGTTTAAAACAATTCCCCTCTGCCTGTGTGTTTGTCTGTGAGTTTTCAACACACTCATCATAGGCAATTAATTAAAAATTGAATAGCGGCAGCAACTGTTGTGGCAGCCACGAGGAGGCAAGCTGGCAAAATCCACTGAAACACTGAACCACTCCAAGTTTCGTTCGCGAGTGTTTTTGGGGCGTGCTGGCATTATGATTTTTTCATTGATACAAATAGATGAGCTGCTGACTTTGCCTCCTTCACTGTCTCCGTGTGTGCGTGCAACTTGTTGCACAGCCTGTTCAAGTGGTGGCATTATTTTTATTGCCTGCGACGTCGCCTAGCTAATAAGCACCAATTTATCAGCTCTGTACGTGCCTAAGTCGGAGGTGTTGAGAGAGAGTCCTCTGAGCTAGGTAAAATAAAATTATTTTAACTAATCATATTCCACTTTAGTTAATACTTCTTATTCATTAAAATATAACTTCTCTTTATCTTGAAATAAATTCTAAAATATTATACATAAATGATCTTCTGTTAGCACAAATAAAACGATTCAACGAGAAATGCAGTTGAGTGAGTTTATTTTTTTATGAGTACTCTAAGACTATATGACACATTTATTTAAATACTAAATCTAACGACTAATTAATTGCTATGCGACAAAAACTGTTAGCTTGCAACACATCGATTGTGGCATCATCACAGTCAAATTTGAACTTTAATCTTTAATCACAACTCCATCACGATCTTTGGTTACAGACAGTAGACCAAACTCCAGAAAAGCGCATTGAATACAATGAATGCAAGGGGAAAAATAAATCGCATCTTGCGATCGATCCAAAGTGATACCTCCTTGGGTGTCATTGTGGCAAATGTTTGTGGCGGCTTCTCAGCCTGTGGCGTCTCTGTCAATTGGGCTGTGGAGCCGGAGCTGATGCTAGCATCGTTGTCCTCCAGACTAATTGCAGAGTTCTCTCTACTGAGACCACCACCAATGATGATTGGCGTCTCGATTGTGATGACTGTGTTGTTTTGGTTGCTGCCACCGATCTTGTTGCAGCTGCTCATTGTGCTGTGGCTGCGATTGAAGCTACGTGGATTGCGTTTCAATTGCTTGGGCACAAATGTGGATCGCACAATGTATTTGGTGGTGCGTTTCTTTAGTTCCAAATTATTATTACGCCGCCAAATGGTATTGACAAAGGCAAACTCAATTAGGCTGCCAAAGATGAAAAAGGTGCAAACAAGGAACCAAACCTCTGACATTGTCACATAGCTGACCTTTGAGAGATTGTTCTCCTGGGAAAGTGACAACGTGATAAAGGACAACAATGTGGAACAGCCGAGCATAGAGCGTGCTGGAGTTTGATCAGCCTGCAACCAAAAGGATACCCACGATATACACACTATCATCATGGAGGGCACAAAGTAATCTATAATGTAATAGCCAACCTCACGGGTCAACAGTACACTGAAACTTAAGGCACTGTAGTTGCCCACAAGGGCTCCATGGGACATGATCAACTCATTTGATACACTCATAGTTTCATTACAAACATAACCATCGAGATCGTATTCCGTCAGTTGGAGTTGGGAATGAAAAGTGATGGGATTTGTGGACTCCCAATGTAGCTGCAACATCGTTGTATTGTACATCCAACTCTCCAGTGTTGTGGTGCAATTCTGTGTATCAAATGGAAACTTCTGGAAGTTCATCCAACAATACAATGTGGCCTTAAGACGAAACGAGATGAGAACTGTGCCATCGGGATAGACACTAGTCAGCATATCCTTCTCATTGGTTCCCAGTACATTGGAACTCTGCTCATTGCTCAAAAAGATGTGGGGTACCCAAAGTTTTTCCCGTAGTGCCGTTTCACCCACCACAGGCTGTTGACGACTCGGAGCATATTTGGCGAATGCCAAGCGAGAATCAGAATATCGCAATTGGAGCAATCCTTGCAGCATGAACTGTAGATCACTCGAGTCCAAATCCTTAAGCGCATTTATATAGAATCGCGTATAAACAGCAACAGGCTCAATTTCACCATCTTTGTTCACAGTGATGGGAGGTTCCATGGGATCATATCGACAAGTGTCTGTCAGACGATTTATAAGCTCTGTTTGGCTTAAGGAATCCGCATTCTTCAACGAGGAGCAATTGTTGTCTGAGAGCTCGGAAAGATTCAACGTAATGTTAAAGCTAGGATTTTCACTAGCAATGTCGGAGGCAATTGATCCATTGCCAGCTGTAGGAGAAAAAAAGGAATATATGACTTATTGAAATATTATATTGATAAATTATTTATAGAGTAATTTAGAGACCTTTATATCGATTCCAATTGTGCATGCAAATTCCTTTATAAAAAGAGTTGAACTCAAATAAAGAAATTCTGATTATTTAATAAAAAAATTCATTTAATTTAAAAAGAATTTAAAACATTTAAATTCACTTTTACTATTTTTAAAGGACTTTAATTTTCCTTAATCAAATGAAATTTCTATCGCTTGGTTTACAATTCAATGGGAATGGACACATTTGGTTGGACTTGAGTGTTAAAAAAGGCTCTGTAAGCTTTTGATAACGATATTTAAAGTCATAAATAAAATTATGTAAGATTAGTTGCATGAGTATTATAAATTGTTGTAAAGTTATTGCGTTTCTTGTATAAATACTTGCAGATTGTTGCATTTTATTAGATATAAAAGATATTTTTAAGTTTTTCTTTAATCTTCGTTAGGTTTTAGTTTGGTTACTCAACAGATATTTGGAAAACTTCCACTTTGGTTGAAGAGTTTATTTATTTTTGATTTTGAAAGGTATTATTTAACATTATCGGAGAACTAACCCAATTGCATTTGTTGATCCAAATTGAAACTTGCAGCTGCCACTAATCCGATGCTTAATAGTCCCAAAAGAGTCGTTATTGTTTCCATATTAAATTATTATATTAGTGAATTTGCACTTAAACGTGAGTTATCCGAGTAGTTTTTCCTTATTTATTTTTTGCGAGTATCTCGTACCCGATTTCACGGCCAGTCGCTTGGCCTCAACTCGATGAACTATTTTGCGACAAGTTAGCGGAGGTTCGCCGTACACCTCTGGCTAATATCTATTACTAAGGTATTATTTTAATTGTGACGTGCTTTTAACACATTTGCTAACAAGTATTTGCGACAGCTTGTTGAGACAATTTCGCCAGTTGTTGTTATCTCTGGAGTCACATAAATCGCCCCGAAGGCGGGCTTTTCTTCCACACGCTGGGCAATGGGGACTAACTAATTGTTGTTATCTCTGGGAGCGCTGAATGCGAATTGTTTGCCCATGTCTGAATTTTGATTAAGTGGGCAACGCCACTGTCAACTCTGTCAGCATTTCGACATTCAGTTTTATTTATAACTAAAACATTCTTATTTATGTCGTATTTTACTTTTCTTTTTTTTGATTTCTTTTAATACAATTACTGGCCATATAATTGATGATGAGCTCTTGTGAGCCCCATCGAGCGCCGGGTTTATTTGTAGAATTTCTATTAAAAAAAACCAAATAAAAAAGCACAATAAGATTGTTGAAATCAATTTTTTTCAACTGTATATTATATATATATATTTTTTAACAAATCATTAATTCAAATTAGGCATATAAATGGTTAAATTATATGCATATTATTTTACCTATAATAATCTATAATCTATAAATTATATTTTCATTTTAAATGCAGACAATGAAACTTTTCTGTTATAACAGAATATAGGTATAATAATATTTTATAAATTGTTTAATTATATTTATTGAGCGAATAAGTATAAGTATAAAAGTACTGTATGCATTTATGTGGCTCTCGGGAAGTCGATTTCTATTGCAGATTGTAGATAAGTTCCTATACATCCAGTCTATTTAATAACCATCAAACAGAATGTGATTAAGAAATAATTTTCCCAATGAAAATGATGCTAGATTGTTTGTAAGCTTCGTTTATGTTACTTTTAAGTTGAGCGAAATTCAAGTGGTAAGATTATAAGTACTATTAAACTATTTAAGCACCTTATCCCGAGGTTTTGGTAATTGTGTTTTGGCCAAAACTCGCGAGAGCGCATTAATTTAAAGCGTCAGGAAAATGAAAGCTTTTCACATACCTAAGCCGATTCAAGAGCATATTTGAACTCAAATGACGTGAAATAAATGGAAAGCTAGTCGTCAAAGGCTACAGTCGAGGGCATGCGATACCTAGTACCCATAACATATAATAAACTATTTTGATTAAAAATAATTTGAATGAATGAATTAAATACAAACATGTACATTGATCGCTAATCAGTCAGTCAGAAGTATTCCTTTCACTCGCACTTAATGCCGGGAAAGTTTATGGAACTTTCTATTATAAATAAACCCAAAAATTTCAATAAATGTTTAAATACACTTTTCTGACGAAGAATATTATATGTTCCTTATCATCAAATCATAGAGAGCTATAAAGAATGAAAGTGTAGACGGCAGCAGCTCAGTTTCATAGTTTCATTCAAATCATCATCATGCAGTGGAGAATCATCTTTCATCAGTTGCTATTGCTAGCGGTATTTATTGCTGCAATACCGTGTTTTGTAACTTCCGAATATTTAAGTCCTGGACCCGTCCTTACTCCTTGTGGATGGGAAGTGCCAGGAATTGGATTGCAGCTGAGATACGAGTATCGTCCAATAAATATGCAATCTGTGCAAAATTCAAGTGTCAGCAAAATACCACAAGAAGTTAATTATAATGGATTAAATTACAGTTCCACGGATTTCCCGGCATTATGCCAGTTTCCAAACTATAGATGGACGAATGAAGATGAAAGTCTCGTTAAAAATAATTCCAACAGAGCAACATCAAGATCCTCGGATACTCAGTCTTCAAACAAGATTATTATTACTTGTTTTTCAATTTTGTATTTAGTTTGGGTTAAAAGTGCATTTAAGCCGTGAGGAACATGGAAGCTGTTTGTATGTTTAAAATGCCGTAAAATGAATTCAAATGCTGATAAAGACTAAAGTCGAGCGCACATAATAGTATGATACCCTGTACGCAGTCCATAAAGAAAACAATTTTGATAGCAAATAATGTGTATAAATTTATACAAACAGACGGGCATGGAGAAGGATGACGAACATATTATATATATATACATGTAACATACATACAAACCACCTATTACAAAGTTTGCCACAAAGTTTTTATACTTCTATGCCTTTAATTTCCAACTATTAAAATATTAACTTATGAAGTACATTGCTCGCTAATCAGTCAGTCGGTCAGCTCTCACCATAAGTTATATATATAGAGGTTAAAGGTTCTTTTGACTCACACTAAATTCCGGAGAACTTTCATTGTTGAAAATAACCCCAAAGATTTTAATTTAAATCATTCTTGGCTTTTCCCGAATCTCCTTGTTATACGGATTTACCGACCTTATGTCGATTTCGAAATTGTAGATGGATTAATGAAGTTGTTTCATCTAATTGCGAGCAAAATGATTGGAACAGAGTAACGTTAAGGTCCTCGGCTATTCAGTCTTCAATCATGATCATTCTTACTTGTTTTTTAATTTCTTTTTATTTTTTGATAGAAAATTACGCGAGCGCATTAATTTAAGCCGTCAGGAACATGGAAGCTGTTTGCATAACTAAGCCGATTTAAAAGCACATTTGAATTCAAATGCCGTAAAATGAAATAAAAACTAAATACCATCAAATTCTACCGTCGATGTTGAGCTAAAATGGCACAAAAACTGTCTGCAAAGTTTGCGCTTAAAGTTTTTAGTTTTTTAGTTTTGGCCAATGCTAAAATTATAATCCTTTAAATGGCAAAAGGGTATATGCAGCCAGGGGCTAAACTCAGCCTACATCATAAACGTGTTGTTAGGGTTTCATTTAATTGACTTTTTCAGTGTCAACTAGATAAGCTGAGGGGAGAAGAGTTTAGGCTTAAACACATTTAGGCCACATTTCGAATTGTTTTCAGCAAATACTTGGCTTGGCATGTTGCCAGAGTATCTTGTATTTGAGCATGCTCTTTTTGTGTTGATAGATGATTTAATGGAAGTAGGAAGTAGCACCAATTAAGCCTGTCCAGACTTCAAGCAGACGCAAGTTCAAGGCACAGACGTTGACACGAGCCCATAAATCACTCAGCCTGGCCAATGAGCTGGCCAACTGTTGTCCTGTCCTTCTTTCGTGCTTTCGTCCTGCATCCTTTTCATTTTGATGTGTGTGTTTGTCAGGCATTTGATATTGCTCACTCATTTATTACTCCTTATGGCTTTGACTGTTTTTTTTTTCATTTTTGATTTCAAGTCATTTCTCTTGTTTTTCTTTTATCGGTTTTATTTTGCCTTTTTGCAAAGCGGAAACTGCAATCGCCATTTTCTATTTTCCATTTGCTATTTTCTTTCTTCCATTTGTGCACTTCATATTATTTTTTCTTTGTTTTTTCCTTTTTGCCGGTGTTTCCCCATTATTGTTTTCTTTGATTTATTCTCGGTTTCAAGTGATTTCCGCTTGCATTCAACACTTTGCCGTGTTTGCTTTTGTCGGTTTTGGCCACGACATTTTAACCAAAAACTCTTAGTGCTAACATTTGTCATTTGACTTTGGTTTCACGCGGTTTCAGTTTCGGTTTCGTTTACGGTTAAAGAATTTTTGTTGCCTTTGGCTTCTGCTTTTGATTTGCGGTCCTTAATCGTTGGCGTCGTCTGCGGTCTGTGTTCTCTCTCTTTGGATTTCTATATGCAGATTCATCCATGCAGCTCATAAATTCTCTGCACCAACATTTCTGGTTGTTGCTTTATATATTTTTTTTTTTTCGTTGGTTTGCCAGCGTAATTGAAAGCAGCAGGGTGGCCACTGTGGCTTACTGGGATCTCAGCATCTGAATTTGTGGCTGTTTTGAGCTTCCTTTGAGCTTTCAGTTGAATTTATGGCAGTTCAATGTCCAACTAACAAAATATGCAATTGCCATCGCCTGCCAGGGAGCTATTGATTAAAACCGCTGCTTCGCTTCTTGGCTTACCCAAAGCTAAAACTGAAAACTGAAAACTGTAGCCCCTGAGGCCATTGGCAATGCCTTGTAATCTGTCAAAATTAGCAGCCTTCTTCTTCTTTTTTTGGTGAGCTGCTGCAAACGGAAGTGCCGGCAAAAAGTCCCAAATTAAACAGGTTATTTAATGCTACAGTTTTACCTTTACCGAAAAGAGTCCAAAAGGCTTGAGTTCATTGTCCTGTTTGCCGCACTGCGGGCGTGGCTTTTGACTTTGAATTCGACTCGTATATTTTTTTTTTTGACTGGCAGTTTTGATGCAATTTGTACTTTCAATTTGATTGCATTTTAAACTATTTCATACCCTGCAAAGCATCTTAATGGATAAAAGGGGCAACAACATGTTCTTTAAAGGGTCCTTCCAATCTTCAAAGATATACCTGTGTGTATCAAAGTGTAATAGTTAAGCTAAAGGGTATTTTGGAAAATTCAATGTAATGCCTAGTACCTTCAGATACTTTTTCTCCCGATATCTCCAGCTTGTATGGCCTTTAGACTATCACGAAAAAAGTACTTATTATGTATTTCTTGAAGTATGTAAGAATTAAAAAGAAAATAAAATAACAACAAATATAAAGCACAGGACTTCATGACATTTTTGTAATTAAATTAAAATTAAAAAATGGATAAATAGTAGATTTGATTAAATTGTTTTAAAAACATTTCTTGTAAGCAAGCTTACACTTTCAATACAGGATACATATTAGTACATTAAAGTAAAGTAAAGACAATTGAACACTAAGAACTGTTTACAGAGTATCTACTAGTCAATTGGATACGAATTTTATTACTTTTTTAATTATCCATTGAACACTGTGAGCAGTTTGCAATTTACAGGGTATCTACTATTTGCATATACATTGATTTTCATTTCTGTGGGAATTTGCGAGTTGTTAATAGGAGGCATTCAAACAGGCAACAAATGGATGGAAAGTGCACAGAGATTGATATGAATACATGCTTAAATGTACACTCATACACTTATCTATATGTACTCATACATTGGGTGTAATATGTTGGATCTTTCGCATCATAATCAACTTGAATTACGATTGGGAGTACGAGACTGTCTCAAATTGAAAGTTTTTGCACAGCACACACCACAATGGACTTTCACAGACCCAGACAGATTATAATGTCGAGACGATGCCGTTGACATTATCTGCGAGTTGCAAGTACCGAGTGTTGCAAGTTGTGAGTGGCAACATTTGTGATGGTGTGTTCCCCCTTCCAGCTATGCTCGTAATTGATCATGGGGGCTGGTAACTCAAATATTTGTGCAAAAGACAAACAGAAATTGAAACCGGGGCCATTAAATGCAGAGTATCACACCAAATGTATCTCTAAGCTGCACAAATAAACAGAGACAGATAGAGAGAGAGAGAGAGAGAGAGAGAGAGAGAGAGAGACAGGCAAACTCAAATTCGTATTAAGCGATCAATAATCATTGTAAATACGCCAATGTGACGCCGTCGGCGATAAGCCAGAAATATTAACGCATAACCAGGCAAGACGAAGGAAAAACCTAGCTGGGTCTTGGACCTGGGCTCGTCTTGGGTCTAGGTTTGGGTTTGGGTTTGGGCTTGGGCTGGGCAGCTCTGCCTGGTAGATAAACAATAGAAAAGCATAGAGAGCGGTTTAGCATTGGGAGCTAAACGCTTGCGGCTCGACTTAACTTGGCTTGGGTTACGGTCTGGCAACAGAAGATACAATGTTAGCTGAGCCATTGAATGCAAAATCCAAAAGATGCTGGACACTCAATGATAATGATGATGATGATGATGAGCATTGCAAATACAAATTATGGCTGCAAAAGCGGCTACGTAAATACTGCAATCATTTTAATAGACCAAAAACGGCGGCGCATAAACCATAAACCAAACGCCAGCAAATGGCTAACAGCCCCACAAAAACCGGCCAAAGTTCTATGAGAAATTGGAGGCGTTCATGCGAAGACTGCCAAAGTGCAAGTCAAGCTGCAAAGGTGGGGAGGGGATTAGTGGTGGGGGGGCGGGAGTGGGAACAAGGGGGCAAGTTGCAATGCAACAGGCATCGGCACGCGAACAGCAAAAATTGCAGTCGATGATGCGGTTTTATTACACAAGTTTAGTTCGAAAATTAGCGTAGATAAATTTCTAGCTGAAATTCCTTTCCCTCAGCTGCACAGAAAAGAAATCCGGGAATATCGAAATAAAATCTTGGAGATGTCTGTTTAAACTTTAATATATTCTTTTTTTTGCATCTCACTGTCAGCATACACTTTAATTATTCGGAAATATCAAAAATCTCAGGCTTATTTGTCTATTTTAGCCATATAGCCATATAACAAATATATCTACTAAAAAATGTAAAATAAAACTACAAATTTTGATTAATTTTAAATCTGATTTTTTAAAGATTTTTTTTCAGTGTACAGTCTGTGAGTGTGTGTCTGTGTGTGTGAGCCGTCCTAGACGATGACCAATGTTCGATAGTGGGTTGCCAACAAACAGCACGCAAACATTTTCCAGCCTCTTTTCATCCATTTGGGCATTCCAAGGCGTTTGGCGCTTTTCTGATCTGCAATCATGCCAAATTATATTGAAAATTCTCTAATTCTATTTGCTCTGCGCGTGTGTGTGTGTGTGGAATGTGTGTTCGACTTTGATTCAACTGATTCCCCTGATTCCCCTTTTTAGACAGCCAGAAGCACACTTAAGACAATTAGATCTTTTAGGCATCAGTTGCTTGCCAAGCAGCCTATGATATAAAACAGATGCTAAGACTCCCCTCCTCTATCCTCTTCACCCACCTTAGAGAGCTGTTCCACCTCCACCTCCTCTTGTTGGTATTTTTCCCATGTGGATGGCAACTCGCAGCGTTTATTTTTGTGGTCGTTGGCATCGCCGGTTTTGTTATTAAATCTCTCCATTTCGCTCTCTCGCTCCCATTAGCTTTGGCGCTCTCGACGTGCGCATGCGCTCTCAAAGTCTACACTTTTGCATTTTGTTTTGCTCGACAGCTTCGTAACATTTGCAATGCAGTTTAAGTTAAAGGTAGTTTATTAAGTTATAAGACATTCATTGAGTAAACAAAATAGTTGACTAGCGTGGAATGCTAGATGTGAAAGCTTTTCTATGTTAGGAATGTAATAATCAAATTGGTTATGTAACTTAATATCAAATGAATAGATATATTAACTCATGCAGTTATGACAGAAGAGTATAAATATTATTAATAAATTATATATATAAAATAAATAAAATAAACAAATTATATAATAAATAAATAAAAATAAAGCAAACCGGCTTCTTAATGCACGTGTTAACTCCGTTTCTCTTTGGTTAGCTCTGCGCTCTCTCGAGCTCAACAGCCGGCATCGAGAAAGTCTCCAAAGCTGGCGCCAAAAACTCGCCGCCAACACCATCCACATCCCCCACACACACACACATTCCACACAGAGCTGTCTGGCTCGACTTCAACTGTAGGCCCGAACAGTTGCTGATGAATCGTCGTGGCGAACGGACGTTTTAAGCGCACACTACTACACAAGTGAATTTCACTCGAGAGCTAAATCGCGGCTCTTCGGTTCGATTTCGGTTTCGGTTTCTGTTCGGTGTTCGTTGTTTTTTGGTCTGGCTGATCGGTTAGTTGCAACCTCAGCAGTTTTTCTCGGCAATTGCATTCGGCAGACACTTTGATTGATGGACTAACAACAGTTGCCAACACGGTCTTGGTCAGTGCAGTCCATAAAGCGCGTCTTTTGACAATCTATAAACTTCGATCTCAACTCAAATACGAATTTTTAAAACCAAATCAAACCCAAAAAATATAAAAAATAGAAGAAGAAAAAAAAAAACCGAGTGCAATCAAATTTTTTGTGTGCTATTCATTTTTATGTTATTGCCGTTGACGCTTTCGCTTTCGGACCTTTTGGACGTGGATTTTATAGCGGTCCCTGCAGGCGCTTTATTCTAATAACCCTCGAGTCAACAACGGGCACACACACCCACACCCACACACAAAAGCACACACACTCTCAGTGATGGATAGAGGAAGAGAGGGGGAGTGATATTAAACAAGTTCAATTCGCATTCGCATTTCAAAATGTTTATCGAGTTCGCGGCGTTGTCCTCCCTTAGACCCTTGTGTACCCCATCCCTTTGTCCCCAAATCTCAAACTCAACATCGTCGTGTGCTTTGCCTTCATAAATTATACAAGCGCATTTTGTGAACGACTTGCAAATAAATAAGCATTTACGCTTTTATTATTGTGCGGAAGTGTATCTGTGTATGTGTGAGTTTGTATCTGTGTGTATGTGTGTGTGTGTGTTTCCTCGCGGGTGTATCTTTATGTGAGTGTATGTATGTACATGTGCTATAAGTGAGTCGCGTTTATTCTGCAGAAATCGGTCCCATGCGGTGCAAAGTTGCCCAAACGAAAACCAACACGAAAAGCAACAAAACCAATCCCAAAACCCAAATCGAGCTGCCTTTATAAGTAATATCATCTTAAGCATACAATCATATTTTGGCTCTTGTTCTTGCCTTGATTTGTGAGTGCCGATAATAACGCGATCCCGTGATTGTCACTGTGAAATATCAACGAAAGTAATCAACATAAATAACTACATACAAATAGAGGTAAGTTAAAGAATCGTCTATTACGTATACGCACATTGAACTTTAGGTTAAAAGGTTCAAAAGAATAACAACGACAGCAGCTAGTAACTGAGTGCATTGACATTACGAGTATGAGTGTGAGTGTGAGTGTGAGTTTGCGTATGAGTGCACTCATTTGTGCATCTATTATAAGCATACGAGTTGCCCTGAACGTCATTGACATTATGCAAATATATAAAGAGCTTCAGCATCCTGATGCATTCTCATCCTGCTGTTGTTGTTGCTGTTCTTATTGTCAAGGCAAGGCATATAATTGGAGCAACTGGAAAATTACTGTTCATGTGTGTGTGTGTGTGTGGTGTGTGTGTGTGCCCCATTAGTGCTTGTGCTGGGTGTCTCTAACTGCCTCTAATGAATAAATAAGTGCCACTAATAGTTTTCGCACTTCCTGCCAGACCGCAATGCGAGCTCATCAAATTGCAGTCAGTTCAAGTTTGCCAAGGCAGTATCTTGACAACAACAGCATCACACACATATATGTTGACAATATTTAATTATGAAGCAGCAGTCAAGGCTGAACAACAGCAACAACAGCAACAACAACGATAACATAATAGTCGAGACAATTTTTTCTTTTTTTTTTTTTACTTAAAGTTCTGTGGGCCGTGGTAAACAAGTCAATTGGCCAACGTGTTGTTGTTGTTATTGTTGTTGTTGTTGTCGTTGTCGTTGCCCGTCGTCATCATCGTTGTCGTAATAATTTTATTTGCCTTTCCCACACAGTAACAACAACGATAGTGTAACGCGTAAAAATAAACTTTATGCATATATTCAACATTTTTATTTTTCTCCATTCATTTTTTTGTACATTTATTTTGCATTTTTATAGTGCAACTTTGTCACATTTATCGCAGAGTTGCTGCACCTCGCTGGAAAAACATTTCCTGCAACCCAAACGGATGTGTCCCTCAGCCCATTCGAGCATCTTTAAGATAAGCATCATTCTCTTCTTCTTTGAGACAGCTCACAGCAATGACTTGCGCAACTGAAAAAAGAGATTCAAAAAAATAAAAAAAACATTTACTTAGAAAAAAGAATTGAGAATACAAGTGGTAGAGCATAACATTTTCCATTGAATTTTTGAATGGCAAGGGACAGCAACAACGTCAACAGCAACGACAACGACAACGGCAGCAATTTCCTCATTTGCTTATCAGAAGTCTTTGGGTTGTCTTTGGTCTGCGCTTGATTTCACTCACGCAGACTCATCAACTTTTAATTAGTTGTAATTTGTAAATTCAAACGTCAAACGCAAACCACGAGGGGGAGGGAAAAGGGGGAAGAAGTTACTTTGATGCTGCCGCGCCTGCTTTTGCTGTTGCTGTTGTTGCTGATGATGATGTTGCCACACTGACAGATTGCTGATAAAGACTACTCCCTCCACTCTGGCAAAGCCCTAAGCATAACTGTCTAAACGCTTAAGCTGCGTCGCGGTGGTTTTTGACTGGATTTTGGTTGCCACATCCATCAAGCAAGCAAGCTGTCAGCAGTGGGGCCTAAAGGGGGTCAAAAGGGGGCCTAAAGGATTGCCCTTGCTTTGACAATCAAATTGCCTAAAACGTTTGTTGACACAATGTCTGCTGCCCCTCTCCAAATATATAAACGTTATTGGGATTGGGTTATCAATGCCAGAAATTAGAAATGAGAAAATTACTTTGATTAATGACAGTGAAAACGCTGGAAATTGTTTGTTTTTGCTTTAATAAATTCTACAAGAATAAACTGAAACTAGATCAAAAGCTAAAGTTAAACTTAAATTATACAGAATCAAAGCTGTTTTGCTTATCAAACGAACTTCTATAAAAGAGACAAATTTATTGCGAGTTTTATGGTTAAATTTGTCAAAAACAATCAAGCTTTGGCCTTTTTTTTTAATTAGCATCTTAAACTGTGCTAAAATTGTAAACATACGAGCATTTTGTGCTAATATAAAATAAAACTTTACGACCTTATTTTTATGGGCTATGGCAAAAAACAACTAGAACTAAAATTTATAAACAATTTTGTTAAGGTTTTATTACGCAATAACAACAACAACAAACACAAGAGCAAATCTCGTGTGACAAGGAAAACAACAACAATAACAAGAGCAACTAACTGGAAAACAACTTTGGCAACAAGCTCTATAAATCCAGAGCCAGGGCACTTAATTAATTTCTGCAAAAAAGCTGAAAACGAGGGTAAAAACTTTAAGAACAAAAGGCCATAGTTGCAGTTGCAGGTCCTAGCCTAGTTGCACGTTAATTTCCAATTTGACGCAACAGCAACGGCAACAGAAACAGCAGCAGGAGCTTCAGCAAAAACACTAATGTCATACATAGAAGCAGCAACAACTACGTTGCAACAACAGTAAAACTAACTGCAAACTTCCAGCAGTAAAAAAAATATTGAGAAAAAAAAATCAAAGAACAAAAAGCTGGAGGGGTATTGGGAGGTGGCAGCAATACATAGCAGCAGCAGCAGCAGCAGCAGCATCTACTGCTTGCACCAGTTTCTCAGTAGTTGGAACAGTTACCTGGGCGCTAAACAAAAAAGACAACAGAAACCGAGACCAAGTGAACCAGAGAGATGTCTATGCACAGTGGCTTCATTTGCTAAAGTTGTTAGCAAAAATATAAAAGCGACACTTGAAATTAAAACTAAATACTCCCAAAACTTGAGAGTATTTTCGGTTTTAAAATGTTTTTTGCCGCGCGCTCTAAATATGGCCTAAATTCATTTTCAAAATCATTTTCTGAGAGTTTTGCTTATGAAGGAATAATTTATTATAATCGGTAATTATAGAATAAACACAGGATATTTAATCAGATTTCTGATTAATTATAAAAAAGGTTCAATTTATTTTACCATACATTCGATCGATACAAAGTTTCTACATTACTTTTATCAAAGCTTTTTAAATTGTATCTACATTATTGAAAGTTTGCTTTTGCTGGTAGGTGTAGGCAACAAATGTAATTCATTAAATTTGTAGTATGATGTTATAAATGGATTTATATTTAAAGTTGTAATTTTACGTCAAAGTATGAACTTAAAGAATTAAGAAAATCGAAACTAGTAAATCAAACTATGCTTAATTGATACCTATTATAATTTTGATTATTGGCAGCTTCTTTTGCCAAACGAGAAAGTTAATCACTTTAATAGTGGATTACGATTCAAAATCGTTTTGTTTTGTGGTTAATAATTTTGCTGCAATTAAAACCTAAAGACATTAACAAGTTGAAACTATTCAATCAAATAATTCTGAATTTATACCCATTATTATTATTGTTTATTTGAAGATGTAGATTCAAGAATTTGGATTATTGCCAGCTAGATTTGGCTATAAAGAGCCACTGTGCGACGTTTCTGGGATGCCAAGAAGGCAACCAGGCAGGCGAATGCTGTTGCCTGCTTTAGAAAGTAGCCAAGGAAAGCTGAAGCCAAAGCCGATGTTGATACCAAAGCTAAAGCCAAACCCGTTGCCATCATCATCATCATCGTTGTTGTTGTTGTTGTTGCTGTTGTTGTCGTTGTTGTCGTCGCCTTTGCGTGATGCAATTGCGAGCAACGCGCCAAAAGATTGAAAGCAACGACAGCCACGTAACTAGAACACTTGACGACGTTGCTCTGATGTTGCTGCTGCTGATGCAACAGCGGCAACTGCTGCTGCTGTTGTTGTTGCTGCTGCTGTTGCACTTTTACCAAACCCCGCAACAATTTCCAATTAAAGCAGCTGCTACAACTCTCAGTCGCAATCGCAGTTGCTTTTGTGTCGCTTGCGCAATCATACGGCAACTTCTGGATGCATCATCCATCCACATTCACATCCACATTCACAGCCACATCTATTGCCAGGTCTTCTTCTTCATCTCTCATCTTATGTAAGCAACTGCGACAGGAAGCCATCGGTAATGGTCTTAAAATACACACTTTATGCCCAGGCAGCGTCTCCAATTAGAGTTTAGTTAATTGCGCCGCGTTGCAAGTTGCTCATTTGATGTCAAGGGGGGGCGGGTCTTTAAAAGGAGGAGGGTCTTCCCAGCCATTGCCCTCCAAAAGTGGCGCGCCCAGTCGGAAGCTAACGGTTTACCCCTCGCTCCCCTGGCTACGTTTTGGGTTCTAAACTAATTGATCATTAAGTCTATTTCCGCAGCAAAGTTGGCAATGGTTGAAATTTTCAAAGTAAGTCATAAAGTGGCAACTTTTATGACAACGGCCAGCAACAACAGGCATGTTGCACGCGATCTCAGCAACAACAACAACGACAACAGCAACAACAACTCTTGACAGCACGCAAAACTCAACGATGACGATGACAATGCTAGAATGATGACGTTCGCATGGACAGCAATTTTGGGTGGGGCAAGGGGCACAGTCGAAATGTGTGTAGTACACTTTTTTGGTGGCAAGCATATTGAAGTTTTATGGTTTTTCAGAACAACAGAATGTGGCAGCAACAACAATGAGAACAGGCAACGTCATAAAACAAAATGAGCTGCATGTAAAATCTATAGAAAGAACTGGGTAAAATCGATTTGTAATTCTTTGTGTGGCAGCTTCTAGGGAACTTGCAGCACAGTTGCACGGCTGCATAGTTGATCAAGCAGGGCAATAGAAATTTCTGATCGGTAATTCAAGTAGATAAAGTGAAAGGGGCAAGTTCTGAAGTTGAACGATGCCAAAAGATACGAAAGAACATTTGAGGCGATCAACGATAAAATCATGAGTGAGAGTTGATATACACAAGAGAAGAGAGAAAAAACGATAGAGATAGAGAGAGAGAGGAATAAAAAAAGAGACGGTTGCGATTAAGAAGAAAAGACTTGAAATTAAGATAAAAGCAAATCAAATTTATAGAAAGAACAAATGATGGGAAGTCTTTCAGCTATCTCTTCGATAGACACAACAACTTTCGAAACAAAGCTGACCCACTGCCCACATGCAAATGATGTGTGTAGTGTGTGTGTGCGAGGTGTGTGTGTGTGTGCTTTGATAGACAGGAGCTGGTAAGACAGACTGATGAGTTGGATCGATGTGAATAGCCAGAGAACTGCCTAGGGTGGCATGTACATACATATGTGTGTACTTGTGTGTGTTGCAGTTGCACGTCTTTCATGTGCAGCAGATTTTATGCGTTGGCGTTGACTGTAGTCTGTCTGCTTGCCAGTCAATTTTCTTCTTCTTGCTGTTGCTGCTGATGTTGATGTTGTTGTCTGGCCTTTTTTGGGCAGCTACTTTTCGGTTAATGTTGTTGTTGTTGTTGTTGTTGTTGTTGTAGCCAAAAATAAAACAAGCATTCGATACATTTTTTTTTAAAGCTTGTTGTTGTCTTCGCTGTGTCTATTGTTTACTCCGCTTGTTGCCTGAGCCTCTAAACACATTTGGTTTTTATGCTCAGTAGGTACTCAAAAGGTTTAACGAGTATTATAAGTTGCTGGCAACGTAAGTAACAGGCTGGAGAAAATAACTGCAACACTTTTATGAGTGTTCGAGAACACGTATATTTACTTTCTAAAAAAAACTAAAATAATCAGAAATAATCCGACTACTTAAAATGATTACTTGGGATTATTTCTGGCTATTTTTGAATAATTGTAGTAATTTTAAATTATTTCGGATTTTTTGTAATCTTAATCATTAAATAATCATAAATTTTTCACCAGTGAACTATTTAGTCACTACGATTATTTACAAACATAATTCAATTGATTAGTAATTCGAATCGAAATTGAACAGGCATGCTTTCAATGTAGATTTTCAAATAAAAATGTTAAATTTTCTAATATGTATTTTAAATTTTTAATTTTAAAGAATTGAAACAAAATCATTGCTTATATTTAACTAATATACATCAGCTAATTCTTAAATTTAAAATAAACGTTATGGAATAATTGTCAGTATATTGATTTGAAAATAAAATATATAAAGCAGCTGTTTTTTACAAATAAAATTAAGGAAATACTTCTTAAAAGCTTTAATATATTCACTTTATATTTTTCATACTTATTTCTATTTGCATATTTTATTATATTTATATATTAACTTTTTAGTAAGTACGTTACATTTGCTTGTTGCGATTCAATCTCTAATGTGTTAACTTTTTAATATCTTTATTTATTTATTTTTTTTTTTTTTGATAAAACGAACAATGTTTTAATTCATTTACATAAATATTTATTTATGCTTATTGCCTTTAAGTCGTTTGTTGCGAGGCGAGTACTGAGTATTTCACTGTCGAGCACTCTCACCTACAAGTTTTTAAATGTTTTTTGTTCAATATGTTGTTTGTTGCAAGTACGAAGAACTTGCTACCTTTGGCTGCTGTGTCTTCTACTATATGGCTAGCATAAGAACAAGCGATCTTAATTTACGTTAGCTCGTTAACTTGAATTACCGTTAGGCAGCAACAACAGCTCTCAAAGCTCTCTTTCACTCTCCGTTGTACCCTGTACCCTCTGCTCTGCATCTCCCTTTTGCTCTGCCCGACTCAATTCTGTTCCATTTTGTGGCTGCAACCTTTTTTGGGCATTTACAACGCCTCTGTGCCATTGTGGCTACTTCTAGATGTTGTTGCTGTTGTTGTTGCTGTTGTACTTATTCTTAATGTTGTTGTTGTGGAGGGCGCGTGAAAATGCCATTGTAACCCCCATACATATATAGTGTATGTAGTATCTGTGTTTTGTATCTGAGCGCGGTAATCAACATTTTGTGGTCAACTCGGGTGCGCTCAAAAGACAAAAAAAAAGTAAAGAAAAATAGAAAATACAAAAGACAGGAGAGAAAGAAAACAAAAGAAAAGTATTACCATTGGTTTCGCATGCTTTATTGCCAATTGGAAAGTTGGCTAGCCACTGCTGACCATAGAACCCGAGCCCCAAAACCCAAACCCAAACCCAGAAACCCATTCATGCAGCTAGCCTCAGTCTCAGTCTCAGCCTAAGTCTCTGTCCAAGTCTGAGTCTCTTGGTGCTAGAATGCTTTATGTGCCATTGTTTTTGTTACACGTAACTGTAATTGGCAAAAGAGTGTGAGAGAGAGAGGGAGAGAGACAAAATGCAGTTAGCACAATGCTTGACTTGGCTATGCAAAGTAATAAATATGGCCCGTTAAGTAATAAATTGTGAGAAACCGTGGAAAAATTGATTTAATAAATGCCACATGAAGCGGCACATCATTAAAAAACCTCTCAACAAATTGCATTCTTCTGCATACGCGATCAGCTGACGACAGTGATATTAAAACAAATCAAAGTCACTAACTAACTGACTAACTAGATAACTAGCTTAGTTGGTCGTGGTCTACAAGTTAGTTAAAGATCAAAAGTCTAAGCAATGCATCAAACGATCTATCGATGAATTGAATACCCACGCCATAAATTTGAAAGCAGTTGCAATGCTATGTGGCAGTGGCAGTGGCATGGACAGAGGGGTAGGGGGTGTTGCACTGACTGGACTGGACCACCGTCAAGTCAACTCCGTCAAGTCAATCAATTAGGCATTTCAACACATGTTGTTTACAGTTCTAATTCTAATTCTGGACGCGTTTCATTTAAATGCCACAAAGTCTGCGAGGCAACTGCAACATGAGGCATGGGAATGTAGAATGTAGAATTGAGATTGGGAATGGGATCCGTAGCTGGGCGTGAATTATTTTTAAATAGGCCGTCGGCACGCTTAATGATTTCCTGTTAAATTATGCGGCATTGACTTTTAACTATGTAAATGTGAAATGGAAAATGGAAAAGTCTTGTGCATTTATATTTATATTTATAGTTATATACATTTTTAGCTTGTTTTCCAACACATTTTATGATCTTCAGCTGCAGCTGTACAAGTGCCGTGATCGTAAATTGTTTAAGAAAATGCTCGAACTATGTTAAAGTCAAATGTTAAATGCTTTTGTCATAAATCAGGTAACTAGGAAATTGAACTTGCAACATTTCTATGCAGCTTATGACTTGCTAAAGTCTGTTTTCGATATAGTTGCGGGTCGACCTCAATGCGGCAACATACTAACCCACAAATAGCTACCAAGCCACAATTTGGCAGTCCAAACTGGCCGAAACTGAACCAAACTAAAGCCAAAGAAAACCAAAAAATAAAAAATGAGAGACTAATCAATAATTTCTCAGCTACTCAAAAACTCATTAAGTTATTTATGTTGAAATCTCGCTGATGGCAAGTTGAGCTGTGGTTAATCTCTTGCCAAGTTTCTGGGAAACAACCACATCCCAAGTTGAAAGATAAAAAAAAATATTATTGCCACTTTCGCTTGCGGCTGAAACAGACAAGAAATTAAAAGTGTAAACCTGCTAATTTTGGGCAGTAAAAAATGCCAAAAAGTGGCATCGATCGTAGTCTCAGGTTTTTGAAAAATCAATTAGCAACAAGGCTTACGTCTCTTAAACTGGCCAAGAACAAGTCGAGTCGAGACTATTGATTAATGATGTGCCGCAGCGAGGTCAAGCCTCAAAGTAAACATTGACAGCACATCAAATCGAGTCGACTCCCAGCTTCAGTTAACACTTGGAGTTAGAGCCAGTTGCCAGTTGGCCAATTGGCAGTTGGCCAGTTGCCAGTTATCTGCGCACCAGATTTGATTAATAGCAGCTACCCACCCACAATCAGCAGTCTGGCAGTCTATAATTGCTACGGACCATATATGAACACTTACTACGAGATAGAATAGATTCTTAGACTAGCCGAAGCTAGAATACTCTTTTTGGTAGGGAAGAGAGTTGTCAAAAATCGAGTTGAATGATCTTAGCGCTAAGAAAGTTGACTTGTTTTTCGAATACAGTTTTATTTTGAACACTTAAAGAACTCTACAAATAAACTTGAATCAATATTTGCACGAATAAACATGTTGAAAACTCTGCACATAACTAAGCTTAAGTTAAATTTCAAACCAGCCAAAGTTTTATCTTACTATAATGTCTTTTCTTTTCATAAATCCCAAGCATAATTTTTACCTGTGTGAAAAAAAAACAAATTTCTACTTAAGGAGCGAGACTGCATGCTTTAACAGAAAGTTGTTTTATGCGTTTTAAAAAAATATAATAATAATTTCTAAGGTTCAATAGCCAGTTGAGTTAAACAGTAAATGACCATTTACTAATGAATATAAATTGCACTATTATATTTGGCCACGAAAAATTCATTTATAAATTTATGATAACACATTTGTCAAGCTGGTTATTTTTCTTTCCATTTTTGCAAAGAATATTGTTCAATGCGGAGAACCGGGACTGAAACTGAGACTGGGAGACTGAGACTTGAAAAGGGGGCATCCACAACTGACCTGAATTTTGGTTACGCTCGTGCCGACAAACGCTTAACCTTGACACCAGCGGCATTTTGGGTTCGAGTTCGAGTTGAAGTTTGAGTTTGAGTTGGGATCTCAGTGTCTCAGACTCGGCTCCGTTAAAGTCAAAAGTGAGTTTTGTCGGTTGGTCGGTCGTTTGGCTTTTTGGTGCGGGTTGCCGTTAGATTGAAGTAATAAAAACTTTTTTTTCGTACATTTTTTTTTGTGCAACTTTTGCTTGTTTTTATTTTTATTTTTTGTACACTCAAACAATTGCGTGGCATGACTCAAGCGAAATAAATTGCAAAATCTTTCGCAGCGCTTATGAAAAGTGCGGCATTTTTTTATGATTTTGTTTTTCTTCTCTTTGTTTGCCTTTGTCGACGGACAAAATTTTATAGTTTTGCTGTGTCTGTGTGTCTCAAGAAACGTGAAGCTATTTTTTATTATACGCGGCCTTTGTGCCAATAGAATAATATCAAATACTCAACATGCCCCGTCCAAACAGAAGTGCTTTCAAAGGAGATGAGTCCCAGGGAATAAATATTTAATAAGCTGCAAATGTAAGTGAGGCCATGACAAAGAAGAGAAAATGTTTAGTGCGGGAAATTGCAGCTGGGGAGTCGCATAAATTGTGGCCAATTACCGGATCGGTTTGTAGTAGGCTCTTTAAAAATGTATGTCAATTGGTCAATTTCCGCTGCCCGACCACGCCCTCTCCGCCTTCGCCTCCACCTCTGCCTGTAACGAGTATAGGACAATTAAATGTCATTAACCTGCAGCACACTTACGACTTTGTGCCATTAGCTCGGGAAAATCATTTTAAATATTTATAAGTAACGCCAGCTGCCTCCAGCTCTCAGGCTCAAGCTCAGTCCACAAATTGTGACACGGGGCAGTTTAATTAGGCAAATGGGGGCCTTTCATAAATGCAGAAATTAGCTAAATTGTTGTCTAAATATCCGCTGGCTATTGACAGTTCAATCAACTCAATAGCGTGGACTGCGAACTGTATAGTGCAAATTGTAAATTGTAAATTGTTAAGCTGCAAGCTGTAATAGAAATTGCAAATCAAATATTACGTATACGCCTGGCGGTACCAAAATATAATGTTCGCTGCCAAAAGCTACCCCATTGTTGTGTCAGCGATAACCCAAAAAAAGGCAAACACAGCATGCCCAAAGGCGATGCTGACATCGAAATCGACATCGACATCGACAACGACAACATGCGACAGGCGGCAGCCCCCAACACCTTTGGAGTGGCAATTTGTTGGCGCTGCCACAGCCGCTTTGTTGCAATGCCCCGGTTTGGCGACAACCGAACTGAGCACTCAAAATGCCATATAAATGTTTGTTGTTGTTGTTTTAGTTGGTGCTGGTGTTGGTGTTGCCACAACTTAAACCCGTTGTGCTCAAGTATGACTCAAGCAATCAATTGGCAGCACCAGCTCCTACTTCAGAGTGCGAAATCAGCAATCGAGCATCTCAAGAATGACTTAACAGCGTGAAAAACTGCCAGCACAATACAAAAACAAAAACAACAATAACAAGGAAAAGAAAAAGAAAAACATATACATATATGAAAACAACAACAAAAGCGAGCTATTAGCTGCCTTTCAGACGTGTTTGCATTTCCAGTTCCGGCCAAGCTCGCATACCTTTAAGTAGAAAATACTCAATACTCATATGAGTACTTGCTTTTGCGAATATTCATAAAGTGTCAAATGCATCAATGCATTGCAATAACTGTAATTTGTAGCTTGTACTTGCACAATTTTCATTTCAATTTTGCATTGCGCAAATTGTTGTATTGCGAAAATTGCGCATACGACGACCATAAATTGTAACAACTGTCGTTTGCATAAAATGCAACAATAACAACAACAACTGCTACAACAATAGCTATAACTACAACTATAACAAATAAATGGCAACTGATCTAACAGACAAAATGCAAAACGTCAATTTCAAATGCGTTTATTGAGTGCGCATAAATTTCAACAGCTCCAAAATTTGATTGAAAATTGATATACGAGCAAGACTATTATTTTACATACGAGTGTCATGTGAATATGAGTACTCAGCCAATGTAAAACGAATACTTAATATGAATAAATAAAAATAATAATAAAGCGAAAGAGTGTGTAACCTTTATTTGTTTAATGTGTATATTTTGCAATTATATTTGTTTGGTTACAGGAAATTGTTAGTCGATGTCGATGTCAAGGGTATTGAATGTCAACAGCTTTATGTAATAATATTTATCAACCATAATTAATATATTTATACTCTTGTTAACTAATACAGATTTGTGTTTACTTTTCGTCATTTTCTAATTATTTACTGTAGTCAGATTTCGCATTGTTAAACAAATAAAGCGACATCAAACAAATAAACCGATGCGACGACACTTTTAATTAGACACACAAAATAAATTAAATTAACAACTCTGAAAAGAAACCAACAAAAAGAAGGAAAATAATAATAATAAAAATATATTTCATTTATAATTGCTACAACGTTCAAAATGTAAAATTTGTTTATTTTTTTTTTTTACCAAATTTGTTTTTTTTTCAATGTTCGCCCGCTTGAACAATTTATTAGCAGCCAAAAAATTGATTGATCTGCCCCAGAGCGAGTTGTCTATGCCCCAGGGTGTGTTCCCCTCCGTCCGCCTGTCTGCTTGTTAGTGTCTGTCCGTCTGTAAGTCTATCAGTCGGGGTTCAATCAAAATTTGTAATGAACAAGCCGGAAAAAATTAAACACACACAGAAATTCTCCATAGAGCGTTTGCGTTGTTAGTTGTTTGCTTTGCTTTTAGTGTTGTTGGTGTTGTTTTTGGTGTTGTTGCTGGTGTTGTTGATGGTGTTGCTGTTGGTGTTTCATTATGCTGCTGGGCACTGTTTGCGGCTGTCCAACTGTTCAGCTGTTCGGTTTGCCTTTACATTTTAATGATACAATTTAAAATCAACGCAGACTCATGATTTTGCATATTTTGAGCATTAAACTTGCGGCCCCCACAAAAAGAAGCTGATGCTGTTCTGATTCCATTTCTGCTGGCTGAACGCATAATTCAGGCACGGTTTTCAGTTTTCAGTTTTTAACAGCAATCAATGCCCCAAACCAACCAACAGCCAAGCAACCAACAACCGCCTGCTGTGATTTGACCAAAAACTGACGGACCCGGCTCAAACTGGCCTGTTGGTTTGCTTCGCTTGGTTGGTTGTCTGCCAAAGCTATCAAATAAATAACCGCGAGACCCGCAGCGTGTACGAAAAATAAAAGAATGCCAAACTTCTAATGCCACCCCCTTATAAAATGGAGAAAAGGCATAGAGATAGGGAAAATAATGTGTAAACGGGGGAGACAGGAAAACATTTTAGCTAAACGGCGAGCATTACTTTTAATTAAAAGCAACGCCAGCCAGCAACTGCACATGATTTGAACTTGAACTCACATAACGAGCGGGCAAAGCTTTAAGACCCAAGCAAAAATACAGACTAAGACACCGACCCAGACCCATACCCATACCCAGACTCAGACTCAGACCCAGACAGAGACCCAACGACCACCACTGTGTCTAATTCCAAGTCCAAGTCCAAGCTGCACATGATTACCCATAAGCTGACATCGCTCGTTCCACAGTTCGTTGCACAGAGCGTCACAGTTTGACTCTAATCAGTTTGCCACAGCAACAGCAACAACAACAAGAACAACCATAGTTGGAATGAGCTGACATTTGATGTTAATTTAGAGTGAGTGACATTGCGTATACGCATTGCGTATACGTTGTCTGTCAGTTGCTTAATTACATGAAACCAACACACACGCAAATAAGCATACAAAAATTAGCAAGAAATCTTTACAATTTATGCGAATTTTCAAAAACAGAAATTGGAAATGCTTCATTAATTGATTGCTGTTGCCGCCTCTCTTTGGACTCTTTTTACCTCCGTGGCTTTAGGCATCGACCCACGCCCAATTCCAGCAAATAATTAGCATAAAGCACGTGCGCCATCAACATTTGAGCGCGCCTTCCTCATTTGTATGCCCAACTGGGGGCTACCAGTTCGGCAGCTGTCTGGGCCTGGTTAACTACCTGTTGGCGGTTTTTGCTGGAAAAGCATTCAGCACAGGTGCGTAGAGAGAAACGCCCCACCGAACGCCAAGTACTCAAAAGCGTTTCGAATTTGCTTTATGGAATTCTCTCATGCAATGCCGACAGTTGCATTTTATATGATTTATGCCCAGGGGCCAAATGCAGGAATCACAAGTCAAATCAACTCAAAGCAGCTATCAGCAGCAAGTTAATACCCTGTACTCTGATTTATAATTGCTTAGTAACAGTAGTTACTTATAAATATATAAGTGTTTTTTCCCACCTTAATTTACAATTATTTAGTAATAATCTTTGAGAGCACAAAAGCTACATATGTATCTGTCAGATACATTATCTAAACTGCAATATATGTCAATTTCTAATCAAGTGCTCACAATAATTTATAATTACTTGGCAATAATTGTTGCGTGTGTAAAGCCCAATATAATGTATATATATGTATCTGTCAGATACATTATCTAAACTGCTATACAACTTGATTCACAATGTTCTTTATGCGTATCAATTCCATTATCTTTTATAATAACGGATTCTCTTTTCCTCTCTAGTTCCTTATAAGCCTTTGTATCTTTACCTGTCAGATACATTTATTCAAGTTAATTATCATTAAGTTTATTCAAATCGAAATGGCGCATATATGACTATAAATTAAGCACAAAATGTGGACTCAAAATTATATTTTAACAAATTTTGCAATTAGTTTTGAGCCAACTATAGTTAAGCCTTAAAATAAAACCAAACACAGAGTTCTCAAAATATTGGCAAATTTTCGAGCATATCAATAAACTGAACACAAAGAGCAACTTGTAGTGCAGTGTAAAACACCTCTCTCAGTGGTGTTATTGTTGTAATTGTTGTTGTTGTTGTTATTACTGCTATCCTGGCTATCTAGAGCAGGTTTTTCATTTTCTATGCGCTCTACACATTTCACGCTTTTGCCAAATTGCCAACTTGACCGGCACAAAAGCAAATCACGAAAACGCCTGGACAGTCAGATGTGGGTGTGTGTGTATGTGTATAGAATGTGTGTGAGTGTAATGAATGTGTGTATGGTGTAGTGTAGTGTATTGGGTGTGTGTTCGTTTTGTGCTCATAACATTTTATTTAATGCACATTTCGTTCACAATTTGTTGTTAATGAATGCAAGCGCAATGCTTGGCTGGCTGCCTGCCTGAATGTTAGCCAGGCTGGTGTGTTGTCTGTTAGCCTGGCTAGCTGTTAGTTGCCACAGATTTGCAGCAAATTGCGCCCACAAATGAGGTCAGGCAGCCGCACAATGCGCTCGCTCCGTTACTCAGATACTTGCCTCACGTGTTGACTTGTGAAAGTAAACGCCTCCCAGCTTCCCTCCCCTTCTGGCATTGCACTGTCTTTGCTTTCCTTGTGCTGACGTGGCTTGCTTACAATTTTCGTGTGAGTCTGCAACTAACCTTCACATAAATTATTCCCATCAAAAGCTGTTGCAGCAAAGGCAAAGCCATGTTGCTGGCAGTTTAAGACATCGTGATAAGCTGTAAGATATTTATCTGGCTAGCAAATTACATGAGGCAACGCCTAGACAAGTGCTGCACCATGTGTATGAAAGAGAAGGGGACAAGAGAAAGAGAGACAGAGACAGAGGTAGAAGCAAGTGGCATGTTAAAGAAATGAGGTGTCGAAACTATTGTTAGGCGTTGCACATGGGCAACAACACTCATACGCCCCGTGCTACGTGCGCTGCAATTGAAACACAACTTTTGGGAAAACACTTCGACAAAGAAAGATAAGTAGAAGGAGAAACAAAAACAAAGAAAGAGAATTTGTAATAATCTACCAAAAAAACAATTTATCTATATTTATTCATTTATTTAAAAGCAGTTTGTAATATTATTAGAATAATATATATTTACTACGGCTCTCGATAGATAAAATAAGTTAAAAAATAAAATAATAATCTAATAATTTAATTATGCATTAATTCTCGGGGATATAAATTTAAATAAAAATCAATATTATTGAGCAACAAAAATATTCGAATTCAAATAAAATATACTAACGTGAGGATTAAATTTACAGCTTAGTTGCTACCTCTTTCATTTCCCACTATGTCTTTCTTTCTTTATTAAAAATATCAATTAATGGTTATTTATAGAATTTACTCAATTTCTGCTTAACCAGATGTTAAACCATTATTATTTCTTTCCATTAGCTTATCATCTGCTGAATTTTATTACCCAATATTAATATTAAGCAAGAAGTCTATAATTTTCAACAGTTATAGTTGGCACTTAAAAAGTTAATGAGGCGCATATTATTTTATTTTAATTGGCTGCCAACGTATGCACATACGTAATCATATATTTACCTATAATATATCATTGAACCAAGCCCATATTGATGTGATACTCGCATTGTACAATGGTAGTAGGCTGGTTGTCTTTGCTTGCCAAGAATCTATGTACGTGTAGCAGCAATCATTTCGATAACACTTGAATACAAAATGAGGGTCATTAATTTTATAACAAACTATGTTGGCCTCACTGACTGACTGCCAGGCTGCCTCGTTGGGGCACACTTCAATCTGACGTGGAGTCACAGTCACAGTCGGAATTGTAGTTGAAGTTGGAGCTGAAGTTGCCCGTCAACGTTGCCATCGTTTTAAGCCAATGTCGCTGGCAATGCGGCAGTCAGTTGGTCCGTCAGTCGGTCCTTTTGTCAGTCAGTCAATCATAACCCGTTTCAGTTTGCAGCGAGTACAAATCAAACTCGTTATCGTTCCAAAAAGATCTATGGGACCAATAAAATATACAGCGCACAGTCCCAGACGCCTACCTTGCCATTGGCTCAAGTTGTGGCCTGCCTGGAATATAAGCAAAAAAAAAAAAAAAGAACAACAACAAAAAAATAACAGATAAAATAAGAAAGAAAAAATACAAAAATTGTCAAGCTCTACGTGTTTGGCCATCAAAATGCTGCACGCCTCATCAGGCAACAAGGCAGGAGGCAACTAAACAGACCGATGGCAGCATTTTAATTGCAGTGCCAGCAAATGTCGTTTACATTTGAACTTCGAGGCAAGTCGTGGCCGAAGCTTTTTGGGTCATGTCTGGCTAATCAGAGGCAACTTGGCAGGCAGCAACATTGGCAGCTGGCCAGCAGGACAGCTGGACAGTCAGGCAAGCATATTGGGCGGCAGTTGTCACGCCCACAGGCATTTATCAGGAGCTCAGCTTTGGCATCTGAGAGTTTAGATGCCGCTTTTATTAAACATATTTTCCGCTATGCCATACCCAAAGAAACGTGAGCTTATGCTTTATGGCGACTTAATAAGCCTGTTGCCTGTTGCCTGTTTTTTTTTTTTTTCAGTTGCCTGTTGCTGGCCACGAATCTCCTCTGTGTTGCTGCCGTGTCGACGTCAACTAATGGCGCAGCATCTGTGGCAGCGGCAGCAGCGGCAACAGCACATTAGCCACAGCACCTAAGCGTTAGCCAGGCCAGAACCGCGGCATGATAAACAACCAAAGCGTTTTAAACGGCTTCATTAATCTTATTCAGCGATGTGCTCTGTTCTGTGCTGTGCGCTTGTCTATTAAAGCTTGTAATGCCAACTTACAGCAAAAGAGATCCACTGAGATCCTGGAACTGTTGATGATGAGCAGCTGCGGCAAACGCAATCAGCAGCGTTTCAGCTTGAAATGTACTAACTGTCAGCTTGACGTCATTTCGGCATTTTATGAGCTGCTGCTTCTGCTGCTGCTGCTGCTGCTGCTGCTGTCACTGCCATGGCCAAGACCAAGACTCCAACCATGGCCAGGTCTAGGGCCACGTTTATGCTGTTACTCTTACTGTCATTGTCAGCAATGCTTTTGCCAGATTCCTCTATGCGGTAATCACAGTTAGAGATGGCTCCGTGATACATGGCTCAAAATTGCTCACAGAAAATTGTTTCTTTCCAAGAATATATAAATATATTTATGACTGTGAACAATCAGATTTGTTGCACCTCTCGGCTCAGCCAACTTTACGACAGTTTGAATTTTAGAACATTAAGCGATGGCACATCACACATTTTTTATGGTCTTAAAATGAAACGGAATTCCTCACGTGACCATCGCTAATCTCTGTTTAATTACGTATACGAGTTGCGACGGCAAATCTTTTAACAATCCCTTTACAAGAAGAAAAGTATGAAAACAGATAAGAACGTGCTAGTTGAGAGTGAGCGACTGTAAGATACCCTACACCCAATTTTAAAATAACCTACAGGTATGCATATAAGTTAGTAAATATTATTACATTAAAAAAATAAGTAACATAAACATTAAAATTCAAATATGAAAAAGCAGTTATGTTTAAAGTTTCTTAAATTAGTTTTATGTTTATTATTTGATCATGATGACATTCTTAAGACATACTTGTTGCAAGGTGACATCTTTAACTTTGTTTTTGAAATAATTAAATAATTTAATATTTTTAGTAGAAGAAGGCCTGTCCATTTATCCAAAATGATGATGTCTGTCATATTGTTCTTGTTATTTATTTATTTTCTGTAAAGCTAAAATGTTTGGAAATTTTGCATATTTGCACAAAACAATAATCCCTTTTTTGCACAGCCTCAAAGGACATAGGGTAGAAAAAAGAAGGAATAAAGGGGAATACAAAACGAGTTAAGTGTGATTTGCGTGACAGGATTAGCTGTCACGTGTCTATCTTTAGTGAATACCTTTGTCACGTGCTCATCGCTTGATTTGTATTCTGTATGCGTCACAGTATGTGTGTGTTTGTATCTATGTAAAGACATGTATCGAATCTGCAACTCTTTTATGCAATGTTTCCACCTTCGTCTTTATCTTTTTTCCCCTCTTTTCTAGCTGTATCTCTTTGGTATGCCGCCTCATCATAAGCATGACAATTTCTTGTCTCTCTGCCTTTGCCTTATCATTTCATAATGAATTTGTTTTGTCAGCTAATAAATTATGAACATCACGCTCTATGTCTGCCCACAAGCTATGCACCACAACAGCAAACGAGAAGATGAACAACGAACTGAGGCACATCATAATCAGCATCAACATCCACATCCACATCCACATTCACATCGGCATCGAGCATCATTGGGTAAATGTTGTCCCTAGTTTGAGGCTGATGTTGCCAGGTTTATCGTGCGGCAACGTTGATTTAGTGAGCCCGCAGTTTGTTTAGCTATTAGCTTTTGCCCTTTGCGCAGAACAAATTGCATTTTGATTTATGTGCGCTGAATTAGTTTATCTGCAAGAAAAGAAGAAGGCCGAGACAACAGCAACAACAACAATAACAACAACAACACACGCGACAGACAGGAAACGAGCGACAAGCAACAAGTAACAACTTGCCGCCCACATCAAAAAGAAAAAGGGGACAGGAAATGACACCCATAGATGAAACTACATACTTATGTATATCATGAACATCAACAACCTTTCTGGCCACATCAAAGGGCATTTAAAATCCAAATTGGTAATTAAGTAAAACGCATAAACCACAAAGTGAGCTGGTCGATTATTTACACTCAAAGTGAGCTTTCCTTCCCCCCTTTTATGAAAGTGCAACAAGAAACAGAAGATGAGGAAGTAGAGAGAAGCCACAGCAAAGTGTATTAAATAACCGCAAGCGAACACAGGCCAAATTACGCAAGGGCCAACGACTTGAGGGCAACAAACAACCAAACAAACAAACAAGCAAACAAACGTAAATGTAATTGAGTCGTCATCCAATTGGAGCGTCATCAGCCAGGTCTAAAGGCTTACCTCATGCAACTGCCACCAATGCCTCCAATTGAGACTCCGACTGCAGCAAAAACCAAGCTCATTATCGCGTAGCATTGCCAAACGGGCTGTAAATATATCAGCTCTCTCTCTCTCTCTCTTTCTCACTCTCCCCTCTATCTCGCTCTATCTCTGTCTCTTTCTCTGCTTCTGGCCAAAAAGGTAAAGAGCATTCGCAGACCAAAAACGACAAACAAACTTAGCCGCATTGCTCCACATTTCATTGCAATTTTCACTCGAGTTGGGTTTAGTTTTGGGCCATTTGCTCATTAGGGCTTAGTTTGCTTTGGGACTTGAATTCGAACTGGGACTTGGATGAGGGGTGAGATGAGGTGGGGACTATGACTGTAACTGCGACTGGTCTCCGACTGTCGCACAGCAAATTAATGCAATGCAAATTTGTGGCAAATGCTGCCGACATTGTCTGCTGACCCGATTCCCCATAGACACCTATTCGGACCCCAAGCGCTTTGCGTGGCATACTAAAAACCGATGGCAACTCGCGATAGCCAACTGCCACAGCAAAGCGGCAGTTGCACATTGGCTAACTGTTGTCGGAAGTGCCTGCTGCTTTCAACACAATATTGCACAGTTGAAAAAGGTTGAGAAAAAAAATATAGAGAGAACGCTTTATCTACCAGATGCAGTTTGTCCAGGACTAAGATATTATTTACTTATTTTATTTACTTTTACGTCAACTAAAAAAAGTCGAAAAAAGAATATTAATAAATAAAATTGTATTAAACAACTAAATTAAATTATAATAAATTTAAATAATTATTTAATAAAAATTGCAAATATGATGGTATTTAAAAAGTTATATTTATCCAACATTCGATGCAAATTTATAAAAATGAGGATTAGTTTCTACAGGCAAAGAAGCTAAGAAAGATCTGAAAACCAGTTTCTATTCTTCACTCTGGATGTCTTTTATTACTTAGCTAAATATTTATAAAAATTACATAAAAAATTGTTTTAGAAATATTATATGAAATGTTGTATTTTGATTCGGAAATTTCATTTTACAGATAAAAAAATAGGATTACTGAAGTTCTGTCCTCAATTTAAGTTGTTCGACATTTGTTCAACAGATTTAGGAGAGAGCAAACTATTTCGATTGGCTTGAAACAAATAATTCGACTGGTTTACAGAAATGGATCAAGAATATTTTATATTTGCTTCACAATGTCGGAGATCCATTCAACTGCCTGTTACACACAATCACACAAACTGTTTTCGCCTTGCACCGAATATAACAAAGTATTATTTAATTCTTGTGCTGCACATTTACAGCCTTTCCCCTCCCATTTGCGGTTTGTCTTTGTAATTTATGTTATATAATGCCAGGCAATAGAAATATTCTATGTCAAAGTGATATTCAAATCGTTTGTGGCAGTTGCACAATCAATAACAAAAAACAAGGTAGCCTTTGACATTGGACAGGCTTTCAATGAAAGCCGCATAAAGCCTGAAAGCCCGATTAACTTTGAACTCTCAACGAACAGATAAAAAAACTGGGATTTTCCAGTTGGATTTATGCAGGTAGCAGAAAAAACTGTCAAAGCTGTTGCCATATGCAATGGAAAACTGTATTTGCAATTTGTCATTACTAATCCTGTTTCCTTTTCGAGAAATTCAATTTTAACAGACAGATTAAATATTCGATGTAGTAAGATATCTCCTAGCTAAAAGTAAACTGCATTCAAACGTGTCAGTTTTATTAGATTTATTGCTTGTAATTTCTAATTGCTAATTATGAAAATGAGAAATCAACAACATGCTTGTTAATTATGTAAATTAAGATTAGAATTTGTCCCACATTTTGAAAGGCGACACAGTTTGGTTCACTGAACTTGGTCATAAGAGAAATGGGTCAATCAAAAACCTGTTGTGCCCCGTGGCAATATGAAACTCTTCAAATCGATCGAAGTTCTAAAGCTGTTGTTGACAACATTTAAATAATATGCTTATTAATGTGCAAATGAGGGGCAGGTTGACACTTTTGACATGGCCATTGATTTGGCTAAAATGTTTTATGCTCTTCTAATGGGACAGCATCAAATGTCGCGACAGCTAATGGCCAAGGCAAAAAGAAGATAGAGAGGGAGAGAGTGAGTGAATGTGGTCCCAAGAGAATGTAAACGTTTTGTGGCATAAATTTTATGAGTTGTTGCGCGACGACTGTTGACCAAAAGATAAAAGCCCTTTTGCCCTTGGCCATAAATTTGCTTCTGGTCGTTATAATGCAGCATAAAGAGTGTGAAATTCGATGCAAAACAGGACCAGAAACGATGTGTGAGCTGGTCATAAAATGATGACATTAAAAGCAGCTCAGCAATTTCATTGCCAGACGCTAATTGAAGTCATATCGCATATTAAGCATACGCCCGGCTTGCCAGCATGCTTTAAATATCCACATGTAGATATATTTATAACAAGGAGAGTGGGAGGAGTGAAAGGTGAAGAGTAAGAGCAGGCAAATAAGTAAATTGGATTTATACCCCAACCATAGACAGAATGTAAGGCAACTTTGCCTGATTGCCTCGTGATATTGGACTGGGACTCAAACTGGGAATGGGACTTGAACTAGGAATGGGAACTGGGACTAGAACTCACTCTCTCCTAAGCTGCACCTTCAGCTGTTGCCGTAGCCGTTGCCTATTGCTGCTACTTTTACAGCTCAGCTGACAATGTTGCCAATGTTGTACGGTAATTTTACATAAAAGCACATAAAGTGCAATGTTTGATCGTAAAACTTTTTTACGACATTTTTCCTGTACGCATATATAAAAATGCCGTCAGCCAGCAGCATCGGCAGCAGCAGTTTTCCTGAGTTTCCCGAGCTAAGAAAGACTCTCCTGCTGCTGCTCCTCTGAGTATTTGGCTTTATCTGTTGTGCGTTTATATTATTTTTTTCTTCTTTTCTTTTTGGTTGGTTCGGGAGGGAGCGTCATGAAAATTGTTTGCTCATATAAAATTTGTAACACGTGTGCGACAACGTTGAAGGCTTTTCCTACTTGCTACTGCTTTCCCTCTTCTAGGCATAGAAAATTTATGTTTTGCCGGCAATATCTGGTTTATTGTTTGGCGGCAAGTGAAACACTTTGGAGAATTACTCACCAGCAATTTCTGAGCATACAATATACTCATAGAATAAATGTCAATAGTAGGGTGAACTTCAAGTTCTAGCTGCCAATCTAGTATTTAAATAATTTTGTTGCAATTGCAATTGTAGCTTCCGTTACCTTGAGCTAGTACCGGTTCCTAAAGAGAACTCAGTACAGCCCACAACATTTAAGCACTCATAAAGTTAATGACATGCACAGAAGCCAGCTACAACAAACAGTACTACAACAACAGCAGCAATATGAAGAATAAAAGCTAAAACGCCCACGCTTTCAACTGTTTTTACCAGCATAATGGACTTGTGCCTGGGACTCAGCTTGAGCTCAGTAAAAGCTATTGTATCTTTCGGATACAAATGCAAATGCAGCTCAACTGTATGCAACTGTGCCATTTTTGCTTACAGTTTCAGTGCAAGTCAGCTATGCCATCATCAGCATTAACATGATGATCATCTTCATCTGAAACCTCATCATCATCTGCAGTGTTTTCATCATAGTCATTAAAAATAAAGTAATTTTCACGCATGTGCCTTGCCAAATAGAAAATAAAATGCATTTTCCGCAACATGACGAATAAGCTGATTCTATTTTACAGTTTCACATGCCACCCCCTCTCACTTCCCATCCTCCTGCACTCGAAAAAAGAAAGATTTTTCTATAAAAATACTTTCGTAATGCATAGAATGAACGCGCAAGTCACAAGCTGACAGCGGTGGCAGCACTGTTCCTGGAACTTTTTCAATTGTAATTGTACGACTATTACATACCCTTGGAACCTAAAAAATGCTGTTAACTAGTCAGAACCCAAATTAAATAATTTTTAAGGAGGAGCTTCAGTTAGAGAGCAACATTTGACTCTTTAAAAGGTTCTTAAATATTATGTTTGAATGGTTTAATAATTTGTATATATTCAAATATTTTAACTTAACTCTGAATAACTTGAATCTTTTCCTTTTATTTTATCCTGTGCAATGATATTAACTTTTTTTAACTCCTGGCTTATATATAATCTTATGCTTTTCTTATGTAACTGGTATTAGAGGAAGTTAGTTAAATGTTTAAATAAAAACAGCCTGAAGGCCTTTGTTGCTTTGGCTATACTATTGTACTATAGAATTTAATTCTAAGCTGCAATTAAAATAAATGAATTAATAAATTTAATTAAAAAATATAAAACTGTTTTAAAAAGCAAACTAGAATGAATATTAACCATTTCAAAGGCTTTTTTTTTTTTTAATTTTCCATGTTTAATTGAGAGTTTATATTTATAATTGTTTCTTGTTTTGTTTGACATTAAATAAAAAGTAAATAAAATAAATTTTTAAAGCCACATTTTCTGTTATATTTGGCAGTGTATTTGCCACTTATAGACATGTGCTTGCCACGCCTCCAACACTCAATTTGACATAGCCGTGGGTAACCCTGTGTGCATGGCCATGTGAAAATAGGAAGAAAAATAACACAATGTTGGCAGTGTGGCAGAGTCACGCCCCCTCACAGACACACACACACGGGCAAGTCAAGTTGTCCTAGACGTGGCTGCCACAGCGACTGTGGCGCACTTTAAGCGAATTTCATTTGTCTGCAGCGTCAACCACTTGACAATCACTCACGTGGCCCAGACCAGACCAGACCAGAACCAAAGTCAGACCCAGTCTAGGAGTTGCAACGCACTACACCAGCTTCCTGCAACGGCAACAGCGACAGCAGCAGCAGCAGCAGTAACACCAACGGCAGCAATTCTTTCCCCCCTCACCCACACACACACACACACACACACACACACAACTCCCTTGACGGCTTGTCTGGGCGGTTGCTGTTTTTGTTGGCTCGTTGGTGTTAACAAGTTCCCATGCAGCCGCTTAAATATTAACGCATACACATGTGTCGCGGGTTGTCGTCAACGTAGTCGGCAACTGTAAATAAATACTCATAGAGCACACCGCATGGCACAAGATCTTGTGTGTCATTGCACTCGACATGTTGTGGGTTCGGGTAAGAAGACAAGAGTGGTGAATGGGGAAGGGGTAGAAGACATGCCGCTTTACGCCTGGTCAAGACATAAGCCAAATAAGTGAAATATTTGCTTGAAAACCGCTATACAAATCATTAAAATCATCGAAATGCCAGCTGGGGGGATAATTAACTGCAACTCAATCATGCCAGTTGCAAGGAGGGAGTGGTGGAGGGGGGAGTGAAGGAAGAGGACTATGCGTCAATGCAATTAGAGGCAACTCGGGCAGTCGTCCTGCCTCATTACGTGCCACAAAAAATAAAAAGAGAGACGTAAAAGAGAAGCAAATAACGTTTGGCAGGCACAAGTGGGCGCCAAGACACGTCGTCGACCGTGTTAATTGCTACAAATGCCCGAGGTATGCAACACGACAGTCCCCACCGCCCCAACCCTCCCCTCCTACTCCTTTTATACATCCTATACATGTACACATGTATGTCTTTGTGGCAGCAATTGTTGTCGTTGCTTGCAATGAAATTTATGCCTGCCTGTGGCCAGCAAATGCTGAGACTGTGACTGTGACTCTATAAATTTGTATCTACAAATATGTATTTACAAATACCTGCACATACATAATAATTGTGCTGGCCACAAGGAAATTTCAGATAACTTTATAAACGCTTAGTAATTTCTTAACGCTTCCTCAATTTTACTTTTAAATTTGATAAGTCTAAAAAGTCGTGTCTGTTTTCCGTCTCTTATCATTAGCTTCCCAGTTGTTTGACAAATAAATCTACTACAAAAAAAAGTCTGGGTTCATTTTCCAGCTCATTTGACTGCCATTGCCACAGCTTCAATTTCATAGTCAAATCAAACAACAAGAGGAACAAAAATTGGTAAGAAAAAAAAATATATATAAGAAGGTAAATCACTGCCCGACAAAATGTGTTGAAGTCTCCCCTAAAAACTCAGCATCGCATTTAATCATCATTAAAGTGGGAGTAGGGATAGGTAGTGCGGATGCGAAAGGCAATCCTTCTGCCTTTTTACGGGTAAATTCAGGCAACAACACTCCTGTTACTATACACCTTTTGCCATTTGCACTTTTCGATGCTTTCACGTTTTTCATCATCATTACGAAGGCAGCCTTCCCAACGAATACACGGCCTGCCATTTGCGACGAAAGTAATAAATAATTTCGTTTAGCTGGCTGCTAGCTTCTCTTTGGGCCAGGCCAAGAACTGGAGCAGAGCCATCCTGTTGCCAGATGTATGAGAATGTGCTAAAAGTTTGTTTGCTTTTGGCTGTTTGGCCTGGGTTGTGGTGTGTTCTCGTCTGTTACTTCCGCAAATATCAAATGATGTTGGGCAGCAGGTCTTGAATGAAGGGAATGGTGGGGGGGGGGGAGGGGGCGGAGATATTCATTGAAATATGACAAAATGCTGTTTGAGACATTTTCAGTTATTGATACGCCCGTCAGCAGGCAGAAAAAGAGCAAATGAATGCAGTCATGGCAAGGAGTCAACTTTATGACATGACTCATGAGTGTGCGTGTGTGTGGGGATGTGTGTGCTATGTATGTACTTATTATTAATAAACCCAACGATAGCTGGCAAAAAGGAGAAGAGGAAAAAAAAGTGAAAGAAAGTACTAAAATGCGCATGAAATGGAAAGCAAAGTTTTGGGTTTTGCTGCTGTGTCAGATAAATAGCACATCGGCTTGGGGGAATGGGAATGGCAGGATCAGGTTGGGTTTTCCACTGCCAATGCCACACGCACTTTATCACAAATCAAGCCAAGTTTTTCTTCTTCGGTTCTGGTCGAAAATCACGCCCCAAAAACCCAAACACACACAGCATACAATCTTATAAGCCCAACCCACAAACACTTTGCTCATGCTGGTGATAAATTTGATGGCAAAAGAAATTATGAGGGTGTTTCGGGTGTTGGCGCTGATGATGTCCTGTACAGGACCAAAAAAGATATGACGCTATAAATATGCCAAAACGATAAATTTACTTAGAGCCAAGCAGCAGCAGGAGGCACAGGAGTAGGATAAGAAGGGGAATCAAAAACCGATCAATGTCATATTTATCACATGTCTTACACATTTCAAGCCTAAGCTGCAAAAGTTGTTACTGCGGTTGAGTTGACGATTTGTCAGCTTTAAGAACTTTGGCCATAACTTTAGCAATTCCCATGAAAATTTGGATGAAACTCGAAATCGTTTTATGATCAACACATTAAAGTAATTTGTAAAATGTTGTCGTTAAAGTCCGTTGCACAAATGTAAATTGTATTTTCGAATTGTTGTTGCTGTTGTTGTTGTGGTTGGTTGTTGCATGCAACGACTCTCTAGTGAAAAGTTGAACGAACTGCTGGTTGCAATTAAAATTACATGCAACGCCATTCGTAGTGACTGTCAGTCACATAATTATGCACATACATACATATACTTTTATATGATGAATTATGTTCATATACTTATAGATTTTAATTGAGGCAAGTTGTTGTTGTTATTGTTGCTGCTGCTGCTGCTGCTGCTGCTGCTGTTGCCGCGTTGACAGAGTGACCAACTTAAAGACATATGTCAGACACATGTCAGTCAAAGTGACAGTCAGACAGCCAACCGACCGACTTTCCATTAATTAGGCATAATATTTCATTAGCGTAATGAGCGCCTTGAGAGGCGCCTCCGTGAAATGTGGCAGCTGTGCGAATATGAAGACAACAACAACTATAATAGAGGCAAACTAATGAAAGCCTAAGCAAAAGCCATGCAAATATCGTAGCCACAACTATCATCATCAGTGAAAACTTCTCTCTTGTCTCACTCTATGCAAAATAACACACAGAGACCTCCACACTTGCAACTTGCTGTTGCAAGGGTTTTGATGTCATGTGAAATGTGTGAAATGTTAACATTCCTCACTGCTGCTGCCCTTTTTCACAGTTGTTCGAGTTGTTGTTTCTGCTGTTGTTGTTGTTGCCTCTTTCGCCGTTGCTTTTCATTATGCGAATGTACATTAATTATTTTGTAGTTGCCACAGAAGCTGCCACAAAAGGCTGTCAGTTGTATATCAAAGCAAAGCACACACAGTCCAAAAAAAGAATAAAGTCCAAGTCTAAAGGGCAACAACTGCATGAGAGCAGACTTGTGTCTAAGCCTGAGATTAAATCTATTAGAGTAATAAGTGCACCAGGAAAGTAAATATATGGATGTAGAAGTATCTAAAACCTAAGATTAAATTTATTAGAGTAAGTGCAGCAAGAAAGAAGATATAGAAACTAAAAACTTGTAAGCAGAAATAGCCAAAGATACTAGTTAGTAGTTCTGAAAAATATTTATTTAAACATAATTTAGTTTTATCATATATCAAGTATTGAAATAGTTGAATTAGTTGCTAAATTAAATTAACTTTAATACATATTAAAACATAGCAAAGATGCTTAAAATATACAAGATACTATTTCCTTTGTACCTTATTTAATTAATCTCATTTATTAGGCAATCAAAACTAACCTTTGCCAGCTGAAACATAGCATTTATTTTGGCTCCCTCGCTTTCATATAAGTAAATTAACTTAAGAATCATTTAGATTTACCAACATTAGAAAGTGGGGCAGTTATGTAAATTTAATTTTAATTAAATAGTAGCACAAGAAGGGAGTATTAGCTCGTAGTTTACGTTAGCTGCAATCCCCGAAAACTGCTTGGTTAAAGCGACAGACTTTAAGAGGGCCAAGAACTCAGCTGCTAAACATTGTCTGCTTTTTCTTCTGCTTCTTTCTCTATGTATTATAAGTATCTCTAATGACATAATCTGCTTTTAGGCAACAGCAACTCTCACAGAAGCGCCCTTTGACTAATCCGCTTAAGTGACTTTTGTTGCTGTTGTTGTCATCATTATTGTTGTTGTTGCTATTCCAGTTGATGTTGCTGTTGCTGTTGTTACTGTTGTTGTAGCTACTTCGTGCATATTAAAGTTATCGCTGGCAACAACCGCAATTATAAAATTATAATGATAATACTCGACTAGGGAGCGGCAACTGCTGACAGTTGGTTTGTCATTGCCTGTCCTGCTGCTGCTGTTGCTGCTTTTACTGTTGCTGATGATGTTGCCGCGATCTAAGGCAGAGATAACTGGCAACGTCTTAAGGCGAGCTAATGCCAAAAAGAGTTATTAAAACAAGGCTCTGAGACTGTGACAAGTCAGTGTCTTCTATCTCTATGTTTATCGCTAAGCGAAACCCGTTTACGAGTACACTTGGCTAATTGCAACATGCTGCAACTTGAATGATAGCAAAAAAGAAACTATTTATTAATTATGTGCACAGTTTAATTGCCACTTTCTACACATCTCACACTTACTATATCTGTATCTTCTTTTTTTTGCAGTTTTGCTTTGGAGTCAACTGAAAATGCTGACAGCTTTGAGGGACAACGCGGTGCATACGCAATTTGCTTAAACATCAACGTTAAGAAGGAGTTAATAATAACGCAGATAACAAACAAGCAAAAAGCTTAAATATGAATTGCCTGTGTCGACCCTCGCGGATTATGTCCGTTCGCATTAATTTGCTGGATGAAACCGACTTCATACACGAGATCAAGGTGAGTTTGTGTGTCATTTACACCCTTTAGTGTCAACATTAGCCACATAAGCAGCGACAAGTACTCCCTCTAACATTATGCTGTCCCTCCCTGTCGCTCTATATGGTCTGTGATTTATGTCAATTGACAAAAAGTGTTGCATACTTTGCACGTGCCTGCCATATGGTAACCATCATGTGCCTTCCAAGCTTCAACAGAGATTCCAGAGCACCCTCATCAATATTTAGTGCAGAGCCTGAGCCGTTGCCTCTGACTTGGCAAACATGCAAAGTGTCATCATTCACACGTCGCCTGCTGTTGCCGGGTTGCCTCTTGTTGCTGCCACACAGACAGCCTCTGTGGTTGCCCCTTGCTTTAAAACTGCGCACGTTTGCCAAATTAAATGGGTCGTCAGCGACGACGACAACGAGAACTCACAACAGAGAGCTGAGAACTGAGAACTGACAAATGAGAACCGAGGGAGAACTCTCAGCCTTTGTGTGTGTGTGTGTCTGTGTCATGAAAGCAGCCTCCAACGTTGTCGCCTTTTGTCTGTGTCGCTTAGAAAATTCTGCTGATTTTGCACGCCATCTCATAGTTGGCATCATTGTGCGGACAAATCAAATAAATAGTTCTGATTTTCCCATATATGTACATATTATATGCTTGTGTTTGCGAGTGTTTGTGGCCTCGTTTCTGTTCTTTGATTTCAGCAAGAGTTTGCAAAAAAATTATCCAAGCATGCAATATGAATAAATATAAATATAAAATGCCCATGAAATCTTTGTCGCTGTCCCTGGCCATTCCGACGTTGTCTTTTAATTGAAAAATATTTTTGATAGACCAAAGAGAATGTTGCCTGTGTTTCAAGCATAAATCAGATAAAGGAATTTCAAGAATATTTGATTAAAGAACCATAAAATGAAATATCAATACCAAATGGACAAAACTTCTTTTGACTGAAATCATTCATTTAAGCTTTGTGTCTTTTAAATATATGTAGCTTGAAGTATGTTAGAGAAGGGGCTGATTGAATTATAGATACTCTGTGTATGTCGTATATTTAAAACTGTAGTTTTTAATTTTACTTTTAATCTCTTTGTCTGCATGCAAATTTCATGGTTGAATGCTCAGCTTAAATATTTTTTAAAAGTTTAAAGCTACCTCCTTTTGCTTGTTGCAACAATTTTAAGTCCTATTCCTTCTTAATTTTCATCCTATTTATGGCTGCAGCAGAAGACTATGTATCTTCTGCACAGACTCATTACATTGTTGCATCAGTGATATGCCTGAATGAGAGTACAATGTGACATGATAAGCATATCTTATGCAAATTCGTGTCATCAAGTTGGCCTGTGGGGTCTGAGGACATAATGAGCAATGACTTGGAAAGGCCAGCAGTTAATTATATGTCTGTAGATACAAGACTTGAGCATAAAGATACTACGTACGTAACGTAACGTGTGTATCTGTATCTGCATAATCAGAGCAGTTGATCGGTAAGCGCCCACGGCATAATGTTTCAGTTCATTCCTGATTGATCAGCCCAAGCCAGTGCAGTGGAGTCTGAGACAGAGACAGAGTTAAAGTCAGAGTCGTAGTCGGAGTCGGAGTGGAACGACGGGCTAGTTAGCATTTCTTGGAACTGGCTAATGACACTTGGCGTCGCGTTGAGCTGCCAAGTTGCATGTTGCATGTTTTGAGCGTTTTTTTAAAGCAACAGCAACAGAATTGAAGCACGTAAACGTTAATAATCACAGCTCATCAACAAGACATTTATAATAATTTTACAAGCACATGCACAAGTCTGATATAAACCACAAACAGCTGTAAATCGATGTAAGCCACCAAATCGACTGAAAACAAGCAGCTCTAATCGGCTCAAAGCGACTTTACCCCCATCCCTCTCTCTCTCTCTCTCTCTCTCTCTTCCTCTTCAACTTCAGGTTGGAAAACTACTTACTTGACTGTCTGTTGGCTAGCATAAATTGCGCATTAGACATGTGTTCCGATGCAGGCGTTTGTGCTGTGGGCGTGTCCACAATTTGACAATGGCAACCTGGGCGGACAACAACTGGCAGTCGCGTCTCGTCGTTGTCGTTGACGTTGTTGCTGTTGTTGTTGTTGTTGGCGCGGTGCATGCCTCGGGTCATTATTAATGAGTTTAAACTGGCAACAGGGACAGCCAGAGTATCTACAACAACAACAAACTAACTGGGGGAATTTGTCTCTCTCTCTGGACTGCACTTGGGCAACTTATCGCATGTAATTATTGGCCGAGAGGCTCACGTACCACGTCAGCCACATGATTGATAAAAGGCCCGCCGACAAATACCAAAAAAGCAGCCATGAATGAAAATACAAAGTGCGGCGGCTCAGCTGCGATATGCAAAAGGTAGCAAAAAAATAAAACAACTACACCGACAAGTATGCAAAGTCTACGATGGACTATTAGATACTCCGTAAAGCTAGCTTTGCAAAGGGAAAAATGAGTTTAATTTAAATTTTCTTATAGTCCTACATATTCCTCGGTAGACTAGTAGACTATCTGTAAAGTAAGCTTTGAGAACTGACTCAGAAAGCTAACTAAGCTACTTCAAATTTAATAAATACTATTAAATTACTATTAATTAAACAGTAAAGAAAACTATTAAAACATTCGCTTTCCTAGTAATTCAGATAGCAAAAAAGTAATAAAATAATAGCTTAAATAATTGTTTATACTAAAAATGATTATATTCAACAGACCTAAACATTCATAGATAACCCAATAAACAGGTATTTTTAAGAACAGTAAGCAAATTCAATGCTGGAGCTCTTCTGATAATTCGGAAAGCAAATTTAGCAACTTTAAACTTAATTATTATTGGGAACATTTTTATTATAATTAAAAACTTGTTATAAAAACATAGCTTAAATATTATATAGACCTACATTAATACAAATTGAAAGCCCGCCTGGTAAAAATTATGTTAAACAATCTTTGAGAACTGCTAAGAAATTCAGCGACATTCACTTTAATATTTATTTATTTTAAATGAATACAACTTACATTCGCTTCAATAATTACATGTTTTAAACTAATACATTTCATCATTATTATTTACAACTTTTAAATCAGATTTTTAATAGGAGCATGTTATGAAAATCAGTTTCAATATTGAGTCGATTTGTATGCTCTTTAAGGCTTTTGATTGAGGGGTATAAAAATGCGTGTGGCCGCCTTGCTTCAAACGTAATTTTATTTACACGCTCTCTTGCCCCAGCTGTCTGTCAATGTGGCAACCGCGGCGACTCTCGCTGCGTTGTCGTTGTACGAGTATCTGCTGCTTTTGACTGCTGCCGATGGCACTAAGCATACGCACTTAAAGTCGCCAGTTGTCGGTCGGCAATGCCTGCAGTTTGCGTTAATGAAACAGGTGTGGAGAGGGGAGAAAAAGATACGAGGGGAGACAGCAATTGGTAGATGGTGCGGGAGCCAACAGCCTGCGGTTGACTCGTTTTGCATTTCATTGCGATGAACTGGCAAAGTGTACTTGTTGTTGTTGCTGGTTTTATCAGACCAACAGCAACAACAGAAATAACAACTACAACCACTACAGCTAGAGATACAGATACAGATACAGATACATCCGCGACATCAGTCAGTGTTGTGGGACTGCCTCGACAACGTGTCGTAATCGATATTTCATTGCCATGACGAGCCGAGCACACGTTGCGTATGATTGATTTTTGCTATGTGTGAGGCATGTAGACAACAGAAATAAAACACAGACAGTGAAATACACACTTACAATAAGTGTGAGTGTATGTTTGATATCTATGACTGTGACCATGGTTCAAAAACATCCAGTCGAGCATCGTATATCTTTACATGTTGTGTGGCAACTGTTTGGAAATGATTTTCATGTTGCCTACACAAAATTCAGTAGGGCTTGCAACACGTCTTTTAATTAATATACTGTTTCTTGTCGTAATATTTATAATTAAGTGGAATTTTTGACGTGTAGAGTTCTCAGTTTCAGGGTAAAAAATGCTTTGCCCAGACTTTTGAAATTTGTGGGGATTTCCACGTAAGATTTCTACGTAAAAGCAACAAAAGTTAATTTAGTCAATATTGTTATAAAAAAAACTTTATTTAAATAATACAATATGTTAATAGCTTTTCTTATTTAAATACACATTTTATTTTTATTTTATTGTGCTATAGAATTTCTTCAAGTTTAATAACTAATTTAAATTAATATTAAAATTTCCAACAGCTTGATTGTTAAATTTTAGTCAATTCTGGCTAAAGAAAAATCGTCTAATTATAAAAAAAAATCCCTTATAAATTTTCCTTCACAAATTTTTCTAAGCATTAAATAACTTTGTGCTACAATTGAAATATAAATGAGAAAAATAAACTTAAAGCCATTATAATAGCCAAGTAATAGAGCAAGCTTTCAGCTTCAGCTTTGGGTCTTTTTTTCTTTAAGCTCAGTGTAGAAAAGTTGGCAAAACTGTGACAAATGGCTTTGACGACTTCATGCCTAGACATGCTCGTACCTCTACCCGTTTGGACCCAGACAAAACATTCTTATGGCCATATATAAAGCGACAGTCTCTGAGCCGCACATTTTGGTCATTTATCATGCTTACATGCTAATGACATTTGGCCAGGGACCAGAAGAAAAAAAAAATTCGCGGACTTCTCTAGCCTGCCAACTTCAAGTGCTCGCACTGTGGTTTGTTGCTGTTGTTATTTGTATAAGGTTATATAATTATATATATATGTATTTTAACTGTTAAAACAGTCGAAGAGTACGCAAAGAGTGTGGGTTTGTTTGGCTAGCGCTTAATTCTGTCAATACAGGGTGCTGTGAGGCGACTCAACTCGACTCAACGCGGCATGGTCATTTGAGAATTTATGTAAATCATTCAACACACTTCAAGCTGGCCACAATGACAAGCCAGAAACCGAAAATGATTGCTTCAAGTATTTCACGAGCAAACACTTCAGCACAAAGCGTTCACGCTGCAGCTAGCTAGCGTATCTCCCTAGATACATTTCATAGATACAAATATACATTTGTATCTGTATGTGTGTGTGTGTTTGTTGCGGCCACGGCGTGGACTTTATGCCTCGGGGGACATTTAATTAGACTCGGTCGGGCCGAAGCGTTCACACGCCAAGCTGGCCAAATAAACCTGCAGTTTATGGCCAACATAATTAAGTTAAAAGCTTTTTTACAGCTCGCCTTGTGCGCTTTTAAATTGATAATGAAAATAAGAAAAACTCATGAAGCGTATTTAATGGTTAAATAAATGCTTTTTTGCCTCTACATTCTGGGCCGGACACCACCCACACCTGCGCAAACTTGGCTTTAAGACAACATTTCCTTGGCCATGTAAATAAAAATCAGCAGTTTTACCAAATGACAGCTCATTGATTTGGCCTGTCAAATGAAATTGGAAAAGGGTAGACAATGACATAGAGAAAGGTATGCAACGATTTCGAGAGACCCTATTACTTTCTTTGAATCAAAAACCTTACTACCTTCCTTTTAACATCACAAAACGTATGTAAATGTGTTAACTACTCTTCCTGGCAGAGTGTATAAAAGTATACAATTAATAAAAAAAAAAAGGGTCAAGCCCAAAAGTTGAACATTTTACCTTTGGAAAAAGTCAGCGAAGCATCTTTTTAGGACTGAGGGTAATTACTTTATCTGTTGCTGAAGTTGCGCTTTGGCTGCTAATAGGATTATCTAACAGAACAAAAAATATATATATTGAAAAAATAAAGAAAGAAAATAGAAGTACAAAAAACAGGTTGGGTTAAAAGCCTCGGCATGAATTTTGTGCGGCCGTCGTTTGGCTTTTTGCAGCTGTCAGAACCATAACTCAGTGTCATGTCGGGTTTGGATACCGAGAGTATCTTTGTATCTGGCCAAGTATATACGAGTATACGAGTATGCAGATACCTCGGTATCTGCGTGGCCGCAAAAGCCTCTAGACAACCAGACAAGACAAAAAGCAATTGTTCGATGGGGGCCGGCCGTGGCCAGTAAAAGAATCGAAATCGAAATAGATTTGCAAACAATTTGCAACAATTCAATCAAAAAACTTTAAACGCAAATACACAGAACGACGGATAGAAAAAGACAAACAGGCAAAGGGGCGAAAAGGTGGAAAGGTGGAAAGAGGGGGGCCACATGGCGACCATCAGATAACTCACTCACTTGGTGGTCTGGCCTGGACTGGAGACTGGACCAGACAAGACCAATAAAGACCACTTCTAGACTTTTTGCGCCCTATGTCTCTGTCGGTATCTGTATCTTTGTGCCGTTTGTTTATCCAAGCGTTTGAATGGCGCACAAGCCAAAGAAATTCAAGGTGAGTCCACGCCACAGACCACGGCGTTCAGTTCAGTTTGGTTTGGTTTCATTTGATTTTGATATTTTTTTTCTCGTTTTCTTTCTTTCTTTTACGTCTTGTGATGTGCGAGGATAAGCGCAAAATATTTGCCAGCCATCGAGGCAAACAATGATATCCAAGAATTTAGCATCAGCTTCAGCTGCTGTCTGTCTCGGCTTTTCTCTCTCTCGCTCTCTCTCTCTCTCTCTCTCTCTCTGATGGAACTTTGCGTGCGGTGTTTGCGGAAAATGCAAGTGATGATGCAGGTGAGGCGTTGACGACGTCTCTCGACAGCAGCGGAAGTTGTAGCTCTTGCTATTCATGCCGGAAAGCAGCTGACAAGTTTCACAGTTGTTCAGTTGTTCAGTTGCTCAGTTGCATGTGCAATATTTCACAGAATAAACAGCAAATGGGCTGGACAGGCAGACACATGTATCTACATTGATTGCTCGTACCCCAAATGAGCTGAAACTGATGTTACTGCGGCTGTTAAGTTGCCTCCAAGGCAAGGCCAAAAAGATGCGACAAATGTCAACGGGCCAAAGAATGAACAAACGAACAGGCGACCGACAACTGACAACTGACAACTAACAACTGACATAGCCTAGAAAAAGAAAAAAGAAAAAAAATGCCGCTATGAGAGATGGTCGAGAGATGGTACTCTTAACTCATATGGTATTTCTTGTATGGGAAGCTGTATACTCGTATTCGTATCTGAAGTTGCAGCTGAATCCATCCACATGCAGCATTGTCAGGCTTTGTGCCATGGCGTGGCATGCGAAATAAAACTCCCGTAAGCAGACAGCGTGCCTCTAAGCTGAAAGCTCAAAACAAAACAACAAGATGGCAAATGGTAACTTGATCAAACTGAAAATGAGATACTCTCAAAAGGAATGCAATTCAAGATAAATTAAGTCGCAACTGACTGTATATACTTAAGTATGTATTATTTAATGCAGTAAGAAATTTATCTTTTAAAATAAAGACTGTGAGGATTTTATTTCAAGAAACCTTTTCTAGCGACTTTTGACTGAAAATTAAATTTTAAAGGAGCAAACTTATAAACAAAATTTAATATGGGAAGCTGAAAAATTAAATTCTGATGAATGTGACTATTTCTTTAAAATTATATTCCTTTTTAACATTTGTTAAAAATTGCATTCTTCAAGTTTTAAATTGAGTATTATAGTAAAAGAAACGTCTAAAAGAAGACTATTTTTTAAATACTTAAAAATTACAAGATGTTGCAAAGTATGATTTTTTTATTTTAATTTTTTTAATGATAAGGAAAGTTGGAAGTTTGAAGTATGTTAATAAAAAGATAACTTTTTTAGCCTGTATTAAGAATATAATTAATTTACGATGTATTGACTTTTCTCATACAATTGCATATAACTCTTGCAAACATATTTTAATCTACTACTTCCATAAAGAAAAAATGGTGACTTATCCCGAACAGCTCATTGAGTTTATCCTCAGTTCAGATAGACTTTAAATTATAGAGTATGCAAACGTTGAGACATCTCGACAACGAGAAAACAAGCGGCAAACAGTAAACCGAGACGAACCTTGACTGAGCTCTGCAGGAATTACGCAAATCTCGTTTGTTGAATGTGTTTTCAGTTAGGTGAAGATGCGCCAGCATCAACGTTCCAGCCTCAATTTGATATGAGCAAGAGGCAAGAGGTGGGGCCAAGGGGAAGGAGAGGCGGCACATGGACATAAATCTGTTTTCAGCATTTTGGTTCTGGCTTGTTTTTGTTTAGTGCATAACGTTGATGACGACGACGACGACGACTGCGACACGATGTAGCTGCCATTGCAGCCTTCTCTTTTCCTTTTCCTCCACTTCTCTTCTTCTTCTTTTCTCCTCTTCACTTGTCGCCGTTTTGTCTGTGACATTGCAAACAACTGAGTGTTTTTTTCCCCATTTCTTTTTCCTTTTTTTATATAAGTATATTTTTACTTCTTCTTTGGCTTTGTTTGTTCGCTTCAGCTTAAAACTCATAATGCCGTTATAAACACAAACGAATGTATGTGTGTGTGTCTCTGTGTGTGTGTGTGTGTTGTCAAAGGTCAGCGCACGTTTAAGCCAAGCAGCGCAATTAAACGCACAATGCATTTGGGGAGACTGCAAAGGCAGTCAGAGATACACAGATACACAGCTACAGATACAGATACAGATACATCTGCAGTAAAGAGTCCTTGGAGCAGCTGTAGATTTATATTACAGCTGGTGTCCAAGGTGTTTTTTATGGCTGCATATTCGGATTTCAGTTTCCAGATCAGGGAGCAAAAATAATCCGACTTACGAGTGGCAAATTGTGGCATAAAAGATACACGCTTAAGTAGCATCTGGAGAATAAACAAGTGCAGAGGTAAAAACTATGAGTATGTGTTAATTATATTAAACTCAAAAGATGTTGCACTTCAGCGCCCAGATTCCAGATTTCAGATTCCCATTCTCATTTCGTCGAGTCGAGTCGAAGAAAACTGGGTTAGTCACGTAGCCAAAGTTTTGCGGAAAGCGTGTTGATTAAGTTCCCAAAAGACGCTGCTGGGATTTAACCGTAGAAAAGTGTCGCCCTTGTTGTCTTTGCGAATCGAGTGGTGTGAAGTGTGAGTGTGGCAAGTTAACTAAGGGGAAACACACACACACACTCACACATACACACATGTGTGGTAGATTTTGCTGTTTTCCACTTGCCGCTCACTAATTAAGTTGCATGGCAAAAGTTCTTTTTGCCGACAGCTGACAAGAAAAGCGCTCCGTAAAAATACAGACAACTCAACTCTTGGCTCTTTATCGTATATGGGGCATTTGGAGTGGTCGAAGTGGGACAGACTAAGGGAGGGATCAGACTAAAAATGTAAGCTCATTAAGTGGGCTTGGCTGACAGCAATGGGCGATGGATGGATTTGGTCGCCGCCGTCAGTTGCAAACTTGCTACTCCAGCAAAACATCAAAGTAAGCATAATTTGATTAAGACATTTAAGCCAAAGACCTAATCATCATTAGCATCAACCTAATCATGGCACTGGCTCATCTAAAAGTCGCCACTCTTCACAGCCTTTGATTCCCCGACATCTCTTTCTCTCCTTCTATACGTCATTGATTCTCAGCTAGGCGAACGTAATTTATTGAACTCGCCAAATTGATGAAGAGGGAGGACAAATGCCAAGGGTGGAGTCTGACTGGGCCAAACCTTTTGGGACTTAAACACTTTTGTTTGCACACAAGTTTTTCCGGGTTTGCGTCGAGAGTTTGTGATTAATTGCAGACCATTTTGGCCTATACAAGTTACGTTGATTTTAGGCCATAACTTCATCGAGGGTTTTTAGGCATGCACAAGACGTAGTTCATTAAGATCGAACCAAATGGCTCTATATTATTTTGCAGTCATTATTATGGCATGTCTTTAAAGGGAGCCCAATAAAGAAGCCACTCTGGATACTGAGATTTGAAATTGTATATTAAATTGGAGTTGTAAACTCCAGAAACTGCAGAAGGTTTTCGGTATTTTACTAGACTTGAATACATTATTTAAATATTCATATTTATTATTACACTTGTTTTTAATATATCACAAAAGTATCTTACATGCAACCATCAACTATTCTGTTGCATATAAATTATTAAGATACCACAAATTGCGTTTAAATTACTTTGCAGTCATGAAATAAATAAAGGGAAATTAATGTTTTAGAAGCACTTTGAGAACTTAAACCAACTCCAAATATGCTAAGATAACTTGGAATTGTTTTGGTTTGTGCTTCATGTACTCTATTAAATTCTCTGCATATTTTCAATTCTAATGCAGTATTTTGTTTTTAATAGAAACCAGAAAGAGATTACTCTCAGTCATCAAGTATTCTATTTAGAAGATGTGCTCACAAACTTTTGCCCCAAGTAAATGGCAACAACAAACCCGACAACAACTTCATGAGTACTCATGTATCCTATGCATTTTTAAAATGCACTTTTCTACTTATGTCCTTACGTAAAAGCATTAGAGAACAATGCTGAACGTTCAACTTTGAGAGCAACAGGCAGCAGTTGTTGCAAGTTGCAACAATGAGTCGCATCTTGTATATCATGTTCTAGTTGAACATTTTACGAGCTACGAGTATTGTCTAATGTGTTTTAGGACCATGGCACGTACTTGTCGTCTACGTAATGCAATTTTAAGGCAACTGAAAGGACATTCGCATTATGAGTTTGGCAGCTGTCATTGTCACTGTGTCATTCACAAGTTTGTGTCCTTTTGCTTATCCTTGCAATACACTTTCAGTTCAACTGTCTGTCATTCATTTCACAATTAGTTTTCCAGCATTATTAACATTTACAGCATGGTTTATGGTTCCCTTGAGTTGTCCTTACAGACATGAAGTCAACTACGTTTGACCTTTGAGGAGGAGGTGGGTTACACGTGCTGTCATATACAGATTATCGCCAGGCAAGCGAATTTTCTTGGGCATTTTTGAATCCCCCAAAGACAACTTACAAAACGGTATCATCAGTTTATTTCAGTTCTGTTCCAAGTCTTTCACTATGTTTGTTTGTCCTTATGTTGGTCAGCAAAAGTTTAACATAAATTCAAAGGACGATGCCAATACACATGGCTTCAGCCTCAGTTTCAGCTTCAACTTCAACTTTAGCTCCGGCTTCGGGTTGTTCACACTTGCCAGCCATTAAGTTTATGACGCAACAACAATAAAACATGCCCCACAATACAAAAAGGGATGCAACATCTACAAAGCATCTCTCACTTCTGTGGCCACCAAGGGATGTTTGGTCAAGCAATATACTATAAATAAAACATGGCAGCAGTCCCCCCTCTCTCCCTCTTTATACCTCGAAGAAAAAAACCCAAATAAAAAGCGCAACACAAAAAAAACCTTTGGCTGCCTCAAAAGTCAGACGAGGGATTGGCTGGAGATAGTGTCTGGTCAGCGCCAAAAATCAAACATGTCGAGAGCCAGCTGTGCCACAGGAACAGACAATGAAGGAGCAGATATGTAGAATGTGGCATGTGGCAAGTGGAATGTGTTTGTCCGTCTGTACAAGTGTGTGTGGGACTTTGCGGTTAACAATGGTGCTTCTCCTGGTCCCATAGTTTGCGTATTTTGCGGTTGCAACTGTGTTCGCCTTTCTGCCCTTAGGGAATCAACTCAATTTATTATTGGCGCTAACAAAAATTGGCTTTTTAAAGCATTAAAGACAACACCAAATCACACACACACACACACACACACACACACATGAATTCAATTAAATAAAAAAAATTTTTGATAAGCAATAGTTGGGACTGTCTGCACCTTTTATTTTTATCTACAAAATGCGCCCAAAAAAAGCGCAATTTTCCAATTGAATAATTGTCGCCGGCAAGTTTTCACTTTTGTCGGCCAGACGCAGTCAGGCAAAGGAAAATAGGAGGGAGTAGGAGTACAGGAGAAAGCAGAAGGACACACAGTGAGAACAGAGACAGGAGCTGGACAAGGACTTCTGTGTCCATTCAACGGCTCAACAGTTTGCCAGTGTTTCAATGTTTCAGTTTCAGCGTTTGAGTCTTTCGAGACTATTCGAGTGTTGTGAGTGTTTGCTTTGCCATTGAATGACTTTTGCCAGCTCCTTTTCTTTACTCTCTCTCTCTGGCTCTATCTCTTTTATCCATCTGTCTCTGCACTGCCTTTTAACAACAATTTTCTTGTCTATTTTCAGGATGATTTGCCGGGCCAAGCGCTGTTGGATGTCGTTTTTGCCAGGCTCAATTTAATCGAGACTTCATACTTCGGCATACGCTATATAGACGACGAGAATCAAACGGTAAGTGGAGAACTCACTTTTAAAGGGGCCAGAGAGGGTGTAGCATGCCGGATATGGCAGCTGCCTGGCATATCCTGCTGCTCTTGCTGCTGGGCAAACATATTGGTTTTTGAAATTCATTTTCGTTTTCATTGAAATTCATTGAGGCGCATGCGAAAGCGTTAAGAATGAAAACAAAAAAATTTCATCTCTATGGTAAACTCTTTGAGCTGGCGAGACGAAAGCGCCTGCAAGGCAAATTATATAATTTCGCTTTCCACACGAGACAACGAGGAAGGGAGAAAGCTAGAAAAAAAGGCGACACCTTGGCCTTCATTGAAATTCACTTTTATGCCAGCTTTCATGTCCTGCGAGTCCTTTGTATAAGCCATAAAAACGCTTATAGTTCAAAATCCTCACCTGTCAGCTGTCGCCAGGAGTGTGTGAGAGCAGATTGCGTATACGCCATGTTATCAATTTGAAATTTACTTTTTTTTATGTAGAAAAATCCATTTTCTTTCTTATTTGCAGCACTGGCTGGATCCAGCGTCACGCATTTCACGCCAACTGAAACCCAAATCGGATCCATATGATTTGTATTTTGGTGTCAAATTTTATGCTGCCGATCCGTGTAAGCTGCTCGAAGAGATAACGAGGTGAGTTCAAAGAATTACATAAAAAAGGGTTTGCCTAACTCTGATAGAAAAACGGTGCTAAAAAACATTAACAACGATCCCGATGCATCTAATAGAGGAATGGAATTATTTTCCTCACAAGACTAAAAACTCTTTGGTCTTAATAATGATTTAAATCCAAAGTAAGAACACAATGTGAAACCACTATAAACTCATTAAAAGTAAAGTAAAGTTCAATTCGTTTATGTTTGTCATTATTAAAACTTTAAACAGTTAAATGTTGCACATTTTATTACACAAATGCAATTTATTAATTGCCACACTCGCATTGAAATACACACATAAATGCACTTGCAAATACACTTGCAATTCAATAAAATGCAAATTAATCGAGTCGAGTTGAGGGCAGTGGACTTTGGTCAGAGAGCAGACAACTAATGGATGGTGCATAATGCATTTAATACACATTTATGCACGTTTAAGTGTGTGTGAGTGTATGTGTGTGCGTGTGTATGTGCACAACAAGCAAAATGAATTGCGAAAAAGCGACAATCGTCATGAAATTGTGAAAATCCCAAGGGGGCAATTGTATGGTTAATAGATGGGAAAGGGGCAAGGACTATTAAAGAGTGGGGTATGGAAGGGGAGACGTGGCTTATGCCAAATGTCGTGTTCTAGCCATGCTGCAGTTAGCTGCATTTATCAAGCATTTGGTGTGTGCAAATATTTGCGCTTAATATGACGACACGTTTCCCATAATCGTCACCAAGTGGACGACTGTGCTCCTATGAGAACTAGGGGAGAGAAACAGGGAAAGGCGGAAAACTGTTTCCAATCTGTGGCCAAACATGATCAAAACTCGCGCCAATTGCTGCGCTAATATTGGCGCATATAAATGCAATGAAAATGCAGTGAATTGCACTTATATCGCCCTCAACTGGCAACAGAGAGAAAATTGCATTGAATATTATTCAAGTGTCGAATCAAAAGGGGAGGAGAAGCTAGAGAATTTTGTTATTTTAGCTATACAAAGTCTGCGGCGCACAATAAACGGCAATTGACTTTCGACTAGCAGCCAGATTGTGGCATGTTGCACGAACATTCAACGTACAACATTGACTTCAAGTGCTGCTGATGAGCTTTTGGTTAAAGGACAGTTAAATACGTTCTATTAACAATATTGAATGACTGATAAATATAATGAATGCTTGTCAATGTGGCAGCCACATGGATTACACCGTTACTCGTTAGGCAAATAATTGTTGAAAACATGTTGCAAACTCGTCCAACTGTTGTGGGCCAAAGTAAACAGTTTGTTTGTGTGTTTAGGCCAAAACATCAAAGTCGCATCCAAATCATACTTCTAGTCTACAACCAAGAGGTTGAAGAGTATAATAGCTTTGGGGCAATGTTTGTAACATACAGAAGCAGACATTTTCGACTCTATACTTTATATATATCCTTAATTTGTTTATTTAATCTTTTTATTTATTAACCCCAATTATTTTGAGAGTATTAGAATGCAAATTGTTATTAATTTTGTACTTTGGAAACTAGAATTCGTTTTAAAATTAGAATAAAATATGATAAAACATATCACAAGTAAACCTGATAGCATTATAAGATAAATTGTATAAAATAAGTCTGTACAAACATTCAGATCTCAATAACAATAGACCATAAACTAAATTTCTAGAACTCAAATCAACTCCTTTTCGAAGATATTCCAAAAGGTTTCAATATTATGTTTACCCCTATCGAGTATTTCACTGTCGAGTGCTGTCAACTGCAGTTGGTATTGTTTATTAACTAATTAAATTTGTTTATTTTATTTCAACGACAGATATCAACTCTTCCTGCAAGTCAAACAGGATGTGCTTCAGGGACGTCTGCCCGTTGCCTTTGAGCTTGCCGCCGAACTGGGCGCCTTTGTGGTGCAATGTAAGTGTTATCCCCTCTAACCCCAAATAATTTGATATTCAAACATTTACATGACCTATTATATTACAGCTGAATTGGGGGATTATGATCAGAGACGGCATTCAAAGGGTTATGTCTCGGAGTTTCGCCTGCTGCCAAATCAAAGCAGCGAGTTGGAAACTCGAGTCTCAGAGTTGCATCAACAGTTGAAGGGCATGTCGCCATCCAGTGCCGAGTTAAACTATTTGGACAAAGTCAAATGGCATGACATGTATGGCGTTGATTTGCATCCAGTGCTGGTGAGTCTTTCCTCCTCCTTTCCACTTAAGATTGAAGCAGAAACCACAGCAGAGGGAGTCGGGGAACTAACCATAAAAGGGGTCAATGTGAATGCAAAGTTTAATTTCGTTTCATGGCAAATATTATAAATCATTTGCTCACATTTTGGGGGGACCAACGCAATGATTATTCCCCCCAGCCACGCCTTCCCTGTCTCACTTGAGTCTAACCCGATATTCGAAATACTCCCTTTTCCCTCCCCTTTTCTGTATATTGTAGCTGCTTTTGTGCTGCGTAAGTTGGCACTTCATTTGCATTTTTTTTATTGCCCTTTACTTTGATATCAAACCTCAATAAATCACCAGCTGTGTTTGTATACTAGACATATGTGTGTGTGCGAGTATGTGTTTGGGGTGTGTGTAAGTGTACGCGCCAAGGAAGGGTGGGACTCGGAAACCCTTGTACTCCACATGCCTGTGGTATGTGCTGCTCTCTCTCTCTCTCTTTTGTTTGTTTATAGACACAAATCATTGACTATCGCGGCGCCAGTTGCCAGTCCCCCTTCCCCTTCCCCTTTCCACTTTCCCCTTTCGACCATTGGCTTTTTTAATTTAATTAACAGCTAAAATTACAATTTCTTTTTATTATTATACCCTTGCAGAGGGTATTATAATTTTGTCACGAAGTTTGTAACGCATTGAAGGAGGCGTGTCAGACCCCATAAAGTATATATATTCTTGATCAGGGCGACGAGCTGAGTCGATATAGCCATGTCCGTCTGTCCGTCTGTCCGTCTGTCTGTCTGTCCGTCTGTCCGTCTGTTTCTATGCAAACTAGTCTCTCAGTTTTGAAGCTATCTTGATGAAACTTGGTACAGGTCCGTCTTTTTGCTGCACGCAGTACATATGTCGGAACCGACCGGGATCGGATAACTATATCATATAGCTGCCATAGGAACGATCGGTTGGAAATAAACATTTAGTATGAAAAACTTTTTTGTTTCTCAAGATATCTCAACCAAATATACACATTATGTGTTTGATTAAGTTTTAAACAGGCTGACCAAATTTGGTGTAAATCGGGCTACTATATCATATAGCTGCCATAGGAACGATCGGTTCGAAAACAACATTTAGTATGAAAAACTTTTTTGTTTCTCAAAATATCTCAACCAAATAAACACATTGTGTGTTTGATTTAGTTTTAAACAGGCTGACCAAATTTGATGTAAATCGGACTACTATATCTTATAGCTGTCATAGGAACGATCGGTTCGAAAACAACATTTAGTATGAAAAACTTTTTTGTTTCTCAAAATATCTCAACCAAATAAACACATTGTGTGTTTAATTTAGTTTTAAACAGGCTGACCAAATTTGATGTAAATCGGACTACTATATCTTATAGCTGCCATAGGAACGATCGGTTCGAAAACAACATTTAGAATGAAAACCTTTTTTGTTTCTCAACATATCTCAACCAAATATACACATTGTGTGTTTGATTTAGTTTTAAACAGGCGCTGACCAAATTTGGTGTAAATCGGACAACTATATCATATAGCTGCAATAGGAACGATCGGTTCAAAATCAACCTTTAACAAATTTTGTACAAAATCTGACGGCTTACGCAGGGCACTGCAAGGGTATCCAAACTTTGGCGCGCCAAAGTTAGCTTGCGCTATATTTTTTTACTGTTTATGTGTAGTGGTGGGGTTATCAGGAGTTGACTTGGCCATAAAGCGTAGCCAGTTGCTAATAGGCCAAGCTGGCCGACGGAAACTTTTCTTGTTAACATACATTTTTTTTGGCAATAGCCAAAAAACTTTTGTCGCCTTGCCTGCTTAAGCTAAAACAAAGGCTACTTCTTGTTCCCAAGTTTCTTCAACTTCCCAGTCGTACTTCAACTTCAAGTGGAACTCAACTCATTCTCATTCTCGATTCTTATTGTTTTCCTCTTTTTTTCTTTTCCAGGGCGAGGACAGTGTGGAGTACTTTTTGGGCCTGACACCCAGCGGGATTGTCGTGTTGCGCAACAAGACGACGGTGGCTCATTACTATTGGCCGCGCATTGCCAAAGTTTATTATAAAGGACGCTATTTTATGCTCAGGATAAGCGATAAAAATGTAAATTTCATCGCACCCGGCAACAATGCCAAAAGACGACGACGACGACGGCGACGATGGCTATGAAGACGAAGTATTTGCTCTTAACCATAAATATTTTGCTCTCGAGTGCTTCACACAATTTGCAGTTCGTTTGCCATTGTGCTCTTCAAGTTTTTAATGCTTTCTTTGCGAAAAGGGTATAAATCGACACTTTCCCAAATCCTGAACATGTGAATTCATGTTAAACTCTAACAAAAACATGCAACGGATTACATTTTCCTTTTTATTGCAGTCGACTGTATTTTCAAACAGTTACTACAGTTGTTGAATAAACTGAAATGTGCGAAGTTGCCACCTTGAAAAATGGAATATTCGAGCATGTGGCAACACTAAAGCTTTAGAGAGAAATTCTTTTGATATAAATATATTGTAACATGTTATAGACCACTATTCTGCGGAGTTTATCCTAAAAATTGATCCATGTATATAGAAAGTATTTAAATTGTGTCCTCTCTAAACATTATCAACCACATGACAAAGTTAAGCTTAAATCATCAGTGTTGCCACCTTTTATTGTGACATATGAAACAAATGAAAAATTGCAACTTTATCAGCTACATGACATGTCAAAATTCATCATAGTTCAAAGTGTATTCAAGTTTCGTTGTAAAAAAAAGTGTCTTCTTTTTACAGCCATTTTGCAGTGTCGCCAATTTTTTTGTCGGGCGACAACTTTGAGCTGTCAACGTTCTCAAGTGAGGCAGCTGAAGAAGCACTCGTTAGACAACAAGTAGCTGGTAGATGGTATCTGTTAGCTCGCAGCTCGTAGCTAGCCCGGTTGCTATTCTAACTTGAACACTTTTTGGTGCTAACGCTTTGATAATCAAAAAACTTTTCTTCAGTTGACGCACACAAAAGCCGAAAACTTTCGCATTTTCACATTTTCTACTTTTTTTTGGGCATTTTTTTTGTCAAAGAATTCACACTTTACATTGGCAGGGAAGTTTGCTTCGACGCAGAATTCACTCGGGCATTCATTCACTCAATTTGCCTTTACTTGGCAACTGCATCTTTTGTCGGCAACCAGGTTTGAATATCCCTCTCCAACTCCCTTTCTATTTCCACACACTTCTTTTACTCCTTCTTTTTTGGCCAACATCGTAGTCTCCATCGGCATCGTCATCGTCATCGTCGTCGTCAGCGTCGTGACTTGACTTAGTGCTTATCACACTTGTGCTATTCCTATGCTCTCTACTTCTTTGCAGAATGAGCTCAGCACTTATGGTTTCGAGACTCCAAGGAAATCGGCGTGCAAACATTTGTGGAGATGCTGCGTGGAGCATCATGCGTTCTTCAGGCAGGTGCGAGTTGCACCTCTGCCCAATTCCCAGTCACATGCAGCGGATTTGTTTCAGCTCGGCTCGCGTTTTAGACACAGGTGAGTTAACCAACAGCCAAGAGCCAAAAGTGCTTGAAAACATTCGAGCCAAATCTGCCGGAAGTGTTGCCTACATGCGAGTGGGAGTAGGAGTGGGAGTGAGAGACTTCCAGCCAGGCATTAAATAAAGTTATTAAACCGATGCAAAGGCACAGGCCAACTCAGTGTATTATGGCAACGCTTGTACGCTTTTAGCCAATTTATTAGCCAGCTTGGCAATTTGCAGGGCAGCCAATTAAAATGTAACCCGGCACACTCGAAATCCTTTTTGAATGCACATGCTGCTCATGTGATTAGATCATTAAGGGCAGTCTACAAAAGTTAGTGCTGTGCAATTCGTTCAATGAACTGGTTCAAGTCGTAACCTCCAGCAATTTGAGCTGGTTCTCAAGAAGCAAACAGCATCTCTAATAGATGCAGAGTTTTAACTCACATAGATCAAGTTTACACCAAAGCAGCTCGGCCCAGCTAATTGGAAGTCCAATAAAAATGTCGGATCTGCAGGCAAAGCAACAAACGCAAGTCGAGTGCAAAGCCCACTAATGACTTTCTGTGAAATGCCTGTGAGGCAACAAAATGCAAGGCAATTGTGCATGACGAATGTGGCAGGGACTCTAGGCTGGATTTTGCCCCCCAGTTCCATGTTTATGACAGCCATTTGCGGTGACTGCGGCTGGCCATTTGCCCATTTGCCCAGTTTACCATTTGCCCATTTGGCCTGGCCAGCACAAAACTTTCTTGCACTTGGTGTGCCTACGAACTTGGCTAAATCGACGTACACGTGGCTAACCGTAAACTCAGCGGAAAACGCAACTCAAACGAAACTATTAGCCAAGGAGAGGGTGGCTCACAGTTTTCGTGGCCAAAAAGTTTTGGGGCGCCGGCGCATTTTACGACTGCAGACCGAGTTCTCGGGCAGACTCGGCGTTTTTAATTTGTGAAACAAATGAAAGTTTTTACAACCTTTTTATGGTTCACTGTTCATTATTACCACCGGCCAAAAGCATCAGCACAACGTCTTGTATTTGTACTATTTCTATATATATACATATATTTTTTTAGTTTGTGGTGTTTTTAGTTTATTTTTTTTTCGTTTCTCTCGCTTTTATTTTGCATTGTGCTTTGTTGCTTATTTTTGTTAATATATATTTGTACGACTTTATGCCTACTTTTATGTTGTTGCCCCTCCAACCAACAAAATCTCGCATGTCTGACCCAAAACCCACAACCCACGACAGTCGCACGGACAAGCAAACGGAGAAGGATGCACTTGCCGCCGGAAGAGCGCCTCCTGCCTTTACGCGTGTTCCCTCCAAGCGCCAGCCCCGACGCGTGATTGATGACTTTTTTAACAGCAACAACAGTGGAGGAGTCGGTGTTGGTGTCGGTGTTGGCGTTGGCGTTGGTGTAGGCGGTGGCATCGTCATTGGCAACCGACCCCTGCCACAGCCTCTTCCACTACAGAGTTTGGCCAACAGCAATGGCAACTCCCACACCAACCAAGCAAAGTGAGTACTCCAAATATCCATCATTTGTTTTCATTTCATGCACAAAAGTTTTGATTTACCCAACGTCAGTCTCTATATATACATATATATCCACTTGTTCCTGCCGCTTCCTTTTGGCGTAGTTGTCCCTTTTTTTGGACACTCTTTTTTTTTGGGAAATAATTTTAAGAGTTGCGCCACAGCCAGAGCCGGAAGTGCTCTCATGTTGCATCTTCCTTTGATCTGTTTTTAATTTTCAACATGTGAGTTTTGTTTTTTGGGCGTATCCTCTCTGGAGGGGAGACTCTCCCATCTCTCTCTCTGCCTCTCTCTTTTGTTGACTGTCTGCACCAAACGAATACAGTTGGCGTTTTGGCATAGTGAACCTCTCCCTTCCCCATTTCAATATAAAAACAATGCAGCAAACACTTCATCATGTCCAATCTCCCACTTCTTTTCCCTATTCCGGAAGTGGGTGTGCGTGTGTGTGTGTCTGGTGGATTTGACAGGCCGCCGCCTTTGCATTGTTGTAGCTCTTTTGTCTCTTGAAATCCTTGTGTCCAAGTGCTCCTGTGGCATGTTTCGATTTCGTGCTCAAAATCCATTTAGTTGCCATTTGAAGGCAGTTACATTGTCTAGACGCAACATTTATTAAATGTTTTATGGTTTTGCACATCAAATTGTATATGGACAAATAAAAAATCTACCATTAGAAAGAGAGACAGATAGAGAGCGGGGAAAAAGGGAGAGAGAGGAAAGTTTACTATAAAACTGCGGAAATGCTGACAGGATGTTGAATCAAACAGCGAAAGTCTAATGGATATTGACTTATAGAAAATAGTTCTTTGATCAAAATGTTAAGTGAGGGAGAAGAAAGGGACAACAAGAAAGGAGATTGCTAGTTAGCTAAGAGATGGATAGTTAGAAAGAAACAAATGATCTGAATAGGAGAGAAAGGAAATTATATAGAGAGATCGAGAAAATTAGGATAAGATAGCAATTCGAGTTCGAAAGAGAAAGACAGAGAGATAGAGAGAACGAGGTAGACAAAGAGAAAATATGAAACTTCGATGGATTAGCCGAGATAACATATGTATATAGAAAGATAATAGAGAATGAATTAGATAAGGGAGGAGGAAGTGAGAAAACGATTAAATAACACAAGATAAAGTAAGATAATGAAAAGACCTGGAGAAAAAAAATGCAGTAAGCTACAGTGGAGCAAGCTCGACAGTAGGAGACCCAGTACTTTTTGAGTGCAAAGCGTTCACTATTGATTGTTCTTCAATAATGCGTACCAAACAATAGATGGCGCCACTACGAAGTTTATTAACACAGAGGTCGCTAGCGTCTCTTCTTCTTCCTTTTGCCCGTAACATTGTTAGTTGAATAACTTCCGCGTTTATCATCCGATTGGAATGAAATTTTCTGGACAGGTTTGGACTATAGTGTATATTATATGTACCAATAATCAAGGCGCTAGTCTTAAAGGGGCTCTTGTAATTCGACTTTGAAATTTTGTTTTTCAATTTCCGGGGGCGGAGGGGGGCGTGGCAAAAATCCAAAACAAACTTGATCAATGGGAGATATAGATGAAACTACATGCCAAATTTGGTGTCTCTAGCTCTTGTGGTCTCTGAGATCTAGGTGACACAAAATAGGACAGACAGACGGACAGACGGACAGACGGACGGACGGACAGACGGACATCGCTATATCGACTCGGCTGTTGATGCTGATCAAGAATATATATACTTTTATGGGGTCTGCCACGCCTCCTTCTGCCTGTTACGCACATTTGCACAAACGTAATAGACCCATTTGTACTTTTTTAAAGTACTGGGGTCTAATAAAAGAGACTGGAGGAATGATCGTCGGCAGACAGCCAGAGCTTAATGAAAACTAAGCTATGCAAAAGGTTAAGGAGCAGTATTTTGAGGAATGGAGAAAGAGAGAGAGAAAGAGAGAGAGAGAAAGACAGTTGGTAAGACAGCAGAAATAGTTTTAAAGGTTTGTAAAGCACTGCTTACAACTCAACAGTTAAAACAGGTAATTAAAGATGTCATCTATGTGGTTGCAACAAATAGTTGTACGCTCAGTTGTATCATCATTATCTTGTGGCAGTGGCAATGCTGCATTTGACCCCATCAATGTCGCACTTGCAGAGGTTACCATCTATGCATATATTAACCACAATGGTAGCCAAAGAGTGTGTAATCGCTAGCGCAACAATTCCGAGGAACACGCTCCTAACAGATCTCAAGAGAGGAGATGAGAGGAGAATGGAGATGGGAGAAGCCAACAGCTCACGTCGTTTATCATTTGCAAACAAAGAAGGAAGCCAAGCGTTGCAAGTTTGGATGGAGCAGTGGCAGATAGAACAGGACAGCAGGACAGGCGGACAAGAGAGGAGGACAGGAGAGGCCAATCAAGTTGCCCACACCAATGGCAAGCGGGACATAAATCACAAGGCGCGACCGCGAACCGTTCACAATGGCACGTTCGGGGTAGTCTACAACTGCAACTCCAACTCCAACTGCAGCTCCATGTCCACATTCATGTCCATGTCCATGTTGGAGAGCTTCTCGAAATGATTGCCCGCTGATTGCCAGTGCGGCAATTACTCAATTTTACACACGCGCATTATTTGTCTGTGTCGATCTGAGACAAGGCGGGAGAAAAATGAGGAAGAGAAGCGATCCTCTCCAGCGACAGCCTAAATGCAAGCAAGTCTTTTGTCTGTTGTCTGTTGGGTTGCAGACTTTAATCAACGTTTATGTTAAACAATTTAAATTTATGGCAAAATAATGCGAGAGAGCGTTGCAATTGCTTTTGCTGACTGATTTCCCTCTTTCCTTATTCCTCACCTGTTTTTCAGCAACTACGACAGTCCCTACCGCTCCACGTATAGCATACCCACTAGCTTGGGTGTGCGTCCCAGCCATCAGCAATCCTCGCAGCAGAACAACAACTCCAGCAGCTATAACAACAATGGCAGCAATTTACAAACACCTGACTCACCTCGCAGCACGAGGAGTGCCCCTTGGCCAAGATCCCAGCAGCGTTCACTTTTTGGCCACAATCCCTCAAGTCCACGCTCGGTGAGGTCGGTAAGCACCACGGGCGGTGGTCTGCATCATCATCATAGCCACCATAGCCATGGTCATGGTACCAGTCATCATCATCATCATCATCATAATAATCAGCAGCAGTCGTCATCGTCATCGCATCATCAGCATCGACAACAACGTGCCAGCTCCTCATCCGCCTCGCATCAGCAGCAACGTTATCGCTCCAGCTCCGTGGAGAGTCATTCATCAAACGATTCGCGTTCCACGCGTCGGTAAGTGCAACTGTCAATCCCACTCCCACAGAATCCCCTTCAGTTTCTTTGTCCGATCAATGTAGAGTCCAAACGAAGCAACTGGCTTAAATTTGTACAAAACATAGATCTCAAAATTTTATTTGCGAAAGTCTGGTCTCAAAGGGATCAACGCAAAAGTTATTAAAATCCGACTACCATCTCATATAGCTGCCATATGTAGGCAAAATGCTACTGTCTGTTACATCCTGTCCAAATTTAACGAAATAATAGCTCACAAAAATGTTTTAAAATATAGTGTACTTAGGTATGTCAAAAGATAAGCAGTCTTGGTCTACCTGTTTCAAGAGATGCCAGTTTTTATCATCATTGATATTTATTTTCCCAAATTATCTCTGCCAGACACAAGCATCGCCATCGTCGCACCTCAGACAATGAAAGTGAACTGTCGCGTGGTTCTGGTCGCTCGGGAAGATCACATCATCGCAAGCATCGACGCTCTCATCGGCATCGTAGGGATTCGGCTGGTGGCTCCGATCATGACAGTACCCGAGGACGCAGTTATTCGGGTCATCGCAGCTCCTCCATGCGCAGTGGCAGTGCTGAATTGATTGATTCCACCACGCAATGGCGTGAGGTGCAACGGCGACAGGCGGAGGCAAGTCTGGGACAGAGTTCCGTGCAACAGGCTTCCGTCTCAAAGAGCAGCATGGTGGCACGCAGTCTGCACAGCAACGACAGCCACTCGGACACACATTCGCACCACAAGTCGCGTAGGCATCGCAAGAACAAGTAAGTTAAAGGAGTTATCCTGTACTGTATGCCAAATGGGACAATCGATTGAGTCATAATTATTCTGGAAGAGGTTTGACCATCATATCTTTAAAATGTCTTTTTCATGATGATTTGCCCTCCAATTTCAACCAAATTCAACTTTTCTTCAACAAGTTAAAAAATAAATTTTGGCATATTTCCTATTTTATCGATCTTGGACTATGGGAATTTCCTAAATTAATTGATTATGCCACTACTTATTGCAACTTTTACAATGATAATCCTTACCTAATTAAGATCTCCTTCGGAATCGCGAAGTCGCATGTGGAACAGTGAGTTGGCCAAGCATCTGCAGTTTGGTCTGGTGGATACCGCTGGAATGTCGGAGCAGCAGCTACGTGAAATACCCTATACTGTGGTGGAAACGACCTCGAAACGGTCCAATTCTAATCTCAAGATTCACAAGAGTAACAGCAAGAGCAGTGTGGGTGCCAAGAGCAATGGATCAGGGAATACCATTACCAATGGCAGTGGATCGGCTAATGCTGGCCAAGCTAAGAATCGAGTGGATCGGATTAGAGGGTGAGTTAAGCCAATATTGCAATGAGTGAGTGCTGCTGGCAGTTTCTCATATTATAAATGCTGCCTTATAGACTCTACTACCAAAGCTCTCATCCGCATGATAGCAATGTCGGCGGCGTGGGCAATGCTGGTGGTGTCGGTGGTGCTGGTGGTGGTGCACCCAAAAATGGTTCCATACGCTCGGCCAGTACAATATCCTCTCGTGAATGTGAACGCAACAATAGCCATGGACTGGTGCGGTAAGTTGAAAGAAAGAGCGATTTCCTCTTAGGGATATGCTTCTATATATTCTTCATTTCAGCATGATGTCAAGCATGAGCATGGGTGACTTTATCTCACCCACTGGCTCCAATCTGAGTCCACTAGAAAATTCCGCGTTACGAGTTTCACATGAGCACACGGACTCTGGACTAGGTGCCGATCAGGATTATGCTTACTCCTCGGAAAGGTAATTACAATTTGTATTAAGATCAAATAACTTAATACAGTGCATTTTTTTACAAAAAAGTTTAGCCAATTATAAATCAATTCAAAATTAGTGCTTAATACAGCTTAATTTAAAATTGATTATTTATCATAGCTTTTGCCTAGAGAAATTTCTATATAGTTGTTTCTTAATAAATTTTTATCTTTTAAAAGCCCAAAAAATAATTAGGCATTATATGTTCACACAATTCTGACTTAATTTATATTAATAGTAAAAAGGGGTTATAAATCAAACTAAAATTACTGATACCTTTTAACAAAAATTTAAATACCGACAATTGGAGAACAAAGATATTTTCTTGGCTCTGTTTATTATTTAATATATATTTAATTTAAAAAGTTCCCTTGAAAATAAAATATAAAATGTATATTATAGTAAATTGACTGACCTTATATAATTTTTATGTAGAAGACCAACAAGGTATTAATATTATTATTTCTATAACGTCAACGAGCGGCAATCAAAAATCTGGAAATATAGTATTAAATTAACAGTTAAAGAAAACTATATATTTTTACTATTATTATTTATGTGTTGCATTGAATTTAATACTACGTTGCAAATTAAAAAAATTATATATATTGTCATAAGTATTTAATTTACAAAGAGAATGTAACTTTGATTATATAATTAAACTCTCTTATATTTTTTTATTCAATTTTCAAAACAGATCTAGCGACAGTACACGCTATGGAACGAACAAATCTTCTGGAGCCTCCAGCGGCAGTCATCGCAAGTCCATTGGCAGTGCCGGCGGCGGTGGGGGAGGTGGCAACAATGGTGGCTACAACAGCCTCATGCAACAGACTGTGAGTAATCAGCAGCAACAGCAACGTTCGCTATTCGCACAACAGCAGAGGCAACAGAAGCCCAATTACAAATACGCCAATTCCTCAACATCGTCCACTAACCCGAGTCACAATCCAAATCAAAACCTGGCGCCAGTTCATGGTGCCACATCCTCCACAGCTAATACTAACTCAACGACGCCGCCAACATGCCCCAGTGGCAGTGGCAGTGGCAGTGGCAACAACATTGGCGCCGGCAATCGCCTGCTCAGTTACACAACCTTTGAGAACAATCAGTATAAGTTTAGTCTGAACAATGCACTGGGCAAGGGATCAGCCGGCGCTCGTGTTGCAAGCAGCAGCAGCAGCAATCTCACGGGTAACTTGGTGTCAGCTAGTGGTGCAAGTATTGGTGGTGGTGGTGGTGCTTTCAGTCGACAACGTAGCTTCGTGGAGTGGCCAAATAATCCGGCTGCTCCTTACTACTATCAAGGACCATCCTCGAGTGCAGCACAAGTGAAAAGACGTGATGCCAAGTCGGATATTGGTGTGCCAACTCGTCGTTTATCGGGTCAAAGTGTAACCAAGACGCAGTTGCTCACAGGCGGTGGTGGCGGTGGGAGCTCTCAGTTGGCCAATGCCAGCTGTTATCCCATGCACTATGCCAGCAGCAATGTGGCCAATACGAGTTACAGTCGTGCTTTGGGCCAACGTGGAAGTGTTGGTGTCCCATATGCGGGAGGTTTTGGTTTGCAACCGGCCAAATCGGATCTATTTCTATCCTATATACATGGCGGGGAATACGAACGTCCCTACATCTACAACTACAAGATGCCACAGATGCCACCAGGTCTATTAGCTGGGTCTGGTTCTGGCTCTGGTTCTGCCTCCGGCTCTGGCACTGCCTCACCCAAGCAGCAGGCGAGTGCCTATCACATCTCAGGTGCCCAGACTGCTGATCCACCGCCACCGCCTCCACCACTTTATGGTGGTTCGGCGCCCGCCAATGATGTCATGTACTATCAGTTTGACAAAGGCGCCGCCGTCATGCCCACAACACAACAGCCGCCTATTGTGCAACAGCCAAAGGCCGCAAATTCAAGTGCAAGTGGTGCAGGCGGTGGTGGTGGTGGTGGTGCGGCCAGCGGGCCATTAGTGTATCTGCAACATGGACAGAATGTCGCGCCATCGAATGTCACCTCAACGCAGCAAACTGTGAGTAAGCCTTAGGTTGATCTTCCACCTCAACCTGTCGCATGTTGTACTTGTTTTTGTACATCCCTTTGTGTCTTGCCGCATCTCTGTTGAATGTTGAATGCTGAATGTTGAATGTTTGTTTTGTTCCTTTATTCGTTTTGTGTTTTGTATCTTGTTCCCTTGCATGCAACTTCCAGTTTTTGTTTGATTTTCTCAGCTGCCGCCTTCTCAACTTAATTGAATACGTATTTTATTCGCACTATCGAGTCAATCGACTTGAGCACTTTGTTGCAAGTGGCAAGTCTTGCTCTCATAACGTATACTTAATTTTCCACTATTTTTTCTTTCTTCTTGTTTTTGTTGAAAATCCCTTAATAAGACACACACATACGTACGCACACACACCATTACGTATGATAAGCAACTGAAGCTTTTATGTTGATTATTTTGCAAAGACTCATTGTAAACAGAGGCAGCAGGAGTGCCATCTCTATAGTCAAAAGGACTCTGTTCTGGGTTAAGCTACATGCACACTTATCTTTGCATGCACACACACATACACTTATAACTTGCCCCTCTCTCACTCTACTCCTACACTCTTTGTGTGTGTTATCAAAAGCAGCGCTATGTCTGCAAATAAACTTGCTGCTATCTGGAGTTTTGTGTCTGGCACATAGACGGGAATTTAATTAACTTGAATGAAGGCAGCTCTAAAGTAGGCGTGGTGGAAGGCGTAAAGCATATGAAGTACACATGTATATTGCAAATACAACATAAAATGACCTTAAGTAACTTTAAGTCAGAAGTGCAGTTAAAGTAACTTAAAAATGATTTCTCTAGACGAAGAAGAAAGTATATTCCTAATTAGAATGTGCAAGAAATTAGTCAGATACTTTAATATTTTGCTTTCCTGATTGCTCCAATATATCTTAAATGAATTGACTAAATATTCACTTTCAGTTGAGTCATAAAACGGAATTTGTATTTGTTTTGTCTTTAAAAAAGACCATTTGTTGAAAGTGATAATATATTATTTCAATTCTTAGAAATGTATACTTAAATTGATAGACACAGTCATATGTTCCCTTTGTTTGGCTATTATTTTACTGTTTAATTCACATAAATTTGGCTCAAAAGTATGCTAGAAATTATACAACCCAAAGTCGTCAGCTCAATTTCACGCATGACTAATTAACAACTAAAATGTGTTAACTAATTTTTGTCTAACGCCCAAATGAATTGCCCAAAAGCAAAAGATACTTTGGGCTGCAAACAGAATGGAGTGAGGGACGAAGGCAATAAAGCAGCATAAATAATAAGCAACTATTTGCGCTACATTATCCAAGTTTATGTAACAGCAAGATGGAATGGGAGCTTAGTGGGCGAAAAGGGCGTGGCAGAGCACAGAATAAAGAGCACAGAGCATAGTGGGCTGCTCAAGCAAATAATTTCAACTCAAGTTGATGGCACAAATTTCGCAGCTACCACAGCAAAAATACTTACAATTCTTAAATAAATTTTGTGCGACCCGCTTACACACTCGCACACACATATGAGTGAATCAGTGTGCGCGTGTGTGAGTGTGTGAGTGTATGTGTGTCACAAATGGCCTTCATAGGAAGACTACATAGAAACATTCTCGAAATGTTTGGCATAATTTTGCTATAAAATAAATTTTGCAAAATTGTTTTTCCCTAAGCTGGAGGCAGCTTAGCAAAACCGAAGACAGTGCTTGGCAACAACAACAAGAATAACAACAACAGCAACAACAACAAGAATAACAACAACAACAACAACATGAAGCAGCAGCAGCCAAAGGACATCAAATAAAACAAGCAAATCAAAAATTATGACAGCACAGCAAGGGACAAGGACAGGAACTCAAACGGCCACAACGATAGAGAGGATAGAGAAGTTACAGGGGTGAGGTGAAGTTTGAGGGGATGTCAGGCAGCAAAAAGCACAAAGACACATGCTGAAAGAGATACTGAGAGTTGGTCAGGCCAAAAGGCGAAATGCCAAGCGTTGGGCGTGGCAAGCATGTGGCATGTCCTTGCCAAAGCAGTTAAGTCAATAAATTTGCTGATTTAATGTGCCAAAAGTTTCGATTGTTGTTGTTGCTGTTGTTGCTGTAGCTGTTGCTGTTACTGTTGTTATAGTCTCCTGGCCAATAGTACGCACTTTACTTAGCCGCTCGAAGAGTTACCGCTACAGGCTGTTTGACTTTTGCAGTTGTTATTGTTATTCTTGGTACTGTTCTCTATTGTTGTTGTCGCCCCCCAAAGGCGCAGACAATAACAAATGTTAGATTAACACAATTGGTAAACAATAAAAGCGACAACTTATAGCCAGGCTTATTGAGCTTTAAGCGATTCAACCAAATGCTCCCTAATTCCAACACACAAAAAAACTAGAGACAATTGAAAATTTGCACAAACTTAGCAAACTTTACTTAATTTGTTGTGCTAAGAATCAGAGATCTTAAAATAGAGACTAAGAAATTCAATTTATTTCTTTAAATATACACAAAGCTAGAATCCTTTTTCAGTCAACTCTTTTTGTAAGCAAAGAAAAGCTATAAAAAAGTCTGCTCATAGGTCTGCCTATTGAATTAGAATTCCATAAATATTATATGCAAATGGCTGCAGGTTTTTTATAAAAACTTTTGCGCAAAACAATTGAAAAATATTGAATAACAAATATTCCATTGGCAATTGATTCATTTGCAGAGAACAATTTGTGACTCAAATAGTGCGGAAAATTTTGTAAAAAGTTTATTTAACAATTGGCCAGTTACACCCATTGCCAATGCACATAAGTGGGGGTATATTAGCATGTAACTGTTAAAATAGAATTAATATATTCGAAATCTAGATATGGAGTCAATCTAGTTTAGTACAGGGTATCAAAAAGTCGTGCCGTCTCATCCAACATCACCTTATTTGTTTATTTATGTTGAGCACCGCATGATTAAATTATGCAGTGTTCAAACAATAAACGTCGGAAATATTTGTTTTAGTTTAAGCTTTTTTATTATTGCACTTTTTGTTATGTTTTTTACCCCTAAGCTGGCCTTTTGTCTTTCATCATCAATGGACATCTGTCGCTTTTAATATTTATGTGGACTTTTATGTGCAACAAACAAAAAACAATTGAAATATCTTTTATGCATGTGCATGGTAAAAAATTCTAGACAAACCCTTTTGAAAAAAATTAGTATGGCGTAAAAAAATCTTGAACTACGGGCTATAATTATTTCTACGAGTGAGTTGACACGCCTGTTGGCCCTGACAGTTACCAGACGGCTGCTGACATTGAAAGAGAGTCCCTTTTAGCGGGTGCCACTCGTAATAATGACGATGGGGGCGTTTTATAGTCGCTAACGTTTTAGTTCAGACAATTTGATGCATTTGGGTCTGGGCCAAAGTGCCAAGGGGCGTGTGTGGCTAAAGACTATGCCTAATTAACACACACAGCTACAGGCACACACACACCACACACCCAGAAAAGTGGAAGAAAATTAGTTAAATTTGAACAGGCAACAAGAAGCAAGCAATGCGAATGGTCTTCCTTTCCCCAAACCTCATTGACTTTGTTTATTTAAGCAATCTCGTACGTGTTTCCATTAGGCTTCAATTCAAGCTTCATTATTGATAGTGTAGTTGAGTTTAAGGGCGAAACATTAGATAAGCTCTTTGGGCAACAAATACAATTTTCAAGTTGAATGCAATTTTAATTAATAACAAATCAAACAAACTTTGGCGCCCTGCACATAACAAAAGCAACTAAAGTTGAACGGCAGAAAGCATAAGCTTTAAGTGGCTCAAGAGTTTTGTATCTGCAAGATTGAGATACATAGTCATATGCTAACTAAGCATAGAAAACGGATAGATTTCTGCTACCCGCTCCCTTTTGGCGTGTTCACCTTTATGATTTCATTTACAAATGAATTTGTGTATACATCTTCTGACAAAGTCTGGGAGAGTTGAGGGCATTCTGTTTACTTTCACACACAGATACACACAGATACACACACATACACACAAAGACAGACAGGCAAGTTTCGGATTTCTGCACGTGTTTGTTTGAGTGTGTTGTTGTGTGTGTGTGTTTGTGTGTGTGTGTGTATTAAACTCAATCATAATAACAGCAAATGTGCTACAACAAACGTGTCTTTGACCAAATTGAATGAGCTTTTAAGTGTATTAAGATTGAAACATTGACGTTGCCCCAACAAAAATACATATAGTCAAAGCTATTGCAATTACGAAATTAATTCTATTGAATTATGTTTATACAAACTTAAAGCAACAAAACCCTGTATTTTATTACTATATAAAATATTATATTGGATAAGCGTTTGGGACTACATTTAAATCAATCAACATTCATAAAATAAAGTATCTCAATCTATTCACAGTTTGAGATATCATTATTTTAATGATATCCCGGTCTAAAAACATTTAGATACTCATTTGCGATGACATTTTAATCAATACATTTTGGAAATAGATATGGAAATCTAATGCAACACTTGCCTGCGAAGTGAAGATGTCTAAGTATTGTAAAAAATTCTCTCTGTAAATGGTTTACCAAACAAAAATAAACATTTCCTGCGAATATTGCATAAAGTATGTATTATTGAAACTTTACTGCAGTTAGAGCTGACAGTCTAGGCTTTCAAGTCAAGTTGAAGAATACACATTAACAAAATATGTATATTAAGACAAAGGATCTTCAAACCCAAAACTAAAGTATCTCAATTTACATACACACTTGTCTGCGATATTTAATTTCAAAACCTATCATAAGACTGTTTAATATTTGTGCTCTTATGAAGAGAGTGATTAAATAGCAACAACAACAACAACAACGAGCACAATTATCATAGAATGCATTGTCGAGGCAATCAATTGAAATCCGCAGGGCGTATGTGCTGTGGTATGGTATGGATACCCGACAACTGCATTTGCCCCACTCCCATCAATGCTACATGCCTCAGCGTGGATGCCACTAGTGTTGTATGTGTGTAGGGTTTGATTTTGGTCAGGTGTTTAGCCGGCGGTCACTTTATGAACGCAATCAGGCGAGCTTTTGTTACCCAGACCACAGGTATTGGCATTTGCCATTGTTGTTCACAATGTTATGGTTGTTGTTGTCGTTGTTGTTGCAATATTTTACACTGCCTTTGATTGGGTGTGTGTAATTAAAATTGTGTGCCTGCGGATCTAATAATAAATGAATGTGCATACAGACTGATTTTTAAATTAATTTCAATTACATTTGACTACAAATTTTTTGATTTGTTTAGTATTAGAATATATTTTGTGATAAATAAATTGCCTGGCGCATGATTGTCTGCATTGAAAAAGTCAATAATGTTTATGTTCAATTAACAACAACAATATTGTGTTAAGTCTGTGGCTAAAACAACAAATATGTATCTAATATAAGTGCATGCCGAATCGTGATAAATATATCTGTGATATTTAGTGCCTGTTTTTAGTATGAAAAACGTACATGTTGACCCGCAGTTCCCTGCAAGAAAGCTAAACCTTGTTTTCCGTTCTTAATACCTTTACCCCCAACCACATATATGAAATAAAATGAAAAACCGCATGACAAATGCACAGACAATGCACTCATCACACTCCTGCAGCGAGGAGGATGAGGTGATGGCTGTTTTGGAGGCCATGCAACCGGATGCGACCACAACTAATGATGAGGCCGAAGACACTGATGATGTATATGACGATGAGGCCGCTGAGGCAGAGGATATGTTTGATGCTGATGTCCCTTTGATGTCCCCAACTGGCAGCAACAACAGTGCCACTAACAGCAACAACTGTAGCAACAACAACAACAATTCAAATCGAAATGCAGTTGGCTCCATTTTCGCATTGGCCAATATTAATCTAGATAATTGCAATGCGAATGTCTACGGTGGTCAACCGTCTGCCAGCGACACCATTCAGCAACAGCAACAGTTGCAGCAGCAGCAACAACAACAACAACAACTGATATTGCCAATTACCACAAGCAACCAAACGTTAAATTGTCCCACATTGAATGCAAATAACCATAGCAGTAGCCAAACCAACTCCAATACCAATACCAATACCAATAGCAATTGCAACAGCACGAATGCGAATCCGAATGAACCAACAACATCCCTAGTTGCCCCCAACACCCAGCAGCAATCCACAACAGCAGCAGCAACAGCAACAACAACGAACTCACAACGAACCAATTCCAATCCGCACTCGAATTTGCAACAAAATCAAAACATTTCCTCCAGTTTAGAGATAATTCTATCGCCAATTATACAAAGTAGTCGCCGGTAAGTTTATTTATTACAATTTTCTGTTCACAAATTCTCCTTTTTTCTTTATTCTTCATTGTTTTTTCTTTGTCCTTTGCCGATTTAATCTTTTGACTTTTGCTGCAACATTTTGCTAGCGTCTGCTGTTTAAATGTTCTTATTTTCTCTACCAATTTGTGTGTAGCTAACGAGCAGATACTTTTACACTGTAATACTTTAGACTTAAGTAGGAGCGCCCTTTGACCCCGCATGTAACCACAGCAACCGAAGCAGAAACAACTGCAACTGCAACTGCCACAAAGAGTTGAAAGTAGTTTGTAATCCCCAGAGTTGCAGTTGTGTAAAGAATCCTCCCCAGTTTCTGAGTTTGTGTATCAATTGTTATCGTAACAAGCCAACAATTGCCATCTTCAGTATTTAAACAATTTACTTTTTGCTTCAATTTGAAATCACATTACATTTATCTTCAATTTCAGTTCAAATTTCTTAATCAAATTGCACAACACACACAGGTTGTCTCTTTAAGAGGGCCAACAGCATCCCCAACTGCTAGAGAGAGAGAGAGAAGGGAGAAGGAACAAAACAAAACAGTATAAAAACATTATAAATTATGTATTAATGTGCCTGTTTAGGCCAGGCCAAATGCCTGACTCTGGGCACATTGGGAGTGGCTTCAGATCCCCCGACGCGTGGCTTGCCTATTGCCTCTCTCTCTCTATCTCTCTATCTCAGTTGGGGCTCCTTTTTAGGTATTGACAGCAAAGTCAAAGCACTTTGCCAGCTGCCAATTTTCAATTGCCTTTAAGCAAACTGGGGAACAATGACGACAAAAACGACGACGACGACGACGACGACGACAATAACAACAAGGACGATGGGAAATGAGAAAATGGAAAAGACGCTTCCGCAACGCATTCCACATTCACATTCACATTCGCTTTCATTTCAATTTCACTTGGCTCTTGCTTTCATTTTGGATTTACATTTGATTTGACTGCCATTCCATCGTTTGTTTCAGTTTGTTTATTTTCGAGGCGCCTCCGACTTCGTTTTTACGCTCGGCAAGGCAAAAGGCACACAAATATTTATGCGGCGCGAAGACAATGCGAATGCCACGAAGAAATTCGACAGCCCATTTACAAATGAATAGGTTAATGTCAGCAGGGGCGCGGTATATATTTTTGGCTCGTAGGCGGGGCTCTTGCCTTGTTTATGAGCCAAAGTTCAGGACGAGCACAAATTGACTTTAAACATGTCAATTTAAATTTCCTTCTCTACGAAGGGATGAAGTGCACCCTGTTTCTTTCTATCTTTGGGGGTTGTCCAACAAATGGACAAAGTATTCAATACCCTGATTCTGTTTGCGCCTCATTAGCGTGTCCCTCAAAAGGTCGTAGCATTGTCATTTGTTCTCTCACGAAATATTACTCACACGCCGCATTGCACGCAGCCATTGAAGCAACAAAATGACAATTTCACAACAAATTAACTGCGCAGCCAGGCATCCAAACATACATTTCAGCCTATTTTATATGAAGATATGATATCACAAACAACAAAAACACTCACACGTATACAGCAAAGGGTCGCCATCAGGAAAAATTGCAATGAAAGCTAAGCAAATGACCTTCAAACTCGATAAGCGAAAACAAAACAAGCGAAAGTGCTAAAAATATACATAATTTTCACCAAACACAGACACATACAACAACATACATATACACATTCATACAGACGAGGAGACACAGCTGAAAATATGATGGCCCTGGCAAAAGCACAAAAGCAAAAACATTAAAATTTACGACAACGGCAGGCGAGTTGCCGAGACCCGAGTCCCGAGTGCCGGGCAAATGATACTTTCCCGAGCATGTCCTTTGCCTATGTGTTCCCGGGGCCTCCAACCAAACATAAATACAAATTTCAACAGAAACAAAACACAAAATAAGCGATGAAAGCAAAAAGGCTCTACGTACAACAATTTCATATCTCACAGATACTTTGCGGAGCCAAATAAACAAAAACAGAAAAAAGTACAACAAAAACAGAAAAATTTCACCAACCAAAAAAAAATAGATTGTCTCTATGAAAATATGAACGTTCAAATACTCTTGAAAGGATAAACTAGCTTTAATATTTAACATAAAAAATTCTCTAATCTTTATTGAAATATTTATGAAATAAGAAGTAGACTTGTAACATTTCTGGTATTTGATATTATTTACATTTTATTCTTTCTATTCATTTCTGTCATTATTTTTGTCTGATCTTTATTTAAATTTTAAAATATTTATGAAAGAAGAAATAGATCAAGAATGTAACAATCTTGATATCAGATATTATTTACATTTTATTCTTTTATCTTACCTCAGCCTTTATTTAAGCTTGACTGTCAGCAAAAATTATAAGCAAAAAAACAATTATTATTTTTTAAATATGTAAAAGTTTCATATACTATGTTTGAACTTCATTCGTAACATTTTAGTAGAGCTCTTAGATAAATGTTTAATTTATTGAATAAGAAGCTAACAAGCAAGATTTAATTTAAATACATTTGAATTTTTGTACAATATCGTAAAATGGTTTTTGTCTAGACTTGTTTGTATTAAATCTAGAATGACTTGCAACTATATATTCTATAGACTATATGGTGTGGTTTTAAGAATGTAGAGTATAAGCTAAACCTTGCCCCTTGTATACAGCGGCAATTCATGTTTCGCTGCGCCCATCGATTTGCGACTTGTAGTTGAGTTCTTGCCACACGCAAAAGGGGCAGGAAAATCAACCCACCAAAACTTTACGCAATTTTTGGGGGGGAAAACATTGGCAATGAAAATGTTGAAAGTGCCACACAGCGAGAAGTATTTGTACATTTGACGCACTCGCTTTTGCCAGCAAGAGATAAGCTTATGAATGTTTTTATAAAAAGTCGACAACCCTGGTCACAGAATTATGTGTTGGCAATTTTTGTTTTCTTTTTTTGGGTCTTTTCTTTTTTAGGTTTATGATTAAATTAAGTAATTATTTGTGCTGTCCTTGTTGTTGGTGGCGCCAAATGCCTTGGCTATAAATTGAATTTTTAGCCTCGCCACAAGTAATAAAACCAAGAACCAACTACATATAGTACTTGTACTTAAAAAATATACTAATACTATTTATATAAGTGCTTTAGCATATAATTTAATGGCCTTCTGGCTATAAGCTATGTAATATTTTAAGTGTTTTTTATGTTTGCTTTATAAAAACGATATACACAAATGCATTACGTATACGCACTTTAGTAGTTTGAAAAATAAACTAACGAGTCCCACAACACATATTCATATTACACTACACTACACTACACTACATACGCACTTTACAAACTTAGATTAGCCTCATAGCATACACAACTCGAAAACTTTCTCTAACATGCGTTTCTTTCTCTCTTTCTCATTTAAACATGCGGCTGAAACAACAACAAACCATAACAGAGCGCAATTGTAAGCGAAATGAGCACAGAATTGTGAGAATTAGCTAAATTTAATTTGCAATAGCCAACGCCTGCCCACAACGACCACGCCCACGGCCAGGAGCACGTTGCATTAACAGCAGCTGGCAATGTTTGCCCCTCAGCTCCACCACCAACAGCATTCTGCAAACTTTGGCTGCAGCAGCAACAGCAACAACATCAACAACAGCAGCAACTCTTCGAGCAGCAACAAGCTTGGTTGTAAGCAGCAACAACATCAACAAGAACAACAACAACAACACGTGTAAGTGCAAAGTTAAATGAAACTACATGCGGGCACGACGCAGAAAAGTATGCTATACTAAGAACAAAGACAACAACCAACAGCAGCTGTTGCAAGTGCAGTAACCAACATTAACAACAATAAACAACATTTAAAAGTCGTTGGGCCAAAAGTTGTGCAAAACTTTGGCTCAGGCAACGTTGCGGGCTTTTGTTCTTTGCAAATTAAATGTACATTCTACCAACATGTAAATAGATAATGTCTTTACCGAATCCTATGTATAAGTACTTTTACCATGTATATGTATGTGTGTACAAAGCAAACAAATCAAATTGTGCTAAAAAACTAATTAGCTAAGCAAAACACTTTAAAAAATATGTATGTATGTATGCAAAATAAAAGGGGGAAAACGAAACTCGGAATACGGAATAGCTTAAGATGCGAAGCAAATAATCAAAAAGCCAAAAAAGCAAATGTAACTCACAGATAAAAAGCCAGCGGTACGCAACAAGAACAACAACAGCAACAGCGACAGCAACAACAACATCAGCAGCAGTAACAATAACAACAACATTGCTGCTTCTTGGCATAAAAGCAAAAATAAATTGTGCGTTAATGATAAGCGGCGCGCATTTCGGCGGCATAAAATTTATGAAAATATGCGAGAGCGGCATAGACAGAGAAAAAGGGACGCCTAAAAGCAGGCAACACAAAATATTTATGCTTACGAGTATATATTTGTATGTGGAGGAGGCTTAGCCAAACACACACACAGACACAAGCACACATACATAAAGAAAGAGAGAACAAAGCAGAGAGTGAGAGAGAAAGCAACAACACTCGCGCTTCCTGCCCAAGGAAATCGTTAACGATAAATATAAAATTTTATTGTTATGCGTGTGTTGCTTTCACATACACACATACATATATGTATGTGTGTGACTGTGTGTGTGTGTGTGTGTGTGGCCTGCAAGTAAATTAAATATGCTTTTTTATTAACTACTAAGAACCAATTTGATACGCATTCAAACAATGCCGCACAAATAGCATGAAAATTATGTAAAATTCAATTTTACTTCAATGCAAAATTAAAGAAAAAGATGGGAAGTGAGAGAACGAGAACGACAACAAGAACAAGAACGTTAACGGAGCAAAACAAAGCCAAATAAATTTATTTAGTAATTTTAATAAAATTATATTACTTACATATACGAATACAAATACGAATACGAATATGAAACTAGCTATAATAAAAATAAACAACTTACTTACTTATGCCAACAACGTCCAGCAATTTCAATAATATTTATGTAAGCGCAAACCGAAAAGAACAAACACACACACACACACACACACACATAACAAAGACCACACACATATGAACTATAATTTTTGACCATATTTTAAGCCCAATTTAGTTTAATCATTTGCAACTAATTTCATCGCAAATATTTGTACGATGTGCATGTGTATGGGAAGTGGGTGTGTGTGTGTTTGTGTTGATTATGTAAATATAAATCTGTTTTAGCCATTTCCCCTATACACTTTAATAGAACAACAAAAGGAATACTAATAATATTATAAAAAAAATCACTGCCACTATGGAAAAAATTTAAATTAAACTTTTAATGTGGTTAAATTAGAGCTACTTATTAATAAATAAATAAAAACGAAAATATTAAATAAATGTAGAAATACAGTTTACTCTCTGTAAGATTAACGATTTTTTAAGATATAAACGTAAACTAAATAATTATAAAATAAATAAATCAAATGAAGTATCAGCAATTAATTTAATATAATATTAAATATATACATATGTATGAAATTATATATGTGTATCTGTATGTATCTGTGTCTAACAAGATTTTACAATGAGTGTGTCACTTTTATATATCTAATATATACGATATACAATAAACAAAATAACTGCAAATAAAAGCATTTTATACAACAACAACAACAAACGATTTACCCTTGTTATTATTATCACTCGTTCTTGGGGGTACGATGATGACCCCAAGGGGTCACTTCAAATGTAGAAGAAGGCAGCACTAAAAACTGTAAAGAGGAACAATGCCAAAGTCCGATAAGCAGCTGGACAAGAGAGAAGACAAAAGAGGGAGCAGACAAGCAGACAAAGGCGACAAGCAAAAGTTTCAACGTCAACGGGAACGAGAACGAGAACAAGGAGCATCTATACCAAGAAATCATCCCTTGAGCTATAACTAACTAGATGATAACAATATAACTGCTGTAATAATGGCAACAAAAGAAGCTGCAACATAGTTGAAACTTGCATCAGTATTCCAAGATTAGTTGAAGTGTATCAAGAGTGTCTTTATTATAACTTATAATCAGAACAACACTTATCTTTATACAAAACGATTGAGTATATGCCTCAATTTCTTTATTTAGTCCAACTGCACTCTCCTAACGTTGTTATTAGCCAAATACCTGGCATAAGTATTGGCATATTTCTGAGAAAAAATCAATTTAAATGTATTTTAATAAACATCAGTATAATATTTAACCTTTATCATTTCTTCAGTTAATCGTAACCGTAGTCATACTCGACGCTTCTAACCATTTTGTGGGCCAAATAACTGGCAAAAGTGCTGGCCAAGAGCTGAAGCGAAATCAATTAAAGTGTCTTTTAGTAAATATTATTTCGAGTAAATAAATTTTGGATTGTTACCGTAACGCCAGATGCGGCTATAGCTCCAAATTTGATAACTTTCGCGTGCGATTCCCAAAGTAAGGCAATGACATTTAAACATCCTGATTTAAACGCTTGATTCTCATGACACTCTCCTGTTTTCAAGCCACAACAGGATGGGGGTATAGGCTCAAACATTTGCTGATAATTTCTATAACCATCCTTTCCGCAGCATTTCAGCTAAAGTCAATCCATTAAATATATTCCTACTCAAGATATTTAACTACTTACACGAATCTCTATATTGTGGAGTATTTTTCTGGATGGCTCGTGTTTATCGTGGGTAGCCCACGCCTCGTTTATAATATTTTCAAGAACTTCGATAATTTTGTCATACTTTGTATACACGAAGATGATCAACGCCAGTGTTCCAATAAACAAGACCATCATGATACCAGAAAACTAACAAACAAACATTTATTAAATATTTGTTTAACCGATCAAATTTCTATGACTTACGGCTCGAAGCTGGCAAGGATTTCCACGCAAGGCACCGCAGCAACCCAACAAAGACATCACAAGAATGAGACTACCCAAAACCAGAGGCACAATGGCTACAATATTTATGATCAAGTGTTCTTTCAGTGTGGATAAGTTATGGATTTCCTTGACTATTGGATAACAATATACTATTATATAAATGCCACATATCTACAATAGAAGAAAATACTCTAATGGTTATTCTCATGAGTATTCAGCATCTAGGACTTTAATGAAGGATGTTAACAACTGGAAAAGTTTAGATCGAAAATTAATATACTGTATTTGCATTTATATGGAAAAATATGTCACAAGCTAACACCCCAAGAGCTGTTTTCTTATCAAGCCGATAATCTAAAGGGTAGATAAACCTAAGATTTTGCTCTCTTATCGGCATGTTTATAAATATATGTAGATATATCTACGGTTATGGGCAAGATGTGAGAACGGCGCTAATTGTAATATGATGCCACTCCAAAGATATGTATTTACCAAGCACAAAGCATTGAATAAAATTAGTATAAATTTGACTAATTCAGCACCACACCCCATATTTGCACTTTGTATAAGTACTGATTGTGGGGTAAACTTTTAAACTTGATCTGCGGACTTGAAGTTCCCGTTCTCGACTAGTTTCAGATTGAAAACTGAGAAGCAACAATAGCTTGGGCCCACATAAGAATGCATTTAATAGCTTTTATGATTAGTCAGCGATTTGTGATTACTAATGAGCAATGCGGGCATAAAGCTATGTATATCGCAAAATTTATAATTACACATTTGTAAATAATAATTGTGGTTTCTTAAACATAATTTGTTTGCACTTACTTTTATTATATACCACAATAAAGGTCGTTACTCTCATTGAAAATGACAGCCAAACAGGTAAGAATTTATAAATAAAAAAAACAGGGTAGGTATTGCCTAAAATTTATGTTATTCAATCATAAGTAAAATAGTCACGTTGAAAATTAAAAAATATATTACAAAACACTTGCCAGTACACATATGTCGTCAAAGGTTAATACGTGGGTCTTACTCTATACACTAGGCCCACTTTAATTGTCTTTTGTATAAAAACAATTTAAGCAAACTTAAAAAAAACATCGTATATATTATTCATAAATTACAAACAATGGCTAGTAAGAACGGCAACTCGAGTAACAAGATAATCACTGTGGTGGCAACTGTGGGCTTTGGTCCAGACACGATGATAGAGATCAGTTATTCGGATGCTAAGGTTATTGGCAATGGCAGCTTTGGTGTGGTCTTTCAGGCTAAATTGTTGCCCAGCAACGAGCTTGTTGCCATTAAGAAAGTATTGCAGGATCGACGCTTCAAGAATCGGGAACTGCAGATTATGAGAAAGCTGAAACATCAGAATATCATCAGTCTCAGGTATTTCTTTTACTCCAGCGGCGATAAGCGTGAAGAAGTGTTTCTCAACCTGGTCATGGACTTTATGCCCGAGACCCTCTATAAGGTAGAGCGGCAATTCGCACGGGCCAAGCAAACACTTCCCGTCAACTATATTAGACTGTATATGTATCAAATGTTCCGGAGTCTGGCCTTTATGCACAGTTTTGGGTTTTGTCATCGAGATATTAAGCCACAGAATATGCTCTTGGATTCAGAAACGGGTGTGTTTAAATTATGTGACTTTGGTAGTGCTAAGCAATTGGTTGCTGGTGAAACAAATGTCTCGTATATCTGCTCCAGATACTATCGATCACCGGAGCTGATCTTTGGTGCCACTCAATACACAACCAAAATTGATATGTGGAGTGCTGGCTGTGTGGTGGCCGAGCTATTGCTGGGACAACTTATATTTCCTGGTGATTCGGGTGTCGATCAAATAGTCGAGATTGTCAAGGTGATGGGAACACCGACGCCAAATCAGCTACAGGACATGAATCCGAACTACAAACAATTGCAGCTACCTCAATTGAAGCCTCATCCCTGGGCCAAAGTCTTTCGCCTAAAGACGCCACCAGAAGCGATCGATCTGGTTTCCAAACTCCTCATCTATTCTCCCAATGAGCGGATATCTCCGCTAACTGCCTGCGCACATCCCTTCTTCGATGAACTTCGGAATGATCCCAATCAAACTATGCCAAGTGGACGCCCCCTGCCGCCATTATTCGACTTTTCTGACTATGAGAAAACCATAGAACCAAAACTAATGGCAACTTTGATGCCCAGCACATCCACTGAGAATGTATTTCCATCGAGTGGACCTAGCCAGAGAAATGCCGCTGGAGAGGAGAACACAATCAACTCCATCCCCCTCCGACAACAGATGAAGCAACCTCCAGGGGTTCGCAAGGAGTTGGACATAGGACGGGTTCAAAAGGCATCTGTAGCTCAGCTTAATGGTGTGCCGAGACGTGAACTTGGGAATGGGGATCATGTGGAGACGGAATGCTTTGAGGGCGATCCCTCATCACCAGAAACGGATCCTTGTGGTGATGATGATGATGATACCACTGAGGATGCACCAGATGATGATCCTGACATTGAGATACATAAAAATAACAGTGCTGACAGTCCCTTATCCAGCGATGAACTTGATGATGACAAGGACAACGATAACGATGACGATATTGACATTGAAAATGTTGATGTTGATGACAATGCTGATGACGATGACAACGACAATGATAATGAAGTTAATGAAGTACGCTGAGTATTATTTTTGTTAGCATAAAATATATTTGCCTTAACGCAACAATTAATGAAAGCAATAAAAATTTAAGGTACATACATATATACTACATTGAAATCTAGGCTCGTAAATCCTTACAAGCGGCCATCTGGGAAGGAAGTCCAAAAATAAATGAACTGAACGCACATTTGGTCACATAATTTATAAGGCGAAATGTCGCCACATTAAACAAAAGAGCCGCCAGACACTCCAAATGGACATGAAAACGCCCAAAAGTATGCTTAATTATTAAAATGCCGCCACATTTCCATGCTGCAAAGGGTGGCGCCACGCCGCCAAGCGGCAGTGTCCAATGCCCCTCCCCTCAAAAAGTTCGTCGGCGTCCTCGTCCTTTTGCTGGCCTCTAAATATAAATTTTCGCGTTTTATAGCAACACAAGGAGTCGAATTAGAACAGCAACAAAATAACACGCACACATGTCCTGCTGTCGGCATCAGCTCACATTTCCTGCCACATCTAACATTTTCCCCACTCTCTCTCTCAGTGTGTGTGTGTGTGTGTTAATGTGGTAAAATGAATTTTCAGTTTCATTAGTTAAATTGAATAATGGAAAACTTTGCTCGCCACATTTGCCAGGCTAGTTGCCATCATCGTTGTTTTTGTTGTTGATTGCCTTGCCTTGGTCTGCCAACGAAAGTTACACTTCCTCTACACACAAACACACACACACACACACACTAATACACCCACATACACACACGCACTGAGAAACAACAACAAGGATCAGGAGCAAAGGCAATAAAGCAAATTTATGCAAACGATAAATTTCGTGAGAGAAAATGTTTGTTTTCTTTTCACCAGCTCGACTTGACTGCGCTATTTGTTGGTGTTGGTGTTGTTGTTCTTGTTATTGTTGTTATTGGCCATGGTAAGTGGCAGTGTTGTAAAAGGCGCTAAGCAACACTTTACAAGTTCCTCGTGTCTACAAAATAGACATGGCAAATCAACAACTTCAAATTATAAATAAATAAAATAACTATTCAAAGAAATAAAAAGGATTTGTAAAAGAAATAATACACGTTTTATTTATAGCTAATATATAAATGATCTACCAGTGCTAAGTCATTTTTTACAAATTATATCAAAACAATATAATCTTTAAAAAACAGTCCCTTGATATATTTAAACCCAAGACTAACAGTACTTTAATCGTTGCCTAATGTAAGCATAATTGTATCTCTAAATTCTGTCTGCTGTTGCTCTCTGCCTCTGTCTTTCTGACTTTTTGCGAGTTTCTGAGTTTGTTTATTTACCTCAAAAGTTGGCTTTAAATTTTTGGGAAATGCTAATGTGTTTAATCAAGCAATATCTGATTTGACGAGTTCATCTAGTAAAGTTGGCAAACACATATTAACAAGTGCGACGACTATCTTTTCTGGAGTGCCGAGAACCCAAAACAACAAATGCTTCAAGGACAGACACACAGCGCCATAATAAACACACCAAAATGTTTGAAAGAGAAACACCAAGAGAGAGAGAGAGAGTGAGAGAGAGAGAGATATAGACAAGAGTAAGGACGGAGTGTATATGTGGCTCAGTTGGCCGTAGAAAACCTTTGACTGAATTGAAATTACGCTATGCTACACTCTATGCAAGAACAACTCATGGAGCCATGACTTTTAGCCGAGGTGTGGCAAAACAGTCGACACCAGAACGAAGCATCCTGGGGAAGGTTAAAGTTACTGCTGAAGCAGAAACTGAAGCACCCAAAGCAATGAAACATTTTTCGGCAACAACAGCCATTTTGGCAGAGTTGGGCCAGGCTGTAACTTGCAGACATTTTACGGCCTTTTGGGCAACTGAGCAGGAGTGGGAGTAGAGAATGAAGCTGGGAGCTGAAGCTGGAGCTGGAGCTTGGCTTGCCTTGGTTGGTGTCTCTACTGATTTCAATGGCTACTAACAAGCATTCGCCCAAGGTGAATGCGGTTAAAGTGTTTTTAGTTAAAGCATTGGGGCCAAACATTTGCATAAACGCCTGTCTCACCTCCAGGCAAACAGACCGACAGACAGACAAACAAACAAACAGAAAGACAGAGATGGGATTACGTTCCAGAAAGAGAGAGAGCTTGTTGTAGATATAGAGATAGCATCGCTGTTGCAACAACTGTTTGTCTGTTTGACTGTCGAGTGCTACCAGAAATTATTTTATTTCCGTTTCCGGGCACACGCACACTTGTAGATAGCCGAGTGCAAAGTGCGCCTGCGGTTGTTACCTTTCTCCACACTGTTACATTTTCACTAAATGCAATTTTAATGGGCTACCTACAGCAGTCGAAATGTTTAAATGAAAAGTGAACCATTGCCTCGTGGTCTCACTCGCTGCCAGAGATGAACAGTACTTAAACTTGCTACAAACAATATGAACTATAAATTAACGAGTCACAATTCGAAATGAAATTGAAATTAACAATTAGCTGTTATTACAAATTCCTTTCATTACAAACATTACTAAATAAGTACTATGAAACCGAAAATACTATTTATATTTTATAATTTCATTTTTGACGACTAAAATATTTCTCTTATTGTTACGCATTTGTAAAGTCGAGTACTTAATTGTAAATCAAATATATAAGATTTTATATGAACAAGTATTAAAATATACTTTAAAATCATATAAGTATGTATGAACTACATATGATGAAGCATTAAATTTGTCCAACTTATTAAATTCGAATTTCCTTCGATAATATTGTATTATTTTCAGTTTTAATCATAGCATATTCTAATCAAACTCGATTATAATAACTAACCGATAAGTCTATAAAATAAACTGATCCTTGTGTCATTATGGCAACTAGTTTGAGTAATGCAAAGTATAAATTTACATTCTATTGCTCATCTCTACATATAAAGATGAAATTGTATTTGTTGCTTTTGTGGCAGAGGTCCAACAGAATGTTGAGGTAGATGTTTTGAATGGGGCCTCCTGCGGTTTGTCCAAATAAAGCAGTTTCAGTTAGTTATGCGCAGCTTGTGGTTTACTTTGACTATTTTCAAATGCAGGCAAAAGGACAAAAGTGAGAAATGTGGCAACAAAACGGAGGGAATCGAGGAGAGGAGAATAGATATAGCAAGATATATAAGTGGGGGTTACTATGTAAATACCAGACACACTAATTAGGAAATTGTGCGCTTTAATATAGTCAACAGAGCCCACATAAATTCGTTATTGAATTTACACCCGTTTCAAAAGAAAATAGAAAGAGCAAAAAAAACAAAAAGCAGAAAACAAAAAAGAAAGAAAAGGACATTGGCAGTTTGTGGCATAGTGAAAAATAAAGTGATGAAGAATGTGCAAAGAGCTGAGTTTGGCAGAAGTGTCAACATGTGAAATGAAATCAACGACGACCGCATGTTGGCCATTTATGCACTTGAACTTTATCAAAAGCGCAAAGTTTCCGCAAAATTGAAGTTTTAATTGGATTCTCGATTCAATTAACAGATTTGTCAGCATGTAACAGTTTTATGACGCTTACAGCAGTAAGCGGAAAAGCAGAGAAGAGAGAGAAGTAAGAGAAGTGCCAACAGTTTTTGCTTGTGGGCGTGTCAGTATGCCTTCAATTGGTTGCTTACCTTGTGCTCATTTCAAGCTGAATGAAATTTATTGAAATTGATTTGCCGTTTTAATGGAATTACTGCGCCAAAGTTGTAGCATTTGCAGCAAGACGTTTAATTGAAATCTTTTAATTAGTTTGATTTTCCAATCAAGTGGCCCAGAGACACGCAAAACGATAGAGAGAGAGGGGGAGTGAGAGAGAGAGAGAGAGAGAGAGAGAGAGAGAGAGAAAGAGGGAGTATACCCATCAATTCGAATCCCACTTCTCAACCAGAATTGCGGTCTTGTTCTAACTCATTGTCTAAACGTTAAACGAAACCCAATTAGTTGCAATGTTGCCTTGGGAATCCGAATCCGATTCCGTATTCCCTTCAACATCCATTATGTTCTTGAGCGCACGTCGATTGTCTGTCGATTACAAATTCTGGCATGAACCCCCAATAACACCCGAAAAGTCACCTCGCAGTATGCCACGTAACCCGCAATGTATGCAAAAGCCACTGTCTAAATGTTCCTTCTACTTCCCTCAGCTCCTGTGTTACTGCTCGTTGCGCAACATAATCATTATCCTTGGCTTAACTCGAGTGAGACGGTGCTAGGGCCCTTCGAAAGGATTTCGCCTATTGATACTCAGCCCCAAAGTGAAAGCCAAATCCACATAATATCAATTTGCTTTCAACGTTTCCCTGACGGCGTAAATAAACGATGTCAGACAGCTGACGCCGTAGCCAAAACAGCGTCATGAATCTGTTGCCCAATGTATCCAAGTATCTATCTATGCCCCATCCCCCGCCGGGTGTGAAATCTGAGCAATTTCCACAGTCAAGGAGAAAAAAGTGACTTAAATACAAAACAAAGCCGAGTGAATAAAGACAGCTTTTCGATAGATTGTAATTGAATAGAGACTAAAGCAAACTAAAGGTAAATTATCTAACATATCAATTAATTTGTATGGCAGAAGCGGGGTTGTATCAAAGAATTGTTGGATTTAAGAGTATGTACATCATTTTGTAAGCTTCATTTTAGGCATAAAGGAATTCTTTTAAACATTTTAGAAGAAACCATTTTTTTTTGCAACTCCAACAATTATTTTATATACAGACCGAACTTAGAGATCAAATAGTGTTATTGTTTAATATATCCTGACCAAATTTGGTTAAAATCTAACTACTAAAAGTCTCAATGACTAGTAACTTCCTAAGAATAAACTATGATCAATGTAATATTTCGTTAAAGTCTGATTGAGAATTAGAGTTTCCTTATCTGTAATACTATTGTATTTTTTACTATCATACCATTTACATTTATATAAATTTATTTATATTTTTTTTATCAACTTTACAAACCGTTAAGATATTTTAATCTCTTTTTTCTTAATCCAATTTACTTTTAAGTGATAATTTTCTCATCTTCCAAGAGATTTATTTAACCCATCTTTTCATTCATCTGTATTATCTATTTGAATCAACTCTTAACTTCATTTGAATAACTTTTTCCAGCTCAAGTCTCATGCATGTTCCGTAACAATTTTCATGCTGAGGTCCTGCTACTTTCTCCGGCGAAACTTTCACCGCAACTTCTATGCAAATGAACCCAAAACATTTAACTTGCAGTCGTTACCCACTCTCAGGCCACTTAGAACTATCCATAATTTACATTAACTCAACGCAGAAGCCCCAAAGAACAGTTTGGTGGTTGTTGCGGCCTGGAGGCAAGAAAAAAAGAAATAAGCAAAGAATAAAACATACAACAAACCCGCTGACAAATCCATTATAAGCTTATGCCAAAAGCGTAATGTAAACTTTTCACACGAATTGCCAGTTTCAGTTTTTCCACTTGCAGCGTCAGACAACGCGGAGCAATTATTTTAAATGCGCCGCCAACGCCACCAAACACAAACTAAGCAGACAAACAGACAAGCCTCAGACCACGACCACGCCCACTTTCGACTTCCCACTTCCCCATCCTGCCCAGAACTCGGACTGAAGTCGGCTAAAGTCAAAGCCAAATCCTTTTTCATTTCCCCACGATGAAAGTCGCGACGTACGTGCATAATTAATTCAGTGCATAAATTCAAGACGCTGCCTCGTCGCTGTCGGAAAATCCAGAGAGAGGGAGAGAGAGAGAGACAGAGATGGGAGGTTACTTTATGAAATTATAAACTTTATCCTTTAACACTCGCCTCGGATGAAAATGCCAAGCGGCAGACTAACTGCACAGAGCTTTAAATAAATTATGAAACTGTATGATTCTGCAAAACTGCAAAAAATTGTCATAGTCATCGACTATTCGAACTAAAAGGGAACGAAATTAATTTCTGTAAAATGTGAAGATCTGGGTCACAGCCTATTCTCCCATAAGCCAAGACACAAACAAATCCAATATTCAGATCATTTTTATATCTAGCCATTTTTATTAAAAGATAATGATTGCATCCCCTTGCAGAGACCTGCATTCAACTTTTGACATATGACACAGTAATGTTATAGCTGTCATAGGAACAATTGGTTAAAAATCAATACGTAGTATGAAAAACTTTTTTGTTTCTTAAGATACTAAGATAGTTTCATTCAGCCTGAAAAAAATTGGTTAAAATAAAAACATGATCAAAACGACATTCCACTTTAAAATCAGTTTAGATTTGACAAATTTATGGAAGCTTGAACCTGGCAACCCTTTGACCAGGCAACTTAACAAGTAACATTTTGTGTCACTATTGGCATGCTTTTTTTAAAACAAAACAACAAAATCATCAGAATCGAATTTTAAGGATTGTTTTATACTCATTTAGGCACCATTTTAAATTTAAAGTGTAGTAGACCAAATACTCTTATAAAATCTTTTATTTGCAATAGTTTATAACTAAACAATTTAAATAAATAACTTTCAAGAAAAAATGTACAAATTTCATCTATAATTATAATATACGAATTCATACTTTATTTAGGACTTGAAAATCTTGATTTAAATTAGATGAACTCATTTATTCGAATGACTCGAATGTCTGAAGTCTCTGCTTCAATGAATGACACACTAATAACTTCATCCAATAGCGTCCTGTATACATTTTTTTCCTGCACATATGCAACTATATACTTAGAATTTAGATAAGTTTGTTATTCCAATCAAGCAACGCCTTCAATATTACAAAGAGTATCTTATCAATAAAAAAAAGTAAAGCGAAATGGTGTAAAAAATGATTCTAGCTGCTGTCGCCAAATGCCATTCCATTTAGTTGCCTTGTTCCTGGCCCCATTTCTTTATTCCATCCCCCGCATCCTGTTACCAGTTCCCGTATTCGTTTTCGTACTCATTCAGATTTCAAGTGCTTTTGCTCTTTGCATTTTCGCATTGTCAGCAGACGGCGACGTCGTCTATATCCTTTGATGCCTCGGCAGCAGGCTCAACTCAAGACTGAGGACTCAGGTCCTGGCTTTGGTAATTGAAAACGCAAGTTTATTTCGCACTTGCTTGTGGGGGATTGACTGGGAGGGATTGGAGAGGAAAGGAGAGGAGAGGAGGGTTGTCAAGTCACTTTTCGCAACTGGTTAGGAGCCATTGTCGCACTTATTGTATTAAGCTGATTTTTCGGCAAGTTTGTAATTAGTAAAGTTTTGATTGTGCGCACAGTTTCTTTCATATTTCTCATATTTCCACTTGCCTTTAATTGATTTCAGTCCATCAAAATTAACATAAGCCGGCAAACTGAAGGAGCAACTGCGTGGCAACTGGGAAGGCACTTGGAGAAGCAGCACATGGTAGCACTTTGCATAAATACGAGGCATGCAGCTCGAGACTCGAGTTGCAGGGCATGCTATCAAAAGCCGCTTTGCAGCTCATTGCCAATCCACAGTCCGAGGAAGATCTCAAAGTGGCTGTCTCACATGTGCCGCCGGTCAGGAAGTGCATAAATTTTGCAAAAACCTGAACAAGTATCCAATGGAGTGGTAAGTAGCTTAGCGCCAGACCAAAAGAGAGACACTTCATTGAACGAAAGAGTTATTCAAAATTTGTTCAGGCGAATGACGATAACTATGAAAACTATAGGGAAATGGAAATGGGAAATGGCCACGTCTAGTAGTTTTGACAAGTGCACATGAGAAATTTACCTGTCTCGATACTTACAGTCCATTAAAAAATGCAAATCGCATTGGTGTGGCATTAAACTTTTTTGATAAAAAAGAAACCTGACAACTCTCTCCATTCCAAGTTGTGTGATTCGGTGTCAAAAATGGTTTATACAACGCATTTCCATTCAGTTGCAGCGACAATTGTCGTCGTCACGTTAGAATCAAAAAAAAAAAGAAAAATAGGTCTCGAAAAATATGCGAATAGGATTGCATGGGAAATTGGGTTGGGCTTGAAGGTTGGACAGGCCTTCATATCCTGTTGGCCCAGCATCCGGTCCGATTGCCTAGGCACACAAATGAAGCTCACCACGGGGGAGCAGGATGAGGGGTCATCAGGTGTTTGCCAGTTTTGTCAGTTGCCCATTGATTGATTTTGCCCAGCTGCAAAACAAACTAATAAGCGACACGGCAGGCATCGGCGTGACTACTCTCCTCTTTTTTTTATTGTTGTGCAACAGTGCGTATGTGCATCCAGATGCTGCACAACACATATTGCGTGTATGTATGTGCACACCTATGTATAGTATATGTGTCTTAAGCGCACAACAATGCTGCTTGTATGCATGAGAAGTTTGGAAACAGGATCAAAAGTTGATGTGGCGGACACAGTTTGCAATGGTTCACACGTTCTTGTGACAAATAAATGCCAGACAAAAAAACAGGTAAATATACGAATGTACCTTTAAACTATTATTATTAAGCAATATATCATTCAAAATGTATTATATTATAATCAAACGAAGAACCGTTGATAATGTTATTGCCTGGTCAGCATTGATATACTTTTTCAATTGAGTTCTTTCTTTTAAACATAAATTATTAACCAATAAGTAATCATTTTACAGGACAAATACACATGCTGAAGGATTAATATTTAAATCGCTCGATTTAATTTTAATAATAACGGTAACCCAATAAAAATCTAGTTTTCAAATAAAATTGTGGGTGGCGTACTTATATTTCATACAACAAAAACGGATCTTTCCTTTTTTTCTTGTCTTTTTGTCTTCAAATTAGTTGAAACTTTTCGTACATTATTAATAAGTATTTGGAATTGCAATACTTTTATTTTAGAGTTTAAACACACCGCTTACTTAGACGCTACCGCCATCTATTGCTTAATAGTAGAAGAGCAACAACTACTGCTTGCCCAAAAACTGCTTACTTCACACATGCTAAGCAGTTTACACAACAAGTAGTTACTGACAGAAAAAAGCTAGAGTGTATGAAAAGCGAAGGTTTTGGAGGCAGCTATGAACGGAACTTGGCCCCCAGTGGAGCTAGAAAATCAAGACATATTTTAAAAGAAGCGAATTATTTTGATCTAACATTGAATTCTTTTATTTTGTTAAATAAAAAATCATTTTCTTGGTTAAAAAATTAATGCACTATTTGCAACCAAATCACGGTCAACACTGGTTTATAAGAGGTGAGAAACGATATTAGTAAACGGAAAAAATGTCTGTCAATCGATATACAATTATTGTTATCGTTAGATAATAACTTTTAAAATATTTAGCGCTACAACGAAAAGCTCAATGCAGGACATGCGCACTAAAAACATCGCTGACCTTAGGTACACCAAAAAATTCAAGATTTAAAAAACTTGTACGCGTCCAGAGTAGCTTCAGAACAAACAACTCAGTGTACAAGCAATGAAAAGCACATTGTGCCATGCGTTCTGCGCAAACAAAAGGCGCGAACGGACGCAAAGACAAATCTGAAAGCCAAAAGGGGAAAAAAAACAAAATTGAAGAAATGGCATAACTTGCCTGACATAATTTGTGGACCGAAGACTGAAAAGAACCCTTGATGAATGCTTGCGCATAGCTAACGAGAGGAACGCAGGGGGTTGTCTGGACAGGAACGTATAATTTGAAGTACGCTAAAGGTTTTCAGATTCAACAAAATTACAGCAACGACAACAACAACAACAACAATAACAACAACGTGACTGGCCAAAGCACAAGCGTCGACCTTTTTTATAATTTTTTTCTTGTGTTCCTTTTTTGGTCTGCAAACTGTAAGCTTCTCTTGCTCTTAACGCCCTCTTATCAGAATACGATTCTGACGTTCACGTTTTTGGTTCAGGTTCTCTCGTTCGCGTTTTCTGATGCTGTAGCCATGCGCTGGCTTTCAGTACACTGTGAACTGTGGACACGACTTGAAGCTTGAATTTGTTAAGAAAAAATAGACAACGTGATTTGGTTATTCACTATGTTTGATTAACAGAAAAGTGTGAAAATAAGCGTGGGAAAGCATTTGAAATACCTGCAACATATATAAAAGTATATACAAATTGATACAAAATTAGTAACAAAAGTATGCTAAGGACCTTGACATTGCGGAGTGAAAGTGTGACAGCAAACTTATTGCGTTTAATTGAAAATTGTTCAAGTTTGAAAAACTTGTAAGTTTTAACAAAACAAATTAGCGAAGCCCCTCAAATAACTAGCATTACAGTGGGCTGGCTTTAAAGGGTAGCAAGAACTTTTCCCTTTTTCACATTCTGCAAAGCTATTTTTGGCTGCAAAGATGGGACGGGCATGTATGGTAGTAGAAAATAACACACCTCCATCTACGTCAGAGCTATTCTTATACGCTTCTGTGACGTCACAGCTGTCCCACATACACCCACACACGCACACGCCCACCTTTCTCAACTAGTCGGCATAATTTGACATTGCCAGACACTTTGGCGCCACTTTGTGATACAAATTATGTAAACTATTTAAAGTAGTGATAAAAGGAACCTGATGCAATGCAATCAAGAGATTTGATCAGCGTAACTTGAGATTTTAAATAAGTATTTTATAAATTTGAGTTTGCCAACCACAAAAGCGCTTGGCTTATTATTAATCCGAATATTAATGAACAACTAATACCCTGCACCCAACAGGGTGTGTTGTCTCTGCTCAACTTATGTGATGCTGGCACGCGGCGAGTATCAAATATAAGCCTAAAAGTCTGTCTCAATACCTTTGTGTGGGTATAAATTTACCTTAACCTTGACAGAGCGCTAAATTTATTGACATTTGCAAGGTGCAACTGAAGCGTAATTTAATATAAACGCTTTAAAAAAGGTTTGCGAGATGTTAAAGTCATTTGTCAGAGATTAAGACAAAGACAAACTTTCGCTAAATTTAGAATTAAGTTTATTATTTAGCTGTTGTACGAAAATTAACTTTGATTGTAAACTCAGATTTGCATGTTCCCTTGAAATGTTTATAATCAAACAGTTACTACATACTACATATGTATGTATAATTCCGGTTTTAATATAATATAATATTAATTAAAGAACTCATCAGCTACCTTTTTGCAATTGTTGATCACACGATTTTGTCACGCCTAATAAGATTGCTGTAAAATAAATTAATCGTCACACTTCAAGAAATCTTAAGCATTTCATAAATGCAATTTAATATCAATATAAACAAATCATATTGTAAAACATTTGAGTTACAAACGCGAGTATTTTAAATGTTACACATCACGATAACCAGTTGAAACTCAAATTAAATTCTCAAACTACGAGAATCTTGCATAAATTAAGCCCCTTATAAAAATACCTTCTAAATTATGTACTCGTTCCTCTCACAATGACGTTTCAGACGACGCGTCAATTGTGGCTAATTTATGTCTAATGGATCTGAGATTGTGCAATATCCATTGTCCAATTGGTGTTAAGCTTAAAAGTCTAGCTCGCCTTGGATATACCCTGTACAAAGATTTACTCTTAGTTGCAGATACATTGAGCATACGCACTGTTTGCAGATACACTAATTATCTACAGACGCATTGATTTGAGAATAATTATACAAATACTCGATAAAGTAAATTTCTCATTAGCTGAGACTTATAACTCACCTGAACCTTTGTCGTATAGAGTCCAAAAAAATTCTCCTTATAGTTTGCAATAAGAAAAACTTCGGGCTGCAAAATCAAATAATTCTTTGAATAAAGCGAGCGAATAATATAATCTTAAATAAATTTTAAATTCTTCAAAGAGAGACAAATTGCGTGGGCTATTTGTGAGCTATTTAGAGAAATTGCAACTGACTTTAGAAACTTTTGTCGCATTGTCACAATCGAGACGGACGAGTTAGCATTGAGACATTTGTGTGTGTTTGTAAAACGTTGTAGATGTTGCTCCAAATGCGGATATATTCAATTATAGGGCTTTCATATGTGGGAATGTGGGATTTGAATATGCGCGCAAGAAAATCAGTGGGGTTTGAATCAAATTTGCATAACTACTATAAGTGTATGTCTTCGTGTGAAAGAAATACATTTTGCTATTGTGTGGGTGAAGCTAATCTGAAAGATTCTTTTGTATCTTGGGCACTGCAGCTGGTACAGTTAGACTGGGACAGAATTGTTTGGGGCATTGAACATATCAACTTGAAATTTTCGAGTACCGAAAGATAAAATATCTAACATGTATGCAGAGAGCGCTGCTAGACGTCTTTCAGCTAATTAGAGTTGCGTGAAAGCATCAGCTAGATAAAAACGACGGGTACCTTTTCCGCTTATGTACAACAATTAAAAGCAAACATGTTAGAAGAAATATCATAAAGTAACATTAAAAAAAAAAAACAAAAAGAAAACAACAACAACACAAGTTTTTGTTTGGGCAACAACAAAAATTCTGTTGAAAAGCAAAACACACAAAGAAATGCTTCGATCGCCGCGTCAAAAACTTGTTTTTGGTAAAAAGAAACAAAAATTCAAAATTCAAAAATGCCGGTTAGAAACGAACGAGCCCTCTCCAATCTTAACCTCCAACAAGTTCGATGTAGCGCAGCAGCACAAAACATAGAGCTTTACTGACTACATTCAAAGCTCATGCTCAAGCTCAACTGAGAGCTTTATCTTGACGTTGTGTAGTAGGTGATACCGAGAGTCTGAAATGCCGAGGGCCGTGCTCTGGTCGAGATTGCGCCGCAAAGATGCCTCGGACTATACAACGCTATTGTCAGTCTGCTCCATTCGTTGATTGCGTGCGGTTCCAGTTCTCAGTGATATTGTGCAAATAGAAACATTCAACGGATTTGTGGCGGGAAGAAATACGAGTAAAGTTCTTATTTAATCTGAGAAGGTAGCTAATATAATAAAACAAGAGGATTGTTTTGCCAACTGTGTAATCTTGGTCAAAATATTCAGACATTGTTTAATCGTCATCTTTACGTGTTTGTGCTTCGCAAAGATAAAACAAAGTTAAAACCCACAAGAAGTACATAAAATAAAAATGTATATACAACAACGTGTTGCTATTTCGGCAACACATTAAAAACAAGCTATCAAAAGCTGTTCACAAATTTATTACACACATGTCGTGAAATAAAAAGAAAGAAAAAGAATTTAATATATAATTAAAACTCAATTTGCACCTTTTAAATTAGTATTAAATTGAATGTAGAGAGATATTAAAAGAAATGCTTAAGAAAAGAAACGAAGTTTGCTAAACTGGAATCATTCGGAAATTTTTTAATTAACTTTATTAGTTGGATGGATTTTGTTAAAATAATATATACATTTGTTAGGCAACTACCCGGAAAATTGATAGCAGCCTCGTCAGATTAGCTCGAAAACTATTTTATGTGATTGTTTACGGTATCAAAATTAATGGATTTTTTGTGCTATTTGTGGGCATAGAAATTGTGAGTCAATCTAACATATACATACGTGTATAGCTCCCAATGAATCAATACTGACGATATTGTTAGACCCAAATAGGTGAAGTGATTTTGGGCCAAGCTAATGGCTGAGAAAAGAGTGAAAGGCTAACACAATAGATACAAGTAACACAACAAAAGTCATTAGAGTCGAACGAATTGCATCTAAATGGTTTACCAAATGCCAATTATAATTGCCTTTTACACATTCACAAATTACGCAAAACCCCCAATGACTAAGATATGTTGTTAACTTGGCTTGTAATAATTCTATGAAATTGGAATTTTGCTTGCAAGTTTCCGTCGAGTAAACCCCAATTACATTTGAAAACCCCATAATCTATTGTCTGCGGTCAGAAATGGTGTGGATTGCATCAGGGAATCTAAAATTTTGGACTGTTTTCATATTGGCCATAACACTCTTGGCTTTTTCGCACTTCGTTGTGCTTGGCTGCTCAACTATGAACTACAAATGATACCTTTAGTTGAATAATTAGCAGTAACTGAAGTTCTAAACAACAAAATGCAAATACAAAAGGGAACTAGCTTTAGAGTATTTTGGAAACTGAAAAAACTAAAAAATTAATGCCCAGTACTAGCAGCTCATTAGTTTATTCACCTGTTTGTGCTACCTGTCGCTCAATAGTTGAATCAGATACAATGTTATTGTATCTGTTAATGTATCTGTGTCCGTTGTTATTCTCGCTTTTGAATTTATGCTAAATTATGCAAAGCGTGTGCCCAGTGCCGGTTCTTGGGAGGAAGTACCTGGCTTTATATAAAGAAAAAACAAACGTTGTGACCTAATCAGATAGAGAGAGAGAGAGAGAGAGAGAGAGAGAGAGTGACAGGGTAAGCTTTCTGCTTTCCACAGCCTTGAACCGAGGCGAAAAGAAAATGTTTACATATTATGAACCAACACGCGCTCATTATCCACAAGTCAACAATCAATCAAATACTTTACATATCATTTTATTTAATGAAAAGGGAAAAGATTGATTTTTGTGGTTTAATGAACTCGTTGAAATCTTAACTTGCATTTATTTCCTCATCATCAAATTGATAATGGGGTCGTGTTGTGATTATAGAAAGGTACAAGTACAAGGTTCTTCTGAATTGTCAGCTGTCGACTTATGCTTAATTTTAATGCCACATGAACTCAAACTTAAACAAAAAAGTTGCAAAATGTTGAACAAGTATTTTTTACATAACCTGGCCAATGACCTTTAATTGCCTTTCACTCACACAAGGAACATATAAAGTGGAGATTTCTAGCGTAAGATTAATGTTACTAGTTTGTCTAGTCTAACTATGAATTAAGTCAAACTTTAATTGAGTTGTCTTGGGCAGAAGCATGCAAATATTACCCAATTAATTAACATGGAACTGTTAGTTAAGCAAACATTTATCTCAAATCGCCGCTGGATACATAAAAGTAATTGCACAGATGAGTTGATAAACGATGAAAACCATGTGTAGTGCAATAAATAAATAGACTAAGATTATAAATAGCTGAAAACCAAAACAATGCACTTTAATAAACCATATAAATGATATGCTAAAAGATATGCTAAAACAAAAACTAAAAATTAATCGCTGATTGCTGTATGAAATTTAGCTAAAAATAGACAAACTTTGGTCATAAAACAACATTCTAAAAAATAGTACTTAAAGTTTATGTATTTACGGAATCGTTTAGAAGTCACACTGCAATGAATTCTCAATAAAACAGTAAATTAACTTTTTATATCTCTATCTTTTCAGGTAGCTTCTTCTTGATACTCAACTTAGTTTAGTTGCAACATGGAAACGGAGTCGCTTAATCGCAAGAACTCCTCGAGAAAGAGCTCCATTGTGAATGGCAATGGAGATGCAACTACCAAGCTGACAAATGGAGATGGTGACAATGGAGGTGGAGGTGGTGGTGGTGATGCTGGAGGTGAGGTGACACTTAAGGCCAAAATGAGTTTATTGAATGGCTGCACCGTTATTGTGGGATCAATCATTGGCTCTGGCATCTTTGTCTCACCCACCGGAGTATTAATGTATACGGGCAGCGTTAATTTGGCTCTGATTGTGTGGGTCATTTCCGGACTATTCTCAATGGTGAGTGTATAAAAAGTGCATGGTGTGAATGAAACTGAAACGGAGGGTCAGCGACTTATAAATATTTATAAATTCCATATGCAAATATGGACTGGGTCGTTAGGCTAGTTATATAGACACCTGTTGATAGCCACGCGCTAGTAAACAGATGTGCAACAATATGGAGCAAGTCAACTAACTTATCTTCATCGAAATGCCAACTGACAACTGAGAACTGCCAACTGGCAGTGTAAAGGACCAACACTCAATTATAAATGCTGGCAGCATTTTGCCTTTTAATGAAATTATTGAAATTCCCACACATACAGACAAGAAAGCTACTCCCACACACACTTAGATACACCCACAGACTGACACGCCCTTGTCAAAAGCACGCGCTGCGGTTGATATTCAATACAAATTACGTATACGCTGAGTGGTCTGTAATGATAGCCTCTTTGAGGTTGAACGAACGAAATGACTTCAGGAATGTTTGAAATTGTTGATAGCATTTTTCATTTTATATCGGTTAAATTTAAAAGCATTTCTATACCATTTCTACTATTATTTCTCTAAATCTTAGATAAAATTTCTGTTTAAAGCGCTAGACTACAGATAATTTTCTTCTATGGAGCTTTTCATTTCATTGCTTATTCTCTTTTCATTGTGTTAATTTACAAAATGATTATCTTAAAGAAATCATCTTCACTGGTCTCTTTTAACTTTCTGCTCTCTTTTCTCAAACATTTCTTGTGTATATTCTCCAGTCCCTTCTTTAAATTTTCTATAACATTTCTCTTTTAATTCTTAATCAGGTTGGCGCCTATTGCTACGCTGAGCTGGGCACAATGATCACAAAATCGGGCGCGGATTATGCGTACATTATGGAAACCTTTGGGCCATTCATGGCATTCATACGTCTCTGGATCGAATGCATGATTGTGCGTCCCTGCTCCCAAGCCATTGTAGCACTCACATTTAGTACCTACGTGCTGAAACCCTTCTTTCCGGAATGTACACCACCCGAAGATGCATCTCGATTGCTTGCCGTTTGCTGTATATGTGAGTATATATAACTCTACTCTATCTAATGTTGCGTACTTGACCTAAAGATTAGACTCAAATCGAACAGATCCCACGAGTACTAAGTATGTAAACAGACGAATGCAAAAAGTGTTTGCCATTGGCTTATCAGTTGCTGTAAGCAAAGCGGGGGGTGCTTCGAATACCGTTTGTTTTCAACTGAAGCAAAGTGCAAATAGACACATAAATATATCAAAAAAAAAATTATTCTAATCTCTATAGAACGAAAAAAAAATCGATTGAAATTTATCGATTCTTTTATGAATCTATTGCAGTCTGGGAAGAATAAAGATAGTAATAGAAATATTCATAAGAAAATATATATTGAAAGAATGCAAGTTTCTTTAAAGTCGGAAGAATATTATTATCTTGATACATTTAACAGATTTCTGTGTAGAAATCTTAATTTTAATTAACCAAGTACTTCTTCAAAAAACATAAAAATTCTGTATAGCACTTAGATATTGCTTTCACAATGGAATTAGGAACCTTTATTAGTTTTTGTCAGATATTTACCAGTTCTTTAAAGAGCCGCATTGTGATTAGTTATCTTCTAAATGAATCGAAAAACCAACTTTTTAGATTGTTATAATATATACATATGTCGTGAAAATAACGGAAGAGTAGCTTGAATTCTGTGCAAGCTCTTCAAATGGCATAAGTGAATGGCATTAAATATTTCTTGGCATATTTGACAACTCTTTAAACAGCCTAAATGACAATTACTTACTTAAAAGTCACGTTCTATACGTTGATAATTATCATTGCAATAAGTGAATGACTGATTCGATTGATCGTCAATTTACTTGATTTATATTGATTTAATAATGTAGAATTGTGTACCATCAACAAAGCGTGTAACATTGTGCAAATCCTCAGATTATTACATCACCCATGATTACATAGACGCGTACTATTGCTATGTTTGAAATATTTCTCTTTTTTTTTTGTCTTTTTACAGTGGTACTAACTTTAATCAATTGCTGGGACGTTAAATGGGCGACTGCTGTGCAGGATATCTTTACATATGCCAAAGTAAGTTGAAATATATGTGCAATTTAATGCCAAAGGATTACTATAGAGCCAGGACATTCACAATTGCAGCTGTTTGCGTTGTTCTTGATCATTGGAACGGGCATGTACCAACTGTATATGGGAAATGTGAAATACTTTACTTTCGATAACAGCGATACGAAGGTTACATCCTTGGCGTTGTCCTTCTACTCGGGCTTGTTTGCTTACAATGGCTGGTGAGTGTGTTAAGCCGCTTATTTTAAGTCCTTTTAACTAATTGGCTTTATGGTTGGGTGACAGGAATTACTTGAATTTTATCATTGAGGAGCTGAAGGATCCAGTCAAAAATCTGCCACGCGCCATTGCCATCAGCTGTACACTTGTCACCGTAGTCTACGTCTTGGCAAATGTCTCCTTTTATACCATCCTTTCGCCTGAAGAGGTATTAGGTTCCTCCGCAGTGGCTGTCACCTATGCAGAGCGAGCCTTTGGCATGCTGGCCTGGACCATACCAGGTGAATGAAGCTAAAAAAGGTCGTGACCTTACGTACTCGGATTTCCTAACCTTTCTTCTTTCTCTATTCTATTTATAGTTTTTGTCGCTCTGTCTACTTTTGGTGCCGTCAATGGCATTTTGTTGACCTCTTCCCGTCTCTTTTACGCGGGTGCCAATGAGGGTCAAATGCCTGAGATTTTAACCATGATTCAAATTCAACGTTTTACACCCACACCTGCTGTGCTGGCGATGGCATTCCTTTCCATGTTGTACCTAACAGTATCCGACATTTTTGCGCTTATCAACTACGTAGGCTTTGCCACTTGGGTAAGTTTTAAATAGATTATAATATGAATAATCAGAGAAAAAGAATAAACTATAAAAATCAAATATCAATAGTCTCAATCTTTTAATCCTCTTTTTAAAGGATTTTTAAACGTAGATCTAGTTTTTTTAGAGTCTACTCTAATAATCTGTTCCTATTTCAGTTGAGCATTGGCGTTGCCGTGCTTTGCCTGCCCTGGTTGCGTTGGGCTCAGCCAAATTTGCCACGCCCCATTCGGGTGCCATTGGTGTTCCCAATTGTGTATTTGATTGCCACAATATTTGTCACCGTGGTGCCCATGTACGCAAGTCCCGTCGAGACAGGCTATGGAATACTGATGATACTGTCCAGCATACCCGTCTATTTGGTATTCATCGCCTGGAAGTCTAAACCAATCTGGTTCCAGAAATGCATGGGTGAGTTTGAATTAATAATTGATCTAAATACACTTTTTAGCCATCTGCTTCCTGTTCGTGTTTACACCCAACAAAAAAAAAAACAAACTATTTTGCCAATTAATTTGAATATGATTTACGCTATACCCTATAATTGTTGCAATTCTTCTAGGCGGAATCACACAAGCACTACAGAAACTGATGATGGTTGTGCGTCCGAAAGCGTCGTCAAAGGTTTTTAAGTTTGCTCCTTATCTTAGTTTTCCTAAGTTTGTTTTCACAATTGAACTAACCTGCCTGAACTTTGCACTTTAACTTAACAAATCTACTAACAAAAGGGGGAAATTTTAACCCTACTCACGAATAGTTTCTGTTCATATATCTTTTACTCGCACTCTTAATTCATTTGTAGCACACTTAAGTAGACTTCAAAGAGATTATGACTGCGTCTTTTTGACTAATGCTCTTACTTTTGCTTACCTTTTATTTATTTCAGTAATCTTCACACGTGTCCTACAAAAGCTGCTCATGGTAGTCGGCAAACAGACGAAACCAGCTCAGGTGTAGAGATAAGTGAATGGATATATCCAGGGGAAACAGCGCTGAAATTATTATGGAAACGGTTAGATCACGTTAGCCAACAGCAAATGACAGCATTTACAATATTTAAATTGCATTATAAATTAAAAAAAAAAAAAGCTTTTGTGTAGCCAGACAATTATGAGTATGAGAACGTCAGCTTGGCGCTCTTTGTAACTTAATTTTCAATCTTTAAAGAACGCCCAGCCGGCAATCTAAAAACTAGTACGAATAGATATGTATATTTTTATATATGTTTTAAGTTTAAACTAAGCCCCAGTGCAGCATGGTAATATTCAAAATCAAAATAAAACCAACACAAATCTTTGGACAAAATTGCAAAGACTGTGAATCAAAATGAAATTACAAGGAAAAAGAATAGATGAAATTGTTCAAAGCTTAAAAGTTATTTGGATTTTGATGTTTGACAACAATTCTTAATCAACAACAATTTTATTCTCATCATGTTTGAACTCTAAAACGAGTTAATTAATGTATTTTTTAATGGCAGTGCTTTAACAAAATATTTAGTTTAGAACTTAGTATGAAATACAAAACGAAACATACTCAGAAATGCGGGTACATATTTTACAATCATTGCATTTCATTATTAATTTACAATAAATGTTTTAATTTTAACGATTCTCAATTTATGTTTAGTTGTTAAAGAAGCATCACATATGGTTATTAAAATGACCAACTGCCAACCAAGTTGAAATTCAGTTACCTTACCACCATTTATGGCCAAAACAACAGACAGTACATCGCGATTTGCACATATCCAGAAAAAAACATTGCCAAGATACGAAACATATTTATGGTAAACACAAACTGATAATAGTGATTACAAATATTATAAAAATAATATAAACAAAATATATATTATTCATTCAATTATAGCATTCATTTATGTGCATTTATCAATAGTTTGAATGTTGCTTTGAGTGTTTTTTAGCGTTTCAGCGTTATAAATCAGATTATTAAATATCCTATTATGGTATGCTTAGCATTGATTTATTGAACTGTTACACATTGTATGAACATACTTATTAACTGTTTGTTAGCCTGAAGCCGCAGCTAAAGAGAGAATGCTGCTTACCAACTATACTATTATGGAACATCTTGTTGACAATAATATTGCAAGTTTATATAAATGTATATACTATATAAATATGTATTTTATGTATATTATACTATATATGTATACCCGTTGAAACCACAAATATTTCGTGTTTCTCATTGCAAACTATATAAAACACAATAAAAAATACAATAAAAAATCAAACAAAAAATAATACATTTCCCAAATTTGTCTTAAATTATTTTAGAAATTACGTATCGGTTTATAATTTTAACTGGTTGCACATATATTTTTGACTAGGAAGTAAACAGGCAATCGTATAATTATCAGTAAAACACAAACTACCAAAATCCATTTTTGATTCGACTTCGTTGTTCTTGTAAATTGGCAATTTCTCGATCTTGTAGAACTTTTTCCGCATTTATAAGAGAATAGTTCTTGGTGCTCATGTAGGTTGACAAGGTGAAAGCAAAGTTTGACCTTTCCACTTCCTTTTCCAACTGACGCAATTGGTTGACCACCTCAGTGTACTTGGCTGTAATTGCTTCATCTTGAATGCTTTTCTTTAATGTCAATGGACTGGCATCTCCGCCACTTTTATCCTGCAAAGAACGAATGCTTTTGGGGTGCTTGCAGATCTTTTGAAACTTTTGGCGATACTGCACATTGTAATGTTTCTCCATGCAGACTTTAACCTCGGCAAACTTTTTGTCAATGCGTTGATACCACAATGCCAGCTTATTGTGATCCTCAGGGGAGAGATTGAAGGAACGACAAGGGGGATATTTGGTTTCACTACTCCTCATTGAGCTGGTGCTTTTCCTTGACTGACTTTCTAATGATAAATTCGAGTCCATCGGTTTTAATTGAAACACCGACTTCGGGTTCGCTGCACCAACGTTCATGCAAGCCATATCGGCTAGTTGCATAAATTTGTGCATCTCCCGAGCACATTCTTTATCTAATGGCATTTCGCACAGCACCAAAGTGTAGATGAAACGTTTACTGTCAAAAGATTCCTTAACACAATCCGTCAGCAAAGTGCTTTTGCATTGTCTACCCATAGAAAGTTCTTTGAAAAAGTTGCCAATATCCGAGCGATCATTGCAGTCGAAGATGTTAAATATAGCCAGATTGAGCCGGTGTTGCTTGTGTAAGCCGTCACTAAGGACAAACTCAACATTAATAAAGTCATCGCCAGTGCCGCGATTACACAATGATCTATATTCGTTGTGAAGCCATTGGAACATTTCACGAGTTGTTGGCATTTCTCTTCGACTTTGTTGATCCTTACTACGACGTCCCCGATGCGTCACGGCGAGCATGTTGATCATGTCGAACTTGCGCAGATCGTGATACTCCACATTGATGCCATCGAGGTGATATTGAAGCTTCTCCAAGATATTATCAACATCCGAGACCAGAAGACGCGTCATCAGTTTCACATTTTGAGCACGACGAGGCGTCAGACGCAACAGACAACCATGGCGATGATGGCGAAACATTTGTACCAACACCTCGTTTAGCTCGGAACGCACATGACGATCATCCTCATATCCAACAGCATCAAACTGCATCTGTTGATAATAACGTGGTGATTTTATACCTTCAATTCCACTCCTCGTCCTTATCAGCATTGTGGTTTTGTCCAATATATTGATCTCGCAGTCGAGTAGACTCTCCTTAATGCTGCCCGGCAATTTATGCATTGCGTCCGTTAAGGACACAACAACACGATGAACCTTGTCACTCATTCTTGTGCTCTATTAGCGCTACAACAATTTCTTATACATTAAATTTAGAAGTATTTCAAAGAAGAATTTTGTTAACCATTTGATTTATTTTACATTATGATTTACAGTTGTACGTGAAGTTTAAAGCTTAAAAACATTTCATGGAGCAAAGGGCAGATTCATGAAAAGAACTACTCTTTGATAAAATTTCGTGAATTGTGGACACTCTGGCCACAGACTTAACCTTTCTCAAAAAAAAAACACTTTTCTATTATAATTACATTGTAAACATTAAATAAACAAACAAATTAACACAATATTTACAACACAAATTAAATGATTTTCCGATTGACGCGCGAAACAAAATCAACTGTTATATGAAATGCAATGTGACCGCTGATTGCACCTTAAAAAATACACAAGAAATACCGAAAAATACTAGTTACTCCCACGTAACAAATTAAAAAATATTATGATTATAGTAAAATAAATTTGATAAAATCAAGCAGATCATACATTTTGCCCTAAAACCCTCAGGTGCAAAGTTACTGAAAATGCTTAAAGTTCTAAGAAATTCATTCAAATGCGAAAAACGGTGGCGACATCTTTCGTTTGTTAGCGGAACATAAATTGCCACCTGGGGTTTAGTATTTAAAGTAGATTTTTATTGAGGAGTGGCAATCCTGTCCCTTTTAGCTAGTGGAAAAATTAGTGTAAAAATCAACAAGTTGCATATTTTAAGTAATAAAGTCGTCGCAAATATTATTTGTAATTGAATTGGGCAACCGGTTAACGTAAAGGCCAAAAATTAAGGTGATGCGGAAAGTTCTTAGAAATGAAACAGCTGCTAGTGCAGAAAAAACACACCGGTGTCCGCAATATTCATAACAAAACAAACACCCACACACACAAACACACGCACATTCTCCAGTATTTGTTGCATTGCAACACGCAGTGCAATTGTTTAATTTGATTGAGATTTAATGAACAACTTTGCAACTAAATGGCAGCGAAAGAATCGTTTCGCGAAAGGCAAACACAGGAATTGGAGGTTATAAAGGTAATCACATTTTCAACATATGGAAATGACGAAATAAATGCCGGCTATTTTTCAGTCCATTTTCGGCTGCGATGTGGAAGATCTGAGGCCACAAAGCAATGAGACGCAATGGAAGCCGACAGATATCCGTATATTGTTAACACCATTACGAGACTCCTCCAATGGCCAGCCACAGGCCCATGTCTACACCAAGTTGCATGTGACATGCCCCTCAAAGTATCCAAAGCTGTAAGTGACAATATATTGTTGCGGCCTTAGGAAAAAGCTAATGCTTTTAGTTTGCCTTTGTAGAGCACCCAAAATAGTGCTGGAGGAATCGAAGGGCATGTCGGATCAATTGCTGGAGTCTCTGCTCAATCAGCTGCAAACACAATCTCAGGAACTACGTGGCGAGGTTATGATCTACGAATTAGCTCAGACCGTTCAGGCCTTTTTATTGAAGCACAACAAGCCGCCCAAGGGTTCATTCTATGACGAAATGCTGCAAGCGAAGCAGAAGCGTGAACAGGAGCTGCTGGACATACAGAAACAAAAGGAAACTCTAGAGCGACAGACCCTCATTGATGAAGTGGAGCGACGCAAGGAGATGTTTAAAACGGAAGCCAAGAGACGCGGCGAGCCAAGGCGCAGCATGAGCGAGTCCAACAATCGACATCCTAGCTCATCCGAAAGCTCTGAAAACTCATCGCCCTACTACCGTGGCCATACGTATCCAAATAAGTGTCTCGACCATCGAAATACTGAGACGCTCTACTTTCACAAGATGGGCAGACAAATCCAGCGAGGTTGTTGCTTAGGTAACTATATTAAAATATATGTGCTTTTCTTTATTATACCATTTTAAACTCCTGCAACACTTTTTATTTATTTATATCCTTTATCAGGCAGACAAGGTCAGGCGATATGCCCATGTATGTCTGTTTTTATAAAAAGTAGACAGAGTTTCAAAGCTTTTTACTGTCTTTATAGCTGCTATAGTATTTATCAGTAGAAAATTTAATGCAGGGCACGTTTTTGAAGTGCGGAAGATAAGATATTTTTTCAGTAAACATAAAGTACATTTGTGGGCTTGTTACATTTCTTTAAAAATACATAGATAGAATGAAATTCGTTACAGACATACATAGAAAGTTTGTACTTATTATAAAATTACTAGTTTCCAAGCTGAAATGAATTTTAGGAATTGGTCTCTGTAGTGACCTTAAAGTGTTGTGATAAATCATAGGTAATGATTTTGGGTGCAACAAAGCCGCCATATCCAGGACTTGACTTATAGTAGATGCCAATTCCGGCTAATGGCACTGGTGGATCGGATATCACATCCTGTATATCGATAAATGGTACAGTGGTCTGTGCCGCATCCTTATCCATTCCAGAATTGACAAATTCAAGATATTGATTATGTTTTGTTTGTGGCAACGATTGCTTTATTGAACGTGTCGGCACATCCAGATTATCTAGAATCAACTTTTCCCTGTTTTCGTCGTCATTTGATTGCCATACGCAGTTGACTTCTGGTTCAAGAAGTTTTCCGGTTATGAAATCGAATTTACAGAGGCGTGCCATGAGATTCAGATGTGACCCCTTTACACGGAAGCGTACTCCGGTTACCACAAAACTATTGTCATCCGTTTTCATGAGATCATCCAGGTCTATTGAGCGACTTGAGTAGGTCATTGTATGATAGTCCACTCCTTCTTTTCTGTTTCCATCAAAAATGTAATATCTATCAAACGATTTCCACTCAAGAGTCGATCCATCGATTTCGCCGCGGGGTTGAAGTTTTCCCTGCTGTACTTGCAAATGGAAAGTACGATTTTTCTTCACAAACCGTAGACCAGTAACTACTTTGTTGTCCTCGACATCAGCAGAAGATTCTTGTAGACTGAAGTAACGATCCGAACTTAGACCCTGCTCGTCACAGAGGCAGAAACAGTAACTGCATTGCCAGAAAATCCAACGGTGCCAACTTTCTACTTTATTCGTATTGCCGCGCTCACATGTCTTTTTTTTGCCCAGCAATCGCCCATTCTCATATTCAATGTAATCATAGCGTCTACTGCTCCAGCTTGGAGCCTGGCACACTGTCATATCGGACTCAACAAACTGACAATTATACACGTTGCCTGCACACTTTGGCTGTTCAGCACAGTACAAATTATTGTAGCAACCCTCGCTGCGTGCATTATTATAATAGGCGCAGGTCTTACTACAAGTCCCTTCGGTACTCAGATCCACTTCGTTCTCAATATAACCTTGAAGCAATCGGGTAACCTCGTCGTAGGTTTCATGAGGTATATGTATCTTGGGATCACATCGCCAGACAGTTCGATCCGCTCCTTTCATCACTTTCCTGAGTAAAATATAAGCATTTTCAGTACTATTCCCATGATCCCAACGAAGTTTTTCGGTTTGGTGAGTGAAGTTTCCTTGACCACATAACCGAAGAATTACGAACGCAAACTCCATCATAACATATGCCTTCAATTCTACTAGCGAAATATACGTGTAGAGTGTGTACAAATATTGTTGTGACGATTGCATCGTTTTGCACATAACGTTAGATTCCTCATAATTGTGAGCCAGGTGGTTGAGAACATGTTCTGATTCATCATAAGTCAGCATTAAATGCACTTTATTAATTAGCCGTTCAACTGATAAGGAATCTAAGCTAATAGCCCATTTGCTAACCATTGTGAGTGTGTCAACTTCATAATATCTCCCGTTTACTTCAGAACAAATAGATTTGTTATACCGATTAGTAATCAAATAGATGTGTTTCAACACATCTTCAATTTCAGTGATTGTGGGTGTATAGCGGTCTGAACATTCTCCAATAAATCTGACTACTGTTTCCATATATAGAGAATACTTCCTTTCCGTCTCATCAATTTGATTGCAAATTTCCTTGAAAGGTCTCAGCAAATCACCTAGTTTATCTCGGGTCATGTCCTTCTCCGTTGATTGTATCCCATCTGCAATCGTCTGCACAGATTCGACTATGTGACGAAATTTAGACAATATATTCAATGTACCCGTCTTAGGCTCCACGAATGTTGATTCGCATTGGCCATAGATGAGTAAAATCATCAGTGAGTGAATCATTAACCTAAATTTCTTCATGTTTCAACGCGTTGTGATTTTTACTCAAATTTTAAATCTTGAAAGCGATTACACAATTAACACGTCCGCTTTAGACACGCACTTACACAGCGGCTATTCCAGACGACTTGAAAATGATGATTAAATTTATAAGAATATGCTAGCAGCGCATGTTTTTATTAGACCCTGTACTAAGGTAAAGTAAAAGGGATCTAATGGGCTTGTCAAACAAAAGTGCGTAACAGAACGAAATATCAGTATCAAAAGACAAGTCGATATATCTCAGAGAGTATAAGTGCTAGCGACACCAAACCTTGTATGTATACATATATCTGCATGTATCCTAAGAAGATCAAAGTTCTTTAAGAACTTAATTTCCGCAAGTTTAGAAAAAGTATTTAGAGCATTGACACGATATCGGCATATTTATATATGTGCACACTTACACACTATATTAGGGCGTGTAGTATTACGTCCTGGACATAATTTGGAATTTTCCCACAACGTTTTTTTTCTTCACTAAGAGTACTGGGTCTCTCACAGCCTAGCTCGTTTGACTGTAGACTCTCCTACTACACTTATATATGTATATTTTTAATACATATATATGTATGTATATTATTATCAAAGTTCGGTTCAAAATAAATAAAATCACACAAATTTCCTTGTCTTTATACTTTTAATTTATTTGGGTATATTGTATTCATTGGAAAGAAGGCATCGTGGTAGGCAAGTGTGATTTGCATATATTCGAATATTAAGGTTATCTATGAAAATCCATGTTGCTTTTTGAAATATTTCAACAAAGGTAAAAGTTACAAATTTGGATAAAATCTACATATATAAAACTCTTTGTGCTGACTAGGAGGCTGAAATTCTTGCACCTCATAGCTGAGAGAAAGACAAATATTGCAGGGCACGTCTTTGAAGTGCGGAAGAAAAGATATTTTTTCAGTAAACATAAAGTACATTTGTGGGCTTGTTACATTTCTTTAAAAATACGTAGATAGAATGAAATTCGTTACAGACATACATAGAAAGTTTGTACTTATTATAAAATTACTAGTTTCCAAGCTGAAATGAATTTTAGGAATTGGTCTCTGTAGTGACCTTAAAGTGTTGTGATAAATCATAGGTAATGATTTTGGGTGCAACAAAGCCGCCATATCCAGGACTTGACTTATAGTAGATGCCAATTCCGGCTAATGGCACTGGTGGATCGGATATCACATCCTGTATATCGATAAATGGTACAGTGGTCTGTGCCGCATCCTTATCCATTCCAGAATTGACAAATTCAAGATATTGATTATGTTTTGTTTGTGGCAACGATTTCTTAATTGAACGTGTCGGCACATCCAGATTATCTAGAATCAATTTTTCCCTGTTTTCGTCGTCATTTGATTGCCATACGCAGTTGACTTCTGGTTCAAGAAGTTTTCCGGTTATGAAATCGAATTTACAGAGGCGTGCCATGAGATTCAGATGTGACCCCTTTACACGGAAGCGTACTCCGGTTACCACAAAACTATTGTCATCCGTTTTCATGAGATCATCCAGGTCTATTGAGCGACTTGAGTAGGTCATTGTATGATAGTCCACTCCTTCTTTTCTGTTTCCATCAAAAATGTAATATCTATCAAACGATTTCCACTCAAGAGTCGATCCATCGATTTCGCCGCGGGGTTGAAGTTTTCCCTGCTGTACTTGCAAATGGAAAGTACGATTTTTCTTCACAAACCGTAGACCAGTAACTACTTTGTTGTCCTCGACATCAGCAGAAGATTCTTGTAGACTGAAGTAACGATCCGAACTTAGACCCTGCTCGTCACAGAGGCAGAAACAGTAACTGCATTGCCAGAAAATCCAACGGTGCCAACTTTCTACTTTATTCGTATTGCCGCGCTCACATGTCTTTTTTTTGCCCAGCAATCGGCCATTCTCATATTCAATGTAATCATAGCGTCTACTGCTCCAGCTTGGAGCCTGGCACACTGTCATATCGGACTCAACAAACTGACAATTATACACGTTGCCTGCACATTTTGGCTGTTCAGCACAGTACAAATTATTGTAGCAACCCTCGCTGCGTGCATTATTATAATAGGCGCAGGTCTTACTACAAGTCCCTTCGATACTCAGATCCACTTCGTTCTCAATATAACCTTGAAGCAATCGGGTAACCTCGTCGTAGGTTTCATGAGGTATATGTATCTTGGGATCACATCGCCAGACAGTTCGATCCGCTCCTTTCGTCACTTTCCTGAGTAAAATATAAGCATTTTCAGTACTATTCCCATGATCCCAACGAAGTTTTTCGGTTTGGTGAGTGAAGTTTCCTTGACCACATAACCGAAGAATTACGAACGCAAACTCCATCATAACATATGCCTTCAATTCTGCTAGCGAAATAAACGTGTAGAGTGTGTACAAATATTGTTGTGACGATTGCATCGTTTTGCACATAACGTTAGATTCCTCATAATTGTGAGCCAGGTGGGTAAAAACATGTTCTGATTCATCATAAGTCAGCATTAAATGCACTTTATTAATTAGCCGTTCAACTGATAAGGAATCTAAGCTAATAGCCCATTCGCTATATGATGTGAGTGTGTCAACTTCAAAATAGCTCCCGTTTACTTCAGAACGAATATAACTATACCGATCAGTATTCCAATCGATGTGTTCCAACACATCTACAATTTCAGTGATTGTGGGTGTATAGCGGTCTCTTATTACTCTTTCCATATATAGAGAATACTTCCTTTCCGTCTCATCAATTTGATTGCAAATTTCCTTGAAAGGTCTCAGCAAATCACCTAGTTTATCTCGGGTCATGTCCTTCTCCGTTGATTGTATCCCATCAGCAATCGTCTGCACAGATTCGACTATGTGACGAACTTTAGATAATATATCCAATGTACCCGTCTCAGGCTCCACGAATGTTGATTCGCATTGGCCATAGATGACTAAAATCATCAGTGAGTGCATCATTAACTTAAATTTCTTCATGTTTCAACGCGTTGTGATTTTTACTCAAATTTTAAATCTTGAAAGTGATTACACAATTAACACGTCCGCTTTAGACACGCATTTACACAGCGGCTATTCCAGACGACTTGAAAATGATGATTAAATTTATAAGAATATGCTAGCAGCGCATGTTTTTATTAGACCCTGTACTAAGGTAATGTAAAAGGGATCTAATGGGCTTGTCAAACAAAAGTGCGTAACAGAACGAAATATCAGTATCAACAGACAAGTCGATATATCTCAGAGAGTATAAGTGCTAGCGACACCTTTTTTTAGGTGATTACTTGTTAATTTGAGCATCATCTCTTCCCGGTCAGCTTTTTTTTAGGTCTGCAAACTGTTAAAATTTACTTGGAGCCATATCTATTGAAAATGGTAGCTGCTGAAGCAATTCGATGCAATTTCGCCAAGGTAGAAACGACCTTAGAAATGACGCATTATTCTGCTTAGACCGCAAACGCGGCACCCACTCTTAACAGAGCTTTATCATGGACAAATATTCATGCAAATGAAGCCGACGAATTTTTTTTTAATCTGTAAGGTGTCAACTATCTTCTGAAAATTCACTTTACAATTTTCTAGACCGATTATTTTGACTTTTTTATTTTTATTCGGTGTTACCACCATTTTTGGACGACCAAGAGGTTCAGCAACATCGGTGGTCGTACGACCATCTTAAAAGTCACCGAACCACTTACAATTTTTCTTGATGGAGCAAATCCAAATAGCACTTATCACGAAAAGATTTGCCTTGAGCTGTGTTTTTTCCACAAGAAAAAAATTAAAAATAAACACAAGAAAATTTTTAAAATCGGTATTTTCAAAAATCTTAAAAGTTGCATCACTGAAACCTCTGTATCTTGTTAACCGTTTACCGGATTTAAACGAAACTTTGGCTAGTACCCTATAAAAGATCCTTATTTCCAAGAAAATTATGGGTTTTGAACTAGTAGCGCCAATTATGTGCTATCCTACGGACTTATCAGCCGATGTGTTATACATATATCTGCATATATCCTAAGAAGATCAAAGTTCTTTAAGAACTTAATTTCCGCAAGTTTAGAAAAAGTATTTAGAGCATTGACACGATATCGGCATATTTATATATGTGCACACTTACACATTATATTAGGGCGTGTAGTATTACGTCCTGGACATAATTTGGAATTTTACCACAACGTTTTTTTTCTTCACTAAAAGTACTGGGTCTCTCACAGCCTAGCTCGTTTGACTGTAGACTCTTCTACTACACTTATATATATATATTTTTAATACATATATACATATGTATGTATATTATTATCAAAGTTCGGTTCAAAATAAATAAAATCACACAAATTTCGTTGTCTTTATACTTTTAATTTATTTGGGTATATTGTATTCGTTGGAAAGAAGGCATCTTTGTAGGCAAGTGGGATGTGCATATATTCGAATATTAAGGTTATCTATGAAAATCCATGTTGCTTTTTGAAATGTTTCAACAAAGGTTACAAATTTGGATAAAATCTACATATATAAAACTCTATGTGCTGACTAGGAGGCTGAAATTCTTGCACATCATAGCTAAGAGAAAGACAAATATTAGCTTTTTTCTAGTTATTAGTAGATTTTATAATACTAGGTGGGCAGATAGTCTTAAGAAAGTATTAATGGGCCAAATAAATTTGTACAAAAATTTGAGTAACAGGCAACATTAGTAAAACTTCATTTGGTGATTCTTCGTCCTACCATAAAAGAACTTTTGCTTATGTAATTGAATATAATTGTATATTGCAGGACACTCGCAACGCGGTTGCATCACCTACACTGGAGTTGATATGCACAGTGGACAGCTGCTTTATATAACCGAGTGGAATATTAAGTATCCGCAGATTGAGCAGCCATGCAATGCCAACGGGAAGTGTCATTGGAGCAGTGAGTCCAAATGTGCGGGCAATCATCGTGTGGATGAGTTGATAACCTCCATAGAGAAACAAGTTGCGACTCTGGCGCAGCTTCAACACAAGAATCTAATACAATACGAGTGCGTGTTGTGCATCAAGCGCAAGGAGGGATTGCTAATCTACTTGGTGCAGGATTTCCTGCTTGGCACTAGTCTCTTTAGTATCTCATCGACATTGGGTTGGTGCATGGATGGTGCTCGAATGGTAGCTCGTGGTGTGCTCGATGCCTTAGTTTTTCTGCACAATAAGGGCGTCTCCCACAGTCATCTGTTGGATAGCACCGTGTTCATGGACAATGCTGGAAACATTCGCTGTACGGACTTTTCTCTGGTGCCCAATTTATTGGAGTTGATTGGTGGAGCTGGACAGAGCAGTAGTCAAGGAGATTTACCAGCACTGGGTGCCCTTGTGGAGTCCTTGATGCCCATGAACAGCTACGAGATGCGCGACTTTGTGGACAAGTGAGTGACAATAGATGTTAAGAACAACATTAATAAAATGAATAACCCTTTTATTAGTTCTTATTGATGTAAAATTTGTTATTTAAAATAATTTAATTTAACAATTTAAAATAAATAATAATAAATGTTAATAAATTATTAAAAATTTCCCCTTTTTCGATTTGCTATTTTTTTTAGATGCAATTCAGATCGAACCTTATCTGCCTCGGAGTTGCTGGAACATCCTTTTCTGCGTCTTTATGTGGACAATGCCCACCAGCATATGACGCTGCAGCACACACAACATCGCAGCTCCTTGGTGCCTCAAACAATGCCAACTCCAATGATCGTTCAACGTGCTGCCTTGCCCTTTCAAATCCCAACTCTGGCATTGAGTCAATCTCGTTTACGCACTGAATTCGAGGTGCTCATGTATTTGGGTAAAGGAGCCTTTGGCGATGTACTTAAAGTGCGCAACATTCTGGATAATCGGGAGTATGCCATTAAGCGTATACCACTGCCAGCCCGAAGTCGACAGCTCTACAAGAAGATGACACGTGAGGTGGAGCTGCTGTCGCGTCTGAATCATGAGAATGTTGTACGTTATTTCAACAGTTGGATTGAAAGTGTTAGCGATGCGGATGCCGCTGAACTGGATAAAGTCTTGGGCGGCGATTGGTCACAAAGTCAAGAGTTGAGCACAAAGCCGGGCAAGTCGCCGCAACTTGGAATGCCCGTGCCCGAGGATGAGTCTGAAAGTTCATCTAGCATGTGGAATGGTTACATGTAAGTTGCTGTTTTATTACATATAACCATATCTCATTTTTATATGTACTTCAGGCCCCATATGGAGGACTCCGACTCGGATGGCATTGAGTTTGTTGACTCCGATGGTCAGGTTGCCGTTTATGATGACGATGATGAGGATGACAATGATAAGGAGGATAAAACAATCTCGCCACATCCCCAGATGCAAGTCATGTACATTCAAATGGAGTTCTGTGAAAAGTGCACACTACGGTGAGATGAAAGTCAAGTCATTAATGGATGATCTCTTAATGGAGTTGTTTTGCGATTTTAGCACTGCCATCGATGACAATTTGTTTGAAAACACAGATCGATTGTGGCGCTTGTTCCGAGAGATTGCCGAGGGTCTCTCGCACATCCATCAACAGGGCATGATTCATCGTGATTTAAAGCCGGTTAACATTTTCCTCGACTCACATGATCAAATTAAAATTGGAGACTTCGGGCTAGCGACTACAAGTTTTCTGGCCCTGCAATCGCATGGTGTGTATGGAATTCTTATTCATGTGAAGAACAAACTAATTCTCTACTCTTCTACTCTCCTTAGCGGAATATCCAACACATTCGGGAACACATCATGTCACATCTACAGAGGACAATACAGGCACTGGAAAAGTGGGCACAACGCTTTATGTGGCACCTGAGCTGACAGGGAATGCTTCTAAATCTGTTTATAATCAAAAGGTGGACATGTACACACTAGGCATTATATTGTTTGAGATGTGTCAGCCGCCTTTTGACACGAGCATGGAACGCGCCCAGACCATAATGGCATTGAGAACCACATCTATTGTCATCCCAGAGCAAATGCTGCAGGATGCCAAAAACGAAAAGACCATTAAGGTGAAGCCATAATTGATATATATACAGTAAATAACTTTATACTTACTATGCATTAGCAACCATGTCCAACTATCCATGCGTCTTCAGCACGTTTAAAAACTTTAAGAGTTTGAGCACCAAGTTTATTAAGGATTTTCCAGTTCCTGCTCTTGAAAAAAAAGAATAATTGCAAGATCCATATAAAATATTAAGCATGAATGTTTGATAGTCGTATAGTTTCGAACTTTTTGATATATGATAAAAATGGTATGGGATTTTATTTATTGCAAAATTCAATTGATTGTCTGTTCGATCCCAAACTAAGTACTTACTTGTTAAATTGTCTCTGTGCAGATTCTACGCTGGTTGCTCAGCCATGATCCCGCACAGAGACCCACAGCTGAGGAGCTGCTTGTCTCGGATTTGGTGCCACCAGCAGAACTGGAGGCGAATGAGCTGCAGGAGATGCTTCGCCATGCACTGGCCAATCCACAGAGCAAAGCGTACAAGAATCTCGTGGCACGCTGTCTACAGCAGGAAAGCGACGAGGTACTGGAACATACTTACCATCTGAGTAGTAGTCGAGCCATGAAGTCATGGAATTCTATTGTCATCGATGACATTGTCTCCCTCAATCCACTTATTGAATTTGTGAAAGGAAAAGTGGTGAATGTCTTCCGAAAACACGGCGCCATCGAAGTGGATTCTCCATTGTTATCTCCATTATCTTCGCGCTACTGCAACTCGAGTGACATTGACAATGCAGTGCGTCTGATGACGCATTCTGGATGCGTAGTCCTACTTCCTTGCGATCTGCGCACTCAGTTTGCCCGCCATGTCACCATGAACGGAGTGAATCTCATTCGTCGCTATTGCGTGGATCGCGTCTACCGTGAGGAGCGTGTGTTTAACTTCCACCCGAAGCAAACCTACGTATGCTGCTTTGATATCATCACGCCCAGCACAAGCAGCCAGCTGGTGGATGCGGAACTTCTGTCTCTAGCATTTGAAATTACTAGCGAGCTGCCAGGTCTGCGGGAGAAGAACATCGCCATAAGGATGAATCACACGAATCTATTGCGTGCCATTCTAATTTTTTGCAATGTGCCCAAGTCACAATATGGAACACTCTTTGAGGGATTCATGGACTTCATTGAGGGCCGCATCTCGCGGTTTCAGTTTCATTCTACCATCACGGTCATCATGGAGAAATCACGCACCTCGGCGCAGACCTTGATGGATATGTTGTTGGCCAATTTTTTGCTAACCGGCTCCAGAAGTAGCGTTGATGAATCAGCTTTAAAATCGTTAATGAGGGGCAAAGGAGAAGCTGCTTCTCTGGCACGTGGTGCAGTGCGGGATCTGGAAACTGTGGTGGGACTTGCCTACAGTCTGGGAGTGAGGGTAAGTGAAGTTCAAGTGAACCAAGCTCTCTAAGAAATTGATGAACTCTCTCTGCTTAACAGTGTCCCATTCACATCTGGGCGGGTCTGCCCATCAGCTTTGAGCGCGCCAGCAACGGAGGCATCGTCTGGCAAATGACCGCGGATCTGAAGCCGAATCGATCGGGGCAACCCTCGGTATTAGCGATGGGCGAGCGTTACGATGCCATGTTGCATGACTTTCAGAAACAGGCGCAGAGTTTTAATGCCGCACTTCCAACTCGTGGTGTGCTCAGTGGTGCTGGACTCTCCTTCTCATTGGATAAGCTGGTGGCTGCCGTAGGCATGGAGTATGCCAAAGAATATCGAGCCATAGATATTGGCATCTGTGTGTGTGGTACGCGACCCCCGCTCAAGGATGTCACTTATATTATGCGCCTACTCTGGTCAGTTGGCATCAGGTGTGGCATTGTGGAGACCGCCAGTGGAGGTGGCGATGAGGCGCAGGATTTGTCTCGATTGGGTGCTTTGCATGTCATCCTGGTGGCGGAGAATGGTGCCTTACGTGTGCGATCCTTTGACCGCGATCGTTTCCAGGAGCGTCACTTGACAAGAACTGAACTTGTTGAGTTTATACAAAAAATGCTGCGCAGCGAAGCTGCCAATGGAACAGGATCTGTTGGCGGAGGCGTCGACTACAGCAGTCAATTGTCCAACATGAGCGTTAATAACAGCGGTGGACGCGGTGACAATGGTCTTAGTTCATCCAGCAGCAATGTAAACATCAAAAACAGTTACAGCCAGTTGCCCAATGTCCAGGTGATATTCCTCACCCACGACAAACCGACGGCAAACTATAAGCGAAGACTAGAGAATCAGGTCGCTCATCAAATGAGCTCCACACTGGCTCAGTTCATTAAAAAGGAATCGTTTGTGGTGCTGGTGGTGGATTTGCCGCCAGCGGTTCTAAATGCCATTGTTGGTGCCATTAATCCCCGAGAGATGCGCAAAAAAGAGACTGAACCCGAAATAAATTTTGTGATCGAAAGGTGAGAACTAAGATTTCTTTTTAAATTTAGAGTTTATTACTAATTTTTTTTTTTTTTTTAAGATTTCCGAAATATAGACGCTATATATCTGAAATACACGAAGAGGTTGTGGACTTACTAAGTGATGCCAAGACACCAATTGTGGCCTTGTATAGCATTTCCGATTCCTATTATCGTGTTATTATCTAGAGAAATGTGAGAGAAAGTCAACTGGATACCACTGCAAACTACTTTAATTTAGCTTTAATTTTGAGTTTAAACAAGTTTCCTGCAATTTTTATAGCGAATAATGTAACAAAGTTTTAGAACGTGCCAAGAAATGTTTAAAAAACGGCAGCAAAAATGAATCATCATCAATTTAGCATATGTTCCATAGGAAAATATTTCCTGAAAGTCAATAAAAAAATCAAATTTTTTCGTTAATTCTGAAATTTTAAATTTCAATTACAAATCTAACGGCAATTATACATTCAAATGTATGTTCAACAAGCTATTTTACATATTTAAGATATTTTGTTTAATATACATACATACAAATTTATAACTTACAAAATATACAGTTGCATGTCTTAAAACAAAATATTAACAACATCAACTATACAACTGCATGAGGTAATCCTCTATCTCAGGATGATGATTCTTCAGCTGCTGAAGCTTTGTTAAGGCTTCTTGTGATGCCAACAGCTGGACCCTGAAGCACTTTGCGGGACAGTCGCATGAAACCCGAGACGGGATCACGGCCAAAATATTTCACTTGGATTTCTTGGCCAACCTCCAGATTCAAAGCTGAGGGATGCGCAATCTTGCGTTGATCCAGCTGCGAATTGTGAAGCAAGGCAGGCGGCATGCTGGGATATAGTATCACCATGACACCCGTATCCCGCAATTCCGTAATTTTGGCAGTGTAAATTCCGCCAAATTCTAAGTCCGGCACGCGTTCCTTAAGCATGTAACCATCGATCATCTCCTTGGCCTCATCCATGGCTGCCTGGGAAGGCGCAAACACTGTGAAATTGCTGTCGTCGGCAGCTGTCAGGGTGCTGCCCGTCTCCAAATAGATGCGTTTCATGTGCATTCCGCTTGGCCCGATGAGCTGGGATCGTTGATGCGGCTCCACGCTAAGACTTTCACTAACAGGCCAACAATCCTTGCGGTATTTGCTAAGGGAAAAGAAAGAGATATGAGTGAAGATCTCTTGAAAAGTAAGAAAGAAACAAACCGTGGCTCCCTTATAGCCTCGCCCATAATATCAAGTATTTTGGACTTGGCATCGGTGGCTTTCTGCAACGATTCCATGACCACCTTTAGAGGTATGCCTGGTATCTTAAGATCCGCTTGAATTGCAGTGAAACCCTTCCGTGTGCCCGCAACTTTCATGTCCATGTCTCCCATGTAATCCTCTATGCCCAAGATATCTGTTAGTATGCGATAATCCTGCAGGTGCTTTGTATCATTGTTCTCGTACTTGGTAACCAAGCCAATGGCCACTCCAGCAGCAGGTGCGGTTATTGGGACACCTGCATCCATAAGCGCTAATGATCCTCCACAGACACTTGCCATGCTGCTAGAACCATTTGATTCCAGCACCTCCGATGTCAAGCGAACTGTGAAGGGATAATCGTGAGGGAGTGTGGGGAGTAGGGAACGCTCAGCCAAAGCACCATGTCCGAGTTCACGCCGTCCAAGTGGGCCAATGCGACCCACTTCTCCGGTGGCATAGGGCGGAAACTCATAGTGCAGCATAAAGTTCTTAGCCTTCAAGCCACCGCTGTCCAACGCTGCCAGCGTGTCCAGCTTCATGGCACTCTCCGGAGAGTCTAAGCTGACTGTGCAGAAGACTTGCGTCTGCCCACGTTGAAACAGAGACGATCCGTGCAGCGGTTTGTACATATCCACTTGGCAGTTAATATTACGCAAACTGTCGTAATCTCGGCCATCGCAGCGTCGATTGCGTTCAAAGATCAGCTCACGAAAAATTAGACGGCAGGCTTTGTTGAACTCTTCACCAATGACGGAAGGTTCTGTGTCCGGATAGGAGGACCACACCTTATCAATCACATTCGAACGCACCTCGTTAACAGCCATGTCCCGAGACATCTTGTCGTGCTGTTCATCTTGGAAGATTTCCCTCAGTCGCATCTCACACATGCTTTTCACCGCCTGCACCAGCTCTGGCTCCGGCTCCGGCACTTCATCTACAATTCTTTTTGTTCGGCCATACGATTTTTGTAGACGCTCGATTTCATGTATGATTAATTGCGCTTCCCGCGTTCCTTGCTTGATTGCCTTGAGTAGATCCTGCATTAAGACTACATTTCCCTTGCCCTCTAGCATGACCACTAGATTTTGCTTTGTAGCAGAGACAACCAGGTCCAGCTGCGAGGATTGCAGCTCACGACGAGTGGGATTTACAAGCACTTCACCATCGCAAAAGCCAACACTGCAAATATAAATATAATGATTAAACATAAGGTATCAAAGATAGCCGATTTTTACGAAATTTGGTATTTGGTAAAGCATAAAGTATGTATACTTTATGGGATCTACCACGCCTCCAATATATTTGTGATAGTTGTACATACCGTACAGCTCCTATGGGTCCGTTCCAGGGTATATCACTTAACGATAGTGCCATGGACGCCGCATTAATGGCCAGCACATCTGGAGAGTGCACAGCATCCATGGCCAACATATTGCATACCAACTGCGTCTCGTTACGATAATCCTTGTTAAACAGTGGACGCAAGGAGCGATCTATGAGGCGGGCAGATAAGATCTCCTTCTCCGACGGTCCCATCTCACGTCGCATAAAGTTCATGGGAATGCGTCCCGAGGCGGCGTTCTTCAGGCGATAGTCAACCACGAGGGGCATAAAGCTCTGGCCAGGAGTTGCCTTTGCCTTGGCAACTGCAGTTACCATGACTGCAGTATCGCCCATTTGACATATGGCCGTTCCATTGGCAAAACGTGCCAGTTTCCCCGAGCTGATGGTCATATTGCGTCTGTAAATTGATAAATTATGAAATGTTTCTTTTAAAGACCATGCCCAATACTTACCCATTGCTGAAATTTACCTCCACGGAGGCACCATCGATGTTGGAACTACTCTGGAGGCAACGGCGGTCATTTAATCGCGCAACAGCCAAGCATTTTAGGCGGTTGTTCAACAATTTCCATGTTTTTCTCGTGAAAATCATTGCGAGTTATCTAAAATATTTGCCGGTAGCAAACGGCGGCAACGAACCTCGTGTAACCTTCACAACAATACTAATCAAATTCATGTAATTGACTATTGTAATTGATTTGTTTTTAATATCCTACACAGTTATTAAACCTATTGCAACTAATTCAGAAACTTTGTTTATTCATTTTACTTAACAAAAACTACTTTGAATTCACAACTTTGATCCTCATAACAACTTTAAGATACATTTGTGACGTCAGATGTTTCGATAACATAACAGTGCCAATTGGGTTTTAACACAACAGTCTGCCAACATTTATCGAAATGCGAGCGTGCTGAGTAGTTACAATGTTACGCTCTCTATGCTGCTGTAATCTAACAGCATGTGCCTGTTAATTAACAGCATTTGTGTTACGAACGGACGTGGGTGTATACCTCTTTTGCTTGCGCGGACGTATAAATTAATTTAAAAGGTTTGTTAATACATACGCGTGTAAGCCGCAACTTATGCAAATTGTACGTGTGCGTGTTGTGCAAGCCAATTAAATTCAAGTGCTTCAAATATTTTGGCATTTTGTGTGTTCGATCGCGCCCCGCTCTTGCTCTTTCTTGTATATTTGCGTGTGAGTGTTTGCTGCCCTGCGAGTTGGTGTGTGTGTGTGCATGTGCTTGTTGTAAGTGTGTGCGTTGTGTGTTGGCCAAAAGCAAAACGCAAAGAGAGCCGCTATTGTAGCAGCAACAACAACAACAGCAGCAACAACAACGACAACAAATTGAAGAAAAACCAAAATCGACAAATGCGGTCAAATTGAAAAAAAAAATAAAATAAAATAAACGAAACAGCAACAAAAAATAAAAGTACATATTGGTGTCGTGCAACAACAACAACAAAACAGAAAAGCACAGTGAAGCAAAAGTAAATCCAACAAAAAAAAAGAGCAAAACTTGCCGAGAAAGCGTGCCGCCTGTGTCAGCGACGTCAACATTACAAGAGTTGACGCCGATGCCGTCGCCGTTGCCTTCGCGTGTGTGAAAAGCCGGAAAATTGCTTCTCCTAGGCGTTGTCGTCGGAAAAGAAGAGACTCTTTATAGCCGTCGGTCATTTGTTTATGCTGCTTTGCCTCACTTTGCACTACTCTTGGATGTTTTCAGTGTTATCAAACGGCGCCTCCTTATCAGCTATATTACTGATTATTGCGAAAAATTCCAAAAACGCATACTAAACCCAAGTATTAAGCACAAGCTTGTTCAACGGAAAAACAAACAAGGTACATTTCCTCACTTACTCTCTATCTATCTATGTATCTCTCCCTCTCTCAGCTGCGCCCATTTGTCTGTCGCCTTTTAATTGTCACACCTCATTAGCTTGCAGCTCTGCTCTCTTTCTCTGCAATCGCCAACTGCATAAGTGCTTTAAAGTATTTACTGTAATTTACACGTTCTCTGTTCCGATGGACACCACAATTTCATTAACTTAATCGATGCCTTTGATGCTGCTGCTGTTGCTGTTGCACATGCATCGAGTGTTTTATGGCCTGCCACACTCACTTGGGTTGCGCCATCGTCAAATGAGAGTGAAAGCATCCGCGACGTCATTCCCATTTAAGTCGGCGCCTATAGTCGTGTGTTGCTATTCTTATCACTCTTGTTGTTCATGTTATCTATCTGTTAGGCCTCTTTAACCTCTTCATGCTAAAACAACAATAACAACAATAAGAACAGCACCAACGACAGCAAAACAAACAAGACACTCATTATGCTATGCGCTCTTCCGGTCGTCATCACTGTATTCTTTCTTGTTTGTCTTTCTCTATTTAACGGGGCAAATCGATAAAGTTTTACTAATAGTATATCGAAATTATTTCATATTTTGTTTCAATGCAGAAATCGATGCTAATAAATAATAAGTATTGACAAAAATGTAACCCATGTGAACATTTTTTTTGTCAAAATTGGTACACATTTTATTTGTTGATTCACTTTTTTATATGAAGAAATCACATTTAATGCGTTATACAAATAACATAGTTAAACTAACTTAAACCTGAAAACGTTATCTTTCTCCTAAATATGTTTTACAAATTGTTTATTTTAAGCAGCAACAGTTCTTGTTTACAGCGATAGAGCAATAGCTTTTTGTTATCGATAATATGGATAGTAAATTTAAACATACATAAACATCTATATAACAGATAAATTATACAATTAAATAATGACGATAAATATAAGTACGTATATATATGAGATAAATTTAGCCATTAATTGTCACTTGAAAATATTTCAAAAGTACCTTTAGTTTATCACATAAATTTACTTTTAATAAAGAGCTCTAGCTGACTCCTATTAAATTAAATCTATTTTGTTCTTATGAAAATAAAATATATAACATTTTTTCAAAGTATTGGTTTCATTTTTTATTTTTATTTAAAAATAAAATTTTGGTAATCTTCTATTAAAAATCGTACCTCTCTCTTAAAATTCTTTTACAAAATGATAATTTCTATTAGAAACCTTTCTTGTATTCAGAATAACTTCGGTCAGATTTTATCTTTATTATAGATATTGATATAATATATTACAGTTGGCAATTGAATATTAAATAAAAGTTCGGACATTAATAGCCACTTAATTATGGTCTTGTCAAATACATTTACTAAACTATTTATATCTTGAATTAATTACTGAATAAAAATAGTTTCAATAGTTTCATTTGAACAAAGTATCCTTATTAAATAAAAAAATAAAAAATGTAAATAGACTGCTAGAATTGTCCGAAATTGTTAAAACAACTCGCTCAAAGTGCTCGATATTTATATAGTATATGTTATTTGCTGTTGCGTTGGATTTTGTTGTGCTGCGTAGTGTTGTGTTGTGTTGTTGTGTTTTGTTTTGTTGTTATCTTCTTTGCATTTGTTCTTGTTGTATGTCATTGTAAGTGACACTGATTGCCGATTGCCAGACGGGCTGCATAATTAGGGAGCGCTTAGCATTTGCTGATAGCGTCAACCGCTTCCGCTTCATCACTCATCAACGGCAAAAGTACAGGCAGCGCAGCAGCAGCAGAGGCCGCTGTTCCGTTTTCAATTTGAAGAACACAACTGTGACCCGACCCGACCCGACGGTGGCCATTAGAGAAGTTCCAAGTGCTTGGACAGTGTTAGACACATGCGGTGTCGTGTCCTTTTGGCCATCGATGCCATCGTCACTGTCATTAGAGTCGGCTCAAGGAAGGCAACAGAGTATTTTTGTGGCATCATAAAAAGTATTCGAGTGTCGTTGGGTTTTGCGTCACAGTTTTAGGAGGGGCCACATATGGGACAGAAAATACAATGCATGATGTGTACAGATATATTTATATATATATTGTCTGACTGCAAAGACAATAAACCATCAATGAGCAGGACGAACCAAACCCCAAAGCAAATAAAACTCAATCGAATATTATTATCAACAAGGACAACGACGCGCCCCAAAACTGAACCCATTCGTGTTTGGCTTAGTCGTGTTCTGGCCTGTTCTATTCTGTTCTGTTCTATCCTGGCCTGGTCGATTGGGGATTGGCCACATGCTGCTCATCGTTTGCACGCGTCATGGCGTTAAAGTGCTCGTGCTCCTCTCCTCACCCTTATTCCTAATCCCAATCGCAGTCCTGGCCTCGCCTCGCCTCGCCCAGCCTTGCCTTGCGTCTCGATGGCCACGTTTCGTCATTGGGTTTAGCTCTAATTTGGCGCGACTTTGACACTTGTTAGCCAATATGTTTTCGGCCATGTTAATGGCCAAACGGAATTGATATTAATTGCCGCACGCCCACATAGCTCAGCGCCCACAATGGGCGTGGCAAACTGTGTTGCTAAGCGTTAGTCCATTAGTTTGCCACAAAAATCGCATGAAAATCCGCTTAACTCATTTTTGCGGCCCAAACTAGAAAACCAAAAAAGGCAAACGGATTATAAACTTAAGCAGCATTCTGAATAGTATTGATCGGCTTTCATATACCCTATTGTTGTATTACAATGGACTGACTCTTTAATATACCACAACTGCAGCTACCTGAAGCCATACAAAATATGTAACTTAAAGTTGATTATGAAATCCTCTTGACATCGGCAATGGCATGTGTGTGCAGACTTTTCCATTGGAAGTCAAGCTATTGTGATTTTGAATCCAATTAATCGTTACAACCCCCTAGAATTTGATCTTATTACCAATTGTATTGTATAGAGTCTGTGATTGGATTTAACAATTCTGTTGAAGTTATGATTGCCTTTTCTAGTTACGGGTTAGTTCTCTGGAAATAATAACAAGAGAACTCAATTAAAGTGTCGGTTTGGAATTGAAGGATAAAAACACTTGATGCTGGATAGAATTAGGAATGGGTATGAAAATGATTTTCAATTTTCCTTAAATGTTTTTGTGCCAGCATCTAATCAGCTTAAGTATAATCTTTATATGTAATTTGTGTATTCTACGAAACAACATCCAAAACAGCAGACAATAAATTCACTTAAATTCTATTTAATCCCACATTGTAAACATTATGCTAGACGGCAGAGAGAGAGATAGAGAAAGAGAGAAAGTGATAGAAAAAATGGTTTTTAGTATCGTTTGCTCAACTGATGAATTAATATATATAAGACCTCATACACTTGAACAGCTCGCGTAAATGAACTATGTGTTTATACTTAATTTCCTGTATTCAAGGCTGATTACAGTCTTCTTCTGCTTTCACCTGGCAGCCATCATTTTGATAAGAAACTTCAGCTAATCGAGCGGGACAGGCAGGACTGGCAGGACAGACAGACAGACAGACAGACAGAACAGCCGGAATAGCCGAGGAAACTGTCAAGGACTGTCAAGGATGGCAAAGGAGCAACCTGCTGTAATGACCTTGATAAACTTTTAGCCGTCTGCCTCAGTGAGTTCCTTTGCTTTCTTAGGACGTGTTCAACTTATTTTGGCTTACGGCCATTTTATTTGTTGTTCTCGGCGCGCATATTTGAATAGCGCTTTACGTGATGCCCCTATACACAGATACAGATACTTACATTTTGATATACTAGATACAGTACAGTACTTACCCGTAACTGAAATGCTGATGAACCGAATTTGGCTGGAAGACATACGAACATAACAATTGCACAATGCATAAATTAAACAATTTATTTTGCTTCAATTCTTCAAAGTTATTCAAAAACAATTTTGTGATTTTAGGCAAATTCATTTGCTTGAATGTTTATACCCACGCTTATTATGCTCGGAAGAATAGGGTATGTAGAAATGCCTGGCTTAGGCCGACAGTTGGCCTTTTCTTGTTCACTCAATTTTGATTAAAGACAAACCCTCGTCCTATTCGACTTTGCTTTGACTGAGTGTTATTGCCACTTTGACACGTGAACCTTTAAACTTGGCCGTTTTGATGGCACACGTTACCTGCTGCCAGAACCTTTTTTTTTTGTTTTGTTCAGATTTTTTTTGTATTTTGGAATTGAATTTTGCTGTTCTACTGTCAACAGCAAAAACGAGGACGACACAGATCCATCAGGATGTCAAACAGGAAAATAAAGAAAAATTATTCAAAGTGTCATTGAAAGTTTTGCAATAACAACAACAAATACCAAATGTGACAAAACAAAAAGTTAAATCATCAACACCATCGCCGCATGCACTTAAAAACCAATCATTTGTGCATTGAACTCCCTTTCTAAAGTCCTAAAGGCTTTGGTAGCTGTAAATATGCATGAGCAGCGCCATGTGGCCAACACCTTGACACTGTGCCTTGGCTACAGCAACAGCAACAGCACACAAAATAAATGTAATAAAGAACAAAACAACATCCACAACAAACTACAGACATTTTTATGCAAAAAAAAAAGAAAGAAAAGAAAAAAAAAACGACTGGCTGGCAGACAAAACTGGCTCATGCTTCGCCCCAGGCTCCAGCTTTGGGCCCCGTTCCCGGGTCCAATCGCCCAACCCAGCCATACGTGTAGAATTCATTAACAATATTGCGCAGCGAGTCGAGACAGAGACAGCGGCAGAAGCAGAGACAGACAGAGCGGGAGCAAGAGAGATAGGGGATGAGGCAGGCTAAGAGGCAGAGCCATTGTGGTTGCCGCTTTGTTACCAAGAATTCTCTTTAAGCCAAATCCTGGGTGGTCTTTTTGACTTGGCTGCACTTTGTGTATTATGCGAGATCGAGCCATAAGCGATTTTATATTTTTATTTTTGCCAATAACTTTGACCAAGCACTCAAAGTTGACTCAACGGAGAGCCCTATTTAACTATTTTATTATCCATAATATACTTAATATATTTGCAATAATTTCTTAAAAAATTGCTTATTAAAATAGTATTCCTTTCCATTTCAGATAACTGCGACTTGTTTTCTGCATAGCTCAAGGTAAATTGGCTTAAAAACTTTTAGTTTCTATGTTAAACATTTAAAATGCTTTAATCTGAGTTAATTATAAGGTGGTTTTTTGTTTTATAACTCATTTATGTTTAAACTATAAGTTATATACGTTAATGTCTCAAACTGATATGAGTAGCAAGTATTTATTTGTGTTTAGCAAAAGCAAAAGAATTGAAATTTGTTTTAAGTTTATAACAACTGTTTAACGAGTGTTTGCTTCGACGTTGGCTTTAGATATTTTATAAATCGAAGCAAAAGCAAATGAAAGTAAACTTTTTAAAGGCTTAAATAAGTTAAGCTGCTATCTTTATAAAGTAAAATACAAAAATAACTTTTTATATCTTGTAGATGATCGATATTCTTGATTAGCATTGACAATTAAGTCGTTTTGGTGACTGTTCTCTCATCTACTTCTGTCAAACAAAAGAAAAACTGTTTTCCTTGTAAATTAAATACATTATTGATTGATTGATTGATTAGAATAAACAGTTGAATCGTATTAACCGATTGTGCGGTTTCAAATATGCACATAGAGTAGATTTTTATTTATTTAATTTAATAACGACTTAGAGTATCTCCCAGTCGATGACTTTAACGAGTTTCTTTTTGGAACATTGAAATTTATGTATCCTTCGTAGAGCATCCGCGGTACGATTGTGTTCAGATAAATGGTTAAATCTTTGTTTCCTCTTCCGATGTTGCTGATGTTTCTGTCGCTTTGGTTGACAGCGCGTTCTGCGTTTTATTTAATAGCTGTGGTTTCTGTTTGGGTGGTGGCATATTGTGGTTGCATGGTGGTGTTGCCTTCTTGCACTCAATAATTGAATTTTGGCGCTTGGCTTCAAATTCGTGGCAAAACCCATTCGGGATGCCTCCCCAAAAACGAACTGTGGCCTTCATAGTTTGGCAATATTTAGTATACTTTCTATAAAAAAATCCCATGACAACGAGAAAAGTCACTATTAGAAAGAGATAGCCAGCGATGCAGATATAGAAAAAGAAAGAGAGAGAGTATACAATTGTACAAACAATTTTAGTGTTTAACTTTGCGTTGGGTTTTCCTACAGTGTTTTTTCTTGTTTTTTTGTTGTTGCTGCTGTTGTTTTGTTTTAACGTTTGTTGTGTTTTGTGCCCCATAAACTTTTGCCTTTTGTTGAAGCGCTGTCATTTTGCCACCTGCTCCTGCCCCTGCCACATGCCCCTTTATGCGACACATTTGTTTTATTTTACTACAGAAACAACACAAAAGCTAGATGCATTTGTTGATGTTCTGCAAAAGTTTTAGCTAAGGTAATTTGCCAACGCCCCTTTCATTTGTGGGCGTGGCAAGATAAGCTTGTTATTTTTGCAAAAGAAAAAAAAATACCCTGTAATAAGCTGCCCACAATAAAACAATTGTTTTTATACCAAAGACAACGAATTTCTATTGTTTAAAAATCCCTTAAAGTCCTTTAAGTCAAAGTATAACATATTTTGTAACCTTGTGCGTGCATATCCCCTATGGCATTGAGTTTGTTTGGTATTCAAACGTAAACTTTGGCTCCTGCAGCACTTGACAGCATTGCAGCATCACGAAAAATAAGAGAGAAAAAAAAGCGAAGGAATAGAAGAGTACTTTAAACACTGGATGCATGGAGAGAGGACACAAATGTTGGAACTGCACTTGGCTTGAACAAACTTGGCCATTATATGGAACAGTCCAAACTTGAAAGTTGTTCTCCCACGTTTGTCACTCACCGTAAATTGCAAAAGACACAAAAAAAAACTGAAAACTGAAAACTAAAAACGGAAAGCTGCAAAACTGAGACACTCGTAAAGTGCAAGTATTGAAAACGTCCCACAATTGCCAGCGACATCAGCTGACAGCACTTTGTCATTATGACTTTCGTTTGGAATCTTTATGAGATCATAAATTTCGACAATCATCCGTCGATGTTGCGGCTTTTCTCTATTTCTTTGCTCGCCTACCTGTAAAAATATTTTCAACTACTTATTTCCTTACCTTACTTTTATTTTAATGTAATGCGTCTGGCAACTTTTGGCACAGTTGGTGTACATCAAATAAAAACGCGCTAAAATGATTGAACCTTTTTAAAATATTTCATGTGTAGATATAAAAAAAATCATTCAAAAATCGAACATAATATTGGCTTGTATGTAAAAGTTGTCCGACTCGATCTAGGTGCAAAGTATTCGAAGAGTTGAGATGTTTTTTATTGTACTAAATTAAACCTTTAACTTTACACCAAACTAAACTTTCTTCAATTTAAAGAAAAACTTCAATTTTTTTACAATTCAAAATCGATGCTTTCTTTTTTTATTCTTAATATTTACTAAACTTTAATAACGTTTTAAATAGCGCACTAAAGATAGACATATATTTTAATATATGTAAGTATATCCTTTTCTATTTAAACATACATTTTCATTTGGTATAAATAGTTGAACAAGTCGGGAACTAGCATATATCCTCCAAGATTAAAAGGACATATGATTTCTTTGGCCTTTTGTGGCTGCACAATTTAAATATTTTATATATTGTCTGGCTGTGTCCTGCGGCCAGTTTGAATAAAGCCAGAACAACAAAGGGGCAATAAAGGTAACGGCCGCTGCAAAACTTTGCTCACTTTGACTTTTTTTAATATTCTTCTTTGTCTTTTTTTTAAGTCAACCTGTTTTTTTTTGCACAAGTTTGAAGTAAATAAAGCATTCGCCACATTTATGCATATGGGGACGTCAGCTCAGGTCAGCTCAACTGGACTCAGTTCATTTGAGAACTGCCACACGGTGTGTCCACTCCGTTGTCTGGTTGCAACGTGTTGTTGTCGCGGTCATCATCGTCATTCTGGTCGTTGTTGTTGCTGTAGGTTTCAGTTAGTAGGGCGTCATGGTCGGCTGTCAGTGAGATTTGCTTAACAGCTTGGCCTGGTCAGCGCCCAAGTGAGTGAGTGAGGTTACATTGTACAATGTTGACCTAAAGTGCTGCATCATAATGTTCATTTTGATATTTAAATGCATTTATGATTGCCCATTTGAAGGTCACTGACTGACACTGTCTGACAATTATTCCCTTGGTTAACCAGTTAACCAATTTAATCATAATGTGGCAGGTTACGTCAGTTAACAACTTATTGACCTCGCTCAGTTGACAAATGTGGCCCGAAATTGTCAGCTTACTGAATTAACATCTTATGTTTTCGACCCTTGTTATATTAAATAAAAGTTAAAAAACTAACGATGTGAATATAGAGAAATCAGAATAAGCAGATACTTAGTTAGCTCTGCGTCTTTTACAAACTATCTTTTATTTAAAATTTATGTTTAATATAAATATTATTATATACTCTAACCCATTTATCTTAGTTTCCAAACATAGTTACATAAATTTACTCCAGCCTTTATTGAAAGCCCAATTCGATTAGGCCCAGAGCAAAACTCATCCAAATAAAATGCTTTTGGAATGTTACAATTTGAGAATAGTTTTTGAATACGTGCTCGACACAAAGGGTGACCTGGGTTGTAATGGGTGTATTGGCCAGTATTGAATTGACCATAAATTCTGAAAAATATGTATTGAATGTACACATGCCATGTGATTGCCATTTGGCAGTTGATTGATAAATTCGTTAGCAAGAAAAATATGCATGTATAAAAATGGAATAGAAAATGAAAACTATTGCGTTTGATTCTCGTTCCATTTTGTTAAGCAAATACAAGTATATATAGATATAGAAATGTATGCAAATATATCGATTGATAGGTGTATTTCGACATTTGAATTAACAGCTAGCTGTCATGGCTGTTTTTGCAGTGTTTGTTTTCTCATCCATTATTTGTTTATGCATTACACGGGCGAAAGACCCAAAAGGCTTGACCAACGGCCATTCATAAAGCTGCGATACCAACAACAGCAACAACTGCTTCTACAACAATAACAATAATCACAACAACGAATGCTGAGCGTTTAACGCAATTGTTAGCCTTGTGCCAGAAAGCAAAATAATAGTAATAATGCGAAAAAATAATCAAGAAATACCGAGTGAAATAAAACACGAATCAAAAATAAACGCGTCAAGTTTATGAGCATTTCAAAAATTGCCAGCACTTTGTGTTGCAAACTCAATTAAAATGGCAGCGTCGTTGTAGCCAATTAATGCAAATGGCCAATAATAAAACTAAATCAAGAACTAAGCTATGGCCAAGAAGGGAAGGCAAAAAAGGGGAAATTCACAGCGACTGCTCTGCAATAATGCATTGGAAATGAAATGTAAACACAAAGCTCAGTCAAGTTAATAAAAATATTTTTGATGCTCGACGTCAAAACTAAAAAAAAAATTGAAATGAAAATGAAAAAACACAAAAATATAAGTATACAGATATTAAATGAAAATATTTGCACAGTGTTGTAAGACTTGTAAATATACAAAAAGCAGACATACATGTAATTGTGTCAATAAAATGAAATTGAAATTATTATGTAAATCTTAAATAATAAAACAACAAATAAATAATGATATAAACAAACAAACAAAAAACATAACGAAGCAAAGCGAAGCGAACAGGCAAACAGAAGAACGAATGTCCAAAGTATTGAAACCAGTTTTTGACAAGACATTGCTTAGACACTTTTAAATACAAATGATTAAGTTAATGTTTATGCCTTGTTATTGCTGTCGATTCACAATGACGTCACAGTGACGTCAAACCGATCCGTTTTTATTTATAGCAGGTGCCAGCGAGCGAGCAAGCGGTGACTAGGCAACCGGGGGGATTGGGTAGTGGGGAGTGGGTAGAGGGTAGAGGGACGTGCGGTCAGCGGTGAAAGGCAAAAGCCAAATTAAAACATACACACAGTGTCAATAAAACATCGTCATAGTATTTAAATGAGGTTTGACAGACACACACGTATACATATGCATACAGTGGAATCTATAAATATATATACATACATACACCTATACGCATACAGATATATAAGTAAATACTTATATTGATACAGGTGGCCTTACTCAGGCAATTCGTAAAGCTTTTGGCCGGGTCAAATGCGGGCCAGCCTTGGCGCAATGCGGGTCTACTCTCGTTGTTGCTATTGTTGTTGTTCTTTTTGCTGTTGTTGCTTGCGCTTGTTTACTTACACTCTATGATTAGATACCTGAAATGGGCACTCTCCAACAAGTGCCTAGCACTTTGACATATGCCCATTGTGGGCGTGGTTAAATGTATTTCTAATAGCCAAGTTAAACGTGCAAATTATTATTGATTGCGGAAGGGAACTTCACTTAATTATTTATAAATGAGACATTTAATTAACTACATTTGTTGGATTTTCTCAAACTATTTACACATTCAATTCTTAGCTGAAAGGCAGTAATCTAATGACTTTTTCATTATTTATCTGCATCATGCGAATCTATTTAATAAACAAAATATAAATTAATAGTCGATTTAGTTTCGTATCTCAGAGCTAAGGTGTTGAAACATTTTGTTTTTATTTTTCTTTTGTGCAGCCTCTAACAATAATTTTTTTTTTGGTTTCATTAAAACTAAATTCGATTGGTTTTTTTTAGACGATAATTATTCATGTTATGATTACAAAGTTAATAATTTAAACATGACCGCATTTATTTATAATGCTGATTAAAATTCACTGTTGTGACACATTTGCACGTTGTGGTTAAAGTTAGAATTCAATTATAAAATAATTCAACGCACATATTTATGGATTTATTTGTAGACACGTGTAAGCTTTTGTATAAGTGCTCATTAATTAATTATCAAATAAGTAATACAAATACTTGGCATAGACCTGTCACAAAGACAACTGCCGCGTATTATCAACAACAGAGCTAAGTCTGATGTTGTTGTTGTCGTTATGTTGTTGTTGTCGTCATGTTGTTGTTGCTGCTGGTGTTGTCGCAATCACAATCGGCGTCGCCAAGGCCTGCCCATTAGAATACTCAATACTGAATTTGAAATTCCTCAAAAAAACATTTGACGCGCCCATCGCAATGCAACAATGAATGAAATGCGCCACAGAGGAATTTGCTGTGATCACGAATGAATGAAACAGCTTAGAAGACAGATAGAGACAGAGGGATATATAGAGTGAGAGAGAAACTAATGCCAAGAGCGGCAACAGCTAAAGGCAACAATAACAATAAACATATTCATATACAAATTCCTATGCCATATTGTGCCAAGCGTATCAAGTTGGATTACAGTGCCTGCCGTCTGTAAATAGACGCTACCACATGATGAAAATGTTATAAGTTAAATATAGTATGTAACAAATTCTTTATAGGTCCGAAGATTCTTTCTGTGGTAGTTTCTTATATAGTTGTAAAATATCATATATAGACAGTATTAAGAAACAGTTTCATGTTTAATTTAAACATATGGCAAATTTAAAATATTTGTTTGCAGTTTCATTGTGTACTTTGGTAACAATACGAGCAAATTAAATAAGTAAAATTTTGAGTTAAACACAGAGTTTTAACCCCTGTATGAATACAGAAAATTACTTTCCGATTTAAAATTATCTTTAGAAGATTAAATTTTAAAGAAATCTTGTATATTTTATTTAATGACTAAATACTAATTTTCCATAGGAGTATAGAAAATGGTCATACTTCTATAATTATTTTTTTTCAAGGTACTTTACTTAATCTTGTTCAAAGGCATGACATCAACATAGTCTTGAGAAATCATATTTCGAAAATTTGAGACTGACAAATGATTATTCAAAGTACGTCAGCTGCGAGACTCCACTTGGTGACAATATATTATATAATATATACATTGTCACACTCCCACGATCTAGTTTTACATTTAGATACATTATGAGTTAGCTGGTGATAATAAGTACATATGGGAGCTATTCAAAACTGACCCAGTTGCTTGGCTGATTGGTTGGGTTGGGTTGGTTGGGTTGGTATCACGACACGATGATAATTTTCACACCATGCAAATTGGTGCGCAAGTTTATTGCGCTTTCAAATTGTGCTCGCAAGTTGGAAATTGACTTTGTAGTTTGGTTGTTTCTAATTGTACAACTCAATAGAGAATAAAGAGACAGAGAAGGTGGAGAAGAAGGAGAACGAGGAGTCACTGCTGAGTCAGCGTAAATGTTGGCAGAGGAAATTATCACATGATTATCATATGATGTGTTGTGCAGTGTACACTGATTTGCATGTTATATAAGTCGAGCTTTGATTAATGTCTGCGGCCCCTGAAGCAATCAGTTCTAATGGAGCAAATGCCAATGTTGATTTTTGATGGGTGGGAGGCCGTAAACAAAAAGGCCAATGACTTCTTTTGCAAGGCGACGTCATTCCCTGAATATTACCCTCTGCACCCTATCCAAAAACAAAAATATATATATATATATATATATATATATCTGTATCGGCAAGTGCAATTCTGGTCTCTGAAAAACTTATTCCAAGTTGTTTGTCATGTTCTCCCCGTTCTTTTTTTTTATTTTTTGCTGCTGTCGCTGCTTTTGTGCTGCATACAAAAGATTTTTGCTCAACTCGTTGTTGTTTTCCAATGTGTATGTGGTTGTTGTTGTTGTTTTGGTTTTTTGTTCTTGTTTTTGTTGTTGTTTCTTTGCATTTTTGTGTTCATTTGCAAGATTTCTTCCCTTATTTCTGGCAGGGTGCGACTGACGCTGCCAAAAGGGCGGCATCATGTGTGTGTGTGTGTTTTAACGTGGATGCTTTGGGGTGTGTTTTTTATGCCATTGAAATGCAACCAAGCATCTCAGTTGTCGGCTCCCAAACCCACACTCAAAATGCCAGTCTCACAATCAGTCCCAGTCCAGTTTGGTATTCCCGTTGCCATTCTCCAGTTGGCAGTTCCCGGTTCTCGGCCCTGTTTCCGCTGCATAAATAAAACGCTACTTGCGTGTGCTGCATTCTGGCGCAATTTATTTTGTTGCAGCAGCCTCGGCTTTCGTTGCAAAGTTTCGTGTTGTGTGGCAGTAGCGCTTAAATTAAATTTTATGAGAGATTCTTTTTTGGCGTAACGCACTGAATTAATGCTAGAAACTTTTGCAGGCAGCAACCGCGAAACGTTAGTCTCATGTCTCTTGGCTCTGACAAGCATCAGAGTTTGGCCTCATCTGCCTGTCTGCTGATTAGCAGCCAACACACACACACACACACACACACACGATCTAGCCAACAACGTGGTCTATACAAGTTATTCCAGCTAAAGCACAAAGGTATCTTCAGCTTCAGGCACAACACACACGTATTTTTGAGATAGTCTACCTCATGGATGCACAATAAATAGCAAATTTGTGGTTACCGTTGCCTTTGCCGTTGCCTTTGCTCTTCGAGCCATCAATTTGGCTACGTGCAGTTGCTTTTAATGCGCATTCATTTGGCTTACTATTATGGTTAGCTTTTGGCAAGGCATCTACAGTCTTTTTAGCCAACTTAGTTAGCTGCCTTTAATTGCGTCTAATTGTCATGTTGACAAAGCAAACGGCAAATAAATGAACCTGGTATGTTGTGTGAAAATAAACTTTATATAGCTTCCTTCTTGACTTCATTAAAGCTTGCATGTATCTTCCAGTTGCCAACTTGATTAATTTTCCTAATGGCCCAAAACAACTTGCTATGCTGCTCGCAACTATTTTTCTAACTAAAAGCATATTCCAAGAGCTTTATTTAATATGCAGTTTGCACTTGCTTTTATCCTAAGTGATTAAACTGGCAAACATCCTCGCAAATGCTAAGAATTTTCATTAGAAAGCTTTTTTTGGGATTATCTATACCCTTTAATTAAATGTTGTACAGAGGGGCCTTCTAACTTGTTATATTTAAGAATTATATTTATATGTTTTCATTTTGATTTGCAAATGTTTTTCATTTAATGTTGGGCATTGAAATTGTTTGCACATCTCCTTGTAATTGATGGTTTAAGTGAAACTGGAGATTTATATTCATAATCTTTTTGTTTTCGCAAATAATGGGAGATAGAAACGTTTCTCAATCATTCTAACGAACTGGATTGTTTTTCCATTCTGCAAGGCAGAATAACAATTAATAATTGAGCACGAATTTTGTGAAATATTTTGTTCTTGTTGCTTTCATGGGAAATGCATAGGTTGCTAGAAACAAAAACAATTTATGCATGAATAAATAAAGTAAATATGCAATGTGTCAAAAACAAATGCAATTTAACACAAACCAACAATTTCTAATATTTAATAAAGCTCGAAAATATGTATTTGAAAGACGTGCATAGAAAAAGGAAAACAGAAATAGATTTATGTGCATACTTTTCATGCAAAGCAAGCAGAGATTGTAACAGGAGCAGAGAAATAGAAATAAAGCAATTGCACTGAAAACGACAATAAAAATAAGATAATAAAACTTTCGATGTTTGTTATTTTGGCCATGTACTCGTACTCGTAAACTAGACACTCTGACGACGCTGCCAAGTAGGCAACAGAAAATTATAGAAACCCACTCTATTTATGTGTTGGTTGCTGTTATGATCATCAATAGAAACATTGGTACCACCGTAAATGCTGTCAACGCTGAAAAGATTTATGCTGTTGCTGTTTTAGCCATGGCCCAATTATGACCTTACTGACTCGCAATTGGTGGCAATAATAATGCAGCACATCGAGTGGCGCAGAGACCTGAGCTAATCCTCAGGCGAAGCTATTTATAGAGCAAATTAACGAACGTTGCAGTTGCAATGTCCAATTACCAACCTACAACATTATACACGCACTTAAAACGCAAATTGTAAAACGATAAATGTAGGAGATCTGGCGAAATCGATATTGAGGTTACGTTTAATATTCAGCGGGATAATTTTATTGCAGCGTTTTTTCTGCACCAATTTTAACGTTTTCAAATATCGTGTCATGAGCTATTTTTTGTGATATTGTTAAAGTGTAATCCTTCCTTTCTTCTCAGCTAAAAACCTTTTCATACAAATGCCGACAAGTAAATAGTTAAATAAATGATATACATATGTATGTAATTAAATACTCATATATTTTACTTGTACTACCATTTAATTGTTTAAAAATGATACGCCAACACGTAAAAAGTAACTTTATTTTTTATTACTTAAGACTGAAAATTCTCAATTGTACGAAAAAGATGATTTGCAGTCGTTGTTACAATAAAGAGATTACCCAAAGTGTCTTACATGTAGAGACCAAATGCTTGGTTACCGACTCACGTTTTGGTCAGTTGCTTTTTACTATTAAATATGCATGGAGTACAAGAAAAAAAGTTTGCTAAATTTTGCGAAGCACATACACAGAGAAATAAACAGTAAGAGAGAGAGAGAGCTTATTGTGTGAAAAAGAGAGAGAGAGAGAGAGGTAGCAGTACAACAAGTAGCGTTGAACATAAAGTCGCGTAATTGAGTTTTGTAGAGTTATCAACAAAGTTACGACACGCCGGGGAGCACAGAGACTGAAAGCAGCTGAAAATTATAGCAGTAGAAGTTTTACAGCATTGGAAAATGCAACACCAAAAAAATATAAATAAATAAATAAATAAGTTGGAGGTATAATAGAGAGAGAAAGAGAGAAGGAGAGAGCTTATAGATGTAACGCTTTTAGTTAGTTGAGCAACGCACAAAGTTCTAACAACTTTTGCTTACGCAATGTATAAAATCATCAAGCGTTAGATGCACATATACACACACACTCGCACACTCACACTCACACACAACATGACCAGCAGAGTCAAAGTCAACTCAAGTTGTTGGCCAGTTAAGTGGCCGCACAATTTTGCCAAATTAAATCCAGTTCAATCGTAAACCTCGAGTTTCCAAGGGGCCAAGAGCGAGGCACATCAAGAGTCAACCAAGCAAATCCCCACGCAACTTGGCTTAAATTGTCTGAAAAAGGGTTTATGATCATGTGCCGTTTTTATATACTGACCAGCTTCTGTTGATGGCACAATGGGTTGTCCCGATGGTAAGACAAGCCCAGAACCTTTAACCATTTATCTACATAACATTGTGAAAATATTTTCAAGTAGATAATCTCTCTTTCGCGTCTCATTCTCTCTCTCTTTCTCTCTCTATCTGTCTTTCGGTCTCTATGTTAGCCATGTCTCTTTATTGTGATTGTCCTGGCCAAGAGCGTTTCGTAATAAGCTCAGCGATGTCTGCGCATCTCACAATTGTTTTCATCATGTCATACAACTTCCAAATTGTCTGTACTTAGCCTGCAGCTAGCAAAGAACCAAAGTCAATGCTTCTTTTCATTTGTATACCCTGTGCCCATTAAAAATGGTCGAATAGCAAAAGGTATAACAGTTTGAAGTGTATGCGTGGAACAGAGAATGGGAGGTTTCTTCTTATTCCTAAAAAAAGAGAAATCCTTAAAATTTGGAGTATTTGATGCATACCATAATTTTGAGAAAACAATATATTAGATATATTTTAAAAATTTCATCATAAATGTGTTAAATACGTTATAAAGTGTCTTACGGAGTATCCTCTAGTTGAGCACTCTCGACAAGCATGTTCTTCTTGTATCTCTTTCTTTTTTTTTTTTTTGCATGTTTGCTTTTATCTTGTCTTCTTTTATTATTTTTTTTTGGTAGCATGCTTTGTTGTGTTGATTACAGTTACATGCCCTGTACATTTCAATTAAAATGTCGCCTGTAGCTTAATTTTTTTTCTCCGACGCCTAAGAAATTAGAATATCTTAAACAGGCGAGGATTTTTTGTTTTCTCATGCCAACTTCCCACTAATTTTAGGGGCCAGTCAGCCCAGTAAGTTTTCAATTGAACACAGAACACAGACACAGAGACAGCTCCATTTTGAGGGCAAAAAAAGCTGTGAAGACATGACTTGCCCAGAAGCAGGTAGAGGAATGGGAACAGGAATTGAGAGAGCGTGGGAGTGAGTCATTCAAACATGTTTCCACTTTTCACAATGTCTGTCAGCCTGTGACAGGACCTCACTCTACGTATCTGGCAGTTGCTATTGAAACACGCTTTTCCAATTTTCATACACGCTTACACCGAATTGTCAGCGTAGGTTGATCTCTTAAATGCTTTCACAGTCAGTTGGCAGCTGGCAGTTGACATTGCGATGACATAAAGGTGCAAACTTGTTGATAAAAAACTGGAAACTTTGGAAAATTGAAGGGGTTTTCCAACTTAAAGCGTAAGCTGTAAATATAATGTACTTAAATATGAAAAGCTTATAGTGTCTTACGAGTGGGTTTTCCTGGGTGAATCCTACTTCAAATTTTGAATATTCCTCCCAGTTGTCCTAAATACTGGTCTGTGTGTGTGTGTGTGTTTGTGTGTGCTAACCACTTCAGGGATTGCAAAGGAAACGCTTGGTATAAGTAAAAGCCTGGGCGCTTTTCTTAGAGAGAGAAATATCTCACTTATGCATGTATTTAAATGTAAGAACGTGTGTACTATACGAAAAATAACTGATGGCAATGCCTCCTTTTGGCCCTTGTTGTGTTCAACATTTAGCGTCGTTTTGTGTGAGCTCATGAATAGTTAAATCCGCTTGCTATGCTAAAAGAAAAAGCTCCCCTCTTTCATCTCCCATTCTTGTTGGGCAGGGGTCGAGATCGAGGTCTGGTCTGGAGGTCTGCTGGTCTTTTGCTATTTTCCATTTTTTATTAATGAAATCTCCTGGCTCAATGAAGCGTGAATTTGGTCTCAGCCAGACGAAGTTTTGTGTTGAAATGCAGAGTGTTTGTAGCATGGCATACCATTAATGGGTCTGGGCTTAGGATGCGGATAGGCAACGTGTTTGGGATTTTGGGGAGGCCTCCTAAGTGGCCATAACGTGGCAGCTTCAACCATTTTGGATGTTGCTCATTTTATTGATGGCACTCCATTTGTATCTCTATCTGTATTTATATTTGTATTTGTATTTGTATTTGTAGCTGTAACTGTAGCTGTTGTTGTTTGGCTTTGCTTTTCACATTAAGCTTGAAGATGTGTCATGCATTTAATTGGTCCTCCACCAATCAAGCTTCATAATCCCAACATTAATACGACGCACAAAGTGGGGCTGTTAATTGAATTTGCTTGTGTTGCTGTCAAGTTCAATTATTGACTGCCACAAGCAATTTATCTCAGCCGACAAGCTAATCAAAATGGTTAAAAGCTGACCATCAATATGTGCAATCCTTCTGCCATGGTACTCGTAAAAGTATCTGACAATTAAAGCAAACATACACGCACGACTGGCATCAAATAGATTGGATAACTTTTTGCAGGCAGGACATGACCAGGACAACGAGAGAACACCAGAGCCTGCGGTCTGTACAAATGTTTCATTGTCTGTATTTGCCTATTTATTTTGCACCACCCAATGCAGACTGTCCAGCTCCAACTCCATCTGCATTTTCAGCTGCCACTTTGGCCCTTGGCCACCTCTAACCGCTGACATTTTTGACGGTTATTCACCCTACTGCATTGCTGACTGATTGTTGACTGAGCGCTTCCAATTTTACAGTTGAGTTCATTAGGGAACACCGCGTTTTCCATTCCTCTCAGATTAAATGCCGTCGCAAAGGTAAGCGAAAAAGCATCATCCCATTTTATGGCTCCAGTCATAAAGTAAGCCTAGACCTGGCCAGACTATTTCCAGACATCTTGTGTTTCCAACTTTTTACTTGGCCGATAAGAAGACAACGCGTGCCTGTATCCATCTTTACGGTTTCTTTTTTTCCCTTGAGTTGAGCCTGGGCTCTTAAATATTTAAGATGCAATTGCCAGAGCTCTTCTATCTTTGTTTGTAAATCATTTACGCTTCGTGCTTTTCAAATGTTTCGCATGCTAAGCAGCACATTCCCTAGAGACAAGTTTTTTCTCTCTATCTCTAACTCTCTCGCTCTTCGCCATCTTATCTATGGCATTATTTATGCCTATGTCAAGGTGTTGGAAGTAATTTAAAAAGTGACTCCCAAGTGCCAAGAAATTGTATAACATAATAACATCTATAAATTCGCAAAACGAATCCATTTGTTAATGCCAAAGAGTTTAGTTTATTTATTAAGCTTTAAATATCAGTAGTGTATCCACAAGTCAGTCTGTTATTAAATAGATAGCAAGAAAAGCGAAGCGTATCCTAAACATTCATCAATAATTAATAAAGAGATAGATAGAAACACGCTCTATAAGCCCTATAAGGAATTACTACAGTGAAGCATTCCAGCTGGTGTCTTTTGTTTGTATACGGAAATTGGCTGCAGGTCATTGGAAAATCGAGCACACTTGACTTGATGTGAAAATATCTATATGTACGACAAGTATTTGTTACTCTGCTTTCGTTTTTGGGGCATGCAATAAATTTTTTATGTTATTTATGCTTGCACGAGTCCTGTTTACTTGGCCAACGGCAAGTGCACGGCAACTTAATGCCATTTATATGGCTCAAATGTAATTTGATGGACTTTTAATCTATGTGCTTTATTGTTGCTGCTTGTGCTTCTGCTGCTGATGCTGATGCTGATGCCTCCTCATTCTGCTGCTGATCAAAGGCAGACAGCAAAAATGTTTATTAAAATGTAAATGGAAAATTTTTTAGTGAAAAAATATGCCAAAGACGTTTCACAGGTCGATGATGCGTGTTATTTTCTGCTTTCGCATCTTCCGGGTCAGAATTTCATTATCTTATCCCATGCTCCCTTAATTGGCTGTCAATTTCTTCTTTATGGTGCATAAATCGAGTTTAGAGCTTAGACTAAAAATAAAAATATGTAAATCGTTTCTCTATACATTTTAGATGTCGACCATAAAATATTGGTCTACAAATTTCTACTTTCAACTTTCATCTTACAAGCTTTGCATAAAAGAGCGTTTGTGCCCTTTGGCGAGGAGTTTATTTATATATATATTTTTTTTTTTTTTTTTGGGTTTTTGTAATTAATTTTTGTGCTAGCTGCAAATTTAATTTGTTTACAATTTAAATATATAATTTTATTTCTTTTAATAAAGGATTAAGCCAAGGGTTACTTTGTGTGCTTTTGTGCTCTGAAAACTCTTAAAAGTATGCTATAGTTTATGCATATTAAGCATACGCCTAGTATCCCTAAGGCTAATACTGCTGTCAGATTATTTTCAAAGTCTTTCTCTCGCTTTAAGCTTAAAGGTACAACAAAGAAGTGGCTGATATATAACTGATTACAGGGTATCTCATCATTAGTATGTATACTGGTGTTATTGCTTTTGTTTTGTGTGTAGCAGCAATATGTTTGTTTTATATATTTCACTTTGTGTTGACAGCAATGACCCACAAGCATAAATCATAACTTGTGCGCAACATTCTATAGACAAATATTGAAAAATTTTACCAGTGGCAGCTGAGAATTTCTCCCTCTCTTTCTCTTTCTCTACCACGCTCTTTCCCCCTCTCTCCATCGCTTAGAATAATTTGCAGCCGGTTTAGACCCCAAGATGATGCCTGAACTGAAAGCTTTGATGTTTTGTTTAATAACATAAAATTGAGTGAAACATGGCACACGAGTTGAATTTACATTTTGGGTGTGGCAACTCTAGGGAATGTGTGTGTGTGTGTACATATATACAAACAGGGCGTGCATTAATTGAAATGCAATTTAAAATGCATAAATTAGATTGCGTAACACTAAGAGATGTCATGCGGAGAGCTCTCAACCCTCCAAATTCATTTATGACGAGCTTTCAACATAAACTACAGACTCCCTCAGACGCCCATACCCTTTGTAGTATTCAAAACTGGTCAAAATATGTAGTGTAAGCAACAACAGGACACAATGACAATCAGTTGCCTGAATGCGCCTCGAAGCATGCAACAGATTTTGAGTGCCTCCTGTATGCGTTTGTGCAACAGACCAAGAAATTTGTCACATACAAGTGACTGATGCTTCACTGTGTGAAAATAAAACAATACACTGCTGGTCATTTGTTTATTGCCAACATACGGAAAATGTCAATGTCAATGCAAGAAAAAGTTCTATAAGAAATAATGCAGAAGCTAAGAAAGCTGAGAACTACAGTGATAATGCAAATGTTTCTTGGCTGCTTGACAAAAGTTTAACAAGAAAGAATTCTTTGGTTGAGTGTCTTCGACTATGTGATACCCTAGACACAGGCGCAATTCTAAGTCATTGTTGGATAGCTTTTGAGTTAAGCTTGGCTTAAGTCATGTTTACAAAAGCATATTCTTGCAATTTGCGCATCAAAAACTTAAAACGTAACTGACCTGCTTGAAATCATATTAAATTTGGTATCTATAGCTCTCATATGTTGCCCATACATACATTAACACAAAGTTATGACACTCTTTGCACCCTTTTGGATTCAGAATATAAAAAGTTGAATGGGTGGAAAAACAGAAACAGAAGCAGTGAAAATGATGTCGCCTGACAGTTGCAGCCAAGTTGGCCATTGTCCTTGCCAAACTGGGTCACTTTTGGCTCACACATAGTTGTGTTTTGTGGGTCTTATTGATTGCCAACACGAGTGCCGTTGACTGGTGGCTGTACATGTGTGTGAAGCGGTGCAGAGGACACGCCCTGTCCTAGGGCATACTTTACATACAAGTGTTTGGATTTCAGCTACTGTGATTTTAAGAAGACTCAGAGAAACTCGACACTGAAATTAGAAACAGGCATTGAGAGCCACAAGTGCCCTCAGGATACTGGATTTCGAATATCCAAAAACACTGAAGTTTGGTTAAGCTGCGTTTGACGTCTGTGAATCCGTTAACGTATAAGTAACTACAAGTTTAATTCTTCGGCAAATGCTTGTTAAGTGGGTTGAGTAAATATCTTGGCCAAATTCCAAGCTGTTGTATTTAATTGCAAATGATAATGATAAAGACGATGGTGCTGCTTGGTTTGACATTAATGTTGCCATTCGTTGTTGTTTTCGATTATCATAAGTCAATCAGACATGGCCCAAACTAACCACAAACGACTGACAGTTGCATACTTGTGGCTGCCTAAGATAATCCGATATTTCTCGGGTGTCTCAATGTCTATCTCTGTCTCTGTCTCTGGGTCTTACCTAACTGTCATCTACACGTCTTTGCGGTTAACTAACGTATGTGAATCTATGGGGGGATTTCAGCTACGTCATTTAACACTCAGAGTTAAGTGGCATTAGCATTCGGATTGTGGCTACTGAAAATAAGCAAACCTATCATGATAAGTTGAAACATTTCAAATAAGTAGTTTGCTTATCTTCAATTTGAGCATGCTCTTAAAGTAAGCAAATATCTAAAGCTAGACCACTTAATATGCTACTTAATTAGTATTAAGAGATTTGCACTCTCAAAAGTTATATTGCAGTCGAGTTAGATGTTAAATTTATCGCAAACGTTGCAATCTGTGTTTGAACATTTAACAGAAATGGGAGAATTATGCATACTCCCAAGTCTAGCCAAATAAGGACTTGCTGACTTTTGCATATTTGCTAATGGACCACGAAAATGACAAGAGTATACTTAGAGCTGATTAAATTTTGCAACGACTGCAAATTAAAGTGAAAAAAATTGTAAGGGCTTCTACACAAAATGCAATGCTAGACACATGCAATGCTACAGGGTGTAGGATAAAGTTGATTCTCTGCGTTGCACACTCAGATTCACACACACACACACGTTCAAGTTTAACGCAAATAAATTGCGCATTCAGAGTAAAATTAACAGAAAACGGCAAAAAGCTGGGAGAGTTCAGAGGGCAAAGGAGGCAACCAACAACAGCCACAATAATAATAAAGGAGAAGAGGGAAAAAAATTGGCTGGCAGCAGCATAACGAAGCTTACACAGAAAAATATGTGAATTTCACAAATGCGGGAAGCTCAGCAAAGGAAAAAGAATGAAGCCAGAGTCAAATGTGGGCAGTGTAACTACTTCGATAGAAGCAGGAGTCAGGACAATGTGGCAGGACATGGTCCGACCTCTTGCTGTGCTGCTTCTTGCCACTCGTAATTGTAGCTGTATCATTCTTTTATTATTTTTATTTTGCCCACATCAGCACAGAATGTCAGGCGAAAATAAGAGACAACTCCATAAGTAAAATGGTAGCGAGTTGCGGAAATCCTTTGGTTCATTGGTCTTCTTGGCTTGTTTGGCTTCTCTCTCTCTATCTCTTTCTCTTTGGCTTTAACTGTTGTTGGCATTATAACCATAGCTCGTCTCCCATTTTAATATCTAGCACATAATCTGGCACAAGGTATCCAGCTACTTGGCTATGCAATCAACGTTCAGTTGACCCAAACTCGCGACTGGCATTCAAATTGGCAGCATTATACTTGGCCATTTGGCTGGGCCAAGGCTGTCATAAATATGATAAGGGATGGCAAATACACAAACACTCTCACTCTCCACCCCAAATTCTGGTCTGCTGCTCTATCTTAATTAATAAGTCAATAGCTGGTTGCTTAAGCCAGCTTAACGAAAAATTATTAATAATTGTACAATCTACAGCTGAGTTTGAAGCTAATTGTAGACTGTTGACTAGTGCTCTACTAGGATTAAATTAATGAAACTAGGATCTATTTCTATAATAGATTTACGAACGAAGTTAAATGTTAGAGCAGAATTGTATAGGACCACAGTGGTAAAGATTAAGATATTCTGTAATCAAACTTAGTTGGAAGACGTTCGACTTGGATTAGGAAAATAAATTAAGGTTATAAATTAGATCATCTTGAAAAATAGTTTGTATAAATAGCTTTCATAGTTAAGCTTAAGATACTAAAAGTACATAAGCATAGATTAAATCTTTAATGTACTCTCTTAACTGTTTTAAAAATGTAACAATTTTCACATATGAACAATGAGTTAGGAGATAGACAGAAAGAAGAATCTTTGAGATGAGATAAGGACCTTTATATTAACTTTTCCTTCAGGATGAGCACACATATCCAGCAATGAGTCCTAAATTATTAAGCTAATTGCTATTTTCCAAACTCTAAAAAGATACAAATTATAAGTAATAGTTTCTCAAATGCAACTGTGTATTGTAGCATATAACGATTGTAGCAGTTTCAATGCCATAAAAGCTCTAAGGATCGTCCTCTAGACACATTGAAAAATGTCAAGGGAATGACGGCCATCGGTTTTCTTCTCAGTCTCAATACCCAATGTGTTGGTTGTTGTTGTTGTTGATGATGTTGTTGCTGCTGCTTAATTTTGTTATGAGCTTTATGCACATTTACGCCATTTCATAAAATTTTCATAATGGCTGCCAGCTAGTGTGTGCAAATGTGTATGTGTGTGTATATGTATGTGAGTGACTGACAACGTCGTTTCAGTTTTTTTTATATCGTCATCGTCACGGGAACTGCTGCGTCCCGTTGCCTGCCCTAATGGCGCAAATGTTCAATAAAGTGGCTTTTAGCGCTTTTGCACACACACATACACATCTACACTCGGAGAGAGAGACGGAAAACAAAAGAGAAAGGGGGAAAGAGAGAGGCAGTCCAACCGGAAGGCAAAAGTCGATGTGTATGTGTTGTTGGATTTTGCTTCACTCGTCAAATGTGTTAGAGAATCTGCGCTCATTCTGTTTTTAGTAGGCACTACACGCACTTTATGTGCTTTACCTTTTCAAATAAATTGAATGGGCATATTAATTTAATGCATTGGTGTGCGAACTCGTGAATAATGCACGACTAAGTGTGTCTCTCCTGCATTTGAGTGTGTGTGTGTGTGATAAAATGTGGGCACTTAAGCACTTGAAGGCGTTGATATGAACTTTATATGCCTCCACATCCATTTAAGTTCCCAGCATCCCATTACAATACAATATGTTCTTTTTTAAATTGGCATTTATTTTATTTAATTTTTTTTTTGTAGCGCATCTTAAAGTCTTGTATGCTGTCCTTGATTGTCTCTACATCTCTCTGTCAGCCTGTCTGTTTATTGGTTTGGCTGCGCATTTGAAAAACAATTAATTTGCCAGCCTGATTGCAAAATTTTGTCTGTTTTGAAAATAAACACTCACATGATCCCCATATACATGACCACAATTTTATGCTTTGACCGATGTGCTCCATCCGTGCTTTTATTCATGCCCAGAGGCGATCACATGGCATTATTAATGTATGTGTTTCATAAAAAATCATTTAAATTGCTATGAGCTCATTTTTAATTAGAAACAAACTATACAAATTCGTCTAGCATTCAATAAAAGCGTTTCTCATGACGCAGTTTATAAGTTTGGAAAAATCACAGGAAGCGCTGAAATTTATCGCCAAACTATTCTAAGAAATAGCCTATGACTTGGGAATATTTACATATACGATAATTTTTATTGTGGAAAGTACATCAGATGGGGAAGAAAAAGTACATCAAGTGAATGATGCTCACGTTTTAGCCAGGTTGGTTTTAAGAAAACTTGTGTCATTCAATTATTTTGCTATTAGTTATTCGTGACGCACCACTTGAGTTGACATGCCCTCACGTACGCCCTCTCTCCCCTCTCATCACCCAGTTTATGCCAGCTCCAGTTACAGCTGCCAACTTCATATCCATGATTAATAAATGTCGACCGCAACATTACTGACACCTCAACAAGAGCGTTTCGTTTGGACAAAATACGTTGCGGCTTTTGTTGCCTTCTGCCATCAGTTGAAGCAGCTTTAGCTTCTCTCCTACGTAAATGTTCGAGCCTTCTCCACACACACTTACAAATAAACTAAGTGCACTTTGCATGATACAAACGTACGCAGCTCCTTTGTCACAAACAGGTGACAACAAGTACACGTAGTCACAACGTGCAATAACTGCCAAGGGACCTAGAACGAGGCTTGAGGAATGAGGCAACTTCAATTGAAGTGAAATTTTAGAGCAGAACAACAAACTTCACTCACTCACACAAATGGCAGGCCACAGACAGGCTTCGTTGTGGTCTTCTTATGGTCTGTGTCATGAATTTTACACACCTTGGTGAATGGATAAAGCAGCATAATATAGATGCTCCACTTCATTCTGCAACCAATTGTTGAACTCTTGCCAATGTTGTCAGCACAAACTTGAGCCCAGTTTAAAGACCAAGAACATATTATGTAGAAACTTGTTTTCAAACTGATTTTGAATTGGCTAACGTCAAAGAAACTATTAAGCTATTAATCAAAATCACACTTATTTATTAGAGAACTAGTTTACTTTAAGTGGAATTAGTTTTAAATTCAATTTTGCTTGAGATAATCTCTATACATATTCATAATTCATTTTGAGTGTAACTCGACACGTGCAACCTTTTAGGCCAAAAGCTAATTAATTAACGCCTTTTATCTCTGTTTCCTATATTTCATTCTAGATAAACGTGTCAACGTTTCACCCAAAAGCACAAGTTTTTTTCCTTTGGCATCCACAAACATCAAAGGCAACAAAACAAATTCTCTGTTTCGCCAAAATTCAATCTTGAAAACTAAATGAAGCCTGTGTCTGCAACTGTGCCAAATACCTCAACGCTGGATCTTAGACGACGGCCACAAATTAGCCAGCCTGCTCTTGATTTGCAAGTTTGAAAAGCCTGTGGGTTCCTCAATAGTAACAATAACAACAAGACCAACAACTAGTCGACTGCGATTTCCGTAAGTTGAAAACCAATAATCCAAGTCGACAACACAAGGATAGAGGGAGAGAGAGAAGGAGAGATCTGAGAGTGGAAGAACTTTGTTGTATTTTTCGAGAGCGCCAAAGGATTCATTAAAAAACCGCCAACCTGGAACTAATGGAATTAGAGAATATTGTGGCCAATACGGTCTACTTGAAAGCCAGAGAAGGTAAGTTGGAAAAAAAAACTATTGAATAAAAATATCACAGTCTGATTTTAGGCAACAAATCCTTAGAGTCCTTGCCCTTGTCCCACCCTGCGGCAATGCTAAAGTGCTGGTGTTGGCACCTTGTCTGCATCCTGAGCCTGAGCCTTATCGATTTTTGTTGTTGTCCCACTCGCTTTCCTTCTCTCTTTTCCGTTAAAGGCGTTTTGTTAATTGAACAAGTCCTCCGCCCTCTTCTTGATGCCGCCGCCTGGCCCTGCGTTTTATCTAAAGTTAATGAAGCGTTAAATGTTTGCGCTCCAGCAACTTATTCATTTTCATGCTTCATATTACAGCTTTAAGTGCTCTATTTGCCTCTGAGCTGGAGGTCACACTTCAATTGCAGCGTGTCCTGGGTCCTGATATCTTGGTGTCCTGTGTCCTGTGTCCAAGTCAAGTTCAGTGTCATTGTCGGCTTGACTTATATAACAAAGTCAAACACAGATGGTGTGGTTGCTATGCGAAAATTGTTGTGAAATTATGCATAACATTTCTTAGAATTTTACAATCGCTTGAAGGTCACCTTCACCCAACGAATGCGCTACAAATTTCTTGAATGAATCTACACACACTCCTAATGACTGAACACACACACACACACGTGTAAGAATCATGTTTTGTCAGTCATGTGCTTTATCAAATCCATCATCATATGTATTTTAGGTTCCGTGTTGAGCGGAAGGCACAGCGTATCGAGCAGACGGCAGACGATTGAATGTATCCATCAGATACATTCCCAGTCGCCTCCAACCGCCTCAATCGCTCAACAGATTTAAATGACAGAAACGTGCACAAAATTTCAATTTGTAATAATGTAATATTTGAGAGCAGTTGCTCGATGAACGACTTTACGAGAGAATAGGAGGAAGGGAAAAACATATATTTGCAATAGATTTAACAAGCCAAGAAGTAAGTTTGTGTTTGTATTTGTAGAAAACAGCAGAAAAGCGACTTTGTTGCCGGGCCGCCGTCGGCAAACTTTTATATTATTTCTAAGAAAAAATAAGTAAAAAGTTGGAAAGTCTTTTTTGTAGCTACAAATGTTATTGCAGACCTTTTGCACTTCAGTTTACATAAAAAGGTATGAATACAGAAAACAATCGCTTCCTATTATAGTTAGTTACTTATATAATAACAAAATTTCGAAAGCGCGAAGGAACAAACACGTTGCAATATAAACTTTTAGTTTCGTTTAATTCAGAGAAATACTTTCAACTTGCCTTTTTTGTCGATAGAGTCTCTGCTCGGCATTAACGTCAGAGTATTGACTTATCAACAGTCTGGCTTTTGATGCACTGCAATTCGTTAGGCTACGCTATCAGCAAATGAATGCTAATTGCCTAGCCACGCCCCAAAGCATGGAATTCGCTTTAACGGCTGAGCAGTAAAATCGCACCGACTAATTGAATGCATTTCTACTTGAAAGCCAATCAGTAACAGTCTATTGCATCTCGTTTTTAGTGCATTCACTTGTTGTTTAATACCTTGTAAATATGATTCTAGCAGACAGTGTATATTAAATACATAAAGTCAGCCAAGTTAAGTCTGACCAGTGACCGAGAAATAGTTGTAACTATTTGCAGGGTAGCTGTCACTTGTATAAGCTATCATTATTTTTAATTTTCCACGTTTTTAGTCTATTTTTGCATTAAAAATGAGGACACATTGGCAAGACAGAAAGAGAGAGAGATAGATAGAGAGAGAGTATAAAAAGTCGCCTCGTCGCCTTCGATGACATAAATTTTGCGCTTAATGCGCTGCCATAATGCTGATTATGCCGGAGAATAGCAGCAAAGGCAACCAAATCGACTTTAAGAATAGTGGAAACTGAGAAAGGAAAGATGAGAAGAGGAAACTGGCATTTAAAGTTAGACAGAAGTAAAAAATTTAATTTGACCACAACTTATAGCGTTAAAGTGTGAAATTTGTGGCATGATTACGCTTATAAAAATTAACAATCCCATATCGAAGATGTTCTGCATGAACGAGTGAATGAGTGAACGAATGAATGAGTGCATAAATGAATTAACATGTTATTTATTTTTATGCAAATATTTAGATTATGCAACTCTCTTGTGAATTGCATCCTGTCTTGGAACGTATTCTTTTCCCATAATCCGTATCCAGTTTACAGTATCCCCACATCTAGTTGGCCAGCCCACTTGAAATGTGGCCCAGTCGAGGTTGTGGTTCAATGACCGTTGGTCAAGTCAACAACTTTGCGTCGGCTGGACAAACTGTCCGTGTTTTCTACAATACACGTCAGTTCATATCAAGTGGGAGTTGTTTTGTGTGAGCTCTTTTATCAGGGCTAACAAGCCTCCAGTTATGTTGTATGCTAAGCAGCTATGAGAGAGTGAGAGAAACATGTAAAAAAAAATAAAAAATATATAAATGCCAGTAGTTAATTATCGCACGCAATACAATGAGGAGGCGTCTCATGTCTCCCCTGCCTTCTCCAGACTTCTCCCTGTTTGTGGTTCTACTTGGTCGCACATTTCAAACACGCTAATTGCTTGTAGCAGGTTCAACAGCTCTACAGTCTAACCATCAGTCAGTCGGTCAGTTTTTCAGTTATTGAAGCAGCTAGTTTAGTATTTCAGTTTAGCGTAGGCATTTTATCAACACGTTTTGGAGCCTGTTTTCTCCTTTGAACATGTCCTGGCCATGTTATGGCAACACGCAACCTCGGGGTTGCCTTAATCAGGAACTGTGGGTGGTGGCACTTGGCACTTGGCACTCAATGTGGTTTGTGGTAACTGCGGCTATGACTGTGGTTGCTTATCTGCAGTTGCAGCACGTACGATGCATGTATGTAGTATGCCACAACCAACATAGCTGCATCATTTGCAGCTTCCCCTTACTACTTATTCGTAATTGCAATCAAAGCTATTGTTGTTACCCAAATCGCAGGACTCCGTTGATTGCCACAAAATGTTATCAGAATGTGGCAAGCTTTTCTGAAATCCATTCTGAATTCCATTTGCATATGCAAATTGCTGCCAATAAAATCATTAATACTCCCATTGAGTGCTGTAAAGAAATATGTTGGCTGTCAGCTGAGTTCAACTTCCTCTCACGAGCTAATATTTCATTGTTTCCATTCATTAACACAAGAGTTCTTAACAGAAGCAACAATAAATAAATAATTAAACAATCCATTGACGCATTCGGAAATACCCTTCAGCTGATCACAAAGATCACAATTCGTTTCCTATAACAAAACTCTTAGTCTGCGCTATAAATTTTAATTAATTATAAATAAGTGTATTTTATAGTCGTTCATTATACACTTCATTTCAACTTGTACACATGAGTTACAAAAAACCGGTAGTGCCCTGCTCCTCTATAGCAGATGTCTTCTTGATACTCTTGTACTTGAGTCTGAAAACAAGTTTGTTTCTTTTTTTTCTTTATTGTTTTTCTGACGTAGGCAAATAAGAAATACTATGGAATTTCTGGGACGTTCGCCAGACGCAGAAAATGTGTTTTAAATGACGCGTTGCTGCGTCAACAAATGAATATTTAATCGGCATATTTAATCAGCGGCCCCTGGCGTATACGTAATCTACAAATTATGAATATTAACTATACACTTAAACGCTGCTCTTTAAAATGCTTCTGTAGAGTTATTACTTGCCTTCTGTATTCAGGGATTATCGATGCACATATTTTGCGTTTACTCTGTAACCATATAATGAATAGATGGTATAAACAAAACAAGGATAATTCTTGATAATAAGTTGATGAATACAGTTGTTTGTTAATACTTTATTACTTTATGCGCAATTATTCAATAAAAAATATGTAATTAAATATTGATTTGCATAAAATGTCGGGTGAGAGAATTGTGTTTTTAAAAGGGAATTTCTTAGTAAACCCCCTTTATTAATTGCATTATTCAATTTTGAAACTTTATTTCAGGCACTTGCTGCTGCCTTCTTGATGATTTTATTTGATTTTCTTCTTTTTCTCAGTAATTGATTTTAATAAATAAATTTCTGCTTGTCTACAATTGTTGCTGTCGTGTCGTGTAAGTGACTGTCGGACTGTGGCATTCGCTCAATGTCCGATTGTATGTCAATTAATTGCATATCTCGCAAACTGTATATTAATTTTATATATGGCATCAGTATCATGTAAACTAAAGGTATTGTGTCACTAATACGACGTAAATAACAATTGTAAATGACTATACTCGTAAGCGAGAGTGTTAAAAATAAATTATACACATCAAATAATCATTTATGTGACTTGATTAAAGTGCGAATATTATTTTATACCAAAATGTCAATTAAATAATACAAATAAAATCAATGTCAATTTACGTTGTACTAAACTAAAAATGGCGACCATTGTTGCAGACGAAAATACCACTTAAATAATGGAAACTAAAATCAATGTAAATTTACTTTGTGCTCAACTAAGAATCTAATTATTCAGTTCAATTACGCTTTTATTCATTTAAATTGAAATAATTAATTTCATAATATAGAAAATCAATTTACATAATTGTGCTCACGCAATGGCGTGTGTTGCCCACATCAAATATGGGTAAACACATGTGTAGGAGTGTGTATTCAAATACATTCAGATACACTCACTATTTAGGTAACAAAAGAAGCCGCTTTTGCTGCTGTTGCTGCTGTGGGGCAGATAAGCAAATCAAATTATGCACCATTTGTTTCGGCACGAGCCAACGGCCATAAAGTATAAATTTATTGATTGTTTTGACAATTAACTTTTTATATTGTCTTTTGTTTATATGGCGGTACGCAAAACGAAGAAACAAACAAATATTTCAAATACTGCCCAGCCAATATTCAATATAAATGAATTGTTTATTTTTTGCACAAATTCATTTCAATTTAATGCCAATGCCTGCAATAGAAAAACTTGAACGCCCACCAAAGTCAAAAGAGGTGATGCGGCAATTTTAGTCTCGTAGTCTGGTATCTGTGATTAATTTTGCCGACAACGCGTCGTATGCGCAATGAGGGCAAAATTGTGAAAGACGTGTGCCAGACTTATTTGTCTCTGTTAGGCAGATACCTTAACTATCTGGAGAATCGACCCTCTTCCGTCAATAGCTACCGCTTCAGCATTGGCACGAAACATTATGATTGATGGCAGAAGGCGATGCCAGCTTTTAGGCGTTTTACGAGCACTTAAACAACAGCAACCGGCAGCTGAGTTTAGATATTGTTAAATAAAAGTAACGCCCATAGTTTGCAGCTCGTATACAAGCATGTATTTATACATATACATGTTGAGATACATACGAGTATGTATGTATGTATACTTATAGGTATGCACATAAATATGCGAAAGCACCTCTCGCTCTCTCGTCTTGTTTTATGTGTTGGCATAAAAAGAAAACTTGGCATATTTTATGCTTGAGCCCGTCATGAAAATGTAAGTGATGCTCTAAACAATTTTGCTGATGAAATGAAATTGAGTTATTCCATGCTGCACACTGGCACCACATACACACAACATCCACACTTCAAATTTGTTGTGATACTTTTTTTTAGTTATCAAGAGTACAACTAAGGGAATACGTTACCAAGTGGCACTTGAAGTTGAGCTATTGGTTTCACTGTGCAACATTGGCAAACATGTCGTATGCGCAATTTTGCAATATAAATAACCATATTTTTTTGGGCTTATGACAGTTTCTACATAGCAGAGTCTCGCTCACGCGCATTTCGCATATCAATTTCAATTCAATTTCAATTTTTGACATCGCACATCCAACACACACATTTGAACACATTTAACATTCCACGTTGTTGTTGCAACAACAACAACGAGTCAAATTTCCAAATGCAGCCAAGGCACATTTTACTTGAGTTTATCGCGTTGACCAAGGTGCCAGCTGCTTGAAATGTTGTCAACATATTCGGCAGCCAGTTACAATTCCCCAGGGCAAATAAATAAATGTCAAACAGCAAAAGGTAACCAAACGAAGCTCAGTTTCGATGCTGTTGCTGTTGATGTTGATGTTGAGCCTAAAAAGCAATTATAAAATGCAAAGACAGCTGAAAGTGTTTGTCTGCAATTTAGCAATTGAAATTGCATTTCTGCTTCATAAGCATAAACACAATTGAAGTAATGTACACACAGACAAATAATCCTCCATCAGTTTTCAAGTGTTTGCTGAATGGTTGAACAAAAAAAAACAAAAAAAAAAAACCAAGAGATTCAGTTTTAAATTGATTTTATTTATTGATAACAAAAGCGCTTTGCAAATGCAATTTCAATTAAATTCAGTCGAATTGCAATTGCAACAATTTGAATTGTGCGATGCGTTGGCGTCCATTGATTCGTTTCCTGCCTGAGATGATTGCTTGGCTCTTCAACCAGTTGGTCCCATATGGACGTAGTGTCGACAATATAAATGGCAAACTCAGTTCAAATACACGAGCTGCAGTCCCAAGTGCACCAGCAGCTAAAAACTGTAATAAACAATAACAACTGCCGACAGTGGACACAGTGAGCAAAATTAACAGCAGAAACCGTATGAAGTGAATCCTAAATTAATTTAATATAAGATAAATACAAATAAAATGAGCTAACATTTTTATTTGTTAACGTCAGTTTTCGTCATTCAGTGTATTTTTGTATTTCCTAAATTTATTTTTTTGTATCTTCGATTGCACTGCAATTTATTTGAAAAGCTCTGCCTGAGTTGACAAATTGTCAGTATTTGCTTTGGACAGTCTTTCAAAATGCAATTCCCCTATCGGAACATTTTCGGTCGATAAACCTTAAATTATATATCAAGGATTTTATAGTTTTCATTGCAGAAAAAAGCAAGCGCCGGCTAGCATTTAAATATAGAAATATAATAATTTGTTATATGTACACGAGAGTATTCTAGATGCCAACATCTTTTGTCTTTCAACTGTTCAATCTCTCTCTGTCTGTCTCTTTTTCTCGTCACTGTGGCATTTGTGAAACCAAATGCACGGAACATGCAATCAAACATAAAATGTAAACATTCCACTGGCACAGTCAATGCCTCAACGGGGTTGTCTTGAGAGCTGTTCTCGTTGCCGTTGCCGTTGCTATTGCCTTGGTTTAAAGTGGAAAGGAGACGCATCCCAGTTGGGCAATCGTTCTCTTGGCTGCTCACCGCGAAGGCTTCTGGCGCCATATGTGCAACTTGTACGATTTGCTTGGCTTGAACTCTGAACTGCACAAGCTGCCATATGGTTGTATTTGCTTTGTAACTCGTAAACTTCCCTGATATTTGCCAAGACCATGATGCAATGTGATGCAACAGAGACATGGCTTGTACTAAGTATGTATAAATACCGAATGCTAATTAATTTTTTGTGCATTAACACAGCATTGTGGCTAATTTGAAGTCATGAAAGGGATATTGGTAATTGTAGATGCTCAAACATATAAAATTGAAAATATCTTTGCATGCTTGACCAGGCACAACGTTGCGTATGTGTGATTACGTATACGCCGCATATACCACACAACAGCCATTCCATGCAACATTCACAATCGCAATACTCACATACAGACAGATTATGCGAATTTAATTATAATTACGCTTAGCACACTAATGTATGAGTATGAGTGTATTTATGGGTATCAGCTTAAATATATTTATATATATGTATATACATATATGTGGCAGACAGGGCAACATAAGCCAACTGGCGTAATAGCATAACACATACATGCACTCAGACATTTAAACTGATTACAATTGTATGTGGAAGAGAGACAGATACAGAGGGAGGGACTCTGATAACGTTGTGATGCATTCAACATTTTGCATTGTCACTTGACAGCAGACGTCAGAGTCGATCGAGTGAGGAAGGCAACGCAACTGGGAGGGGGAAAAAAACGCTGGCCTTATTGACAGATTGCCAGTCAGCTGTTTGTTTGCACTTTGGCATTATGCTAAATATAACACAATATAACAATAAAAGCGTAAACAGGCACAGGCAAAGTAAACAAATGTCAGAGAGCAGACACCTCGGTCACAGGTTGATAAGCTTCTTGTTGCCGCTTTTTATTAATTTTCGTACAACAAGAGAATACAACTCTTTGTGCCTGACAACAGAACACTTTGAAGTTCTCTCTTATCAATCTAATATTTGTGTGTTTTTGTTGCTTTTATAAGATTTAATTTCAGACAGTTTATGTCCAGTTGAAATGTAAAATTTATTATTTAATTGAGTGTTCAATTATAGAATTAATAAATGAAGAGGTAATCTTTTGCATTTGAATTTTCTATGCTTTTTTGCTTAAAATCGTATCTCTGTTTGATTTGTTTGCCATGTTGAAATGAGAAATAAAATCAATAAATATAATTTGCTATTTAAATTGCATGTAGGAACTTAAGTAGAGCAGCAGCAGCTTGTTTCTATACATACTATAAGCTGTAGTAAAGCCAGTTTAATTAACAGCTAGCCAAGCGAAGGTTGAGAAACAAACTTGCCACAAGCCAGTTGCAAGTTGGCCATGTCGATGCCATCAATCAAACTGCTTGCTGCAAAATGTGCAATATTTATGATAACCAAATGCAAATGCAGCAAGTGGCAAACAGTTAACATCCAACGGTAAACAGTAAACAGTAAAAAGTAAAGAGTAAAGAGTTAACATTAGTTAGCATCGATCATGTTCTACTCGTAATGCTGTCAAATGAGCCGCTTTTTGAACAAGGCCAAAACACGCCTCAAACTGCGTGAGAATGCGGCATGTGTGTTTGAGAGCCTGCACACGAGCGTGTTTATAACTAAATATTTATCAGCTTACAATCTATAGTATGTACATACATACATACGTGTTCAATCTATCTACTCAATTGCCCAACATCTAAGCATTTCGTCAGTTAGGCAGACAGACAGTCCGTTAGTCATTAAGACAGTGCGACAGTTGGAAATTAAATCAAATGTTGTACAAAATGTGGCACATTTAATTGACTAACAGCTTGGCTGCGTTTTCGGCGGCGCCCCGACGCTGCAATTAATGTCAAGTCACTTCATGTTGCCACAGTTCGGACACTGATGAGTCGCCAATGAGGGCAACTAATAAAATTCATTCATAAATAATTCAATGGAATGCTGAGCAGCGGCAATTTATAACAATTTCGCATATGCCGTCAACTTAGCAACAACATTGACAACAACAACAACAGCAGCAGCGAGCTTAATTGATTTGTTTTGCACCCAATAGAAAAAGACAGTTGTATACAAGTAATATTATTTCATTTATCTGCATATTCATATGCATACAAAATGTATCTATATGTATATATTTAGACTATCTAATCGTACTTTTTTTTGTCATTTAAATAACTGAATGACCATTGCCAAATTGCCGTAGATTGAGAGTAATGGTTGCCTTGATATATGTATATATTTTCTCATCAACTGTTATCATATTTCTGTCTAAATATCTCTTTGTCATACAAAAATTATCCACCTGAATAGTAGCTAATAAATTGATAACGCAAACAATTAAACTGTTAATTAAGTGCAGATTATTCTTTAGCTAGTCATTTCTTTGATATATAACTTTAATCTAGTATTAAAATAGCGTTGAATATGTCAGATATAATTTTCACTAGAAATATGAAAGTTAAACAAAAAACAGATGCTCCGAAAAAGTTGCTAAAAAAAACTAGTTCTAAACTGGAAAAGTCAAACTCTCTAACTTTCATGTATGAAGCCAATTGATTTAGCTTGGTTAAAGAGTCACAGATGGCTTAAAGCATAATGCACTTTTTAAAAGTATTTGCTATTGAGAAAACTGCAACTGTAAGTCAATATTAGATGGAGTTTTACCGACAAAAAGATTGTTAAAAAGTTTGTTACATCTTTTTCTATTTTGTATGTTTTCGCACATAACATTTTGATGTTCAACATTTTTGTGCGCAACTAAATACTCTGCAAACAAATACCATTTGCAATTAGATGGAAAAATAGTTGGCCAAAATGAGCTACCAAGTTGCTTGTCTGGGAAGTCCAACAAGAGTATTCCACAGGGAAAACATTTCAGTATATAAATTTATTTGTATCTATTATTTGTTTTATTTTAAAATTTATTTGCTGACACCGAAATGTTCAACATTTTGACAAATGCTTTGACAACTGCAATGCAAAAAGGCTTCCCAGCTGCCAGTTTTGGTTGCACACACAGCTTTAAGCCGCGCCAACTCTAAGCCGACATTCGGTTCCAAGTGTGTGTTGGTCGAAACCAAAAATTCTACTCGGTTTTCGATGGAATATCAAATCACAACACGAACTGCACGTTCCAAACTGTCGGCGCTCGACAAAATTATTTAAATAATTTACAAACTGCACTTGAACGCGATGTTGAAATGCGAGACACGCGCCATGTGCCGAACCGAAGCGTTTAACTTATAAGTTTTGTTTTTCAGTCAAAGTTTTCTTGTATACCCTGTACCCAAATGTTATGTAACAACTATTAAAACGTATAAAATATATATAACTTGATCAATTTCAAATTATGTCTCAATATAGTCCCAATACAGAAGAAATATTGAAATTAGAGTGCAACTTGTTTTCTGTACATTATTACGAGGAATATTTAATTTTTAAAATATATTTTCTCTTTTTATTATCGAAGAATAAAAAGATAAATTATTAATGAGCACATTTTGAATAATGTGAAACATGTTATTTGGTGTGATTAAAACATATAGGTTTTTATGTGTTAGGTTAACTTAGAGCTAGGCAGGGTAATTCATAGTTTAGTACACTCGATAAGAGTGCTTCGACTCGGTTCTGCTTGTAAATTTTCGATTTCTTTTTGGCCACAAGAAAATGCAAAATCCCTGGGAATTGACGAGAGTGTGAAAGCGTGGGCGAGCGAGTGACTGGGGAAAAAATTTAAAAGCAAGACAGAGCGAGAGAGAGAGAGAGAGAGAGAGAGAGAGAGAAACGTGCAATGCCTTTGATGTAATTTGCAATTCAAAGTTTTGGCATACCAAAAATATGTGATCCAGTTGCTGTTGTTGTTAGGACTCGATGCGAAACCATTGTGCCTCTGTGGCGCATACAAGCAATCTTTAATTAACAAAAACAACACCAACAACAAACGCAGTAAGTTCCCAAAAAAAAGCTCAAATTGTGAAACAAAAGTCATGCAGACTGTTAAGCCTGCCTTTGATGTGCTTCCTGTTGTTTGTAGCTCCAGGCTCCTAGCTACAGAATTCCACACCTTTTTTGGTATATATCCTTAGAGGCTTGTCAAAAGGTCAAATGGTAAAGCAGGCTCCATGGCAACAGTTGAACCCAAAACCAAGAACCATATGTCGAAATTACCTTGCATTGAATTCTGTTCGGTGTTTTGTTCTATTTTCAAATTCAATCTTGTTTAGCGTCACACGCGGCGTATGATTAATCAAATTGCGACAGAGTCTGTCAAAAAAGAAAGTGCAAATACATTTTACAATATTATTGATTTATGTTGAATTTCAGTGGAAAGGGAATACATATAATATAATTGGATGTGACTACAGGGTATTACAATGTTGAGTGCTCTTGTGTTCGTTTCGATTTTCCGTTTTTGTTGTTGTTGCGGTTTGGCTTTAAATTTGATAAACGAAGCAACGACGGCTTCATGTTTTTCCCTTCTTTCTTTTTTGACAGGCAACTCGAATAATAATTTTTCATGTTCACGCCTTCACAGCATTTTCCGAGGGTGGCTTGTGTGCTTGCTTTTGTTGTCAGACATTTGCGTTTATTATAAGTTCGTTACTTGCCACATCATTGAGCCGTTGCTGCTGTCATGTGTATTGGCCTGGTCAACTCATTTTCAATTTTGGCCAGTTACTTATTCACTCTTCACAGATCTGATCAAAATTGGCTGCCAAATTGCCAATTTAGCGTATCGATTTAAGAAGTAAAATATGAAACAATAATACGCTAATGGGAAGTACATAGTATTATTTCACAAAGTTCTTGGCCAATTGCCAGTCTAAGCAATTGAACTGACTTCTTCTGCAGCTGGCTAAAATCAATATTAACCCGAGCAAAATCAACAAAATGAAAAGTGCTTCGCATAATTGAGGTAATAAATTGCAGCTTTCTTTATCATTAGTAGTTGAACGAGCAAAGTGCAAAGTGCTATAAAAAACTACAATCATAATAAAATGTAATAATCGAGGGAGCTGACGACTATGCAATACCCTGTAGATAGACGCAAGGATCAGGATCAAGATGAAATGGAAAACAATCGAAAAATAATAAACTATTTTGGTGTATTAAATTAAACCAAGGTGTGAACCAAAACCATGGGTTTAGAATCGATCCGAAAAGAGCCGAACTTACTTAAATATTTTAGAAATCTCACTCGAAGACGTAAAATGCTATCAAGTAAAGTCAAAGTAAACCTCACACTGTACCATATCGACCAATGTTGATTAACTAACCCTATCATACCCTTTGAGTTAAGCTCTGTAAGCTAAGATATATAAATATCATCGGCAAAATAGCGAAAAAGTTAGACTGGGCGCTGGTTAAAATTTCTTTTTCCGCAATCAAAGCCGAGATGGGAAAAACATTTGTAAAGAGCAGCTGCAAAGCAGTAAAAGAAAAAAAAAGTAGAGGGGGCATCGAGAAAAATGGCATGAATGAGGAAAAGTGAAGAAAAGGGAAATTCTATGGCAACGAAGCTGATAGAGATGGTGACCATAGAGAATTGTGATTGCTTTTTTAGCCCTTTCCGAACAGATTCTTTGTCCTTGTTTCATCTAAAATATGTTCGATGTGGTTCCAAGAATACCAAGCTTTAAGTAGATTATCAGATGGCCAACTGACCAATCAAAGCTGGGAAGTAAGTATACATATTTTACAAGTCTTATATCATGCTTAACGAATCTGTCTCTTAGTAAATGTCAAATTGAACATATTTAAGTTGCAACTCGTTTGTTGCAAGTGCTTGGTCATTGCTAACGATGCTTATCAGACAGAACAGCAGTTGCAACACTCAGCAAATAATTGTGCTAGAAATGTCCTCAAATACACAAAGCACACACACACACACACACACACACACACACACACACACACACACACACACACACACACACATCGTTACACCTGATTTACTTGAAAAGTTTGGCAACTGCAACTGGCAGATTCTTTGCCTCTGTCACAGTTAACAATACAATTTATGAAACTATTGCCATTTCGCAGGAAATTGAAAAACTTCTACTGCAAAAAAAAGAAAAATAAGAAAAGAAACAGAAAACATGCCAGACTTGCAGAAAATGAAAGCAAATTGGGGAAAGGGAAAGGCACAGCTTAAATATTATAACTGCAGTTGCAAAGTGTTCGTCAGAATAATTGATGAAAGCAGCAGCAAATGAATGTGGGTAAGTGTGTAAGTGTGTATGTGTGTAAGTGTGTATGTGAATACCTCATGAACAGAAGCTGTCGTTCAATACTGTTAAATACAAAAGCAGCCGCAGTTTTTCAGCTTTGCTCTCAGCTTAAATTGCTCCTGATACACATACATATTTGCATACATGCATACACACACATCAATATACATCTAGTATATCCATATATAAGCAGATTCTCGAGTCGTTGTCGACCCACGTTCCGCCCCTTCTAGCGTTAAGCGACAATTTTCCTGAGTGGAAAATGAGTTGCATTTCACTTTTTTATCCGCGCTTGTGCAATTTTTATAACAAGAATAAGAAGATGAGGAACAACAACGGCAAGAAAAATAGCAAGAAATTATAATGTTTAATGCACTTCAATGTTGAAATAAACGTTACGTAAATGTGGGCGTGGCAGGGCGTTGGGCGAGCGCTATTTACGTGGAAAAGGGAGAGGGATGATAACATTTGCTGCGAATACTGATTGAATAAATTAAAAACTTGAAAGTTATGCTAAAAACTGTAAGATTTTTCCCACCTAGTCCTTTCCATTTAAAAAGCGTAAAAAATTCAAAAATTAAAACCAAGTTTAGACGTAGGTGAAGTGTAGGATGGAAAAAATAAGTGAAGGCTGCTAATCTACTTTAACGTCGGAAAGCGATTAGTTAGGATCAAATGAAGCTGAGAACTAAGTGGGAAGAAAAAGCAGTAAAAACTTTTTACTAAAAAGACTTTAAAAATTTTAATTTTTATTATAATCACATCATGAAGATAAGAAGAGCGAGGAAAGAAAGATAAAAATAGTTGCAATTAAAAGTTTCAAAAATACTTATTATAAAAAAGAACGAAACTCGATTTAAAACGGTAGTTAAGAGACTTGCTTAAATAATTATATGTATAATGTTATTTCCTATTATAATTCAAAACGATAGCTTAAAGTTTTAAAGAAATCAAGGAATCTAAAGTTTAATTTGAAATACCAGTAACTAAGCGAGCTAAAATTAAATTATATTTAATTTCTTTAACTTCGACCAAATGACTACAAAAAGTTGTAATAATAATTGTCTCGCAGGTAATTAATAGCAAAATGAAAATGGAAGCACAAACAACAAAAACTGTAGTAATTAAAAGTTTTGATTAAAAATTACTTGAGCTCATTAAAAAATTTCATTGAAATAAATTTGCTCATTTGTTAATATATTAATTAAATTTACAAGCCATTGTTCGGCCAAGTGTGAATTTATTTGGGCCAAACATTTCATACACAGAGCTTATAACTAATAAGACTTTTGCTTTTATTTACGCAATGTTTTGGCCTCTTGTGTTGATTTTCTTTATAGAGGATGCGAGGTGTCGACGTCAGAGATGGAGGCATAATGATGTTCACTACCCTGTGCACCATGCGTGTCAGTTGTGTGTCAATACCTATTTAGATGGTACTTGTACAGTGTCTGTAGTTGGCTTAATTAAATGCGACACACGTTGAAACTTGGCTCTGGCCAATGTAATCACTCCACTGAACAGTGAACACGAGTCGGCGCATGTTAAAAGGTTATTAAGACACTTCCAGAGTGTCTACTAACATTTTCTGAGAGGGTATTACATATTCGTCGACAATTTCCAACTACATACATACATATGTTGTCCTAAACTTGGACTCGGGTTTAGCAGTCGTTAAAGCGACTGACTAACGTTCACAGGTAGCTCACTTGGGAGCCATATCGTATACGTAGTGTTGTCCCCGCAATGTTTACGTTTAGTTTATTGTGAGTTTTACGACAAGCAGTGCCAGTGCCATATAAAAGCTGGCATTTGCTTTCAGCCACTCAACGCACATTTATTGGCCACGAAGCAAAGTTAACTCGCTCACAAAACACAAAAAAAAAACTCAATGCAACAAAATATCTTAATAACGTTTTGTAGTCAGCTTACAACTTTAGACATCAAAAGAGAAGCTCGACAAGAGCAATCTCAGAACTTTTATTCGAAATGATTACAACAAACCTACTTGTAAAAGGATTGAATACTTCACACAGCTTGCACTTTGATAAATATTATTGTTTATAAAAACTTGTTTACACACTTGAAACTAGCAATTGAACAGTATTCGAGTCTGTTCAGAGAGAGATACAACATTACTCTAGAGTTCTTTGATTGCTTCAGGAGAACTCTGTGTTTTATTGTGTAAAGTTTTTCCAGTCTGACAGGCATCCGTTGAAGAGTCCTTCTCTGCTGCGGTTGAACTTTTCATTCATCAGTTTGGGTTGTCGTCATTATGAAACCAACACGAGTTGCCATTATTGTGTCTGTAGGCAAATGATGCTTAAATGAAAACAAAGCAAACGAAGCTGCAAACAGTTAAGAGTTCCCGAGACAGCCAAAAGAAGAAAACGAATTAATAATGCCAGCAAGTTGGCAATAAAATGTTTTATAACGGCTGGATGCCCACATCCCGCTGTTTTATGGCCAGGCTGACTAATTTCACTTTTCTTCTCTCTTTCTCTCTTTGCCAAGTGGCCGCACAATTTGCATATACATACAAATGTAAGTAGGAGGTTAAGTTTTTGTGAGTAACTTTTAAATATCCTGTAGAAATGTAAACTGGCAATTCAAATAATAATTATAAATTACAGAGTAACTGCTAGTCGCTTACACTGTTGTGCTGAAGAGACATCATCCCAAACGCTGTTATGTGATTTTTATATATTCTTGTGACTGCGTGCGGAATTTTAATGAAAAATTGCCAAGGCAAATGAATTAGAGTTCGAAATTGTTTTTGTTTTAATTCTGCACTTATTTTATGTGTATTGTGCGACGTTTTATTGACCAGCCTGAAATACGTTAATACACGTTAAAGTTAATTAATTTGTTTCTGCAGAGAACGTTTCGCAGCTTCTTCTCTTATTAACATTTCCGATGGTTTCGCATTGGTTTCCGTTCTATTGCCGTAAAAAAATTGCATTTTATGGCTTTGTTGCGTTTTAATAGCTTTCGTATATGTGTGTATGTATATTGACAAGCCTGCCAACCACGTGGCGTATGCGCAATATGCAGACATTAAATTCTATAATTATTTAATAACGCGTTCAGTGAACTAAATGAATATTTAAATCATTGCCATTGATGACTCGCCCAACACACACACATGTATGGATTAAACGTGTCAGTTGGAATTGGTAATTGAAAGAGCCATTTAAAGTTGTCAATAACCATTGTTTTCAGTGGGCGTGGTTCGCTCAGATTTCGATGGATATCCACATTTACATTTAGACCACCCAAATGGATTGGCAGCCACATTCTCAAAACGTTTCGCGACTGCCAATCAACTTGTATAACTTTTTCGATAGCCCGTGGCGTAACTTTTACGGCTTTTTATTGATATTTTCACTTTTTATGGATATTTAACAGTAATAATTATTTTAATGTCGACTTCGCTGTAGGTAAATGGACTGTATGACGTCTATGCCTCGTGCCCCGTACCCCTTGCCCCTTGCATCTGCCCTTGTTGTTTATTTGCTTTTCATTGTCAACAGTTCTCATTCTCATTTTCTTGCAAGAGTTTGCTAACTCGTTGTTATGTTTTAATAAACGTCACTTGTTGTTTTTTACGACTGAAAAAGTGGCAGACAATTTCATAACAGGAAAAAAAATTTAGTAAACTAACAGCAGAATACAGAATGTTTTTAATTTAAGGGGCAATTAAAGATGGAAAGCAAGACAGATTTTGCAAAAGGAATACTTTGATTGGCAGATAATTAGATAGAGTTTTAAAAAAACAAAGATGAAGATATTTCATAATGAAAAGAAAACGTGCATTGAGTTTGTTAATTTTTGGGAATTTTCCTTTCGACATTTCTTTCTCTTTGCTTAATTATTCTGCTTATGCCCTGATCTGATATTTCATTGTAATTTGATTCTTCTACCCTTATCTCTCATCTGTCTGTGTTTTTTTGCTGTAACAAAGAGATTGTGAGAGAAGTGGCAACTCCCTTAAGTGTCGGCAACTTTATCACAGTTTGCACATTGCGTATACGCAGTGTGACTTGACGTCGCGTCGTCTTGCAGCCTTCAGAGTCAATTGAAGACTACCATTGGCCTTTAGGTCTGTCCTTATTAACGCACATTTAACCTCGGGCTGGCGTCTTCTTGGCCTGAATAACGAGCCGGCCATAAATTATTGCAGCTAACTGTTGTCCTGACTGGTCGCCGGTCGCCGGTCTCCTCATCTTTTTGCTGAAAAACGACATAAATTAAAACAATAAAAATAAAAAAAGAAAAACTGAAACTGAAAAAAGGAACTGCGGCGAGTTGGCAACAATTTGACACTTATAAATTATGTCACATGCTTTTTGGCGCTCAGCGGGAAAATTGATCAAATTGCGGGATGGCGACTGCCAAACTTGTCGGCCAAAGTTTTAATGCACGTCAATAAATTTGTGAAAACTTAAGTCTCTGGTCACAAGCCCATGATCTATGGGTGTTCGTCAATTGTTCGCTGTCTTGAGCAAGCGCTAATCTAGTGACAACTTGTTGAGCTATAAATAAAATGTTGTCCCTTTCCTTGACTATCTACTATTGCCTGTATCCTTGTATGCTCGTTGGTTTTCTTTAGTTTTTGTCGCCGCCAGGGCGACTACTCAATTATCCCGCTGCCGTTGTGGCCATTGCAGCTGCCTGGCGACGAAGCTGCTGACAAATTGCATTTGTTGTCAGTTGACATGCAGAGGAGAGAGCTAGGATGAGAAGGAAATGCAAGAGGCAAGGGGCAGGTGACGGTCGACTCCACATCAAATGGCCAACGGAAGCAGACGCAATTTTTCCCATTGATTGGTTTTAATTAGAGAAACCATCAACCACAAATTAGCCTTACGTCTTCATTAATACATTTTTATGGCCACTCGCATTTATTACAGAGACACGTTCCTGGCACAGACGAGTACCAGCAACCAGCAACCAACAACCAGCAACAGTCGAGCTACCAGTTAGATATAGTTCCTAATGGTCCACCCTCCTACTCCCCTTTTATCATTTGCATAGCACAATTTATTGTTGTTGTCAAAATGTTTTCCAAACTTTTTGTGTATAACATTTCGCATTGAAATGTGGCGCTGTTGCGCTTTTGCCGTTTCTTTTAATAATTGTAAATAAAACACAAAAAAGATGAAATTTTATAAAGTTTTCCTCTTAAATGTTTTTTTTTTTTGTGTAACATTCTGCGGCCATCAGAGCAGCTGTCTGAACTTTGTATTCTGCTCTTGGCAGTCAGTGTGGCATGTAGCAAGTAGCAAGTGGCAAGTGGCAACTGCAACTCAACTGTTTAACTGACAGCGCCATCCGATAAGGTCATAAAAATAGCTCACAATGGGGCAACTATGTGAGTTTTCGCTGAGCATATGAAAGTAATCGCTATTCGCTTCTCTCTCCCACTTATTCACATTGTATTCATGGCAATCTTTTGGAATTACGAGTACACGTTTTCCATTTGACTCAACTTATAAATCATTCATCAGAGGCAGCTTTCAAGCTGAGGAAAACTTTTTGCTGTTTCACATGCTTTCTGTTCTCTATCTATCCCAAAAACATTTCTCATCTTACCACATACATACATACATACATGCATAGATATCTTTCATCTGCTTTAGACTATCTGTGTCAGCTAATTGTTATTTATCAATCTTTCAGTCATTCCTTTCAATGATATATCCCCGTCATCCTCACGGCCTTATCAAAACTTTCTCATATCTCCTCGTCTCTCTTTCTTCCTCTGTCTTGGCTTGGCTAAAACTTTTTGTTGGGAATTTTATTTTGGCCAAAGACGTTTCAGCTAAGACTGCGGCAAATGAAAAGCTAAATCAAAATTCATGCAACTCCCTTCGCTCTCTATTCATCAGCTGTTGCCGCCTTTTGACCAGATCGCTGTACAAGTTTCTCAAGTTTATTTTGCATAATTGCACTGGCACTAAATTAAACGCACACGCACTTAAGGCAATGCCACGCCCCCTTCTGACCACCACACACACGCACACAAATACACACAGAAGCACATCAAGTTGGCTGCAAAGTTTAGCAAACAACTTTAAATCGCCCAAAAGTTTACGAGCAGTTGCTCGTTAACTGAAACCAGTATTCAGTACTCACTGAGGGTTAATTCTTGTACGTGGCTCTGTGTATGTGTCTGTAGTTGTGCGAGTGTGTATAGAACTGAGACTGAGTATTTGTTACTATATTGAAACTGCGATGTGTGTTTGCTTTGAAAAGCGCGCACGAATCAGTCACGATTACAAAATGAAAGCTCAAGTAAATAGTGTGTAAAAATAATATCAGTACTATTACTTGTTATTAGCTTAAACAGTCTTTCTTTATGAACTTTATTTAAAAGCAGTCTTCAAATACAGAGTATTTAAATTAACAAGTATTTAAAAAAAAAACAGAAATGTTGAATTTAAAACTGATCCTTGTTTAATGTTTCCCAAAAAAACAAAATGTTTCCATTTTAATTGGTATATTTTGTAGTAAGTATCGAATAGTTACTCGCTTGAGCAATAATTTAGGCAGTTACTAATGACTGCCTATAAAAATTATCATTAGCATTAGTATGTATAGCTAAAGCATTAGCTTTAACTTACACGTAAGTCTAAATATTAGCTGAACTACTCTCGTCACATTTAACATTATTGCTATCTGGCCCAACTATAACATTATACTACCATTCGTTTTAGGTTAAGCATTACCACACGCATAAACTATTGACATTAACATTCTGATTATTGTTATTACTTCAATTTTTTGTATTCTTCAGTTCCAATCAACTTTATTGGCTAATTATTTATAAGTATCTTCATTATTACTTTAAGTTATCACGTGCAATAAAATTACAATTTAACTGTATTAGATATTCCCATCTCTAATTGCATATGAATTGTTCACTCAACTGCAGATTATATAACAAATTCTAAGTATGTATGTGTGTGTGTGTGTGAGTGTATAAAAGTCACATTTGAAAATGCACACACAACTAATAATATGTTCTATGATGAGTTTCTATAGATTTTATGGTCAAAGGCATTCCGACTCCATCACAGAAAGTGAACGATGGTCAGTCAGTATGTTGAAAGCCATGTGAATTATGTATAGAAGTATATATACCCCTGATATACAGTTATGTACATGTGTGTGATTGTATTTATAGCATACTTTTCAGAGCTCACAAATGAAATGCTGTCGAATTGAGGTTTGATCGTTTTTGTTTTTAGCCTGCAGCCTTGTCACCCATTGACCATTGTTGCCAATCACATACACCCACACACCACACACACACACACACACACACACACTTGCACAGGAAAATCATTGAGTGTGATTTGACTGCTTTTGACATTTATGCCCTGACTGCTGCCATCGACTGACTTTGTGCGTCCTTGCCATCCACTTAATTTTGCAGTTACATTTTGTGGCTCTACTAATACTGAGTACTATAGCATCGACCAATGACCAATTGCCGAGAGCAACTCTTGATATATGTATGTAGTGATTTACTCATTGTAATGAAGCTTTTTCGCTTCAAAGCTAAAATGAAATCAATTGACGGGTCAAATATACAAATCAAGAAATAAGAATATCTGCCGTCTTGTTATAAATTCAACATTTACACATACCAGTTTCTGAAGCAAAAGTGCATGGCAAATATTATTTAATTGCTTGCTGTACATCGAGTTCAAATGAAAGCCTTGACGTTAAACCTGCCAGAGACTTGATAGCCTTGATGTGGTTTGACAACAACAACAATCTGCAGAGTATTCAATTAACCTCTGTCACCTGGATGTGCCACCTCAAGTGTGAAATGGCCCAGCATTTGACTCGACACTGCATCATGCCAATTGTGAGAAGCTGGTAAATTGTAAAATAAATGTTACTTGAGGCGTGCCCAATCTTTATCCCCATGATTTTCTTATCTAATACTATTGAATTATTTAGTATTTGATTAAATGCTTTTATGGGCTATTCGTATTTGTTGATTTAATTTCATTAAGCAATAGACGTTCATTAAACTGCCTTCGGCTATTGAACCCATCACTTAATTGACAAAAGTTGGTAGCTAATAAGCAACGTCGATATGTATTAATAAATAATGTCTTTAGTAGACATTTCTTTCATCTTGCTGCTCTCTTAGCATGACTCAAGGCAAAATTATCTTCAAAGTGTTAACAAGATTGTGATTGTTAGCTTCTGATGTAAACTATTATATTCAGAAAGGAATGAGAACTTAGGTGTTAATAAGAGCATAGCTGAAAGAGGTATACCCTGTACTTGGCTGAACTTTGAAGAATATTAGTCTCAATATGTTTTCTTAATGCTTTTAATATCAATGATATGATCAATTAATTCTACTCTAATTGTAAACTATTTCTTGTATTGCAGGTGGTTCGGACAGCAACAAAGGAAAGAGTAAAAAATGGCGCAAAATATTACAATTTCCACACATATCGCAGTGCATCCACCTGAAAGACAAATTAGGTAAGCTATCTGAAGGATTTTGAATCATAAGCATACTATTTGTTAATAAAACTAAAACTATATTGTATCTTTAACAGATATAAGCTATGGCTACGTGATAGATCAACAGCCCATTGGTCGTGAGCTCTTTCGTCAGTTCTGTGAGAACAAAAGACCCGTGTACTTTCGCTACATCAGTTTTCTGGATCAGGTGGTCAAGTAAGTTGAAATAAGTTGAAAGATGGATGTTTAATTAATTGTCTAAGATACGGGTTGAATATTTGCAGATATGAAATCGAGTACATTGTTAATCGCATATTCATTGGTCATGATATTGGACGACGTTTTTTGGACATTGAACCGCAGCTGGAGCTGCGCAATGGTGGCGAAGGCGATGGCAGCGATGCCCTAGATCAGGAGACACGGGACGAGCTGCTGCTGAACAGCAGCAATGCCAATCCAACTGAAACAGCTGAGACTGAAAATTGCAACAATACCACCGCCAACAACTGTAACAACATCAACAACAGCAAACACAAGAAGACTCAGCTCCACGACTCCCACAATCACAATGGCGATGATGCGGCTTTAAATGGAGGCGGTGATGGTGACGAGGGCGTTGTATGCGAGGATAGTCAGGATGCAGAGAAGGGCGGTGGTGGTGGTGGTGGAACATCTGGCACAGGATCGGGCTCGGGATTGGGATCTGATGAACTGGTACTCGATGTGCTTAACGATGATCTCATTGCACAAGTGCGCAACAAACTGAACAGCGGTGGCAAGGATCTATTTGCACATTGTGTGAAGGCCGTTAAGGCATTTCTAGCCGGTGAACCATTTCGCGAATTCGAGAACTCCATGTACTTTCATCGGTGAGGCGTCCATCACAAATGCCCCAAAATCCCATTAATTAACCGCAATTCCAATTGCATTGCAGCTACTTGCAGTGGAAATGGCTCGAGGCTCTACCAATCACATACAAAACATTTCGAATGTACCGAGTGCTCGGCAAGGGAGGCTTTGGTGAGGTCTGCGCCTGTCAGGTACATTGGATAGCACCACGTACACCCACAATTACAATTACAATTACCTCTCTCTCTCTCTCTCTGTCTCTGTTCCGGTCAGGTGCGAGCCACAGGCAAAATGTACGCGTGCAAAAAGCTGGAGAAAAAGCGCATAAAGAAGCGAAAGGGCGAGTCCATGGTGCTCATCGAAAAACAAATACTGCAAAAAATCAACTCGCCATTCGTTGTCAATCTGGCGTACGCGTACGAGACAAAGGATGCCCTCTGCCTCGTCCTGACCATAATGAATGGTGTGTATTATCCTGTTAGTGTTTTGGCCCTTGCAGCAGAGTCATAGCAGCGAGAATTGAGTACTTCCACATTGTGCGGGGAATGACAATAGAATTTTCGATTAACAGGAAGAGCATCCTACAACTTGACTCTGCTCAATGTCGCTATTGTTTTTGTTGTTGTTGTTGTTACTCGGGAGTTAATCCAATGCTACGCTAATTGGGTCTCTTCCAATGATTACGTCTAGCATTCATCACATTCATTTCGAATGCATTCATTCGTTAAAGTGATAACGATGCGCAGCCCAATGTGAATATGACAGATTTTTGAACTTGCTCATCATTTTAATTAAATTCCTGCTTTCATTTTGCTCAACGAATAGCACATACAAGACCATCACTCAATACTCATCCAATTTTCATTTGATGCTGCCATTCATTCAGCTAATTGAATTTTAATACAATGGCCAGTGTTGCTCCTGACGTCTGTCGTTGCTTTCAATCAGGATTTTTTTTTTAATAGCAATCGGATATGTTCTATTTTTGTAGGTGGCGATTTGAAATTTCACATTTACAATATGGGCGGCGAGCCAGGATTTGAATTGGAACGTGCCAGATTCTATGCAGCCGAAGTGGCCTGTGGACTGCAGCATCTGCACAAACAGGGCATTGTCTACAGAGATTGCAAACCGGAGAACATACTACTAGACGATCATGGTCATGTGCGCATCTCCGATCTAGGACTGGCCGTGGAGATACCCGAGGGTGAAATGGTGCGAGGACGCGTCGGTACTGTGGGTGAGTTTCAAACAGAAATAACTATCGGTACTCGATAGAATATTTAAATAAATAAAGGTATCTAGTAGATAGTTGAACTTTGAGTGCTAGAATGCTACATAAATTAATAAATAAATAAAATAAATTACTTAACTTAACAAATCTGTTTTTGCTCTTAGGCTATATGGCGCCGGAGGTTATTGACAATGACAAATATGCATTCTCGCCGGATTGGTTCAGCTTTGGATGTCTGCTCTATGAAATGATCGAAGGACAAGCGCCTTTTCGTATGCGCAAGGAGAAAGTAAAGCGTGAGGAAGTCGACAGGCGTGTCAAGGTGCGTAATCAAAGTCTAATTAAAAGTATATGTTTGACTAAACCTGTTGATCATTTGCAGGAGGATGCCGAAAAGTATTCGAGCAAGTTTAGTGATGAAGCCAAATCAATGTGCCAACAGCTGTTAGCTAAATCGATAAAACAAAGATTGGGTTGCCGCAATGGACGCTTGGGGTCCCAGGATGTGATGGCGCATCCATTCTTTCACTCCACACAGCTTAACTGGAGACGCTTAGAGGCCGGCATGCTGGAGCCGCCATTTGTGCCAGACGTAAGCAACAATATCACTTATTTATCTGCAGTTCAATATGCATTTTTAAATCAATCTTTCATTCTTGACAGCCGCACGCCGTTTACGCCAAAGATGTGCTCGATATTGAACAGTTCTCAACAGTAAAGGGCGTCAATATCGATGAATCGGACACGAATTTCTATACGAGATTTAATACGGGATCTGTATCCATTTCGTGGCAAAATGAAATGATGGAAACTGAATGCTTTCGCGAGCTGAACGTCTTTGGTCCAGAGGAATGTCCTACGCCGGATTTGTTGATTAATGCCATACCGGAACCAGACAAGGCTGGCTGTTTTCCCTTTAGACGCAAGGTAAGCTATACTCAAAAGAAACCATAAGATATGTAATAATTGTTTGTTTGTATTTCTTTCTATTGCAGAAGAAACAACCGGCTCGCACACAGCCAATACCCATTCCTGAGCACCTGCTAGCCACTAATCACAGCGTGTCATCCACGACGGTCGAGAGCTGATAGCATAGATTAGTTAAAGCCCAAACGCCTAACGTACATAGCACATAGCACACTAATTGAGAGCCCCACCACGCAAAGTAATCCCCTCCAGATTTTGGGGATACAGCGCAAAAAGCACAACTGAAACTCATTGCAATAAACACACACACACACACGAACAAGAATCAAGCAAGGGGCAAAAGGAGCGTTTTATAATTTTATGAATGGATTTTTACACAGGTTTTCTAAAGAACATATAAAGTGTGTGTCCATATATTTATAAATGTTAACAGCAAGAAGCAAAAATAACAAAAAAAAATATATATATAATACAAAAAGAAAAAGACTCACGCACAGAGAATAGAGAAGAAGACGTTAGGTCGTTACTTAATTGATGGTATACCATTTACCATACCATACTTACTGATTATACGAGTAGGATTATGTGGTAATTAAAACAGCTTCAAAGCGAATACTAAAACGTAAACCTAAACATAAACCTAAACCTAAAAGTAAAATAAAAGCCGCAAGCCAAATTGGGCCGTCAGTTTGTCATAGCACCTAAAGTAATGTTACTTAAAATGCATATACTAAACATAATTATTATACATACACACATACATATAAACATTAACATAAACATATACATACATATATATATATATATAGAGGGCAATCTAGAGGCAATGCCAGAGTAACAATGTAATATTTGTAAAGTAGTTTTGTGCTCAACGTGTTTTTGCAAGAGGAGCCTCAAGTGGTTTAGTTAGCAATGTGTAAGGCAGTTAAGCAAATGACATGAAATACTCGAAAACTTTAATGCATTTTTATTGAAATACTTAACATACATACATACATACATAAAACACACACATACATACATAAATATTAAATCAATGTAAATGTATGTACAAAAATACATACATACATACGTAGATACATACATGCTAAGTAAATGAATGTACATTTTTTTACTTACTTTTATTGCCGCACACTTTTCCTACGCTTTTCAATATTTTCTGTTGCCTAAGTTTAAGTTGACTGGAATTCGTCATTAGGGTTTTGAGAACGTGATTAATGATATTTGTTTTGTCATGCAATAAGTAATATACATAAGTATATATAATTATAAATATTTGATGCCAGCTAATGCTAATCAAGAGACGTCAGCTAGTTTTAAGCGAAAGATATTGGGAGAGAAAAAGTTTTGTGTAAATGTGTAGTGTAGGCATTTTTGTAATTAGCAAACAATACAATATAAAGCAAACAAATTTGAGAATTTATTATATTATGTTAGTCGCATATTTTGAAAATTATATATTCGTGTGCAAATTTCTCAAAAGCATTGCTGCCACGCGCAACTTTTAGTTACAATTCAACTGATTTATTGGCACAACTTACACAACTTGCAAATTGTAAGCTACGATATACTATGGATACAAACAAAAAGTAAACTAAATAGTAAACAATACTACAGCACAAAAAAAAAGTGAAAACTGCAAACAATGATGACACAAGCTCTAAAGCGCATAATTAAATTTTTAGCACAAAAAGAAAAAAGCAAACAACAACTACAAAACATGAGAATAATAAAATATAAAAATACAAAACAAAGATACAAACCAAGCGCCGAAATATTTATCTATAGTAATTAAAGGCATATTTATAGATCATAATAATAAATACCAGATATACATACATAAAACCTACTGTGTAAGAACAATTAAATGCAAAACAAAAACAAAAGATAAACATTCAAAAACAATAAACGTATTTAACTACAACCATTTATGAATGTCGTTTTACCTGCCAATTTCAGCGAACACGAGGCAAGTTCATTCAAAGGATGTTCTGAGGCATATGAAAATGATTTTCCGGTTAATTGATTTTTAGAAATTAATTGGGGAATTCAATTCAACTAGTTTCATAAATAAAATGCACATAGTACCTTTTATTATAATTTTATAGTTAAAGCCACAATGGCTTTCGGATACAATTAGACACTTTGGTCGTTCTCCTGTCGCCAGTGTAATGAAGCACGCACTCGGCTCCATTATTCTCGAATGTCTTCTCGGGCAGCATGTACTCAGGATTGAGAGCAACTCGCAGGATATACTTTTTATTAATGGGCACCGTGGTTACATCAACCCACTGACAATCTAGCACATGACTGTACACATCGGAGCAACCAACCGTGATGCCTACCAATCATTATCTTTAAATGAGTTCAAGTCGAAGGAATGAGTAAATGTAACTTACCCTGTGTGGTATTGCCGCAGGTGTATTTCTTATTAATACCTTGATTGCATTGTGTGTCCTCGAGACAAAAAGAGGCCTTGTGACCCTGAGCCACCTTCTCGTAGCGTTGATTGTACACATCGAATGTGGCGAAGACATTTATGCTATGATAGTGCCTATGACACTGATGCCATACCCAATCCTTGTAGTTGGCATAGGGACTGACATCGGCATTTCCCACATTGCTAGCCCTCAATGAGAACCGTAGAAGTTTACGTAAACCGCGTGGATTTGACCTACGTATTATATACGCATCTGCTGAGACACAGTTCTCCTCCATGGCACAGGTGAGCTCCGTCATGGGCACAGATGCCAGATAGGCGGTCGCCTCAATGTCCCGTAGACCAAGTTCCAAATCGGGTGATTTACTTACACAGGCAACAGTGGTAACATTACGATTGGTGGGACTGCACGTTTGAGGATATTTCGACTCGCGATGGCATTCAGCCAGAGCACGTTCTGTGCCACGGCAACGCGTACCCACCATGCCCCAGGGATGAGACTTGCTGTTGCCGTGCTTGGTGCTTGACATGGCCATAGAGGCATAGCCCAGACCCAACTGTCGGCAGACAACATTACCCTCACGCTTTGTCCAGCTGGTGCTGCAAATGGTGCCCCAAGTTTTGCCATAATCGAAGCTGACCTCCACACGACCCTCACGTATCGGACGCGTAGGTTTTTTGTCTGTTGTCTTCAGACGCACCTGCATGTTCCGAAAGTTGTTGTTTAAGTTTAAGCTTCTGGCGCCCAACACAGAGCCCAAATCTAGCAGCAACAACAGCAACGGCAGCAACAGTACTTGAACCTTCATTCTGGCCCTATTAATGTCTAATAAGACACTCGCAACTTGGCCTCAGCTTTAAAGCCAAAAAGAACACCTGTCCGAAACCCTGCTCCCTTACAAATTGGACATTGTTTAAAGAGGTATGTATTATGTGCATTGTATTTTCGCTCACAGCCGCACCACATACACAAAAGCCACCTGACCTGTGTGAGTGCAGGTGTATGCTCGTGCGAGTGTGGTTGTGATTGTAGGTGTGGGTGTTGGTGTTTGTGTGTCTGTGTATTGTTTTTATAAACTGGAGTGCATTCATTCAACGCAAATATGAACAAGAACAATATATGCGGCTGTTATAATCCAAGCAGCTTGGTAATTTCAGCCTTTAACATTGACGGCTTAAAGACGCCATGCTCCGTAATGATTCCGGTAATAAGCGTTGCGGGCGTTACATCGAAGGCGGGATTCCAACAACTGATGCCCGGTGCCGCAATCCGATGTTCGCCCACGTGCGTCATTTCTCGATCGGGTCTTACCTCGATTATGATGTGATCACCGCTGGGTATCTGCAGATCGATTGATGTCAGTGGGGCAGCCACATAAAAGGGTACGCCATGATGCTTGGCCACCACAGCAATTTGGTATGTTCCAATTTTGTTCGCCGTATCGCCATTGGCAGCCACCTAAAGGATTAATGTCATGTATTAAATTGATTCAACTTAATGGAATCTTTATAATATATACCCGATCTGCTCCCACCACCACAGCAGCTACGTTCTTGACACGAAATAGAGCCGCAACCATGCTGTCCAGCACCAGAGTGGCGGGTAGTTTTTCATGCACCAGCTCATAGGCGGTTAGACGCGCTCCCTGATTATAAGGTCTAGTCTCCGTGCAGTAAACGTGCTCTAAAAGAAGAAGAGCAGGATTAATAGCAAATTCAGTTGGTCTTTTATTTTCTTGAGCTTACCAAGCTTGCCCAACTCGCTCAGATGCCGCACTACGCCCAGCGCTGTGCCATAACCTGCGGTGGCCAATGAGCCCGTATTGCAATGGGTCAAGATGCGCACGGAACCAGCTCCTTGTGCACCTCCTGCCTCCGCCACATGCTCCAGTATGGCCTTGGCGCCGTTGGCACCAATAGCCTTATTATCCGCAATGTCTTTTTCCAGCATAGCCTCCGTGGCAGTAAGGAATCTTGAATAACAATTGGAATATTGGCCATGCCGCTTGTCGAGTAGTAACTTGTGATTGATTACCTATGCTTCATGTCTTCCACAGATACGTCGTCATCCTTGGACAGATCATTGGCCAACGTAATCAGCTCATCGGCGGAAATCTTCATATTAACCGCCGTTGGACGAGCGGAAACCAAATAGTTGAGCTTGCCCTCAATCTCCTGTCGAAGAGATTTCTTGCTTTCGAACACCTCCGGATGTATTTCAACGGCCAGAGAAAGGCAGCCCACAATGGCAATTGCGGGGGCACCTCGCACCTAAAAGGGGAGCCGGAAAAACAAAACAGAGAGATAGAGAAGTGAATGTATATATGAATAGTATCAATTGCTGCTGCTGTGTCAATGCTCTTATCTGGCAATAAACATTTTGTAGTAACATTATATAATAATCTCGCGGTCCACGTGATGAGGTCGTATGCGTGCTTTTTGCACAAACAACGTAGAGATTCAGTAAACAACAACGAAATTATCTCTCTTTCTGTTCTCTGGCAAATCACATTTGTTTAACAAATTAAGAGGCAAAGGAAAACACTTTGTGGGAGCCAACGAACCTATGCAATCTTGGTAAAATGTTGAAGGCAACCCATTTAAATAAATTTTTGTTAGATGCAATTAATTTTGTTGACGATGATGCTTGGCAAACAATTTATACTTAATTTTACTCATAAGCAAATTATAATTATGTTATTTATAGAGATACAAATGACTAGAATGTGTCACAATTGTGCAAACGAAATTTCAACATGTCTCCGATTAATTAATTGATTATTTGGCTGAGTTAAGATTTTAATGTTCAGCTCTTACCTGCATCTTGTTGATGACCTTCCAGCCATCCTCGACACCTCGCACAGTCAAATATTTGGAGACAACGGGTAAAAGCAGCTGGTCAAGAATCTCCAAGCTGCCACGCTTATACTTGATCGATTGCAGGCTCATCCTTAATGTTTGTTTGTACTATATCGTTTATAACTGAAAGATATAAATGGAAATCGTTAGCAGAGGGTTTTAAACAGAAATGCAAAAAAACAGACCAAGAAATGTGGACAGTGGACGCTACTCAGCTGGCGTCAGAGCTCCAACATTTATATGGACCACAAACAGTCGAAATTTATGGCCAGGGCCAAATGAATGTATGTGCATAGATTTGTTCAACTTAATATTTATCAATTGATCAATATTAATCAAATGAAACGACAGCCAGATAGACGAAAATCGCTGAGGCAGACCCACAATCAGACGTAGACGTCTGACAGGCAAATGCTTCCCTTTACAACTGAACGATTGCGATTTGAATGGACCGCGACCAATTCAAAACCGTTTCGGCAAAGAGCGAAGCGCAATTATTCAGAGATACAGATAGAGAGAGAGTGAAGTGTAAAAGAGAGACCCTAGTGCGCCACAGTGGCTAAGCGATTAATCCAACTTGTCACAATGCGTATCCGTTGCAAATTGATAAAGGTGTTGGCGGCGATGACGCAGACGTTCCCTTTGCTTGCCGTCAAACACGTTGTCACTTGGATGTTTTTGTTGTTTGGCGACAAGCGACAACGATTGGGACAGCGATGATTATCTTGCATGTCAAATATGTACAATGCTTGCGAAATACATACACATGTACTTATTTGTACCGTACAAAATACAGAGATATATTTTGATAGCTCTCACAGAGAATCGTTATTAATGTATCTGCAATTAGTTGGGCGCGCTGTAATTGTCAAAACCAAACTTGTTGCTGGTACGTTGCCAAATTTGTGTTGAACAAAATTATGAATTTTCATATAAACACATGCGATTTCACAGGCGGCATGCAACTGGTGGTTGTGACACTGCTCAATTGACGACAATCGACTAGAAGCATTGACATCAGAGCTAATTTCACTTGTACTTGCCTAATTTGTATTAATTTTCAATTCCAATTCATTCACTTTCGATTTAATTGATTTGGTATACGATAAAAAGCGGAAATAAAAATGTAAACAGAAAAAGGTAAACAAACCGAGAAGAAATGTGAAATTAAAAAATAGTGTGACCAGTTGGTCGGCGGTATGTCAGGTTTTCGATAGCAAACATCTGATAGGCAACAAGTCGATAAAAAGACTCTCTCTGCCGTCACGACAACAAATAAATGGTGCAAATGTTATGAAACCAGACCGGCATTTATTTATCCACCGTTTTGTTTACCTCTATTCCAATATTCCGTGGGTGTTTCTTTTAATTCATCGATTGTGCTGTTTGCTAGGAACTTTGTGGTGAAATGTTGTTAAATTCGTTTAGCTTCTGATTTTGGCAGCAGCTGGACGGTCGGTTTCTATGTCAGACGTGAACTTAGTTATAAAATCAAATTTATAGTGCGACAATCACGTTTTCAAAATAAAATTAATTACGCACAGAATTCGTGCTTTGCAAAAATCACAGTGTTTGATTAAAATTTTTATTAGATTGGATTGTTGAAAAATAATTGTTATATCGATATATCGATAGGCAGCTTACCACGATATATTTATGCTTGATAATATCGTTTTAGATATCGATGAATTGCATTGCAGACAAGCACTCATTGCGTACTTTCTACAAGTGCCGCTAGAGGGTGTAGCTTTGTGGGAATTGCCAACCTTACGTTAAAATTCAAAATTCAAACATTTCATTTATATGTACTTTTAGAATTTCAAAGAATGTCTAAGATTGGTCGTAGCCTTTACCGTCTCAAGGCGGACAAGACGCTGTTTATGTTGTGCGATGTTCAGGAAAAGTTTAAGCCGGCAATACCATTAATGGGAGCTGTCATTGAAAATGCAACAAAATTGGTAAATCTTGTAGAATGGAAATAAGCTTAAATTTTAAACGAAAATATCTGAATTGCAGCTAGAAGCTGGTAGGATTTTGAATATTCCACTGTTGGTCACAGAACAATATCCAGAGAAATTGGGGTCCACTGTATGCGAACTGGATGTGAATCATGCCTGTGCCGTGATACCAAAGACTCAGTTCAGCATGCTTATTCCTCCCGTTGAGGAAAAAATGAATGCTATTTTTGGGGGTAAACCAAAGACAGCTGTGCTATTTGGGATTGAGGTAAGTTACAGCATGTTAACACGTATAATCTATTAATTATTTTGATTTTTAGACACATGTTTGCGTAGAGCAAACGGCTTTTGACCTGATTAATAAAAGCATCAATGTTTGGCTTGTCGCTGATTGTTGTGCCTCGCGTCTCGATCAGGACAGAAATTTGGCTCTTGAGCGACTGAGGGATATTGGTTGTACAATTACCAGTACCGAGGCTGTAATGTTTAACCTGCTTAGCGATAAGAACCACAAGTCATTCAAGGACATAGCATCGCTGGTGAAGAAGGTGTCAGCCGACTTGAAGATTTGGCTGCCCACAACAGCTGCCAATAAAAAATGATAGCATTGAGCGGCATCTTTTGATGTCTTTTCCATTTGCTGTCCTACCATTAAGGTAGCATTTTTGTGTAGCTCATAGAAATTATGAAAGAAGTACCAGAAAAAAATAAAAACACGAATAGGGCCCGACTGTGCTCGGTGCTTGCGTGGCATCGTCATCTCATAAACATTTTGGCCAATGGACAGCTGAATGGAGCTTCACCTCTGCGGCGCCTTATATGCCATCTAGCTAGCTAGCACGCCAGCCAGGTTGGTTGGTATTGACGCCAATCCTGCTTGCTGGCAATTTATGCAAAAGTCTTGCTAAGATCGCCCCTTGTATGCTATGCCAGGGCAGTTAAATTTCATGATGCAATCGCAACAATCTCCGCGTGTTGTTTGCCTACGCGCCTCCGGCAGCCGCTAGGTGACGGTGACAATGTAGCAGGCGTCTGATTGACTCATAACAGGCCAAGATCACAATCTCATCTGCATGCCAGCCAGCCTCTCTTTCTTTCATTGCCTCTGGCTGCTTAACAATTTATTTGACTTAGCCCTGCCAGCTTTGCTGGTTCTCAGCCTGCTTTGCAAGTGAAACTGATGGCTATGGCATCTTGGCACGCGAATTTAGCAACAACATTCCAAAGATCTGGCCAATTATGCAGCAGCTCGCTTATCTAATCCCACTTGAGGTTTAAGCCCCATCCAATCATTCAGCGTGAGTGCAAATGCGTAAAGTGCGAACTGGGCCAACGGTAACATGCGTAAAAGTGGCCAACTTTGAGAGAGCTGCACTATTGGCCAGCTGACAGCTGCGGCTTATTTCGGTAAGTATCCGGGCCCAAAAACATCGAAACTGGTTTTTGTGCAAGCCTAGCGCGTTAATAAATTTAGGCTTTTTGCAAAACGATAAAAATGATAAATCTGTGAAATTTCCTCGACTGTGTGCAAATGAACAGACGATCAGGACTCAAATGGCATCGAACTTCATCTCAAGCGAATTTATGGGCTGGCTGCCTGTTGCCTGCCTTGCCACTTGTAGTTGCCACACGGCTGTGCCCATACATCAAATACTATATGTAAAAACCTTTAGATTCATTCACACCGATGGATCTATACCCTCTAGTTTAGGGTCTATATCAAAGAATTTTAACAGCAGCGAGTAATCATGTGTAATGCAGTTGAACATCCCTAAAAAGATTTTACTTCATTATATTCCAACTTCACTATAGGGTTTTCTTAGTTTGTTTACGAAATACAGGCAACTGAAAGTTTGTAGCGGTCCAATTTATTTATTTTTTCGTATTCTTATTTTAAGTGTTTGTTGTTTTTCAAACTCTAGTATCATTAAGAATTTTATTGGTATCGTAGAAAAAAAATTTACTGTATAAACATTCAATGAGAGAAGATCAAATATTAATTGTTTCAAACTTTTATTCGCTTAATTTAAATTATAATAAGTTAATTTGAAATTAACGTTTCGTATTGTGTTATTCAAAACAATTAAGTAATAATTATATCCCATTAAATTTATTCGATAGATGTTTACCAAGGAAAAGTTCTAATGTTGTTTCTAACAACTTGCCACAGCTTCTTGCATTTTCATTATCATAACTTATAGAGTTATGAAAGTGTCTATATCAAGCCTTATCAAGAACTTGTAATACCCTCGCTATGCATTGGGTGGTTGCATGTTCCGGCAGTTGACAAATGTGAGAATCTAATGCGGCGCTTCAAAGAGTTTATTTTGTTGCGCTTTGAGATGCATAATTTATGGAGATGTTGCCTCTCGCCGTTTGTCCAAATTAGCCAAAATTTGCCCAAGGGGCTTGAGTGTAGGGTCTGGGTAATGAGATAACGACAGTTGATGAAAGATTAGATGAAATGGGGATCACTTGCAGTTCCCACACTGAGCAGAGAAAGATGGAAGGAACGGGTAGAGACAGCGTCAGATCATCTGCATTCATTCAGTTATTTAGTCATTTAGACATTCACATGCAGCAATTAGTTCAATAATTTTATGCTAATTATGTACTTTGAAACGTTTGTTCTTAAGCACCGCCTGTTAAATGAAACTATGGCCGAGTCTAAGTCAAGGGGCGTGGTCAGTTGCCCATTTGGTTATTTGGCTAGCGGTCATAGGGAGTCGTGAGTCGAGTGTTCTCTAAATAAGTTATTTCCGCGTCACCTGTTAACCCACTAAAAGCAGACCATTGACCAGCAATTAGTGGTATTAGATGTGTATCTCGACTGGGAGTACTCCGAGTACCATCTAATTAACATATGAGTTATAGTATTAGTGCATGGGCTAGTTTCTTCTTGTTACTTGCCTTTGGGGCGTATGATGGGTGTGAGAATGTTTGCATATGCTGCAAACGGGTCTATACATATTATAATTAAGTTAAGAGAACTCGGTTCTCTGGGCCATGCTAATTGGTTGGTAGCAAGTCTATAAGTTCACTTGAACGATTAGCAAGGATGAGTGAATTTCTAAGATATGCGGTCAAAAATGCATATACCTATTTTATTATATTTCATTATTGTTAACAAATTATTATTATCATTTACACAAACTTCGAAATTAATACTAACTTAATTTTTAAATGTTTTTGATATCAGACACCAGAGTTTAAAAGAAGCGAGGGTATATTTTGTACATTATTATTTTATATAATAAAGTTATATCTGACTCATCTGATCAGTGTGAATATGGGAAGTATAGGGTAAATCCGTTTGCCTGTCTAGGACAAAGATCACAGTTTGTAGCTCTTATCTAAACTGACAACAAACTAGATCCAGATCAGCTGAGATATGAATAATGTTTACACCACAAGATTTCACTGCATCACCAAATTTTATCTTCACTTTTATCAACAGAACACAAAGATACATTGTGAAAGGCCGCTTGAAGCCAGAGAGCAGGCCAGTAGATTGTATACTAGTATGTATGTTTGCTATGCATGAACATATGTAACTAACTAATTTGCTTAAATGCGCATATTCGTACAATATAAATTTGTATTTTGGTTGCGACAAGTTGCCGTAAATGTGTCGACTTGCTGGCATACAAAACAAAATGTAAGAAAATAGAAGAAAAAGAGCTTAGAAAGATTTACAAATTTATGCTGAAAATTCGTTGGTGTAGTACAAGTATTTATATATGGGCAATTGGCCAAAATGTTGGCCAACTTGAACACATTTGCCTGCTATACCTGTGCGTCTTTCTTTCGTCTCTTGTCTCTATTTCGGCCTTCTGGTCTTTGTTGGACACATCAAAGTGACTTGAGTCCCATTTGACTTGCAGTTTATGCAGTTACAGTTGCCAAATTTGGTCAATTTCACTTGTTCAGTTCGAAATTTATGCCTTCTTTTGGTTATATGACTTTAGTGGTACGAATGGTGCAGTGATGCGGGCTCCTATGCTATGCAAATGTTAAATGAATACATTGTACGTTTACTTTCTACAACGATTTGCATATAAACAAGTGACATTTAACACAGGCCAGAATATAGTATGCCAAAATATTTAATATAGTTTCTACTTAATCTTCAATCTGATTGAAGCTTTCTTTGGCCCAACCTATCGGCTATTATCCACTTGCAAAAGGGAAATGTCAAATTTCTGCAAAAGAGGATGTTCAATCAAATCCGTTTGCTGTTTTGCCGACTGGCTCATTGCACCAATTTATCAGTTAAGTCAAAGCATTTTGTCACGATTTGCCATAAACACCTCTTGGTTGAAAGAAGAACTGGTTAAACGGTTTTCTCTCCAACGATTATTGTGATTATTATTAAATCGAAGTGATTTGTGCACAGGTCACAAAAGAAGCCGCCAACTCAACTTGACTTGCATTCAAAGTAAATAAATAGAAAGTGAACTTGTGTGGCAAGATTTTTTTACAGCAGGTCAATCGATGTTCCACTTCACCACCTCCCCTGTGATCCCCGCTCTCCACTGAAATACATAGATTCACTTTTCAGACAAACAAAAGGCAGTCGAGAATGTTAAAAAAGAAAAACGGGCTAATGATAATGTTGGAATTATCCCATTGCACTTGAAGCAGCAAACTCGACATAATGAAGGCCATTACCAAGTGGAGACTCTCTGTGAGATTCCAAGAGACTATCAGGTGGTTCTCTGCCAGAGTCTGCTCTAGTTTATGCTCCCACAATGGCTCTGCTGTCAAATGCAATCAATTAAGGTTAATTAGTAGCCACTTCCCAAATTACGACTTCAAATGGAACTACTAGAAGTTAAAGCTGGAGCCAAAGCTAAAGCTAAAGCGGGAGCTTCTCCTGAAGTACATAGTTGTATATTGGCAAAAAAAAAACAAAACATTTTTTTGCGGTTATAATTTGTGAAATTTGTGGGTCATTGCGCCCGGCTGACCACAGTTGTGGGCACACGCCGACGCCAACACTTTGTGGCCGTGATTAATGGCGTATGGTAGATGAATTTGGCACAGGTTTTGGAGCAGAAACCGGCAATTGTCGAAGCCTTACCCATAGAACATCTTGTATTCGATGCATGCCGCAAAACGCGGCATTGATTTTCACAAAAGTCATGTTGGCCATGAGCTTGTAGGCCTGTCAGGCCGCCTGACAAAACTGACAGCCAACATTGACAACTAAGACAGCGGAGCATGGACAATGGACAATGGACATTGGACAACGTCAGCATCAGTTGGACAACGGTAGCTTATGCTTGAGACAATCAAATATGGGAACGTAGTCTTGTTGTACCTGTGCCGTGACCTAATTCAGGCATTGTTTTTGTAGCCAAGTTCAAGAGGTCATGGGGCAGGCATTTAGCATATGGCATAAGATATATGTATATATGTATGTATACATCATTTATATACATATATTTGGCAAATGAAAAGTGAAACTTTTGGATGGCAGTCAATGGCCATGGAGAATGGCTTAAACATGTTTCCAAGATTGACCTCATTGAGTGTCTGTGCCCACGCTCAGCATATGAACGTATGAACGTTTGAATAAGTGATTGAGTGAGTGCATGAGTGAATGAATGAATGAATGATATCCTGCCAGAGCCACTCGCTGACTTTTGATTATCTGTCCGGGTGCTGAAACTAAGACTGAGACTGAGACTGAAACAGAGACTCAGGCCGGTTTCGCTGACACATTAAAGATGTTGACACGAAAGCGCAGCGAGAAAACTAAAATGGGAATTCTACGAAATGTGCAAGAAAAAAAAAATTTACAGTGAAATGCTGGAATCTTATGCTGATTGCCAGCCACAACAGCTGCCTGGGTAATTTGTGCCAAAAACCGAAAGAAAAAAGTGAAGGCGTCTCCAAGAGCATCTTTCCAGTCGATGGCAAACGGAGCAACAACAGCAGCAGCACTTTCATTAAAACTTTTTTCAGCCAATTCGAAATCATTAAATTGCGGCAAGAATGGCTCAAAGTTTTTGGCCATGCATCAAACTAACTGACTGCATTGCAAAGTAAAAAGTAAAGACAAAAACAAAGACAGCAAACAAAGCACTCAAAGCCAATACAAAAGTGGCTCATTTCTTTCTTCACATTGTCGATGACAGCTCAAAACTGGTTTTCTGCTTTTGATGGAAACTTCATTGAGCCAAAGTCAGTGTTGGAGCTGGAACCTGTGCCTCTGCCTGGACTAGGGCCAGGGTCTGACTCGAAAAGCTTTCCATCAAATGACGCGTTGCGGAGTGCTGCTCTTTATTTTAATTTGCGCACCTAAGTAAATGTCCGGCAAGTGCTAATGAGACATAACGACATAGCCGTCGCCAAGGCCAAGGCTCATTTATTATTATTTTTTAGCAAATAGCAACAGCTGCGGACTTCGACATGGACTTGGACTTTGGGTTGGGCAACGGCTGCTCTTTAAGCCTGCCCAGCATTTGGCATGCCAATATTTTCTAATATTCGCAATCATTTAACTTAATGTGAGCTCATTTATTTTGCGTGCCGCAAGATGTTCCAACAACAAGCCACTGGACTTGGACTTGGACTAGGAGTCGAAGTCGGAGTTGGCGTTGGAGTTGTTGCTTGATCAGCGCGCTCATCGCTGGGCAAACAAAGTAGAAACAACAGAAAAAATTACGTTCAATCCCACGATATTCGCTAATGAGCCTGGCCAACGCAATGGTGGGTGTGTCCATGGATCGCGTTGCCTTCGTGAGCCAACAACAAACAATTCAATTTTCATGGCCGCCAGGCGAGTCGACCAAAAGTATTTGCAATTTATTACCTAATGCAGGCAGCGTGCGTTAGATTGCACCACAGATTGCCAAGGACTGCCAAGTTCAATGTTGAATTTATGAAATGCCAGCAACAGTTGCAACTGACAGAGACTTGCATCCTACCTACAAATTTTACACCCTAAAGGCGCTTGCAATTTGTCACTCGATGAACCGAATAATACGGATTTTGTGGACTGTTTGACTGGGATTAAGTCTTATTGCGACTGACGCTAAAGACTGTGAGAACTGACACGTTTCGTTTCTCAAGAGGCATCATTAAGTGCTGTCTTCTTAAACCAAAAAAAAAAAAATAAGAAACACTTCTCTCAATGCCACTTGTTTTGACTTTTCAACCCGAAACTGGACATCCCAATGAAAATGAAACCAGCGTCGGCGTCGGCGTGAAAATGAAAATGTTAGCGAGAAAAAGAGAAAACGTTGCCAGAATTTACGCTTGTGTGGGGGGCAGCAACATTTGGGATCGTTTAAAGTGTGATGGCTGTCAGTCAGAGTGTCTTCTTTGGCATTTAGGGCTGCCAAAGCCTCAGTGGGTCAACTATTTGCAGCCACTGTGGCTGGCAGTGCACTTTCAGCTGAGCAAATACCAATTGTTGCAAAAAAAAAAAACAAAAACGAAAGACTTAAGACACAAACTCAACGCACTTGCCACAGAGAGTTGTTTTGTTGATTTTGGTGACTTCAAAGTTGCCGCCGGCAGAGCGTCATAGCCCACTTCTAACAACCAAAAATCAACATTAAATTATGGCAACAATATCAAAAGGAACACAAGAATAACATCCAATGGTCACCGACTTTTTTTCTAGTTACCCCACATAGCTCTCTGTCTCTCTTTCTCTCCCACTCGCTGATGGCATTCTGAGTGCGCGCACGCTGTGAAAGTCTAAAGATATGTTGGCTCAATGACAAGAAATTCTGGTCTTCATAATGAGGCTTATAAATGTTTTTATGGACGCAGCTCAGTCTGTCAGAATAACAAAAATAACTCGCAACAATAACAGCAGTAGCAGATACAACAGTGGCATGCCCCAACAATAACAACAACAACAACAACAGCAACAAGAACAACCTGCAATACAATTTGGCATGTGCACATTTATTAAAGCCATGCTGAGATTTATCAACTTTGCCATTTGTTATTGCGGTTGTTGGTTGTATGGCAAATTGGTTTTGTTAATTGCTCGATTTCATCTTTCATCTTCTTCATATTTTTGTTGTACTCTAATTCAACTCTAATGGAATTCGAGTGTCCCAACAATTATGCAGCTGCATATCAAAGATTTTCACTAATCTATTGAATCGATAGAGAAATTCAAATATTTATATACTTATGTTGTATATTTAATCTATGCAAGCTAATCTTTGTTGGCATTCCAATCTTTTGTCAAGTTAAGTTCTATGTGGTCACGTTTGTATTGTTTGAATGGTTGATTCCCAGGCATACAGTTAGTTTCCCTTCTGATGAGCACCTGACCACTTCTTCCGCATGTGTGAACACACATCAAAATGGCCAGATAATACGAGTTGATTTCCAGCAGCGATGGCTTCCTGGGTTATGACTTTTGCGGCTGTCAGCTGGCGATCAAACTGCTGCTGCTGCTGCTAACTGCAAACTAGCTTGCGAATAATGCCAAGAATTAGTTGTGGAAAAATTAACACCACCCAGCAACGGCATTGACCACAAGGCTGATTGTGGCAAGCGGCAAGTGGCAAATGGTAAGAGGTAAGAGGGAAGTGGGAAGTGGAAACTGAAAACAATTTACGCAAACCGTACGACGATCTACGAGTACTCGTATCTAGCTACATAGATGGACAACTCTTTGAGATTGACTTGGCTTGACTTGGTGGCTTGGTGGGCCAGCAGGTGGCCAGTGTTGGCCATTGCGATTCCAAGTGCATTGACTGCCTCAACAGCAACAACAGCATCACTGTAATCACAATTGGAATTGGACTCTCCTCCTCAGAGACTCTTTTATCTCTCTCTCTCTCTCTCTATCTCTGTCTTCTCTTCTTTTGCCACCACGCAGATTGATTTGTTTTGCAGTTCCGTTCTGAATGGTTTCTGTTCTACACTCTGAGGCTGCTGAATTGCAATTTACCATTTACCATTTATCATTTATCATTTACCATTTGGCATTTCTATGTTTACTGTTAGCTGCTGTAGCTCAACTCAAATTGATTTCTAATACGACTGCTGTCACCTTTGACACTTTATGTAACGGATTTATCTGCTCAACAGATTGGTTTTGATTTTTACAAATCTCATTGCTCGCTTTACTTTGCAACAGGTTGACTACAATATAAATTGTAGGATATTTCTTATTGATATTTACCTTAAGATTATCTCGATGAGGCATAACATAAATAACGTTTTTGAGTTTTTAGATTAACATATTTTAAATAATTTGTTTATGAATAATTTTAACTTTATTCATTAATATGAATGTATCTGTAATTTAAATGTTAACGTATTTGCTAATGTCCATTGCTTTGGTTGTTGTAAAATAAGAGGAACAAAAACAAACAAAAAACCAAATACAACATATAAAATAAATAAACTACAATTTCAATTTCTAGTTTCAAGTTTTGTCTTATTAAATAAAATATTTTAAGATTGCTTTAATTTAACTTTCTTCGCAATTAATTTCCTTTTATCACAACTATAAATATTAAACTTAAGCCAGTAAATAAATTAAATAAAAAGAAAAAACAACAACAAAAAATATTAAAAATTATAGATATATATCTAAACATTAAACATCATTGTATTTTAGGGAATGTTTCATAATCAAGACATCTACAATTTCGCTTTAACCAGTTTAACACTTAGTATTTGGAGTAGCCACAGAAAATGAAGCCAGGTGAATGGTGAAGTAAACAAAAAGAAGTTGCAATAGCCAAAGTCGGTACAATATCCAGTTGGTAGTATGTTGTGAGGAGGGCTTTGTCAATAGTTGAAGTAAGCGTTTACAGCTTCGTCACACGATTTGTTTTGAGTCGTTTGCCTTGGCCACACAGCTGCTTGAGGCAATCGGTCCAATCGACATGTAAGGCCCTTAAAAGTCATGTTGTTGCCTTTGGAACGAAATTGGGACTGAAACTAGGACTGGGACTTGGACTGGGACTGGGACTAGGACTACCACTGTATCTGTATCTGTTGGTGGTGCTGATGGTGGGTGTGGCAGGGCTGTAGACCGCACAACGCAAACGTTTTTGGCAATTATCAAGATCATGGTTGCCTCTTGTTGTTGACTCTTGTCTGCGATAGTCGTCGTCGTTCGTTAGACGTTTGCGTAGGCTTCGGCTTCAGCCACGGGCACGCCCTTGCCACGGACTTTGTTTAAGCCACTAAGCACCACTAACCAATACATTGCTAACTTGTGGGCCTTATCGTGTGGCCATTAGTGTGAAATCGTTAAAGTTTTAAATGCCACCACGTTTTGTATCTGTTTTGTGTCTACTGTTGTTCTAGTTCTCGACAGTGCAAATATCGTATTCGTACCAATTAAATTGGCTAAAACAAACTGGCAGTCAGTGCCGAAGTACATCTACCTTAATCACATTTCCAAATGGATTTTCTATTTGGTTTGTTTTTGTTTTTTGTTTTTTTTTTCGCTATGCTTCAACACGCTGTGTTGTACGATTAATTAGGCAATTAGATAGCGAGAGAGGGAGAGAAGTATGTATGAGGCGGTAAGGAGATGAGTGTCTTATAAATCAACAAAATTATAAAACAATCGAAATGCCTATTGGCCATAAAAAATAATTGTATGGCCATAAAGAATGGACGTTTGGAGCGCGTCAATAGCAAACTGGCAACAATATTGCCAGCAACATGTTTAGGCCAATTTGCTCGGACTGCCAATGCCTGTCAACGGCTGCTGTCGGCCCTTAGCATTGGCAGTGGCAGTAACACTGGTAGTGGCAGTGGCAGTGGTAGCACTGTCTCTGACATTGGCAGTTGGCAATTACATGCAGCTCACGTGCTGTCAAAGTTGAAAGATGACAAATCAACTTGACAGCAAGACAGCGCGCCAATTTGCATGGCAAAATGGCCAAGACGAGAGAGATTCAACCGAATGATGGCAAATGCAAAACAAGAGCATTGCTCCCACAGATCTATACTTACTTGTGGCATTCAGAGTGGTGCAACGATAGAGTGGTGCATCCATGGTGTGGTGCTGACGCCTGGCATTGTGTAATAATTGGCAGTTCGTGGAAAGCTTGATTTTGATAGCGATTAATTGGCTCGCTTGTTGAGGCCTCTCTTCTTGTTGTTGGGAATGCAGCTAAGTAAGTTGCCAGTTGCTCCCCATCAATTAGCATATTCGCTAATGGCAATTCCACTCATTTCATTTCTAACTCGCATCATTAGTGCCCACTTCTTATCTGCCTCTCTTTCTGTCTCCTTCTCTAGACTGCATATTTAGTAATTGCAATTTGATGGTTCAATCATAGTTAAATATTATGACGACAATATAAAAGTGAATTGAAATGGGCCACCGCAGCGATTGCCACTAGCTTCTGCTCCTACTACTAGTTACGGGTATCGTCGTAGTAGTATCGTCGACAGCTTCCGTCAATTATATGGCCGATCGTAAGTCCTCAATTGATGGAGGCGACTCAGCAGGAGTAGCCTCACCCGCTGAGCTCCATCAAATGTAGCAACTTTTGCTACTAGTTAGTACGTGGGCCCTCTGCATATTTTATCGCTATTATGAAAAATTTATTTTGTGTATCGTTTGCGGCAAATTGAAATTGCCAACTGTGTTGGGTTCCATAACCCCAAGTTGCAGCAATGACAATTGCAATTGCAACTGCAGCAAGTACAGTTTTGCTTTTTGTATTCGCTTTAAACAAGTTCATTTGTTGCGATTACTTTTCTGGTTCGTATTCTGATTTCTTATTGGTAAGAAACTGAATTTCTTTTTTATTTCTTTTCACATTATAAATAGTAGTTCACATCCCATTCTTTGCCAAATACTTTCTTGTTGGGTTGCTATACCCTGTGTCCATTGAATATGTTCGAGCTAGGGTATAATAACTTTTGTGTTATTGTTTGTCAAAAGCTAATGATACTAAATTTGGTGTTTGTGTTCATCTTTACAAGACGAAGAATATGTTTTAATTCAATATTGATTAAGAACATAACTTTATTCTACACAGAATTTTTATCATGATCTACATATAGTAAGCACACAATTTATTCAAGAAAATATTCCTTCGTAACGTATTTGTTAAAGCGTATGTATGTATTTTAGGGTATCAAGAATAATCTACGTGTTGACTATAGGGTATCTCATAGTCAAACACACTCAACTGGAGCATAGTTCTTACTTGTTACATATACTTTATATATATGTAACTGGTGCCTTTTACCGGACTCTGTTTGTCTGACTGTCTGAGACAGTCTGGATGTCGGTTTGTTTCTTTAGGCTGTTGTTCACACGACTTTCATGTTAACAACTCGCTTTTCTAACAGTAAAAATCAATAAGTACCTGCAGTTTATTACGTAGCCGGCAACTGAACTAAATAACTTTGCCACAGAACATGCAGTAATCATCATTTAGTATTACAGGCTCTTGTTACTTAGCGGCTTCTTCTTCTACAACACATAACAAGCCATTTGGCATTAATTTTTGCCCATATGCAATGCCGTCTAATACACCAGGGACTCACTGTCTGTCTCTCTGACTGAGCAAATATGTCGCATTACAACAGCAACAACAATAACCAGAGGAGAAGGAGGATAGGATAGAGTAGAAGAAGCACGACAACTTTAGCAAATTAGTGACATAACTTTGGCTCTGAACACGACTCGAACGAGAAGCAAGCTGGGAGGCCACTAGAGAAAAAAAACCAAAAAAATATTACAAAAACAAAATTTATATAAAATGCACTAATTTTGTAATATAAAAAAATAATAATAACATTGCTCGTGCGCTCTCATATTTGTCTGACCTTTGGCAGAGGCACCTTTCACCAGGCACAGCAGCAAATACAACAAGAAGATCAAAATCGTACGTTATGTAAGCGTTGCCTAGAACCTTTTTTCGGGGTTAAATGCCCATTACAAACAATTTTGTAATGACCAGTTAAATAACAGGGCTGAAATTTGTTTTCAAATTATTTAAGTCGAGCAAAGCGGCCACAGTGGTTGCCATGGTTGTTGTGCCTGCTGTGGTTGCATTGCCAATTTACCCAAATTAAAGTAACATAATGCAAGACGTGTGGGTGGCTCGGGGTCAGTGCAGCACCACCCGCACGCTTCACTCATAGCCCCACTCATAGCCACTGCAATCGTCAGCCTTCTTGGAGCCCCCGTTGGGAGTACAGGTAAAGCAGTTGATCTGATTTTGAAAATTGCTTAAATTGAGCCGTTCTTGAAATAACGAAATACCGAAATGACGAAAAGACGAAGCGAAGATACATGAGACAAACTCAAGTGACGGCACTTTTGGGCTAACATGGGAATTTGTCCAAAAGTGCATGCATCCGGCTCGTGTGCTTGTGGGCGGGCCAAGTAATTGTGAGCTATGCATTTACCGTTGAGTTCTTATGAATTTCGTATCGCTTTACGTCCCATAGAAGTGCATAATTGTCGAAATGATGAGACAGACAAGCGTCAATCAACGCGACACAAATCAAATTGAGAAGTGAAAGAAACGATGATCAAAGTCGATAGAAAAAGTGAAAAAAGGCAAAAGTAAAAGGTAACAACTGTCAAATAAGTCGAGATATGAAATAGTCGGAAAGCATAGACATCAAATTGTTAAAGTAGTATTTATAAATGTATGCATCACATTTGGCATCCTGGAAAAAATTGAGAGCAAAACTAGAAAGCGTATGAAAATATCCCTCAAAGTTACATTGGAGCAAACTCGACTGTGTTTTAAATGTAGAATGTATTTATAGATCAAACAATGATCAAAATATCATTCGGTACGAAAACCGTTTTAATTTTGACAAAGTTATGCAAGTTTGAAGTCTGGTAACTATTTGGACTGGCAACTTTTACAAGTAATATTTTTTTGTCACTTTTGACATGATTTTTTACAAAATATAATATTGCTTCGGTAGGGTTCGGCAGTTAGATACTCTGTACCACGACTATCACACATATTCTTTAAATGCTGTCAAATTTGGTATATAGTCTAACACAGCGCTTACGTATGCACACACACACACACAACAAATATACTTAAGTTAACCGTTAACTAAACTAAAGCATAACTTTGAGCTGTCAGGTTTACCAAACTTCTACTCAATCTCAACTTCAAAGTCCACAAAAATGAATGAATGATTGCACTTAATCATTTAAATAGCACACAGAAGTCCACATTTCAAATAGAAGCAGCAACAACAGAAACAAAGGAAGCAAAACTATCAATATGCTCGTGGCTTTCTAGTTACATACTTGCATATTTCACACTTGACATGTACTCGAGGGGTTTCATACCATATCTTAACAAACAGTTCATACTATAAGATTGTTGACATGCGCCAGAAGTACATTCACTTCTTACTTTTAAGAAGGCAGCTCAAAACGGGAGCTAACTAAATACTTGAGCTCTTAATTAAGCACCTATGTCAGGTTTTTTTTTTTTTTTGGCATGAAACCAAACGTAAGGCAAGTTTGTTGCCTAAGTCTTTTGATTTTTGACTGCACCTCCAAGTGGGTCAGTTGGGAAATTTTCTAGTGGCAGACTCAAAGCCGGACCACATGTATACATGCATAAATAAATATCATATACACAAATTCGAATTTGGCCATGGCCAAGTCCTGGACTTGGACTTGAACTGACTGCTTATGATATTCCAGTTGGACCGCATGTTGCAATGCAAATAGAAATAAATTTTCCCGCTGTTTGCTTTGGCAAGCGAACAATTTAAAATTCGCACACATGCTGTGCCAGCCAGAAGGCACAAGGTTAGCCGATGCCAACGAAAATGAAAATAAATGCACTTTAAGAAGAGACTCCTGTCATCGGTCAACAGCGGCCCCAGTTGCTTGATATGCCAACCACAACAACCACAACAACGACAACTACAACAGCAGCAACAACAACTTACAACAAGTCAAGCAGTCAAAGTAGCAACAGTTGCCATTGGCCCGTTGTAACTACACGAGTTTGTTGCTTGTTTTTACTTTCAAAACACATTGCAGCGGTCACTTTGTTTGGCTTTAAGCTTAAGTTAAAGTTTCAGTATCAACTTTATTTCGCTTATTGCTGCAATTTCACGGACATGCGAAAATCATTAGCTGAAATCATTAGGGTCAATCAAGTTCGTGACAAAGTTTTGCGTAAGCTCTTTTCAAGTGAAATGTGACGCGAACTCTCAATATGTGAGAAATGCTTAAAGAGGGGAAATTTTAAACTGTCATTGAATCAAGATTTCGAAATGAAAGCGAATCATTTCAATGGCAGCATATTAGCATAGGTTCAATCACACTTAAAGATATAATCCATATTAACTAGAAGACTGTCATTTACAGCTCAAGTTGTAGGCCTTTTACTTTTCATTTGTGTACTATGCAAATTGAGGTGAATCAGCAGGTTTACTTATGGCTCAAAAGACCCCAACAAAGCCCCAACATGTGTTACCATCAAAATGATGACGAATTTCTCTTTTTACGAGCATGTTCTTAATGCTCGCACGGCTTGGGCATTCTTTTTTTTACTTAATGTGCGTGTTTTATCACAGTGTCTTTATTGTTTCAAGGTTATTTTGGGTGTCTTCTCTCCAAACACAACACACAAACACACACACACGCACATTTTGTACATGATGTGACACTTTCATTTCGAAAGCCGCCTTCAACAAATGACTCGGTTTCCTATCTGTTTATTGCCTTTGGTCTTTAATCTGATGCGTAGGTTCGGTAGCTATTTTCTGTCCTTTCACTTTCGAAAAAAACACCGAATTCAATACCTAACGGCAAATACAGAGATAAGCATTTTGATTATTCTATTATTAAACATAAAAATTAATCAAAAAACAATAAGTTCCATAGGAACAATAGGGAATGTCGCAGGCGTTAATCGAATTCATTGTATTATTCACTATTCTCATTTAAATTTCTCTCGAGAACTATGAAGCTTATCAGCTATTTAGCTACCTGAGGAGCTTAATGGGCTGTCTGAAGTAGGCGTTGTATTCGACTCTCAACGTTTTACAAATTAATCAACACATAAACAAGACTGTCGGCTATTTGGCCGTTGGCTGTCGACAGGTCTGAGCTTGGGGTCTCACTCAGGTAGATCAAATCGCACCTGAGCTGGCCTTTGTGCCAGTTAGAAGAGCACGCCGAAGAGCATATATGAGGTTGTCTAATGGGCTTTTTATTGGGTCACCAGGCGACGCAATTCACACAAAACTCCCACTCTGGACGCCAGACACCTGCTGCAGACCCAAATTTCATTAATAGCTTTTTAACGTTGCGAATCGTGAGCCATGCCACAAATGCACAGGGCAAAGTTGAAAGTGTTACAGAGTCAAAAGGCTGATTTAGGTTTGGTAATAAGTATTAAATTTAAAAGCTTTTAAATGTTTAAATGTTTCTAGTAAAGTTGTTCCTTTAAATATATATGTATAATATACATTGTATATGCATTATTTTTTGTTAGATTAGAGTATCTTAGACTTCAATATATTTAAGACAGCTTACACTTGATGAAGAGCAGTTTAGAGACATTCATTACAAAGACTGCTGTAGAAATGGAATTAGTTGCAACATGCGGCAGTTACAGATTCAAGTTAAGATTCTGGATCACTGTCTGCTAAGCAATTAAAAGATACACACTCTTAACGATGGCCATTTTAAGTTTAATTAAAACTCCTCATATGGTTTGAGTCAATAATTAACGATAGAATAAATCAATCTGATTTCTGCATTAACTTGTAATAAAACTATAATAATATCTCGATGACAGTTACAGTTGTGAGTTGAGTTTATAAAAATCAAGTGCCTCTTCTAGTCAATCTTAATCAACAATATACTTTAATTGCCTCTTTAGCATTTCACTTTCATTGCACCTAGCTCAACAAGCTCAACCATTTGACCTGAGCTAAAGGTAGCCCTAATGATGGCATCCAAATGAGCATACAGGTCGCTCATTGAACTCATCCATTAAAGTCATTTATTCGACCGCTAAGCATACGGGAAAAACTCTCACTTTTAAATACGAATATTTATGAAAATATTTACAACTCTTACTTCAATTATATGTTTAAGTTTTCGGCTAGAAAATTGATCTGTCTCTGTAGAAAATTCTCATAATTCTTTGGGTGAATGTTAAAAGTGTAAACGTGTCCGAGACGGTAACTAAATGAAGACATTTACGAGTCGGTCAGATGCGAATCAATAATGAAATGGCCATGCAAAATTCTAGACACAACAAACGGTTTAAAGCCGCCCCGGGGAATGCCTCTGAACGGCGTAACGGTAAATCCGACCAAAACCCAGACAATAGACCCGAAATCCGCAACTCAAGCTCAGACTTTAGGCTTTTGAACGGGTTGAGCTCATGACTGCAGATACTCGACTTTAGATTAGAATGAATCATTTCCAAGCATCCTAATTGAGTTGACTGCTCGGCTGGCAGTTGGCAGCTGGCAGCGGAAAGGCCAAAATATTAGCAGCCGCCTTGTCGAGGTGTGAGACTATTTAGCCAACTTTAGCCCAGACTCGAGACTGAGTCCAAGTCTGAATCTGAGGCCAAGTAGCGTCGATTAGTCGGAGTAGTTGATGCTGCAAACAAAACTGGACGGAGAAGGGGCCAAGACGGGACGATGACAAAGGGCCATTTATCAAGTAGAAGAACTGCTCGTGTCTCGTCTCTAGGCAAGTTAACCGTTCCTTGACTTAGTAGCAGACTAACAGACTGACTGACTGACTAACTAACGGAGTGGAAGGCTTCCCAACTCCTCCACTTTAATTACTCATTTAATGCTGGAGAGCTGATCTCACACTCAAACTTCTATTAAAAGTCTGTCCCGCTCCTCAACCTCAACTTCAGCTTCAGTCTCAGAGTCACATAGTGGGAGAAATGTAGTTCTCTGGGTCAATGCGAACACCTTAACTAATCAAAGACATGGCGAGAGAAGCACGCGCCCCACTGTTCCCCACTGTGTCAGTACCTCAGTCCCTCAATTCCTCAGTCCATCAGTTAGGCATTGTCAATAAATACAATTTTTCGCTTTTGCTGTGGCAGCTTTCACAACACAAGTACGAACAAGTTGCAAGTGTTGTACGCACTGAAGAAGCTGAGGAGTAATAAAGAATCTTCTTATTGGCAGTCGAAATGAAAGCCGAAGAATCGCAAAGAATTTTATGGCTTGAAGAGATTATGAACTGAGAACTGCGCTAAATGAATTCGATTTGTTTGCTACAGAGTTTACAAATGAAATGTTTCCAATAGGCGAGTGACAACTTGAAGAATCGATAGGAGGAGATACTCGTACATACATATGTTTATTTTATTTGCCAGGAGAAGATCTTCTCTGTTGAGGTTGAACCTCACGTTCTGGGTACCATAAAACACAATGGAGCGTTACGAGCTGAGCTAAGAGATGTTCTATTGTTCAATGACCATGGCTGGCAAAACTAGAAATTTCGGCAGCTTTTATGTTTATGCATGAATTCCAACATGAAAATGCAACAAGGAAGAAAAGTCGGTGCCCATAAATCAAATTGGCCAAAATGCTCCTAGATCCAGCACGCAGTCATGGCCAACTGATTGAGCTGTCGCGTATTTGGGTGAGATCGCCCAATGTCTAAATGTCCCCATCTCTAGATGCAGCTCCAACTGCATCTTCAACTTCATCTGTAGACTCAAACCTAGTTTTAGTCTGCCATTGGGTTTTGTCATTTGAATTTCGTGCCTGTTTTTGGCTTTCTGGCAAAACCTAGCCAAACCGTTTTGGAGTCAAATCTTCTCTTTTGGCCAAAAATTGAAATGGAAAATTTCCATAGTATCCCTGAGCTCTGTCACCTTGTTATCCTATAAGGCCCTCGATGACTTCCTTATTAACAGATGTTTTGTCATATTTAGAGGCGTAGCCCGCCCAGAGATTTCATTCCGCATATCTTTTGGCAAGTAGGTCAATTTTCAGATTGGGAAAGCCACAACAACAAGAAAAGTGCATCAGCAAATGTTAACGGAAGCGTACAAGTTGCCAGCGGTTGGTTATTCATATTTTATTAATGGTCTTTAATCCGAGTATTAGAGGATATCGCCCAATGGCCAAATCTGAAATCAGAAATTTGAAATGATTTCCATGTAAGGCTTGCTTCGGGAACAGGGAGTTCAGTTCTTATTCTATTACAAATTTTATTACACTTAAGTGTAGTGAATAAAGCGGAATGTGTGCCATGGCATGGTTGTTGCAACGTCGCGTTGTTCCAACCATGTCTTGAGCCATGTCTAATCCCTGGCGGGCGCTTTCTTTGATGCTCGAAAAACCCAACGAATGCTCCTCCTCAAGCTGATGTAATGTTTACCCGATCTGGTCACGTTGCACGTAACCGCAGCGCCTTTTATTTAACGTGCGGTAATTGCATTAATGAAAACTTAATATCGTAAATTATATTGAACAAATTGAGCTGCGTACAATGAAAGCGAAATTGTTTGATTTGTTGCGATTGCGAGAGAGGGCTTCAAATTGAGCCCGGTCCAACTGAGTTTTAATCAGTTCAAAGAAAACAGACCTATATCACCTTCCCACCATTGAAAATGTCAAAGGTAAAGCCATAGATTGAAATTGTATTACACATTCCATTTTTCATTTGCGGATGCATCTTTCAGTTTGTTTAACTTCAATCTACATTCATTTGTTACTCCTACCTAGTTCAGATTAATTGCCATAAAACCATAGCATTCTTAAGTTCAGGTTTTTAAGTATTTGAGATTTATTTAGCTCGTCATGGGGGGTTTTATTCTTATGACTTTTAGCTTGGAAGAATTTCAGTTATTTTCCTTAATGAATTATACACTTTATTCTTGAGCAGCCATAAGCTTCCTCCCACAAAAACTCATTTGCTTTAACAGGCTTCAATTTAGACTACATACTAAAAAATAAAAAAATAATGACGCAAGCTATCTTTGGCTTGCCAAAGATTGTATACTCTTTCAGAGACCTGCATTCAAATTTCGACTTATAACAGGTTTATGATGTAGTAGTCCGATTTTATCCAAATTCGTTCAGATTCTATATAACTCAGTCAGACCCACAATGTGTGTTTGGTTATGATATCTAAAAAAAAAACAAAATACTTTTTCATACTAAAGGTTGTACTTTTTAGCCAAACTTTAATATGGCAGCTATGTGATATAGTAGTCCGATCTTAACCAAATTTGGTCAGACGGACAGGGCTATATCGTCCTGATCAAGAATATATTTACACATTTCGTGACAAAACTATAATACCTTTTGCAAGGGTATACAAATAAAAGCTGAATAAAAAGCAGAGATGCAGGCAAAGACTATTTCGTAAAACGAGAGCAGAAAGACTGATTGCACCTTCTTCCTTATGAGCCATCTAGCAAAACATTAAAAATAACTGCGCATTTTCATTTTATGACAACAAACCAAATGCCAAGTACTTTAACTGCCAGCGGATGTAACGCGGTATGCGTCCAGGAATCATTGAGCTGAAAACCAGACTTGGATTTTTCCACAATTAAAATCAAGCAGTGCTCCAACTTTAGAATCACTTGCGAAAGGATATAGTGTGGAGTATGCATTGGGCAGGAAATAATATATTCAGCTTGGCGCAGTTATAATACCCTGTAACTAATTCGGTTCCTGTTTCAAAAGATGATAAGATTATTTTAATTAAGCTTTTTACTAATATAACTATAAAATATCAATAACATTCAATGAATACTTTATAAATATTTGCAGAATGGGAAATATCGGCTTAGAACATAATCCTCCCGTTTCTTAGTCATTTTAATTGCTACAGGATACATAATTGATTTGCATTGCAACGGAAACTCAAATTTTAGTGTAACTGCCCATAAGACCAAGAATGAGCATTGTAAAAATAATAATAAAATAGAAAATAAATTAACTATGTCTATCCAAATCTACTTGTGTGCATATTAATAATCATGCATTGAAAGCTGCTGAAAGGCAACGGAGCATTGGCTTGTCTTCAAATTGGAATTGGAATTGGAATGCTGCGGGTCGAGCTGGGCTTTGGCCAAGTGAGAGTGAGAGTTGCCTCTGGCTGTGGCAGATGAATCGATTTGAATCAACAAATAACACAAATAACAAACAAATGATTTATGTGCATATAAGTTGTGCATTGAAAGAATCATGTGAAAATTTGTGAAAAGCCGCCTGCTAAACTGACAAAGTGCACTCGAGTTTCGAGTCTCGAGATCTCTTCACTTTCATTGGCCACTCTGTGAACAGTTCGTGTGTGAGAAAGTATTTTTTTTTTTTTTTTGATTTGGTAGAGACGCAGGTTCAATTTCTTTAGATGGGTTCGGCAGCTGATCAATTTATGCCTCCTGTGCAATTACCAATTGCCCATTCTGACCTACATTAATCTGCAAATCGCTGTGCTCTGGGCCAAAGCGGAAATTAACTGAGTCAAAGAAACGATAGCTAGAATAAAAAACCACCAACTCAACTTAACCCAACTGAAAGCACTGAAAAAAATGACTAACTTCTAGAGCTAAGATATATGACCAAATTACTAAAACTAAGAATATAATAAAAAGAAATATATATATATAAAATAAAAAGTTCTTACATTCTTAGAAAAGTATTCAAATGTAAATGTGTTCATTAATTTATTAATTTTACAAAATAAGATAATTATTTTTAAGACATTAAGAAGCTTAAACTCATTTTTAGAATTGTGCTCTTGAATATTCTGTGAGTATTGTTCCCTACAATTCTCAACTGGTTCTGGCGGCACAAAGGTTAGTCATCAGAATCGATACTGATGATGATATGTTTTGAAACAGTTATAATTAGTTATACTACTTGCATTAAGTTTTTGTTTGTTGATATATTTTTCATATCGACAATTATAAAATTTAATTGTACCACTCTTGTTAACTTGTAACTTTTCTTTCTATAAATAAAAATATATATTCTTAAGAAATTAAAAAAATTTAATCTTTCACTTAGATTTTTGGTCTTGCAAATACAAGAGCTATTTATCTAAATAGATACGATCAATATGTGTTTTCTAATTTTTTGACCAAAATACTTGGTTTTAAGATCAGAATCTTAATATTAGAACCTTTCATTTTATCAGTGTAGTTGCTGATGATGTTTGCCGCGCACGCGCCACCGAGTCGACTTCATAACTCACAACGGTGGTATCGATTTTGTTACATATTATTTATTGTGTCGGCAGCGGTGGCTGTGGTGGTTGTGGTGGTGTATACAGTGGTTACTGTGGTTCCTCTGACGTAGCCCGTGGGCGGTTAACGGCACTTGTGTGCTGCATATTTTGCGCCAAGTGGAAGTCGATGTCGATGCCACGATGTTGCCAATGTTTTTTGCGAAACAAGAGTCGTGTGTTGAACTTGAATACTTGCAGCAGCAGCATCAGCAGCAGCTAATGTCAGAAGAGGGAGTGGGTGTAAATGGCTGAGAACTGGTAGTTGGTAGTTGATACTCAACGTTGTTGGTAGCAAAAATTATGTAAAACTTTTCAGTCTAGACAAGTGGGTGGCTCTGAAAATTGGTGGGCGAAGTTACACAAGTGCAGCCTGCAATCTGCCTCAATACATTAATCAAAATGCTTACAAACTATTTGATTTAAGCATGGCTTTAAAGCACAACAAATGTCACATTACGGACTCAACTCATCGACCATTTGGTATTTATCGATTTACGGCTTACATTTTATGTTTATTACAGATAAGTATAAGTTTTAAAAGCCCTAGGCGAGAATAAAGACCAAAAATCATCAAAAATGTATTTATTTTATAATAGTTAAGCTCACTGAAAAGCGGCTTAAGTTGACAGACGTTTGTCTGGCCTGGAGGTCAATTCTAGCACCCGTTCTCATGTGACATTTGTAAACAAGTTAATGACATGGCCCTATCAACGTCGCACATTTAAGAGCCTGTAAGAATAGGACTGGTTTGTAAGAAAAACTGAAAGTTTTAATTGAAAGTTGGCTAGAAAGTTGGGGTCCAAGTGCGTTAAGGCCTATTAGTGGGCCATTCTTATTATAATAGCGTGTGGATTAAAGAGGTCTAGTCTGTCTCTCACACAGTAGCATACAGGCATGAATATATCGTGTGACGATCTGTTTTGACCATTAGCTCTAACGGTTATCAGCTTATTAACTTGAATGGGTTTCGTATTAAATTTATTCATTTATTCTATTCACTCAGCGAGTGAGTAACAATATTTTTCTTTTACCTGCTTAAATTATCACATTATCCAAACATATTTGTTTTGTTATTCTGTTTTTGTTTTTTTTTCTTAAGATCTCCCAGGGGGCCTTAATTATGATAATTATGTGTACTGTTTAAGACTCATTAAGTTCTTAAGAAGCACATAATTTATGAATTAATTTTGCAAATAATGTGATTTTGGTAATTGCTCAGCCGTTGACCTTTTATTAAGGCCAGTTAAAGTTCAATTAGATAGCTTTGATCAGCTAACGCGTATTTAATTGGACTTTAAGCCTTGATTTTCTGTCCATTAGAAGCTCTTTCCACACTTAGAGAAAAACTTTCTCCATGACTCTGAAATCCTTTCAGGGTTTGGTCAGTTGCCCTTTTAATAGCTGTTGAACTCAATTGAAATTCTATTTTTCGATTTCACTAATGACCATTTAAAAGGCAAATTGATTTTTGATGCATTGAAGGTGTGAATTTGGCTAATAGGATTCAAGCAGCTTATGAAGGTATATTTAATGGTTAGATGGATAGTTAGTTGCTTTGGCTTAGTTAGTTACTCAAACATAACTGGCACACTAGGCTAAAGCAACGGCATCTGCCTTAAAACGACTTTGTCCGCGATTTGCAGGCAGGCAAACGAACTAGGGGCAAGTAAGTTGAATTCGCATCGAATACTTATACTCATACTCATACTCATACTCATACTCATAGTACTATGTAGGTAAACAAGCGTACATCCATTTGCTCAATAACTCATTTAAAAGCGACGTATACCTGGGCCAATAATGAACAAATAAAAGCCGAAATCTGCCGGCGCATCGAACAATGCAAGCATAAAATGCCAATGAGCCAGAAGAGAGAAGAAGCCAAGAAACTAAGAAGCCAAGAAGCTGGCCTGGCCTAGGTTTAGGCTGGCTTTTGGCTAGCGGATTCAGATGGATTGTGCACATGTGTTGGCTTTGGCCAATTGACCGCATTTGTGCCCAAAACAAAAAAAAATAACGAAAAACTAAAAACTAAAAAAAAAACAATGCAGGAAAAAGCGAAAAGGATGTCAGTCATAAGCGAAGATACATTGCCTCGACTTGTAGGAGTAGTAGGTAGGTACGAGTAATATGATATGGCCAAGATACTGCCCCAAAGCATAAATCACATGCTCAAACCAGTCAAGACAGTCGAGATCGAGAAGAGGCAGAAGAGTTATGCACGTCCAAATGAAAATGTCCGTAGATTGCATGCCAAATTGAAAAGTTGATTATGTCGATTTACATAGGAGTACAATTCAATTGAGTTGCCAACCACATGACCATGCGCCCTTAACCCACTTCCCTATATAAAAACAGAACTCTCCTCTGTACAGATATATACTTATATAAATCTTGACTCTACATTTATTTATGACGATTCGTTTGGTTCGCATGCATGACACCCACAAATAATGTTCAGAACGACAGGCAGCTCGTGCTTTAAATGATGTTGTTCCCTCTTGGCGACAAAACAGGCTAAGACCCTACCGCTCAAGATTTGGCATTTCTTGCATAAATTTCGGGCAAAATGCTATCAAAAGTGTGCATCTTACGCCAGTTGTAAATGGTTTGTTGCAGTTGCGAGTTACGAGCTCACGGTTCACCCACGTAAGAACTATGGCTAATCTAAGTTGAGGTTCAACAGCAGCAGCAGCAGCTTCTCCTTCTCCTCATCATCCTCCATCTCAATCCTGTCTCTTGTCTATTTAAACTTTTACATGTCGCTGACAAAATGCTCAACAATGAAGACAACAGCAATAAAAACAGCTAAAGCAACGGGAAGACAACTGTCTGTCTCTTTGTCTGTCTGTCTGTCTAGTTTTCAGGAATTGTGCCAGTAGTGTAAGAGATGTTGCCTGCCTCTAAAATCTGTTAGCCAGGCTGGGACAGGGGCATTTCTAACAGGAGCAGCAGGATCAAGTCTTGTTAGTGCTCTCCATCATTTGTTGCATGTTGTTCCCTGTTCTGTTCCCTGTTGCTGTTGCTGTTTAGACGATGTCAGCGCTGATAGGCGACGCTTGCCGGGATCGGGATCGGGATGGTGTACTTTGGGTCATGCAGCGTCGGCGGTATTGACATTGTGTAGCCAGCTCCCAACGGGGCACAAAGTTCACGACACTCTGTCTGTCTCTCTCTGTCTCGCTGTCTCTGTCACAGATTGTTGTAAATTGTGCTTGTATGATGTTTTTCTCTACAAGAGAAGATGCAAGATTAGCAAATTTGTGTGTAAGTTGATTGTGAGCATTCTCGGTGTACACATCATTAATCTTGGAGTAAACCTTTCGTTTATTTAATTGTTACTTATTCATAGATTTACAGCTATGCTGCGTTGTGCATACGCCCCGTTTCCCATTCAACTTATTCACATCGACACAGTTTCAATTTCAGAGAGCACAGCAAATGATTTGACTTCATTTATCATAAATCATTAGGCAGCTAATTAAAATGTATGCAAAAAGAAAAGCAAAAGTTCTTTCACTGACTGTGACTATGGGTCAAAGCAATTTGAGCTGCACAAATTTTATGGTTATTTGCTTAGATCTTGACAAGTCACGTGGAGAGCATCAACTCTATGCGTGAACTGGAATTTCAAGCAGCTGCGAAATCACAACCTGATGAAAGCCTCGGGTCGAAAGTTTGCAGAAAAACAAATGACATTGTGGGGTGTTAATGATACTCAGTCACAGCTCGTGCCTCTCTCACAATCTTCTACATTTTCAATAATTATGTGCTATTAGTGTTTTCACTTTTAAGCAGAGATTTGTATTGATCGCATTTATTTCTAATAAAGCGGAATTCTTTAAGATTTGCTAAACTTTCAGTTATGGTAATATTACAGTTGAAGACTGAATAGTTGACCAATATTTAAAATGATGCATTGTCAATGCTGACGTTGTGAATTCATCATCTGTTGACTTTGTGGTCAAAATCGTGACGAGAATGTGCCAAATGGGAACATCAGTGGCAAAGTGACAAGGATGCAGCCTCTGTCCCAGTCTCAGTCTCTGGTTTAGAATAGAGACCTTGAATACTGGCTAAATGTGTGTCGATGAGAGGTTTTGGTTTACGAAAGAGTCTTGTTAGCTCGACACTGGACATGAGTGAAATGTCGAATTGAAATTGGCAACAACTCTCTGGCTAACAATAAGTAGAGATTCTACTTACGAGTACATTCTCCTTTTCGCTTGTGGCATTATTTCAATTAATTCATGTGATTAGAATCACTTTCGAGTTCGCTGCGAAGTGAAAACGCACTCTCGATGGCACGTGAGACACAGTCGGAGATTTCAAGTCGAAGATGGAAGCAAAGTGCACCGAGAGATGATCAAATGACCAAAGTCAGAGTCAGAGGTAGACTCAGAGTCACATGAGAGAACCTCTGATGATCATAGCATGTGGAACGTTTTGTTGCCCAACAATGAAATAATATGGGAAAGGCCCTGGGACATGGGACATTGGACATTGGGTCGAGAGTCGAGCACTTGGCCAACAACAAAATAAGGCAAATAAATAAAATGAAAATTGCAATAAATTTCACTCTTGTGTGAAGACGAGCGGGTCTAATCAGAGTGTTTGCCATGGCAAGGGCAACTTGCAACTGCAACTGAAAACGTTGCCAAAATGCAACGTGAGCCACATGCAACATGAAAGCGAATTGAAAACAGAAACCGACTAAGGAAAGAGAGAGATATATAACATAGAGAGAGAGGGGCAATGGCAAAGTGGCAATGGCCTGGGAATTGGGCTAATTGATGCTTAGTTGCACTTTTACCCAAAACCGTTTAAAGAACTGCCAACTTCAGTAGATGAGGCCTTCTGTAGATCCATATCAACGATACCCAAAGAAACAATAACATGTCTCTACATTCGATACTTCCTCTCTCTCTCTCTCTATCTCTTTGTTTCACTCAGTTGCGACACGGATGCATCTTAATTAACCAAAGAAGCGGCTTTAACGTGTTTTAATTGAATACAATTAATTATTGACACATTTTGCTAGAAATTCCAACTCCCTCTTTGTAGATAAAAGAAAACGTGATCGGCCTTTTGGAGCAGAGCAAATTTGGTGGTCAGCCATTGATGAGATGCATATGGAAATGCACTTTCTAAGGAGACTCCCACAACTTTGCTAATCTTATGGAAATTGAAATCTTAACCCAATTTGTGGAATAAATTCTCCTGAATTAACCCATTGACATACAGAAGAAATTGAAAAAGAATACAGAAGATTTTCATGCAAAGACTTTTTTTTGACTTCTTGGTAAGCTAATTGTAGAGGGAGATTAATCTTTTCAGCAGCCTCTATTGATTCCTCAGTGTTTGAACCAACGGGACTAGAGATGTTTGCCTTCGACATACAAACACGCATTCGCATCTGCTGACAGGTGCCATGGACATTTTTCACTCCATTCAATTGGAATTGGAAGAGATGGACTTGGAGAGAAGGAAGAGATGGAGGAAAAGACTTTGGATCGTTGACAAAGTTACACAAACATTTCAAACATCTGCTGCCTGTTTGTGTTGAAAGAAGAAGATTGAGTCAGCAACAACAACAACAAGAGCTTATACTCAAACGGTTTACTTTTCTCACCCAACCACGAATGGAGACGACCACAGGCATCCAGCAAACATGGCCAACAATCGATTGGAATGCCGGTTGCGGGTGTTGTTGGGATCGGGCCAGGTTGCTTAAATCTGGCCAAGAGTTGTGACAAAAGTCCAACAAGTGGAGGACGCCCACCTGCCTCTCCTTTCCCTCTTCTATGCCCGCATCCTCTTCCCCCAAGAGTGTCATTTGAATATCAACATTTGTCATCGTGTGTCGTGTCGCATTCCGCGAGCCGTCGCCAGTTGCAAGCCCCGAAATGTGCCCAAAAATAAACAAAATCCAATTAAAGTCAAGTGGAACATGGCAACAGTTGCAACAGTTGCTGTTGTCTCTTGTTGCTGTTGTCTGCAGTCTTTTAATTGAGCATCTCTTATGTACAATGCAATGCAAATGTGTGCCAAAAGTACTTAGAAGGATTGCATTGGTCAAACAGGAATTGCAATTACTTTGTGGATCAATTTCCAACACTTTCCCTGGCAAAAACAAAAGAAAACTGAAGAAACTGAAGAAATGCGATCACAGTTTTTAGTGTTTTTCTATCTGACAAGGATCAGACTTAGAGCAACCCAATGAATTTGGGGTCTTGTAATTGAAACGCATTACCGCCAAATGGCAATGGAACTGGCAAAGACAACTGAGTTTTTGGCTAAAGCTTTGTCTTTGTCTTGGCTCTAATGGGCGTTGGCAAGAGATCTGCAATGGGACAAGAACTCAACATCTCAACATCTGAACAGTTGAACAGCTGAACAGCAGCAAACACGACGACAATGTAGGCGATGACAGCGTCGCAAAATTGGAAATTGGAAACCACAGTGTGGTGTGAGGATTGAGGAATGAGGGAAGTGAGGGGGGAAAACGCACAGGGGCAACTTGGGGGCCGATCTGCGACATGGCAGCACCGAAAAGTAGGTGAGGCAGCCGCTAACGAACTGTAGACTATACAACTGCAGGACGGTATCAATGAAAGCCAATCGGACATGTGCCAAAGAGGCAACCAGGTAGGCAACCAGGTGGGCAGTGGGAGGCAGAGTCAACTCACGCACTCTTCAGGGCAGGAGAAGGTAGAAGGGAGGAAGGACAGATCTGGAGCTGGACTGGACTGTATTGGAGGCCAGCCTACGAGTTGAGGCTTATAAGGCAACTTAAAGGCAACACAATGTGCCTCGATTTGTTTGCGATTTGGTTAACGCAAATTTACGGCAGCTTTGCAAGTGAATGCGATCTGTGGAATTCACGCAGCTCCGTCATAATCCAGCTAGGTGGTCCGACTAGGTGCCCCAAGTTGGTGACCAGTCTAACAGATTCTCCTTCTCCCATATCCCCTCTTTAATGAGCGAGCTATTAAACCAAGCGAAGCTAATGAATCTCCTTGAGAATAGTTTACACTATTCCCTGTTTACCCATTTGTCATATGTAAGATGATTATACGAACGTGTCTAACGGTTTATTTGTCATCAGAAATATGCACTATGGGAATAATTGTCATTAGAGAGCCAAAGAGAGAGAGAGAAAGAGAGTGAGGAAGATGAATGATCTCCAATGGTCACGCGTTTGAGGAGTGAACGATTTAACCTTGCGTGGCATTTGACAACCAAAGCAGGAGACAACATGAAAACGTGGACACATCAAAGATCTACCATCAATGTTCATAGATCAATATGATCCCAAGGGAGAGGATAGTAGGGGATGGGAGGGGACACGTCCAGAAGTGGGACAAGCATAAAATCAGCAGGTTGTCTAAGTCGATAAGAGTATGAGCAATTAATTGACAAGGATGAGGAAACCTAGCTAACAAGAGGAGGAGCTGCAAGTTGCGTTGTCGTGACACCCTGACGAAGATGGAGTTGGAGACTGAGACAGAGACTGGAACGAAGAAGAAGACTGTGATGGTAACGGTAACAATGATGGTGATGAGCACGACGGGGCCTTATTGGTAAAAGAGGTAAAAGAGTCACTATCAATGTCACCTAGGATTCGTCGGATCGTGATGAGTGTCCCATGTACCATGTACCATGTCCCTTTCGTCACTAGATAACTACTTCTAGAGCAAAAACTTACCCCACTTAAGTTTACTTAAATGCCGTTAAAATGAAATGCTTTTAGAATCCCACGAAACTCAACGAAAGAACTGAAAACAGAAATCATAAATGGAATCAGAATTTAATTTGCAATTATTCTGACCCCTCCACAAATTGTTTGCTTTGTCTCTGCTGAGAAATAGAGATCTCATCAGCTCCACATCCACAACCACAACTAGAATCTACATCTATTTCTACATCTTTATCTGCATCTCCAGTGAAAGAAACACAAATGAAATTCCCCCACCGATGATCGAGAGATGACCCAAATTCTGCATAATTGTTTCTCCTATAGATGCTGCAGTTTACTTAGCTTGGTTTTCTTCTGGTTGCCTCTTTCCCACAAGATCTAAGAGAACCACTAGACCCACCAGACCAAACATATCGCACTAACTACACTGCACTGTAAATTCGCCCCAAAAGCGAGAAAGTTCATTAAGTCCGCCGATCATTTCATGCGGATCATTTGCGTGGCGTGGCGTCGGCGTCGAGTTGAGCTCAAATTATCCTGACACTCGGCCCCGAGAGTCCGGTCCGGTCCAGTCCAGTCTGATCTCCTCCCCAACCCGATTCATTTCCCACTTGACCATCCGTTGACTTGCGTGTGTTTCATATTTCTCGACTCTCAAGTCTCGAGTCTCGACTCCAGTTTTGGTTTTGGTTTCGTGCTGAGGCCTCCACTTCTCCAATTCTTCACTTGAGACGACAAAGGCGAGTTAAGGCGTTAGGCGTTATGTCGACTTTGATATTATAACTGCAATTAGTCGACATGGTCTCGAGTGCTATCACTGACATCTGCACTTGCCAGAGTCCTCTTTCCGCCTCCACTTCCATCTCCATCTCCTTTGAAGAGAAGTGAGTGAGAGTTAGACGCGATTTGATTTCCTTGCATTCTGCACACTCTCGAATGTCTCGAGTGTCTGATGATTGGACACAAAACATTTGCACGTGGACAGACTGAGGAAAAGCCTCCATCCATATAGAGACAGAGACAAGGAAACTTTCGATTGTACTCGAGATATAAACAGAGTTTAGGGTCAACAACAAACTGAGAAACGGGAAACTGAGCTGAGAGCCAGAGGCAGATATAGAGAATGCCATTGAACCCATCTCCAAAGTAAACAGACTAACAGACTTCTCGTTGTCATAGTGGAAGTTCTTAATCAAAACAAGTCAAGACTAAGAATAAGTCTATAAATATCACAAATCTTGGCAACAGTTAGCCAACAGAGATGCCAATTCATAACAATTTCCTGTCAATCAGAGCAACGACTGAGACAATGGCCACACCCATTTTCTATACTCCATTCTCCAGCCTCCTTCTCCTCAGAGTTAGCGGATTTCGGGGCCCTTGGAGTGCGACCGAGTCAAAACACGCAATTAATTAGTGGATTTGGCCAAGGGGCAGTCGCTGGGCTGCTGAAGCGAGGAGAAGTCCAACATAACTGACCCAACGACCGATCCACAAAACGACAAAACGGCAGCAGAGCTCATCAAGCCACCTACGCTTACGGTACTTCCACTACTAAGACCAAGACGACGGCTGCAAATTAATCGGTCTGTGCAGTGTCTCGGAATAATGACAGACCCGAAGTAGAGAACCTACTGATGTTCCAACTTCAACTTGGACGCGGATTCGGACTCTGACTGGGAGTGGGAATGGGCCTTAGGCTTGCCACACTTTTAAAGTCTTTTCTGAAATGTTCTACAATTTATCATTGGCCATATTTCTGCTCGTCAAGTAGGGGAACAGGAGAATGTAAGAGAAGAGAGTAGTATATAGAGAGAAGGAGAAGAGATAAAGATGTCAATGGAGAGTCCTGGATGTGGGTCACTTTGAGTTGAGTTTTAATTAATTTGGATTAAAATGTTGAAAATGCTGAGAGGTTGACTGGGAAGCTGCCTGATATGCCGAATAAGGCGTTGGCGGTTTACCGTTTTCTGGACTCACCTGAGTAGTTCTATGGAGGTTCCATGGTGCCTCTGTGGTTCTGTAGCTCTGTGTTTCCGCAGCGGACCAAAGGCCAGGCGAATTTTGATATTGAAATTGCTACCTTGGCAGAGAGCATAGCAAACACTGAGGAAAGCTTCTGCCGGAGGCGAGGCCTTGATAACATCAGCTGAAGTGCTTGAATAAGAGGGGAATCAGAGGGGAATTCCAGCTCCCACAACAACTAAACTGAAGAGAACAAAGACAACAATTCCATTTGGTAAACGTTTGCCCAGCGTTTGAAGAGGGCGGGAAAATGCAACGCCAAGAAGTTTTCTGCAAAAGAAAATAAACGGAATGAAAAATAATCTAAAGTTTACGTTGGTTTTCTGCTTGTGTTTGGATTGCTTTGAATTTGAGTTTGGCCAAATGTAACTACAATTTAAATGCTAATCTGGCATCTGTTGGCGGTCGACGCTTGGCGAACAAAGCCGAAGCAAAAACAACTCCCAACTCCGCCCCGACAACGCCTGTAAAGAGTTCAGAGTGAGGGTGGAGACAACGTAGGGAAAGAAAAAGGTGGTAAGAAGAGTAGAGAGGAGGGGTTGGTGCACACTTAGTTGTTATCTCATTAATTGACTACGAATATTCACCAAAATGTCCAACTTACAAGTATTCAGTCTTCAACTCCTTCTTCTGCCCTTCATGGTCTTTAATTTATTGTGTAATCTGACTCCTGTCCAACTTCTGGGCCACTTCTCGAGATGCTTAGGCTGCCTGACTCTTTGGTATTTGGCTGTCTAATTAATGTTCACGCCTATAAAGTGCCGACTTTATTTGCGGCGGATGCCTGCTCTGAATTCTTCACCTGGGTGAAGAGATTCGCCGCAAAAATGTTACGAGTTGTTGCCTGTTGTCTGCTGTCTAAGTTCAACGGAACAAAGTACCGCTATGCCCTCCTCCATACCCCTTCCTCCTTTTAAAGGGGGGAAACCGCGACAGTTCAAATGCAGCCAGAATAGAAATAGAAATGGAAGCAAAATCAAAACTGAAAGAACATTTGTAAGCTGCCAATTATTATGAAATGAGCAGACAGCAACAACAGCAGCGACAGCAACAACAGCTGCGACAACAGCAACAACAACAGCAGCAAAGACAACAGCGACATTCAAACTAAAAGTAGGAAAAGTCTTGGCCCAGAGTTCTCGATTCTCTATTCTTAGTTCTGAGCTTTTAGTACTTAGTTCTCGAGCTCTAAAAATCGAAAAGCGCGTCACGCCGAAATCCGTTGGCTCGTTACCATTTGGAGGTTTGAACGCCGGCAATCGGAAGAATAGTCTCAGTCTCTTGGGCGATGGTCTGTTAGTTTCCCAGTCTGCAGTCACCAGTTCCTAGTCCCCAGTCCATAGTCCCCAGTCCAGTGCTGGCCGCCTCGCGTGCTGCCAAACCGCCAATTACCGAACATCAAAAAGCAGTTTCCCTCAGCTGGTCTCAGCTTGCTTTGCCTGCCTAATAATTTGCTTTCTGACTTTGTGTGGCTTTGTTTGTACTTTTGGGGATCGCCAGCCCTTTTCTCCCTCTTCCTCTATGTTGGTCTCTCACTCTCTAAGTAGGAGACTCACGGGACACCCAAAAAGGTGTTTGAAATGTTAAGAATCTTTTGCCGAATCACGCAATGTCTGAGTTCTGAGGTCTAAGGTTCAAGTAAAGGAAATGCAAATGCTCTGGAAGATCTATCGTGGCTCACGCTTTGATACACTTTCTGGGCAAGTGCCACGCCCCCACAAACATACCTTTCGTATCATAAGAGGTACTGTTTTTTAACCGAAAATTAATTTAATTATATTAGGTATAATAAATAAAGAGAGTTATCCGACACGCTGCCCTTTCGGGGCCACTTTGACATTGTAATCACGTCAGTCAGTGGCCTATTTACGAGGTGTTTGAATTCGAGCTAGCCTCGGGTATTCTTCTTCTTCCCGAATCAAGAGACCCACAAAGCGTGACAACAAAGTCCACTGACTGCTCGTCCAATTAGAAATGTAACATTCTAATGCTAATATTATGTATTATGATTCTAAGCACACTCATAAAAATAATATGAAGACAGTTTCTATTATAGACTGATTAATATTCCATTCAATAATAATAATAATAATTCTCTGTATAATTAATACACAGTTGTAGTGATAATGATCAGCAAATGATCACTGAGCAATCAAATCAGCTGTTTATTTGATCTCATAAAACAAATGTCTCTTATAAATCAATATCGAAATAAAGTTTCCTTCTCTCGTTAGAGTTTTAAGACTCAATTAAGAGGATATTTTGGATTTGCTTGTTTTAGTAGAGATGTGATCCTTTTATGATCTTATTCCTTTCATGTGATCCGCTTTTGCGTAGGCTCCACTTCCAATTGAAATCGCAATGACAATCACGATCTCCCAGCAGAAGCTCTCATCTCATCTCACCTGATATCTCACAGTTATCATCTCTCACGCCTGTGGTGCATGAGATCTGTTGGAGATCTTTAGATCTGTTGAGCGGTTTGCTTGCTAATGTGTGAAGCAAGCTCTAGAGTTGCGTGGGTTGGCGAGTGGCAACAATGTTTCAAGTTGCATCATTGCAACCATGCAACAAGAATAAGAATAAGAATAAGAGGAACAAGTCGCTGATTATCTCTTTCAGAGTGCTTGATTAGAGTTAAGGCAGTGAACAGCAACCTAGGAAATGATCTTTGCCCAGAACTACTCCAAATTATGCCGCTATCCCCATTGTCCCGCATGACGGCGTTGAATTCGAATTGATTCGCAAACATTAAAAACCTTTGTAAGAGTTTGAGCTAAAGTCGATTTTGCTGGTGCAAATTATTGGCGCTGAATGGGAATGAAAATGAAATATTCGAGGCATCCTGTTTCGATCGGGGCGATCGACGGGGCTTCGTTTTATTGCTGCCTTGATTTATGCAACATTTTCCGCAATAAAAATGCCATCGTCTTGAAGAATTATTACATCATCACGTAATAGGCCTCGTCTTCAGCTTCAGCTTCAGCACTAGCCTCAACCTCAACCTCATCCTCGGCGCCACGCCCGTCATAGGCCAGTTGGAGGTTGGAAGTTGGCAGTTGGATGTTGGCCAAATTGCCCTCGGATGCATGCAGTGTTGTGGAGATCCTCAGTCCGATCTTTCGCGCTGTCATAAATCAGTCGCCAGCCTCAAGTTGCCGCAAGTTGTAAGAGATAGGAGAAGGGGAAGGGAAAGGGACATAGGCATTAAATACTCGTACTCTCCTCTTAAATTGCAGGGCACGAACAGCTGGAAGAGTGCTAAAAAAGAGGAGAGGGAGAAGAGCAAGAGCATCAACAAAAGAAGCAACAACAAAGCGACTATTAAGTGTCGTGTCATCCTCAGTGATCCATCATAGCGTACAAGATATCTTCACTCTTCACTCGGAATAGAAGTAGAATGGAAAAATGAACTTGGCACGTGTCTATCATTTTAAGTGGGAGGTGGATTACTGCCTATGGGGGAGTTTAGCAGAGGGAGGTGTTAATCTCACTGGAATGTTTAGCCAAATGTTGTAATAACTTGCCAAATTAGGCATGTGAAGGCGAGGGAGATTGCATCTTGAATTCCTACTGTCTCTGCTTCTGTCTCAACTTCAAATGGCCCATTGTCCAGGCCAGATCCAAACACGGAAGTCCAAGCACACTCCCCAAATGCCCATTTCATATAATTTCTATTATTTCTGGCAGCTTTGCCAACTGCCACCAGGTGACAGTTACAATGCAGAAACAATATACAACAACTGCTAATGCCAACTTGGCTCTAGCTACAATTCCACTGATCGCCACCGAGTCAGAGTCATTCTCAAAGTAGGAGTCAGAGTAGGAGTCAGAGTCGGAGACAGAGTCGGGAAATGTTCTTGAAGCATGAACAGTGAGTTGGCTGTGTGTGGGGACATTGCCACCGTCCACAAGCTGGCAACTGTCGCAGCCATAATCGCCGAAATGATCATCATAATCGTGATCGTTTTCGGGTTTAGCCTTTGGTCAGTCCTCCTACTTGTCCCTCTTTCCAATACTTGTCCGAGGTTGTCTTGTCCTCGGGGAACCATTTTTGGCATGCGTTCGGCAACGAACACTTCCTGTGGGAACTACTTGAAAACTTGTTCCATTCTAGAGATGCTCTGTGCTCTGTGGATGCTATGTTCCACGTCATGTTGCCTGACCATTTTATGGCTGCTCTGTATGAAGGCTGCACCCACAAGAAGTCGTCTCTTTCTCTCCTCTTCTATCCAAGACTTACAAAATTGCATTTCAAACTCTTTTGTAAATATCTCATCTACTATTTGACCATAAATCAATTAGTTAAGTGTAACAGTTTTCATTGCTTCACCTGGTTAAACTCCACTTGGGCTTGTCCTCTTCTTTCCACTTGTGTTTGGTCTGCATTTTAAACGCGATCGGAACATAAATTACAAAGATGATACCTCTTTTGTGTTGCAGCAAATTGGAACAGATTCCTGATGTTTTGAAAAGTGGTACAAAGTAAAGGGATCTTTAAGCGCTTTCAGTGGCAGATATTAAATTTACCTGTTAACACCTAACGAGTCGTTATTTAAATAGAAAAAATGGCAACTTAAGGAATATAAATCAAGTGTTTAAAGATGCACATAATAATTTTACTTTGTCAGGATGATCTACTCCAACTCCATCTCTATTTGATGTTTTACACATTGATCTAATCGCATTCAAGGTCGGAGAAGCTGAGGAAAAAACAACTGTGAAATGGAGCAAGATATGACTAGAAACAGGTGTTGCCGCTATTGACAGTTGCCTTGATTGCTTTGTGTTGCATGTGGCAAGCTCAAATATTCTGAACACGCCTCTGTGAGACTGTGAGTGGAGACTAAGACTAAGGAAGACAACTGCATTTTGGGTTCTTTGGGTTCGCTTCTTCTTTGGCAAAGGAATCGTCGCGTTGTCGAGTCTGTCTGCCAACGCCCAAAGCAAATATACTGTCCCTCCTTCCCCAGTTTGGTCATAAATTGATGCGACTCTGCTCCTAATAGCAGGGTCTTGGCTTGCAAATTGCAGATGTAAGAAGAAACGGAAGAGTGGACCAGTGAAGAGTAGAGATTGCATCATCGATGCTGACAATGCAACGGCATCAATTTTCGAATGTGTCCGCCATTGAATTGATCAGGAATTGGTCAAGATGAGTGCCAATTTACCTGCAATATTCAAGTTATGAATGGCAATAAACTCTCGACTTCGCCTTTAAAGGAGTTTGGCTTTCTACTCCATCTTCTTTCGAAGTAATCACATAAACCCAATCGATCCGCCATCCCATATGACACCTCTGTGTAGCCATAACTCATAAGGTTCCAATTGTGTTAAGGCGACAAACAGGATTGTAGCACAAGAATAAAAACATCGGCAATTAGAAGAAGCTGCCGATGGCCAATGGAAGTTGCAAGTTGCTGGTTGCAAGTTCCAAGTTGACTGGTGATTGAGTTGCAGCTCAGGTGGCTCCACTCCACCGCGATCCCGGTTATAATTGATGGCGAGACGCTCCTCTGACCAACGCGACCAACGGCCAACAAACAGGAAAATTCATATTACGAAAAAACTGCATCGTTTAAGTGTCATTATTGGGACCAGAATCTCAACAAGTCGCTGCCGTTGTCGTGTCTTCGGATGAAGATGGAGATGGAGATGACTACTTTCACCGCGCTCAGAATTCCTTTCTGCACTGAGTAGAAGCAGACATCGGTCAATCTGCCATCTTCTCTCCTTCTCCATCAGTTCTTGTCTTATTCTTTTCCCCTTGAACGGCTTCAATATCCGCTGGCCACAGTCAACACCTCCGCACCGCCCACCACCTCTCCAGCTGAGGTGGGGCCATCACTCAGCTTTAGCTTCAGAGTCAGCCTCAGCTTAAGATTTAGCCTGCACCTTACTGTCTTTTTGGTTTGTGGCCTTCCTTATCCACTCATTGCTCATGTGTAGCTCGTTCTACACTCTCGAACTTGAGCTGGTTGTGGTTTTTACACCTTGCCTACTTTAAGTTTTTTGTTTGGTTTAACTTTGCTCGTGTCGTGTGGAATAGATCGAGAGCTGAACTAAACTGAACTGAATGGAGTGGTGTCTTTGGTTAAGGGCGTTAACTGGGTTAAACACTCGTTGACAGTTTTATGCTGAGACAAGAGACGTCAAGACCACAAGGCGTTGACGACAGTCAGTCAGTGGCACAAACCAAACGAGAAACTTATTAAGAGTGAAAATTCTTATTGCAATTGTGGCCAGAATGAGTTTTTGTTTTGCATGGAAAGCTGGAAAAGCTGAATCAAAGAAATGACACAGCTGCAATTAGTGATGGCCCACAGCAACAGGTGAATTAGAGGGGCAGAAGACAGAGGAGAGAGAGCGAATGGAGCAGTAATCGAAAAGTGAAATACTTAAACAAATCAAATGCGGTGCAATCAAGCGAAAGGTTGTTAAAGTTCTAGACACAGTCATAAAGTTCGTCGCCTCAGTCTTTCGTTTCCCCTTGATACCTCTATGTGGGTCGGGTGCACTTTCAACTTTTTTTTTGGCGCCTTTATGGGCTATTTTCATCATATGAGGTGCTGAGATTATTATCAGCAATTAGGCGTTGAGATTCCCTTCGAATGTGCCCAATATCCGAATACGCATCCATTAAGGAGAAATCTCAAGACTTCTGGCAGTGACTTATTTGAATTCGCAGTTCCTTTCTCCGAAAACTCTCTCGATGCATTCCAAGCGAAAGTACTTTGGATCAAGTGTCGATCCATCGATCTATCGATCTACTTCTAATGAACAAGGCAACAATAACAACTGAGAGAACGAGGCAAGCAAACAATCACAATCCAGACATTGTCGATCAATTTGCAAACAATTGCAACAATGAACGAGAGTTTGAGACGATTGATTGCCGGAAATATAAACAGTCGACAGCCTGCACATAACTCCTCTGCCTTCCTTCCTCTTCATATCTTCCTCTCTGCTCGACCTTCTCAGGGGCGACAATCAGCAAGAAGCCAGAATCGAGAAGCGAGAAAGCAACGGAGAATGTGCGAAAATCGAAAGGAAATTTGCATGTCACTCAATTGACCAAATCACCGAGAACAGAGCGACACAAATGTGAAGAGTTTTGGGGTCTGTTTGCTCTACAAACGAGCTGATGATGTCGTTGTTGTTGTCATTTATCTCAGTGTTTGTATTGTTGTTGTTGTCATCACTTTCAACTTAGAGCTTGGCACAGTTTTAGAATAGCAACCAATATTTGAATATCGAAATGACACCAAAAAACATAGGTGGCCTATAGAAATCACTTATTGACTTCCTCATAACGGTTGAGCTTTTACGATAAGATAAGAAAGAGCAATAAACTCGTCACTTGACCCAACTGACCTGGGACCAGGGAACTGTAAACTGTTAACCAAAATCATTCAGACTAGATTTATTCTTGGGAACATACAACATAATTTTGGCAGTGATCTACAAAGAAGATTACAATTAGACCACATTTTTTGCAAACAGCAATTACTCAATTATATAGAATAAGAAGCAGACACAGACATTGGAGTAGCCTCGTGTCTAGTCTTCTGTTGCTTAATCAATCTATGGGTAACCATCTGAATTGAGAACTAAGAAATCAGAAGCGTAACTCAGCTGAGGAGAAGAATTTTCATTCACACGGCAAAAGGCAAACGGATGGCGATTGCAGACTTCCTGTTCCAAAAGCTTTTCCAAAAGACAAAATTTATATAATTTCTTTATCTAATTCATCGCAAACTATTGTTGGACAAAATTGTGTAATTCACTTGACGGAGCTGATTGAACATATGAAGAGGTGAACAGGTAAAGAGCCCAGCCTGAGCGGCAGAGGCGTCAATTATGAGCACAAAGCGACAAAAGCTAACGCCGTCATCGTCAATTTATCGCCAGAGAATCGATCCGTCAAATGGGAGTAAAAATAACTGAATGCAATTGCAAGTGTAACTAAAGTGCATGAAAATGGGGGAAAAGTGAGACGAGTGCAGTTCGCTGTGCTTTCGGTGAGTCTTCGATAATATTTAATTGCATCATCAGCCTCTGCATCCGAGCGTATCTCTATCTCTTTCTCTATCTCTATATTTCTCTGTATTTCTCAGTCTCAATCATATTTGACACATGTGCGAGACTTGGGCTTTCTTTGTCGCGTAAGTTTGGGCTGTAAGTTGCGTAAGTTGCATAAAGATGACTCCTTAATTCCATGCCACAATTGGTGGCCTCAATCGGAGCTCAGATTTGTTATCTCGCATTTAATTAGGCGTGCGTTGAGTTAATGATCATCACAATTGTGGCTGCTGTTGTTGTTATTCTTGCGGTTACAACTTTGGTCATTAGAAAGCTGCAATGTTCTTTTTTAGTTGGCAATGAAGTGAGAGACACAGAGATGAACTAAGACTCTCTTTGACGATCAATTCACCTGCCTGCCTTTACCTGAAGACTTCAATTAGCGATTATGCAGTTCTAGACAATGCGATTCTCGGCTAGAGTTTAAGAAGCTGCGTGTAGTCACAGCATTAGAAAATCATTTAGCTCAACTTCTATAATTGCATTTTATTGTTTCCGACAATCTGGCCGTTACAATGTTTGCAGAGAAAATCTAAAGAAACAGATGCCGAAGAAAGTGGCAGCAAAGAGTATGTGGCAGAAGAGAGTTAACAAAGAGCGCGTACCATTAGCTTTCTGCCCGCTGCTTTTACCGGTTTGCGTGACTGAAGAACTGAAGAGTGGAGAGACAGAGCGAAAGAAGAGAAAGAGAGTCAGCATTAGTTAGTTGGTCTACCAACTTGGCTACCAACTTGTAAAGTTTTCCGCGGCCTTCGCATCGAGCATTCAGTGTCAAGGTGCTCGAACTGGCAGTCGCAGCCACGGTCGTCGAGTCAATAGAAGAAGCTAACGAACTTTGAGAGCAAATTTCAATTTTCCCGCTGCGCTGCGCAGCATCTATAATTCTGAAATCGCAGAGTGGCTCACATAAGAACCTATTGCTGAGGTGTATGTGCGGCAGTTAGGCGCTCCACTTTCTAGAGTGCAGACGGCGGTCCATCGGTCCACAACCTTTAACATTTTTTGCGGTTCACAAAAAATATTTAATGAAAATAGAAAAATAAACAAAATATTTTATACGCTTTAAAAATATTGTGAGTGTCCTGCGTGCGTTGTGTCATCAATTTAATTACAGAACTGAATCAAAGAAAAAACGATTAATTTAAATAAAAAAAATTTATTAATTTACACGCAAATAGAGCAATAAAAGGATTAAACAGCTTACAAATAAAAAACAATCAAAGGTAATATCACAAGAATGACAATTAAAATGAGAAAAAAAATATAGCGCAAGCTAACTTTGGCGCGCCAAAGTTTGGATACCCTTGCAGTGCCCTGTGTAAGCCGACAGATTTTTTTCAAAATTTGTTTAATGTTGATTTTTAACCGATCGTTCCTATGGCAGCTATATGATATAGTAGTCCGACTTAAACCAAATTTGGTCAGCCTGTTTAAAACTTATTCAAACACACAATTTGTATATTTGGTTGAGATATCTTGAGAAACAAAAAAGTTTTTCATACTAAATGTTGTTTTCGAACCGATCGTTCCTATGGCAGCTATATGATATAGTAGTCCGATTTACACCAAATTTGGTCGGCCTATTTAGAACTTAATCAAACACACAATTTGTATATTTGGTTGAGATATCTTGAGAAACAAAAAAGTTTTTCATACTAAATGTTTATTTCCAACCGATCGTTCCTATGACAGCTATATGATATAGTTATCCGATTTCCACCAAATTTGGTCAGCCTGTTTAAAACTTATTCAAACACACAATTTGTATATTTGGTTGAGATATCTTGAGAAACAAAAAAGTTTTTCATACTAAATGTTGATTTCGAACCGATCGTTCCTATGACAGCTATATGATATAGTTATCCGATTTCCACCAAATTTGGTCGGCCTATTTAAAACTTAATCAAACACACAATGTGTATATTTGGTTGAGATATCTTGAGAAACAAAAAAGTTTTTCGTACTAAATGTTTATTTCCAACCGATCGTTCCTATGGCAGCTATATGATATAGTTATCCGATCCGGCCGGTTTCGACATATGTACTGCGTGCAGCAAAAGACGGACCTGTACCAAGTTTCATCAAGATAGCTTCAAAACTGAGAGACTAGTTTGCATAGAAACAGACAGACAGACGGACAGACGGACAGACGGACCGACGGACAGACGGACAGACGGACAGACAGACGGACATGGCTATATCGACTCAGCTCGTCGCCCTGATCAAGAATATATATACTTTATGGGGTCTGTGAGGCTTCCTTCAATGCGTTACACATTTCGTGACAAAAATATAATACCCTCTGCAAGGGTATAATAAGGAAGTGACTTTTTTGCAATGCTTTTAAATTGGTTTAAGAATAATTCCGTTGCATATGTCGTGCTCTGAAAATCGTATCAATGTCTGACAAGGTGTCAATGCTGAGACTGAGGTTGACTGAACAGGATCGGCCTGCTCATGTCCATCAATTAAACGAAAATGGTCAATGGACCATTAGAGAGAAAGCCTTGGGTGAATGTCAAGGCAAATCTTGAAATGATCTGTGCAAAAATCGTAGCGCCATGTTAAGAAAAGCAACGTCATCCTCCAGTTGAGTTGGAAGACAAGATGAACCGAGACGAACCGTTAGTAATTCGTGTGACCGGACTAAGCGAGCAGCTTCTTGAGCTGCAAACAACGTCTTTGCTCCCGGAAAAACTTTTGTCATCTAGCTATCTGACGACACTGACAAAACATTTCCCAAATGCGCAGAATTCAGAAGGCAATTAACTTTTGCCGGTTGCCGCACACGCAGAAATGGAAAAAAATAAGAAAAATAATTCAACTGCGAAAAATTTTCACTGCTCATTCTCAAATAGTCAACTCGCCTGGGATAACTAAGCTGACCGCTTGTCCGGCCAGTCGATTTGGGTCACTTGGGTTGGGTCATGCAACGGTTATGATACAATTGAAGACAATTAGCCGCGAGCTGTAAACTGTGAGCAATAAGCTGTGTGCACTGTGCAGATAATCAACGACTAACGTTGGCTAAACAATTAAACTCTGTTAGATTCTTAAATGTCAGAGATCTTTAAGCATGCTCAACTTTCGCTGCATTTGAACCTTTGGCATTACGATCACAAAGAAAGACGATTTGTTTCCATTTTCCAAACACCTCAGTATTTTTGTTAAACAATTAAACAAAGGGAAGAGATACCTTCAAGTCAATAGATGAATGATATTTGCATATCCTAAGCATCTAAATCTCCCTTTTATATACCGTATTGACTGACTGACAAATTTGTTTGGTACGTGCGCACGACAACAAAAGTCAAAGCTGTAATAGAGGTGATATATAAGTCTACGTTATCTGTTTCGTTTAGCTCCATATTATGACTATTACCACATAAAGCAAAGCAAGAAGATTTCTAAAATTCCTTCCCAACCGAAAGTTCATTAATATGCTGAAAGCAGCTCGACATGAAGTCGCTTTGTGCAGTGCATCTGTTTTATTATGCAAAATTCATTCACAGTTAGATCTCGACTGCCTTCGGTAGCATTTTAACGAAGCGTGAACTGAAAAGATCATGTTTTACGTCTATTGGTCCAATAGATTACAATTTACTCGAATGGCTTTCAAATAGTGTGGTTAAATTGCCGTTAGGTTTTCGGTGTGGCATTGCTTATCAAATCGAAATCGACAACAACAAAAAATGTTTAAGCGCAAAGCTAGTTTGTCGCCTAAGTCTTTTGATCGTGATATCGTTATGAGCTCCAGAAACACGTTTGTCGCCTAAGTCTTTTGTTTGTGATGCCACAGAATGCGAGCAATTTCACTGTCTTATCCATGGACTATTAATTGGGCATTTGTCGCATAATATATTGCCAACACATATACACATTCACATAAAAATAAGTAGTATATAGAAATTGGCGCAAATTGCTTAAATTTCAATAAAAATAACTCTGGCATACACGATGTGGGTCAGCTCCTGTGCCAATGGCCTGCGGGTGCACTTCAAATTGCCAACTAGTGGAGAATGAAGATAGCCAGACCGCAGTAGGCCTTACCTGACTGGCTAATACACACACACATACACACAGACGTATAGACACACCACTTACAGTTACAATGACTCGCGCCTCAATTGAGATAAGCGTTTAGTTGGCAGTAGCCACCGCCTCGGCAGTTATGTCATTCTCTTAAGCATTCTCATGGCTGGCACAGTTTCAGCCAGCATCAGTCAATGGAAATAAAATATTTTTTTGATTACTTGCAATTTTAATTAAGAAATAACATGAGCTTCTGCGATTGCTGTCTTTTAAAAGACAGAGTAAAAGAGAATATTGGTGTCACATCAGCAAAGCCTTCATTGACAACTGACACCTGCCTGTTTGAGAAGCATCTTACAGACCTGCTCTTTTGGATTAGCCCAAATCTCTAGCGAGCGCATTGCCATTCAGAATCCCACAGATTACTTTACATACAATCATAACGGCCAGCAATCGGCATAAACATTAAACAAAATAAATTTTTTTGGCCATTAAAAGCCATCACTAATGCATCATAAAAATTTTATTTGGCTCAATTAAAACATGAAAAGCAACAACTTTTAAATATAACCCACTTTAACCAAATCTCATCCATCCAAATGGATTCGGCAACAATAAAGAGCCCATAAAACGAGAGCCAAACAAACTGTCAAATTTGGCCGCAAATACGCAAAAACATCAAGTAAAATAAACTAGTTACAGGATTTTCAGTCCCGCGGCAAAAAACCAATATATTTACAGTGAAACCTCTCTTGGGCGGACACTCATGGTCGCCCAATTTGTGTCCGCTCAAGGGGAGTGTCCGCCAATAGGAATATTTTTTTTTTTATGAATTCAAGTGGTTTCTTCCATTCAGCGTTTATTAAAATAAATAATAATGACTTTAAAATAATACAAAATTAACTTCCAGTTAATTTACCTTCTAAGTACATAGTATGTGTTAAGCTTAGTATAAAAAACTGAAAACAAATTAAAAATAAGAAAGAAAAAATTAAAAATAAGGAAAATTAGCTTCGATTGCATTGGTTACACTTAATTCTATTGCGTCTTAAAAAAGTCATCTATTTTCGTTTGTCAAGCGCTCTTTAATTTTTTGTCCAATATGCAGGACTGCAAATGGCTTTCTAAAAGTTTTATATATTCAAACGCTTTATAATCGTTTAGAGCGAATTTTTTTAATTTCATGATTGCGGTCATCGCCTTATCATCCGAATCTATTTGATCATGGTCATAATCCGGCTCTTCCGGTTCTTCGTCGGATTCCGAATCATCCTGGTCTCCTGGGGTTTCAATGCAATGTCAAAATCTATAGATTCGTTTTCAGTAACGATCAAGTTATCAATTGACAAAAATTGTTCGAAGCTGATATCGATATGATATGTTTTTAGAAGTTGAGAGATGGAGCAAAAAGTGGCTAGTGACAAATCGTCTTCAGGCTCAAAGTCGTCTATGCCTTCTCCAAATTTGTCAAAACCCGCTTTTTTAAAACAATTAAAACAATTGTCAAATTTGCCCGCCCACTTCTGATTTTTAATAAGAAAACTAGCTCGTCAGCGAACGTTTGTAAAAAAATTCGTGTCCCGCCAAGAGAGGTTTTCGTTCGTTTTTGTCCTTTTTTTAGTGTCCGCGTCCGCTCAAGAGAGTGTCCGCTCAATAGAGGCAAAATTGGTCTGAAAACCCCACCAAAACCAACGTCCCCGAAAAAGTGTCCGCCCAAGGGGAGTGTCCGCCTATTAGAGGTGTCCGCTAAGGGAGTTTTCACTGTATACACATTCAAACATGTGAATACATAAATAAATCTGCATCGTACTCGAATCTCCTCGGCAACAGCAGCCACTGCAATTGCCAAATGGAAATTTATGTGCATGGCAACTGACCGCGATTACTACGCTTGTCTTGTCCATCGAATGAGGATTTAGTTTATTGGCCCACTAAGGCGACTGACCCACAACATTAAATTGTAATTTGAGTGGGCTAACATTTTAACTGAATTTCCTTTTCTCTCTCTGTCTCTGCCACTGTCTTTGGGCACTTTTCTGGATCTTGTTCATGTGCATGTAAGTTCGAGTTAGCAACTGGGATAATTAGAATGCCATTTGCATATTTAGCTGTGACTTTTGACGCCCCAGTGCGGTATGTGACCATAGAATCCCGCTATTAGTAGCCTTGTCTACTTGAAATTGAACCTGGTTTGGAGTAGATGTTGGCCATGTCATTGACCATTGGAATGCTTGGAAATCAATTTGCGAGCAAACAATTGCATAATCGTTGATTATGAGCACACAGCACAAAGAGTTCTCGACTTGACCATTAGCCAATAGCCACCAGGCAACAGGTAATAGCCACTGGCCAATAGCCACCAAAATGGCTCACAGCTGGTCGACTGGTCGACTGTTCGATCTATCTATCGGCTTGCACCAAAGTTGTCCATTTCAATTCGATTAGCGCGGAAATCAATCTGGTCGTCAGCGCATGTGGAAAACTCTCTGTTCAACTCTGTTCAGGCAGCTGCTCAAGTCAACTCGACTCGACTCGACTCTGTGATTTAACGCATATTACACATAATGCATTTTCCATGCCGCTTTAAGAACCGCAAAAGAAGAAACCACTAACAATTCAACGACCAAAGTATCGATCACATGATCATAGAGGCAATCGCAATCCCAATCAGTTTCTCTGTTTTTTTTCTTTCTCTGTTTTCTTGGACTAAGCTTGAGTTTAGGTTTAAGTTTGGGTTGGGTTTTGCGTGCGTTTTGCCAAGTGGCGTTATTTTAATTCTCTCGAGTGTGCGTGCCCAGCTGTGGCCATGGTATCATCATCAACAAAATTGATTTTGCATCGGAGCTTGTAATTTTTTACGCAATTAATCAAGTGCAGTTCGTGCTAGTGGGCGTTACAGTTGCTGGGTTGAGGAAATGGCGACTGGGAAAGATGCCATTAAACCCATTATTAGGGTTTAACTGTAACTGCAGCTGCAATTAATCATGAGATAAGCATGAAAAAGAAAACTGAAATGTTAATTAAAAACCAAGCCACAAAATTATTCTACCATCTTACTCAACAGCAATAACAATATGCAGCTACGGTCATTGACAACAAGAAAGAGACGAGTCAGCATGATGACGACAACAACATCGTTGTTGCTACTACTGGTATTATTGCTGGTGGATAACGCAGATTCGGCCCGCAAGTTGCCCAAGCGGCCGGCAAAACCGTTGAAGACATTTCCGCGAAACAATGCGACGCCGTCAATTGCAGCAGCAGCAGCAGTTGTTACACCACCACCAGCACCACAGCAACCACTAGCGGCAGCAGCAGCAGAGGGAACGGCAGCAGCAGCGAGCGGAAGCGAGCTACCAAAACCGTTGACACCACATGCGAGCGAGCAGCCGGCGGAAGCTGTTCTAGCGGAACCTGCCGCAACACCTGTCAATGGCGAGAGCAAGAGCGATGATCTTGCCGCAACGGCCTTACCACCATCATCATCATCAGCACTTGGTCAGATCAATGATGATGACGAGGACTGCGAGCCGGATATGATTGGCTTTGAGCTTATAACCGGGTAAGGTGACCACCTTAAATGCCACATAAATCTTGATTTGCGGCAATTAGCTGTAAAGCAGGGACATTGCACGTTGCACATTGCACGTTGCATGTTGCAAGTTGCACGACTCGATTTAGGGCTGGGGGTATTAATTATAGTGCCGCCTGTTCGCACATCGTAAATGCTTGCCACATCTTTTTTTTCGAGAGAGAGACTTAAGTCATTGCTGGGTGGTATTTATAGCCTTTTTCAGGGTATATTATTTATGACACAAAGTATGTAATACAAAGCGTACCAGATCCTAAAATATCTCGAAGGTTTATTTACTTTATATTATAACAAAAATATTCCATATTAAATGAAAATTATTTTCGTTATTTTAGTTACTTAATTGTTTCTTAAGATATTTTAGCCAACCTTCAAATTTGGGTATCAGGTTAAAAGAACCAAAGTTTTCTATGATATGGTTTTGTTGTTTCTTGAGACTTTTTATCAAAACTTTGAAGTATAAAATCTTTGGCAAAATTTCTTTGATAGTTTTTGTTTCTTTAATGAAACCTGTTGAAGTTGTACTACATAGTGCAGAGTCTGTAAATATATGTGCAGTACTTTGACTTATCAATGTTTAAAGCAAATTATAAAATCTTAAAAAAGCTCAGTGGTCTCTAAGAGTATAAATTGTTCGGCATGGGGATTTAACATTTAGTTTGCTGGTTTTTATTTCTTAAATGAAACCTGTTGTAGTTGTAGTGCAGAGACTGAAAATTTATGTGTGGTATTTTGTCTTATCCCCAAAAACCCAATGGCCAGGTACGTGCTATCGGCGCCATCGAAGCAATTGGAGACGCTGCCTGGCACACTGATGCTGACCGACTGCTTGGAGGCCTGCCAGGCCAATGAATCTTGCAGTGCTGTTAACTATGAGACGGGTCTTTGCGTTATGTTCCGCAGTACTGCTGATCAGTTGCCAGGTGAGTTGTAATTTTTGTGTGGGCCTGTGGGTTTACTTATATATTATAGTATAACAAAAACGAACGCCTCTTTGTTTTGTGTTCCTCCTTCTCATCGTATTGCAGGTTCACTTTCGCGCTCGCAGTATCCCGTTTTCACAATATACGCGCAGAAATCCTGCTTTGGTGTCCGTCCCTGTTCAAAGGCCTGGTGCATTGATCGTGTACAGGGCTACCGTCTGCCGGAGCATGCCAAGACAAGCCAAAGTGTGGCCACGCGACGGGATTGCATCGAGTTGTGTTTGGGCGAAACGGAATTCACCTGCCGGTAAGTGGAAGAGTCCCGTTAACAAAAAAACATTCCAGTTGCCACAGTTCACAGCTCATTCATTTGATGCTTCCTCTTCAGTTCGGCCAACTTCTATGCGCACTCTGGCCTATGTGAACTGTCGGACATGGATCGCATTACTCTGTCGGAGGAGGCCAACATTGTGGCCTACGATGGCGCCGAATATCTCGAGAATAACTGTGCCGAGGAGCCAAGCAAACTGTGTGAATTTAAGCGTGTCTCGGGACGCATTTTAAAGACCGTCGACTCGGTGCACCAGAATGTTCAGAGCATTGACGATTGCCGTGACCTCTGCCTGACCGCCCCCTTCCGTTGCCACTCCTATGATTACAATGAAACCGGTGAGCATGTCTGTCGTCTATCCCACCACAGTCGAGCCACACTCAGTGATCTTTCGGAGCCCTACCTGAACATCGAAGAGGCGTCTACCTATGAACAGTCCGCCTGTTACAATGTCTCCATTGATTGTCGTTCCGGTGAGATGATCACCAAGATTCGCACCTCCAAACTTTTCGATGGCAAGGTCTATGCCAAGGGAGCTCCCAAGTCTTGTGCCGTTAATGTCAACAACTCACTGGAGTTTGATCTTCGTATGCGTTACAATGATCTCGAGTGCAATGTCCGCCAAAGTGCCTATGGTCGTTATATGAATGATATTGTTATACAGCATCACGACATGATTGTCACCTCCTCCGATCTGGGTCTGGCCGTTAGTTGTCAGTATGATTTGACCAATAAGACGGTTGTGAATAATGTTGATCTGGGCGTTACCGGTGAGATTGAATCGACATTGAGCGAGGAAATTATTGTGGACTCACCGAATGTTATAATGAAGATCACCGCACGGGACGGTAGCGATATGAAGAGAATTGCTGAGGTTGGTGATCCTCTCGCTCTGCGATTTGAGATCGTTGATGCCAACAGTCCGTATGAGATCTTTGTACGCGAACTTGTTGCCATGGATGGGACAGACAGTGCCGAGATTACGCTGATCGATGCCAACGGCTGTCCCACGGATCAATATATTATGAGTGCTATGCAAAAGATGGCCAGCAATCGCAAGGTGCTGCTCTCACAGTTCGACGCCTTCAAGTTCCCCTCCTCGGAGCTGGTGCAATTCCGCGCCCTGGTCACGCCCTGCATACCCCGTTGTGAACCGGTTATTTGCGACAACGATGAGAACGGTGAGACTAAGTCGCTACTATCCTATGGTCGTCGCAAGCGCTCCATCTTCAATGGCACCGATGGTGGTAAGTACTATCCCATAACCCATAACGGTAGAGATGATCAGTGATTTATCGCAGTGATTGTGAAGTGAATTGCCAAATGTAAATATTTAAATTGAAGGTCCACGTATTTTTTAATAATTCGTATTTTCCGAAAATTACAAACTTAAAATTCTCTTAAAATTTTTATCTTAAGAACGAGTTATTGGTTCTGTTTGATAACTCTTCTTTTCCAAAATATAAGTTTATATAAAACATCCTAAAAAGGTTTCTGTGATAAGGGGATTAAAAGTGCAAATTTAAGAAAAGTTAATATAATTTATTATTGTAATAAAAATAACTTTTAATAACTCGTAATTTACAAAGAAAAAATATTGAAAATTTTCTCTAAATATTAATTTAAAATTAGAAGTTTCGGTTGTAAATTGCCAGAAATATCTAATTCCAATTCCAATTTCTATAAAATATCTAAAGAATATAGCGTTTTTGTCATAACTATACTTATTGATCAAAATGTGTCTTCCAATTATAGTCTTTCGCAGATTTAAGCTATCCAAAAAACAAATAGTTACCAATTTGTGTTCAGAAAATTGCAATTAAAATTTCTAAGTGACCTTTAAGCATAAGCATTAATATAACTGATAACAGTTAAAGTTGGCACTTCCTGGTTCGTTGTGTTATCAGCTGAACGTTGTGATATTCATGAACGAGTCACAGCTTCATTCATCACTTGCTACTTGGCTGTCTCCCACACTTGGGCATATTTCATATTCATCACTTGCTACTCCTTTCCACAGTTGAGCTGGCCATTAAGTCGCAACGCCAAAAACGTGATGTGAGTCATCAGACGACCGATGAGAACATTTTGTTGGTGCAGTCGATACAAATCACCGATAAATTTGCCTTCAATGGCGCCGATGCACCGAACAACGGTGAGCCTAGAGACGGTCTTGCCAAGCTGCAATTGGAATTGGCCAACAAAACGGACACTTGCATAAATGGCTATGGTAAGTTTTTTGTTTGCTTGAGTGCTTAGCTTAGCTGCTGCTGCAACTTGCAACTTGCGATTTGCGACTTGCAATGCTGCCTCTTGAGTGGCGCTGCAAATTTATTATCTATAATCGCGTGCCGTCGCACCATAGCAACATCGCACCATCAAAGCGAGAAGGAGGCCCTCTCGTCTTGCTGGCTGAGTGACCAGCTAATTAAATAAGCCCATAAATATCTTGTGCATTACAACTCTATTTGCAGGCTTCATAATTGCCGGTGCACTCTTTCTTCTGCTGCAACTGACGGTGATTGCAGTCTGGGACAACATGCAGAAACGCGCGTTACACAAGCGATAAGCAAATAAAGATGATGATGATGAACAAAACGATGAGCCCTTTCATAGGAAACTAGCTTGAAATTCTATCTTTAGCTGACAAAAAAAAAAAAAAAAGGAAAACTTAGAACCACTCTCATAATCTAGTTAGTAAGGGTCCTACAATGTGGCACATTCAAAGTCATTGCGCGCAACGTAGAGCTGGACTTCTCTGCAACATCAAATGAATGAGGCAATGACTGTATCAGCCGCCCATACTGTAGCTTAATATTTATGCTCATATATGCTTACTCTATTTAAGACTTACTCCTAAGACTCTAACACTCTGAATATGTCGACATACTATCAGCTTAAGACTTGCAAAAAAGCTCCTTAGTCGTAGTGCAAACCATTCAAACCTCTTAACTGAGCTCGTAACTGAAGCCGTTGTAATTGAAACTGCAACTATGCAAGCCTCATTTAAGAGGTTTGACTGTCTAAATACTTATTAAAAAATAAAAAATATAATAAAACGAGAAATAAAAAACGTATAATACTTATGTACTTATATGTACGTATACATAATATTAGGCCTAGTGAACAACGCAATGTAACAATGAGACAAACTTCAGATGCTATAAACAGAAACAGAAAATGAAAATAAAAACTAAAAATAAATAAACTGAACTCGTATTAGAAATTACTCATTGGCCTTTTTACTCTATTTTCAATTGGGTAATTTACCTGTCAATTGATTTGGCTGTCCGATCTAACAAGGCCAACCTCAAGTTGTGGGGTTCACGCCGTGGCTCTGATTGTTGGTTTTGGCCTAATCAACGTTTATACAAATCAATCAGAGCAACGTTTAGGCGTTACAGACACTTACCAGGTGGAAAATTGCCAAGTGAAACTGAAACGAACCGAAACTGGAGCTCAAACTGGAGTTGGAGTTCGACTTGGAGTTGAAGTTAAAGTTGGAGCAAGTAAAAGTGACAAACTAATTGAGCACAAATAGGGGCTACAAATTGCAAATAAACAACTTCATTTACTTGATTTCACCTACTTACAAATTGAAGGACATGCTTGCTAAGTTATTTATAGAAAGAGAAAATGTTATCATTATAAAGAGAATTCTTTTGTACAAAAAAAGTAAAAGATAGATATACAGGTAAAATAGATATACAGGTATGTTTAGAGACAGTATAACTTTGGGTTATTAGCTTAAAATAATGTTGAAACATTAATAAAATCAAATTTGAGTTTATAATTTGTTAAGCACACTTTGACTGAATCATTTATATGTAGTAAGATTCTATATAATTTAAACTAGAGTTAGTTTTGATCAATATAAAAGCTATAGTTTATGGCATACGGGTTGACTTTATACATACTTTGCTCTGGATAATGGCTAAGATGGTATACCAAATAAAAAGAGAACAATGTTTTTAAATACATTACCTATTTATTTGTTCTGTTCAAATTAATAAATGAGACTCTGCTTAGGTTTTAGAACTACTAGATCAATTATTTCGACTTGCATATTTTTAATATGTAAATTATTTTCTTCAGTTGTTGTACAAATACAATTTAAGGATGTTATGGCAAGCAGTTTAACTTTCTTTTCAATTACTTTTACTCTTTGTTTGGTTGCATATTTAAGAAAATGAAATTTATTTATATTTTTTTCGTATTTAATCATAATTATTTCTGACTGTTGTTTGACTTGAACGACGTCAAAAAGTCAGTCACAAATTTGAAAGGAAATGTTTAACATTATCTTTAATCTGATGCTTTGAACTCTGCGCCACTTGCAACAACAAGTTGAAAAGCTGGCAACTCAAATGCTGTCACCGACATGACCGTCCAAATTTAGACAAAGCCTCATTGCTGGCCTCCAGAGGAGCATGCTCTCCAGCTCAGCCTCTGGACTAAGGAGCCCCCAGCGAAAGTCACTGGACACTTTCCGTGCTCAAGTTTTTCTTTTTTCTTTTTGTTTTCTGTTTTTCATTGGGCTGTGGCTTGAGGTTTGGGGTTTGGAGTTTGAGCTTGTGTGTTTTGACATTGGCACGACGAGCAACTGAAACGGCCTCCGACTGTGGCACGCATAACATAAATTCTGCAATGCGTATTTCAAATATTGTTAGAAGCAAGATGACGAGGACGCCGCATCTTGTTGCAAGCTCTGTTCCTTGGCGTGTCGTGAGGGGCTTATAAGGAGTCACAGAGAGGCCGTGGCCATTCAGATGTCCGTTGGGCAAATGTTTATGTCAAACGCGCAGCAAATAAAGTGCTTGGCTTGACAATGTCCAAGGCAATGTCATCGGTACGAGACTGAGACTTCGACTGCGGCGGCGGCGTCTAAGCGATCGGCCCTTGGGGACCAATCTGGGTGGGTTTTTTCATAATTTTTATGAATTACATACACGGTGCGGCATGTCTCGATTGCCATTGAAGTTGCAAACAGACATCAAGCCCACTGTATGTGCTTCACCGCGCTGTCAATTTATTTACCCCGAACTGACGGAAGTGTTTTCATCTCCCAAGAAACATTTGCAAATCATTTCTCACAGACAACAAAGTTGAAACAATGCAACTATCTAATTAAAAAAATAAAACCTGCCACAGCTGATACAATTTCAAATAACATCACTTTGGAGGCTCACGCACAATGGCCAAGATGAGGCCCCAAATAACCAGCCCATTTCACAAGAAATGGAAAAACTGATTGGCTCCACACTCATGTATGATCCCAAACGTCCGTGGTTTGTGAATTGTTAGTGGTCTCTGCTTTTGCGGTTCTTAAAGCGGCATGGAAAATGCATTATGTGTAATATGCGTTAAATCACAGAGTCGAGTCGAGTCGAGTTGACTTGAGCAGCTGCCTGAACAGAGTTGAACAGAGAGTTTTCCACATGCGCTGACGACCAGATTGATTTCCGCGCTAATCGAATTGAAATGGACAACTTTAGTGCAAGCCGATAGATAGATCGAACAGTCGACCAGCTGTGAGCCATTTTGGTGGCTATTGGCCAGTGGCTATTACCTGTTGCCTGGTGGCTATTGGCTAATGGTCAAGTCGAGAACTCTCTGTGCTGTGTGCTCATAATCAACGATTATGCAATTGTTTGCTCGCAAATTGATTTCCAAGCATTCCAATGGTCAATGACATGGCCAACATCTACTCCACACCAGGTTCAGTTTCAAGTAGACAAGGCTACTAATAGCGGGATTCTATGGTCACATACCGCACTGGGGCGTCAAAAGTCACAGCTAAATATGCAAATGGTATTCTAATTATCCCAGTTGCACACTCGAACTTACATGCACATGAACAAGATCCAGAAAATGGTCCAAAGACAGACAGAGAAAAGGAAATTCAGTTAAAATGTTTGCCCACTCAAATTACAATTTAATGTTGTGGGTCAGTCGCCTTAGTGGGCCAATAAACTAAGCCTTGCTTAAATCTTTTCAGGCATGGGAGTCGTAATCGCAGTCGCAGTCACAGATTCCAGCCACATAAATTGCGGGGCGCACAGAATGTCTATTTGATTGTGCTGCGATTTTCAATTGGTGGCGCGGTAGCTTTTGGGACTCTTTTGTAGGCAATTGAATTCAAATTCGAATTGGATGGCGATTAATTTAGGTAAATAAACAAATGGCATGTGCACAGTGTTAATTTATCAAGTTGGCGGCGATGCCGATGCCGAAACCATTGAAATTGAGTGCGAGAAAATCACTTTGCAACGGCGCAGTTTCGGCTGTTGTCTATACCCAAAATTTATGGCCTGGCTGCCCATTTTGTCAGCCCAAAGTGCCAGCCATATATCAGTTGAACATATCTTATTATTTTGAGAGCGGTTAATGTATTATTGGCCATGTATTTTAACTGACCCAGTGGACGTTTTCAATTTTCAAGCAGTTTCCCCTCACTTAATGAAATTCAAAAGACTTAGACAACGAACTTGCTGTACATAAATCTTTATGGAAGTCGCATAGAAATATTTCACATTATTTGAATACTTCTCCATTCATAGGTAGTTACGACTACTACATTTCTTTGTTCTAAGTTATTGCAAATTAAATAACACAATTCGAACTAAAGACTTTTTATCAAATTATGTTAGGCAAGGAAATTTGAGAACGAAAGAGGCAAACATTTGACCACAAGTTATTGTTGAAATGCTAAAAAGAAATATTTGTATACCGCAGGCTGGCAGAAGAAAGAAGTAATGTTTTTGGTTCGAAGGTTAACGTTTAGGTTCGAGATTCTTTAATTGCAAAACTTTTTGTAGCCAACTCAAGAATAAGTAAACATTTTTATGTGACGAAATAACTTCGACATTTAAACAAAATTACGAGTATCCTCTTGCTGTTCCTATTGCTGTTGGCTACCATAAACAACGGAATCCAATAAGCCAGCTCTTGAAGCATGCAGACAAGATCTGGCTGATAAGTTATAAAATTTTATCTCGCCGCAATTGTCTTACAACCGTTGCATGACCTGGGGCCCAAACCAGATAACCTAAATCGTTGCCAGCCAGAATGCTTACACAAGTTTACCCCAAAGTGTTGAATGAAAAACAAATTTTATAGACACGCCATCTGCATCACTTTGTCATTCAAATAGACAAAAGTTAATTATCTTTGGAGTTCTGAGCATTTGGAAAATATTTATGTGTCTGGCAGACATCAGTTTTCCGCATGGAAAAACAAAACGCGTGTATCGCAGTTTTGTCGCACGAAATGCCAACGGTTTTTAGCATCCGTTGTCGAACTGGACGATGACATTGCTCTTCTAACTCTCGCACAACGGACATTCACCCATGGCCAAAGTTAAAGTCAAAGTCAAAGACAAAGTCAAAGTCGAATGCATTCTGCAGCTTTCTCTGCCTCAAACACTGGACGAGACTGATGATCTTCAATCCCGCCTATTGAATTCACATTCACATACTCCGTATACCAGATCCTATTCATCGGTTAGTTGACGCACGTACGCTCCATGTCAGTCTAATTTGCCGACATGATTATGATTTTGTAGCCAAACCAGGCGGGAGTTGAAAGATGCTCGATCTGCGATTCGCGTTTCGCGATCCACGATGTGACTGTGACTTTAGCTGCAGCTGCCGGCAAGTGAATGTCTCTCTGATCAATTCCAAGAGTGGCATTTAACATTTGTGGCATATGCTACATTTGGATTCAGTATGAAATATTCTTAATAAACAATCCGCAAATCCTTTTACCAATAGTCTTTAACTGGAGTTTACTAACTGCTGAGAGCAGTTGTCAATTCAATTTAACAACATCAACAACAAATCAGCTGAATCATCATCACAGCTTAATTTTAACAAGCAATGGATTAAATAAGAAATGTTCTTAATAAACCATCCGCAAATCTATCAATAAATGACTAAAGTGTATTAAGCTGAAGAACAATATCGTCCAAAAACAGTTATAAAACCAAATTGCAATTGTTCTACTGTTTTTTAAGTCACATTTTAATTTTCTGCCTTGCATAAAATTCTAACATATTAGAATCTAATAATTAGATAATCTTAATAAACAATTCAAAAATGAATTTTTTTAAATGTGAGTGAATTGTAATAAATTATAATTATATTGCAGTTATTCTACTTCTATTTAAATTATATAATATATCACATTTAAAATAATTGTTTAATTTATTTTTGCAAAACAAGTGTACAAGAAATTTTACCAAAAATATATTATTTTTTAAGCATTTAAGTCACTTTTTTAATGAATTAATATTTTAAATTTTTAGTTTTCATTTTATTTTTATATTTGCTTTTTTATCTAGCTTATTTTAATTGTTAAAATTCTAAAATTACTGCTAGAGGCCTGGAATACTCTGATCTACTGACCCCTTGTTGTGGCAAGTTTGTTTGTTTTTTTTTTGCACGAATTGATGCCGGCAAATGTTGCCAGTTTTACTTGCTGTTGACTTAAAACATTTGAACCATTTTTAAGCTTCCCAAGTGAGGCAAACGGAAGTCGCTGTCACATGAGCCGCTGACTTGGGCGTGACACAGTTGCATTTATTAATGCAAATACTTATTCCGTTTAGCCTTAACTTTAAGCTATATATATTCCTCGTTTATGAAAATGTGTAACCATTCCATGGTCGAGTGCTACCAAAGCCAAAGCGTCAACAGCCACGTCTCGATTCGTCAAGCACCAAATGTTTGAGGCGAAGGCCACAGAGTCTCTGCCAAGAAACTTCGTAAAGAGAACAATGCCATTCTCTCTGCAACCAACTGTAAAACTCAGCTCTTAAATTAAGCTCTTAACTTTACATTTGCTCTCTTGTAGAACTTTCCTCGAGAGAAAATTACATCTGTCTGTAAAAGGCAACAATGAATGAATCTTGGGCTTTGAAGTCGCCTCTGGTCGCCTGTCGGAAGCAATAAAATGCAATTAAAGCAGTCAAAGTAAATGATTTTCTAATGCGATTGCATGCAACTTCAACTCTGGCCGAGAATTGCACTCCATAATCGCTAATTGAAGTATTCAGGTAAAGGCAGGCAGGTGAATTGATCGTCAAAGAGAGTCTTAGTTCATCTCTGTGTCTCTCACTTCATTGCCAACTAAAAAAGAACATTGCAGCTTTCTAATGACCAAAGTTGTAACCGCAAGAATAACAACAACAGCAGCCACAATTGTGATGATCATTAACTCAACGCACGCCTAATTAAATGCGAGATAACAAATCTGAGCTCCGATTGAGGCCACCAATTGTGGCATGGAATTAAGGAGTCATCTTTATGCAACTTACGCAACTTACAGCCCAAACTTACGCCACAAAGAAAGCCCAAGTCTCGCTCATGTGTCAAATATGATTGAGACTGAGAAATACAGAGAAATATAGAGATAGAGATACTCTCGGATGCAGAGGCTGATGATGCAATTAAATATTATCGAAGACTCACCGAAAGCACAGCGAACTGCACTCGTCTCACTTTTCCCCCATTTTCATGCACTTTAGTTACACTTGCAATTGCATTCAGTTATTTTTACTCCCATTTGACGGATCGATTCTCTGGCGATAAATTGACGATGACGGCGTTAGCTTTTGTCGCTTTGTGCTCATAATTGACGCCTCTGCCGCTCAGGCTGGGCTCTTTACCTGTTCACCTCTTCATATGTTCAATCAGCTCCGTCAAGTGAATTACACAATTTTGTCCAACAATAGTTTGCGATGAATCAGATAAAGAAATTATATAAATTTTGTCTTTTGGAAAAGCTTTTGGAACAGGAAGTCTGCAATCGCCATCCGTTTGCCTTTTGCCGTGTGAATGAAAATTCTTCTCCTCAGCTGAGTTACGCTTCTGATTTCTTAGTTCTCAATTCAGATGGTTACCCATAGATTGATTAAGCAATAGAAGACTAGACACGAGGCTACTCCAATGTCTGTGTATGCTTCTTATTCTATATAATTGAGTAATTGCTGTTTGCAAAAAATGTGCTCTAATTGTAATCTTCTTTGTAGATCACTGCCAAAATTATGTTGTATGTTCCCAAGAATAAATCTAGTCTGAATGATTTTGGTTAACAGTTTACAGTTCCCTGTTCCCAGGTCAGTTGGGTCAAGTGACGAGTTTATTGCTCTTTCTTATCTTATCGTAAAAGCTCAACCGTTATGAGGAAATCAATAAGTGATTTCAATAGGCCATCTATGTTTTTTTTTTGGTGTCATTTCGATATTCAAATATTGGTTGCCATTCTAAACTGTGCCAAGCTCTAAGTTGAAAGTGATGACAACAACAACAGCACAAACACTGAGATAAACGACAACAACAACGACATCATCAGCTCGTTTGTAGAGCAAACAGACCCCAAAACTCTTCACATTTGTGTCGCTCTGTTCTCGGTGATTTGGTCAATTGAGTGACATGCAAATTTCCTTTCGATTTTCGCACATTCTCCGTTGCTTTCTCGCTTCTCGATTCTGGCTTCTTGCTGATTGTCGCCCCTGAGAAGGTCGAGCAGAGAGGAAGATATGAAGAGGAAGGAAGGCAGAGGAGTTATGTGCAGGCTGTCGACTGTTTATATTTCCGGCAATCAATCGTCTCAAACTCTCGTTCATTGTTGCAATTGTTTGCAAATTGATCGACAATGTCTGGATTGTGATTGTTTGCTTGCCTCGTTCTCTCAGTTGTTATTGTTGCCTTGTTCATTAGAAGTAGATCGATAGATCGATGGATCGACACTTGATCCAAAGTACTTTCGCTTGGAATGCATCGAGAGAGTTTTCGGAGAAAGGAACTGCGAATTCAAATAAGTCACTGCCAGAAGTCTTGAGATTTCTCCTTAATGGATGCGTATTCGGATATTGGGCACATTCGAAGGGAATCTCAACGCCTAATTGCTGATAACAATCTCAGCACCTCGTATTATGAAAATAGCCCTTTAAGACGCCAAAAAAAAGTTGAAAGTGCACCCGACCCACATCGCCGAAGCCAGGGGAAACGAAAGACTGAGGCGACGAACTTTATGACTGTGTCTAGAACTTTAACAACCTTTCGCTTGATTGCACCGCATTTGATTTGTTTAAGTATTTCACTTTTCGATGACTGCTCCATTCACTCTCTCCCCTCTGTTTTCTGCCCCTCTAATTCACCTGTTGCTCTGGGCCATCACTAATTGCAGCTGTGTCATTTCTTTGATTCAGCTTTTCCAGCTTTCCATGCAAAACAAAAACTCATTCTGGCCACAATTGCAATAAGAATTTTCACTCTTAATAAGTTTCTCGTTTGGTTTGTGCCACTGACTGACTGTCGTCAACGCCTTGTGGTCTTGACGTCTCTTGTCTCAGCATAAAACTGTCAACGAGTGTTTAACCCAGTTAACGCCCTTAACCAAAGACACCACTCCATTCAGTTCAGTTTAGTTCAGCTCTCGATCTATTCCACACGACACGAGCAAAGTTAAACCAAACAAAAAACTTAAAGTAGGCAAGGTGTAAAAACCACAACCAGCTCAAGTTCGAGAGTATAGAACGAGCTACACATGAGCAATGAGTGGATAAGGAAGGCCACAAACCAAAAAGACAGTAAGGTGCAGGCTAAATCTTAAGCTGAGGCTGACTCTGAAGCTAAAGCTGAGTGATGGCCCCACCTCAGCTGGAGAGGTGGTGGGCGGTGCGGAGGTGTTGACTGTGGCCAGCGGATATTGAAGCTGTTCAAGGGGAAAAGAATAAGACAAGAACTGATGGAGAAGGAGAGAAGATGGCAGATTGACCGATGTCTGCTTCTACTCAGTGCAGAAAGGAATTCTGAGCGCGGTGAAAGTAGTCATCTCCATCTCCATCTTCATCCGAAGACACGACAACGGCAGAGACTTGTTGAGATTCTGGTCCCAATAATGACACTTAAACGATGCAGTTTTTTCGTAATATGAATTTTCCTGTTTGTTGGCCGTTGGTCGCGTTGGTCAGAGGAGCGTCTCGCCATCAATTATAACCGGGATCGCGGTGGAGTGGAGCCACCTGAGCTGCAACTCAATCACCAGTCAACTTGGAACTTGCAACCAGCAACTTGCAACTTCCATTGGCCATCGGCAGCTTCTTCTAATTGCCGATGTTTTTGTTCTTGTGCTTCAATCCTGTTTGTCGCCTTAACACAATTGGAACCTTATGAGTTATGGCTACACAGAGGTGTCATTTGGGATGGCGGATCGATTGGGTTTATGTGATTACTTCGAAAGAAGATGGAGTAGAAAGCCAAACTCCTTTAAAGGCGAATTCGAGAGTTTATTGCCATTCATAACTTGAATATTGCAGGTAAATTGGCACTCATCTTGACCAATTCCTGATCAATTCAATGGCGGACACATTCGAAAATTGATGCCGTTGCATTGTCAGCATCGATGATGCAATCTCTACTCTTCACTGGTCCACTCTTCCGTTTCTTCTTACATCTGCAATTTGCAAGCCAAGACCCTGCTATTAGGAGCAGAGTCGCATCAATTTATGACCAAACTGGGGAAGGAGGGACAGTATATTTGCTTTGGGCGTTGGCAGACAGACTCGACAACGCGACGATTCCTTTGCCAAAGAAAAAGCGAACTCAAAGAACCCAAAATGCAGTTGTCTTCCTTAGTCTTAGTCTCCACTCACAGTCTTACAGAGGCGTTTTCAGAATATTTGAGCTTGCCACATGCAACACAAAGCAATCAAGGCAACTGTCAATAGCGGCAACACCTGTTTCTAGTCATATCTTGCTCCATTTCACAGTTGTTTATTTCTCAGCTTCTCCGACCTTGAATGCGATTAGATCAATGTGCAAGACATTTAATAGAGATGAAGTTGGAGTAGATCATCCTGACAAAGTAAAATAATTATATGCATCCTTAAACACTTGATTTATATTCCTTAAGTTGCCATTTGTTCTATTTAAATAACGACTCGTTAGGTGTTAACAGGTAAATTTAATATCTGCCACTGAAAGCGCTTAAAGATCCCTTTACTTTGTACCACTTTTCAAGTCATCAGGAATCTGTTCCAATTTGCTGCAACACAAAAGAGGTATCATCTTTGTAATTTATGTTCCGATCGCGTTTAAAATGCAGACCAAACACAAGTGGAAAGAAGAGGACAAGCCCAAGTGGAGCTTAACCAGGTGAAGCAATGAAAACTGTTACACTTAACTAATTGATTTATGGTCAAATAGTAGATGAGATATTTACAAAAGAGTTTGAAATGCAATTTTGTAAGTCTTGGATAGAAGAGGAGAGCAAAAGAGGACTTCTTGTGGGTGCAGCCTTCATACAGAGCAGCCATAAAATGGTCAGGCAACATGACGTGGAACATAGCATCCACAGAGCACAGAGCATCTCTAGAATGGAACAAGTTTTCAAGTAGTTCCCACAGGAAGTGTTCGTTGCCGAACGCATGCCAAAAATGGTTCCCCGAGGACAAGACAACCTCGGACAAGGAGTGGAAAGAGGGACAAGGAGGAGACTGACCAAAGGCTAAACCCGAAAACGATCACGATTATGATGATCATTTCGGCGATTATGGCTGCGACAGTTGCCAGCTTGTGGACGGTGGCAATGTCCCCACACACAGCCAACTCACTGTTCATGCTTCAAGAACATTTCCCGACTCTGTCTCCGACTCTGACTCCTACTCTGACTCCTACTTTGAGAATGACTCTGACTCGGTGGCGATCAGTGGAATTGTAGCTAGAGCCAAGTTGGCATTAGCAGTTGTTGTATATTGTTTCTGCATTGTAACTGTCACCTGGTGGCAGTTGGCAAAGCTGCCAGAAATAATAGAAATTATATGAAATGGGCATTTGGGGAGTGTGCTTGGACTTCCGTGTTTGGATCTGGCCTGGACAATGGGTCATTTAAAGTTGAGCCAGAAGCAGAGACAGTAGGAATTCAAGATGCAATCTCCCTCGCCTTCACATGCCTAATTTGGCAAGTTATTACAACATTTGGCTAAACATTCCAGTGAGATTAACACCTCCCTCTGCTAAACTCCCCCATAGGCAGTAATCCACCTCCCACTTAAAATGATAGACACGTGCCAAGTTCATTTTTCCATTCTACTTCTATTCCGAGTGAACAGTGAAGATATCTTGTATGCTATGATGGATCACTGAGGATGACACGACACTTAATAGTCGCTTTGTTGTTGCTTCTTTTGTTGATGCTATTGCTCTTCTCCCTCTCCTCTTTTTTAGCACTCTTCCAGCTGTTCGTGCCCTGCAATTTAAGAGGAGAGTACGAGTATTTAATGCCTATGTCCCTTTCCCTTTCCCCTCCCCATCTCCTGTCTCTTACAACTTGCGGCAACTTGAGGCTGACGACTGATTTATGACAGCGCGAAAGATCGGACTGAGGATCTCCACAACACTGCATGCATCCGAGGGCAATTTGGTCAACATCCAACTGCCAACTTCCAACCTCCAACTGGCCTATGACGGGCGTGGCGCCGAGGATGAGGTTGAGGTTGAGGCTAGTGCTTAAGCTGAAGCTGAAGACGAGGCCTATTACGTGATGATGTAATAATTCTTCAAGACGATGGCATTTTTATTGCGGAAAATGTTGCATAAATCAAGGCAGCAATAAAACGAAGCCCCGTCGATCGCCCCGATCGAAACAGGATGCCTCGAATATTTCATTTTCATTCCCATTCAGCGCCAATAATTTGCACCAGCAAAATCGACTTTAACTCAAACTCTTACAAAGGTTTTTAATGTTTGCGAATCAATGCGAATTCGACGCCGTCATGCGGGACAATGGGGATAGCGGCATAATTTGGAGTAGTTCTGGGCAAAGATCACTTCCTAGGTTGCTGCTCACTGCTTTAACTCTAATCAAGCACTCTGAGAGAGATAATCAGCGACTTGTTCCTCTTATTCTTATTCTTGTTGCATGGTAGCAATGATGCAACTTGAAACATTGTTGCCACTCGCCAACCCACGCAATCTAAGAGCTTGCTTCACACATTAGCAAGCAAACCGCTCAACAGATCCAAAGATCTCCAACAGATCTCATGCACCACAGGCGTGAGAGATGATAACTGTGAGATATCAGGTGAGATGAGATGAGAGCTTCTGCTTTGAGATCGTGATTGTCATTGCGATTTCAATTGGAAGTGGAGCCTACGCAAAAGCGGATCACATGAAAGGAATAAGATCATAAAAGGATCATATCTCTACTAAAACAAGCAAATCCAAAATATCCTCTTAATTGAGTCTTAAAACTCTAACGAGAGAAGGAAACTTTATTTCGATATTAATTTATAAGAGACATTCGTTTTATGAGATCAAATAAACAACTGATTTGATTGCTCAGTGATCATTTGCTGATCATTATCACTTAAACTGTGTATTAATTATACAGAGAATTATTATTAATCTTATTGAATGGAATATTAATCAGTATATAATAGAAACTGTCTTCATATTATTTTTATGAGTGTGCTTAGAATCATAATACATAATATTAGCATTAGAATGTTACATTTCTAATTGGACGAGCAGTCAGTGGACTTTGTTGTCACGCTTTGTGGGTCTCTTGATTCGGGAAGAAGAAGAATACCCGAGGCTAGCTCGAATTCAAACACCTCGTAAATAGGCCACTGACTGACGTGATTACAATGTCAAAGTGGCCCCGAAAGGGCAGCGTGTTGGATAACTCTCTTTATTTATTATACCTAATATAATTAAATTAATTTTCGGTTAAAAAACAGTACCTCTTATGATACGAAAGGTATGTTTGTGGGGGCGTGGCACTTGCCCGGAAAGTGTATCAAAGCGTGAGCCACGATAGATCTTCCAGAGCATTTGCATTTCCTTTACTTGAACCTTAGACCTCAGAACTCAGACATTGCGTGATTCGGCAAAAGATTCTTAACATTTCAAACACCTTTTTGGGTGTCCCGTGAGTCTCCTACTTAGAGAGTGAGAGACCAACATAGAGGAAGAGGGAGAAAAGGGCTGGCGATCCCCAAAAGTACAAACAAAGCCACACAAAGTCAGAAAGCAAATTATTAGGCAGGCAAAGCAAGCTGAGACCAGCTGAGGGAAACTGCTTTTTGATGTTCGGTAATTGGCGGTTTGGCAGCACGCGAGGCGGCCAGCACTGGATTGGGGACTATGGACTGGGGACTAGGAACTGGCGACTGTAGACTGGGAAACTAACAGACCATCGCCCAAGAGACAGAGACTATTCTTCCGATTGCCGGCGCTCAAGCCTCCAAATGGTAACGAGCCAACGGATTTCGGCGTGACGCGCTTTTCGATTTTTAGAGCTCGAGAACTAAGAACTAAAAGTTCAGAACTGAGAATAGAGAATAGAGAACTCTGGGCCAAGACTTTTCCTACTTTAAGTTCGAATGTCGCTGTTGTCTTTGCTGCTGTCGCTGCTGTTGGTGCTGTTGTTGCTGTCTGCTCATTTCATAATAATTGGCAGCTTACAAATGTTCTTTCAGTTTTGATTTTGCTTCCATTTCTATTTCTATTCTGGCTGCATTTGAACTGTCGCGGTTTCCCCCCTTTAAAAGGAGGAAGGGGTATGGAGGAGGGCATAGCGGTACTTTGTTCCGTTGAACTTAGACAGCAGACAACAGGCAACAACTCGTAACATTTTTGCGGCGAATCTCTTCACCCAGGTGAAGAATTCAGAGCAGGCATCCGCCGCAAATAAAGTCGGCACTTTATAGGCGTGAACATTAATTAGACAGCCAAATACCAAAGAGTCAGGCAGCCTAAGCATCTCGAGAAGTGGCCTAGAAGTTGAACAGGAGTCAGATTACACAATAAATTAAAGACCATGAAGGGCAGAAGAAGGAGTTGAAGACTGAATACTTGTAAGTTGGACATTTTGGTGAATATTCGTAGTCAACTAATGAGGTAACCACTAAGTCTGCTCCATCCCCTCCTCTCTACTCTTCTTACCACCTTTCTCTTTCCCTACGTTGTCTCCACCCTCACTCTGAGCTCTTTACAGGCGTTGTCGGGGCGGAGTTGGGAGTTGTTTTTGCTTCGGCTTTGTTCGCCAAGCGTCGACCGCCAACAGATGCCAGATTAGCATTTAAATTGTAGTTACATTTGGCCAAACTCAAATTCAAAGCAATCCAAACACAAGCAGAAAACCAACGTAAACTTTAGATTATTTTTCATTCCGTTTATTTTCTTTTGCAGAAAACTTCTTGGCGTTGCATTTTCCCGCCCTCTTCAAACGCTGGGCAAACGTTTACCAAATGGAATTGTTGTCTTTGTTCTCTTCAGTTTAGTTGTTGTGGGAGCTGGAATTCCCCTCTGATTCCCCTCTTATTCAAGCACTTCAGCTGATGTTATCAAGGCCTCGCCTCCGGCAGAAGCTTTCCTCAGTGTTTGCTGTGCTCTCTGCCAAGGTAGCAATTTCAATATCAAAATTCGCCTGGCCTTTGGTCCGCTGCGGAAACACATAGCCACAGAACCACAGAGGCACCATGGAACCTCCATAGAACTACTCAGGTGAGTCCAGAAAACGGTAAACCGCCAACGCCTTCTTCGGCATATCAGGCAGCTTCCCAGTCAACCTCTCAGCATTTTCAACATTTTAATCCAAATTAATTAAAACTCAACTCAAAGTGACCCACATCCAGGACTCTCCATTGACATCTTTATCTCTTCTCCTTCTCTCTATATACTACTCTCTTCTCTTACATTCTCCTGTTCCCCTACTTGACGAGCAGAAATATGGCCAATGATAAATTGTAGAACATTTCAGAAAAGACTTTAAAAGTGTGGCAAGCCTAAGGCCCATTCCCACTCCCAGTCAGAGTCCGAATCCGCCACCAAGTTGAAGTTGGAACATCAGTAGGTTCTCTACTTCGGGTCTGTCATTATTCCGAGACACTGCACAGACCGATTAATTTGCAGCCGTCGTCTTGGTCTTAGTAGTGGAAGTACCGTAAGCGTAGGTGGCTTGATGAGCTCTGCTGCCGTTTTGTCGTTTTGTGGATCGGTCGTTGGGTCAGTTATGTTGGACTTCTCCTCGCTTCAGCAGCCCAGCGACTGCCCCTTGGCCAAATCCACTAATTAATTGCGTGTTTTGACTCGGTCGCACTCCAAGGGCCCCGAAATCCGCTAACTCTGAGGAGAAGGAGGCTGGAGAATGGAGTATAGAATATGGGTGTGGCCATTGTCTCAGTCGTTGCTCTGATTGACAGGAAATTGTTATGAATTGGCATCTCTGTTGGCTAACTGTTGCCAAGATTTGTGATATTTATAGACTTATTCTTAGTCTTGACTTGTTTTGATTAAGAACTTCCACTATGACAACGAGAAGTCTGTTAGTCTGTTTACTTTGGAGATGGGTTCAATGGCATTCTCTATATCTACCTCTGGCTCTCAGCTCAGTTTCCCGTTTCACAATTTGTTGTTGACCCTAAACTCTGTTTATATCTCGAGTACAATCGAAAGTTTCCTTGTCTCTGTCTCTATATGGATGGAGGCTTTTCCTCAGTCTGTCCACGTGCAAATGTTTTGTGTCCAATCATCAGACACTCGAGACATTCGAGAGTGTGCAGAATGCAAGGAAATCAAATCGCGTCTAACTCTCACTCACTTCTCTTCAAAGGAGATGGAGATGGAAGTGGAGGCGGAAAGAGGACTCTGGCAAGTGCAGATGTCAGTGATAGCACTCGAGACCATGTCGACTAATTGCAGTTATAATATCAAAGTCGACATAACGCCTAACGCCTTAACTCGCCTTTGTCGTCTCAAGTGAAGAATTGGAGAAGTGGAGGCCTCAGCACGAAACCAAAACCAAAACTGGAGTCGAGACTCGAGATTTGAGAGTCGAGAAATATGAAACACACGCAAGTCAACGGATAGTCAAGTGGGAAATGAATCGGGTTGGGGAAGAGATCAGACTGGATTGGACCGGACCGGACTCTCGGGGCAGAGTGTCAGGATAATTTGAGCTCAACTCGACGCCGACGCCACGCCACGCAAATGATCCGCAAGAAATGATCGGCGGACTTAATGAACTTTCTCGCTTTTGGGGCGAATTTGCAGTGCAGTGTAGTTAGTGCGATATGTTTGGTCTGGTGGATCTAGTGGTTCTCTTAGATCTTGTGGGAAAGAGGCAACCAGAAGAAAACCAAGCTAAGAAAACTGCAGCATCTATAGGAGAAACAATTATGCAGAATTTGGGTCATCTCTCGATCATCGGTGGGGGAATTTCATTTGTGTTTCTTTCACTGGAGATGCAGATAAAGATGTAGAAATAGATGTAGATTCTAGTTGTGGTTGTGGATGTGGAGCTGATGAGATCTCTATTTCTCAGCAGAGACAAAGCAAACAATTTGTGGAGGGGTCAGAATAATTGCAAATTAAATTCTGATTCCATTTATGATTTCTGTTTTCATTTCTTTCGTTGAGTTTTGTGGGATTCTAAAAGAGTTTCATTTTAACGGCATTTAAGTAAACTTAAGTGGGGTAAGTTTTTGCTCTAGAAGTAGTTATCTAGTGACGAAAGGGACATGGTACATGGTACATGGAACACTCATCACGATCCGACGAATCCTAGGTGACACCGATAGTGACTCTTCTACCTCTTTTACCAATAAGGCACCGTCGTGCTCATCACCATCATTGTTACCGTTACCTTCACAGTCTTCTTCTTCATCCCAGTCTCTGTCTCAGTCTCCAACTCCATCTTCGTCAGGGTGTCACGACAACGCAACTTGTAGCTCCTCCTCATGTTAGCTAGGTTTCCTCATCCTTGTCAATTAATTGCTCATGCTCTTATCGACTTAGGCAACCTGCTGATTTTATGCTTGTCCCACTTCTGGACGTGTCCCCTCCCATCCCCTACTATCCTCTCCCTTGGGATCATATTGATCTATGAACATTGATGGTAGATCTTTGATGTGTCCACGTTTTCATGTTGTCTCCTGCTTTGGTTGTCAAATGCCACGCAAGGTTAAATCGTTCACTCCTCAAACGCGTGACCATTGGAGATCATTCATCTTCCTCACTCTCTTTCTCTCTCTCTCTTTGGCTCTCTAATGACAATTATTCCCATAGTGCATATTTCTGATGACAAATAAACCGTTAGACACGTTCGTATAATCATCTTACATATGACAAATGGGTAAACAGGGAATAGTGTAAACTATTCTCAAGGAGATTCATTAGCTTCGCTTGGTTTAATAGCTCGCTCATTAAAGAGGGGATATGGGAGAAGGAGAATCTGTTAGACTGGTCACCAACTTGGGGCACCTAGTCGGACCACCTAGCTGGATTATGACGGAGCTGCGTGAATTCCACAGATCGCATTCACTTGCAAAGCTGCCGTAAATTTGCGTTAACCAAATCGCAAACAAATCGAGGCACATTGTGTTGCCTTTAAGTTGCCTTATATGCCTCAACTCGTAGGCTGGCCTCCAATACAGTCCAGTCCAGCTCCAGATCTGTCCTTCCTCTCTTCTCCCTTTTCCTGCCCTGAAGAGTGCGTGAGCTGACTCTGCCTCCCACTGCCCACCTGGTTGCCTACATGGTTGCCTACCGGGTTGCCTCTTTGGCACATGTCCGATTGGCTTTCATTGATACCGTCCTGCAGTTGTATAGTCTCCAGTTCGTTAGCGGCTGCCTCACCTACTTTTCGGAGCTGCCATGTCGCAGATCGGCCCGCAAGTTGGCCCCTGTGCGTTTTCCCCCCTCACTTCCCTCATTCCTCATTCCTCACACCACACTGTGGTTTCCAATTTCCAATTTTGCGACGCTGTCATCGCCTACATTGTCGTCGTGTTTGCTGCTGTTCAACTGTTCAACTGTTCAGATGTTGAGATGTTGAGTTCTTGTCCTATTGCAGATCTCTTGCCAACGCCCATTAGAGCCAAGACAAAGACAAAGCTTTAGCCAAAAACTCAGTTGTCTTTGCCAGTTCCATTGCCATTTGGCGGTAATGCGTTTCAATTACAAGACCCCAAATTCATTGGGTTGCTCTGAGTCTGATCCTTGTCAGATAGAAAAACACTAAAAACTGTGATCGCATTTCTTCAGTTTCTTCAGTTTTTTTTTGTCTTTGCCAGGGAAAGTGTTGGAAATTGATCCACAAGGTAATTGCAATTCCTGTTTGACCAATGCACTCCTTCTAAGTACTTTTGGCACACATTTGCATTGCATTGTACATAAGAGATGCTCAATTAAAAGACTGCAGACAACAGCAACTGTTGCAACTGTTGCCATGTTCCACTTGACTTTAATTGGATTTTGTTTATTTTTGGGCACATTTCGGGGCTCGAAACTGGCGACGGCTCGCGGAATGCGACACGACACACGATGACAAATGTTGATATTCAAATGACACTCTTGGTGGAAGAGGATGCGGGCATAGAAGAGGGAAAGGAGAGGCAGGTGGGCGTCCTCCACTTGTTGGACTTTTGTCACAACTCTTGGCCAGATTTAAGCAACCTGGCCCGATCCCAACAACACCCGCAACCGGCATTCCAATCGATTGTTGGCCATGTTTGCTGGATGCCTGTGGTCGTCTCCATTCGTGGTTGGGTGAGAAAAGTAAACCGTTTGAGTATAAGCTCTTGTTGTTGCTGCCTCAATCTTCTTCTTTCAACACAAACAGGCAGCAGATGTTTGAAATGTTTGTGTAACTTTGTCAACGATCCAAAGTCTTTTCCTCCATCTCTTCCATCTCTTCCTTCTCTCCAAGTCCATCTCTTCCAATTCCAATTGAATGGAGTGAAAAATGTCCATGGCACCTGTCAGCAGATGCGAATGCGTGTTTGTATGTCGAAGGCAAACATCTCTAGTCCCGTTGGTTCGAACACTGAGGAATCAACAGAGGCTGCTGAAAAGATTAATCTCCCTCTACAATTAGCTAACCAAGAAGTCTGAAAAGCGTCCCCATGAAAATTTTTTGTAATCTTTTTCAATTTCCTCTGTATGTCAATGGGTTAATTCAGGAGAATTTATTCCACAAATTGGGTTAAGATTTCAATTTCCATAAGATTAGCAAAGTTGTGGGAGTCTCCTTAGAAATTGCATTTCCATATGCATCTCATCAATGGTTGACCACCAAATTTGCTCTGCTCCAAAAGGCCGATCACGTTTTCTCTTATCTACAAAGAGGGAGTTGGAATTTCTAGCAAAATGTGTCAATAATTAATTGTATTCAATTAAAACACGTTAAAGCCGCTTCTTTGGTTAATTAAGATGCATCCGTGTCGCAACTGAGTGAAAGAAAGAGAGAGAGGGATAGAGAGGAAGTATCGAATGTAGAGAAATGTTATTGTTTCTTTGGGTATCGTTGATATGGATCTACAGAAGGCCTCATCTACTAAAGTTGGCAGTTCTTTAAACGGTTTTGGGTAAAAGTGCAACTAAGCATCAATTAGCCCAATTCCCAGGCCATTGCCACTTTGCCATTGCCCCTCTCTCTCTATGTTATATATCTCTCTCTTTCCTTAGTCGGTTTCTGTTTTCAATTCGCTTTCATGTTGCATGTGGCTCACGTTGCATTTTGGCAACGTTTTCAGCTGCAGCTGCAGTTGCAAGTTGCCTGTTTCAAGTTGCCCTTGCCATGGCAAACACTCTGATTAGAGCCGCTCGTCTTCACACAAGAGTGAAATTTATTGCAATTTTCATTTTATTTATTTGCCTTATTTTGTTGTTGGCCAAGTGCTCGACTCTCGACCCAATGTCCAATGTCCCATGTCCCAGGGCCTTTCCCATATTATTTCATTGTTGGGCAACAAAACGTTCCACATGCTATGATCATCAGAGGTTCTCTCATGTGACTCTGAGTCTGACTTCGGTCATTTGATCATCTCTCGGTGCACTTTGCTTCCATCTTCGACTTGAAATCTCCGACTGTGTCTCACGTGCCATCGAGAGTGCGTTTTCACTTCGCAGCGAACTCGAAAGTGATTCTAATCACATGAATTAATTGAAATAATGCCACAAGCGAAAAGGAGAATGTACTCGTAAGTAGAATCTCTACTTATTGTTAGCCAGAGAGTTGTTGCGAATTTCAATTCGACATTTCACTCATGTCCAGTGTCGAGCTAACAAGACTCTTTCGTAAATCAAAACCTCTCATCGACACACATTTAGCCAGTATTCAAGGTCTCTATTCTAAACCAGAGACTGAGACTGGGACAGAGGCTGCATCCTTGTCACTTTGCCACTGATGTTCCCATTTGGCACATTCTCGTCACGATTTTGACCACAAAGTCAACAGATGATGAATTCCAACGTCAGCATTGACAATGCATCATTTTAAATATTGGTCAACTATTCAGTCTTCAACTCTAATATTACCATGACTGAAAGTTTAGCAAATCTTAAAGAATTCCGCTTTATTATAAAAAAATGCGATCAATACAAATCTCTGCTTAAAAGTGAAAACATTAATAGCACATAATTATTGAAAATGTAGAAGATTGTGAGAGAGGCACGAGCTGTGACTGAGTATCATTAACACCCCACAATGTCATTTGTTTTTCTGCAAACTTTCGACCCGAGGCTTTCATCAGGTTGTGATTTCGCAGCTGCTTGAAATTCCAGTTCACGCATAGAGTTGATGCTCTCCACGTGACTTGTCAAGATCTAAGCAAATAACCATAAAATTTGTGCAGCTCAAATTGCTTTGACCCATAGTCACAGTCAGTGAAAGAACTTTTGCTTTTCTTTTTGCATAAATTTTAATTAGCTGCCTAATGATTTATGATAAATGAAGTCAAATCATTTGCAGTGCTCTCTGAAATTGAAACTGTGTCGATGTGAATAAGTTGAATGGGAAACGGGGCGTATGCACAACGCAGCATAGCTGTTAATTTTTGAATAAGTAACAATTAAATAAACGAAAGGTTTACTCCAAGATTAATGATGTGTACACCGAGAATGCTCACAATCAACTTACACACAAATTTGCTAATCTTGCATCTCCTCTTGTAGAGAAAAACATCATACAAGCACAATTTACAACAATCTGTGACAGAGACAGGGAGACAGACAGAGTGTCGTGAACTTTGTGCCCCGTTGGGAGCTGGCTACACAATGTCAATACCGCCGACGCTGCATGACCCAAAGCACAATTCCTATCCCGATCCCGATCCCGGCAAGCGTCGCCTATCAGCGCTGACATCGTCTAAACAGCAACAGCAACAGGGAACAGAACAGGGAACAACATGCAACAAATGATGGAGAGCACTAACAAGACTTGATCCTGCTGCTCCTGTTAGAAATACCCCTGTCCCAGCCTGGCCAACAGACTTTAGAGGCAGGCAACATCTCTTACACTACTGGCACAATTCCTGAAAACTAGACAGACAGACAGACAAAGAGACAGACAGTTGTCTTCCCGTTGCTTTAGCTGTTTTTTATTGCTGCTGTCTTCATTGCAAAGCATTTGAATGGGCGTCACGGCTCAACGGCAGCAGAAAATGTTTGATTTGGACGTTTGTAGTTCAGATATTTCTTTTTGTGGGTGTATTTTTGTTTGGTTGGACTAACCGCTTGCAACTGACTTAAGATGCACACTTTCGATAACATTTCGTAAATTTATGCAAGTCGACGAAAAACGAAACAAAATTTTTGGCGGAGATTTGGCCAAGACAACAACAACAACATCATTTGAAGCGCAGGCGGGGCAAAAACAAATGCAAATCGCATTGGGTATGGCCAACGGCTTAAAGGGCCAACTGATGATTTAGCAATTTGTGTTTTTCTCTTCATCTTCTTGTTGAACCTCTTGTTGTTATTTTTGCTCACAAGCAAAAGAATTTAATGCCATTCGTTTGGTCTTTTGTACACATAACTTACTAAGCGGATTTTGGTAATTGCCGGGCCTTGCTTTAAGAATAATTCTTGTCAGTTGGCAGTTGGCAGTTGGGGGGACCACCCGAATGGTTTTTAACGACAGAATAAATGTCAGGGGCATGGCAAAGGGTCAAAAGTTTCCCATCCTATCCAAGAATTAACTAACGGTTCTCCTTTAAAACATGCAAAGCGATCATAGAATGGCCAAATCAATTTATGTTAGTCTGACTTTGTGCTATCTACCAACTATCTAACAGCTTGGTAATTAAAACCATTGCTTTACATTTAACTCCTTTTTTTGTTGGGGCTCAATAAATGTACCGATGTGCTTAAGTGGCACTTAAAGAAATGCAGTTCATCCAATTAAAATAACTTGCAATTGCGACAAGCTAATTGATTCAACGAAGCTATCTATTTTACTAGTGAAATTATGGCCAAAAGCCAATAAATGTCTCTAGAGCTTAACTGTGTGCCAAAGTGAACCGATTTCACCAGGCTAGATATTAAAAAATTAAATACACATAAAGACAATCTTACATATATAAATAAAATAAATTAAGCAAATATAAGAAATGGTATAAATATTTAAATGTTGATTTAGTCAAAAGACATTTAATAAATTCAAATAATAAACAAATAAATAAAAATACTTAAACTTAAAAAAATTATAAATACAATTCAACAATCATCTGTTTTAATATAAATATTTGTTAAATATTTCGTTAGTTTTTCCCATCATTCTACATATTTTAGAAATTTTTCGAACTTTATTAGAATTTATAAATAATAAAACTGCAGCATATACTTATTATTTTATTTATTTGTATATTTATAAAGAATTATTATTAGTCATTAATATTTAAAAAAAATGAATTCTTAACGAATATTTGTATAATATTTTTTTTAAGTTCTTCCCACCATTTTCAGTATTTAGCTATTTTTTGGAATTTTATTAACGCTACACCTAATCGCTTTATATGAGTATTAATTCACAAAGCTCAAGCTAACAAAAGTGCCAAAAATTAAAAGAAAAGAACAGAACAAGAAATGTTTTCATGTTGCCGCTTCAATGATATCTATGCGGGCTTTTGTCTCATCATTAGAAGTCACTCGGGGTGGTCGTAGATAACAAAAGCTCAGTAATTAAAATTACGTTTGTATAAGTTGCCAAAAAAAAAAACATAAAGGTTTTAACTTTACAAAGCTGTATCATGAGCGAGTCGAAATTCGTAATGCCATCGACTCCCATGGAGGTGGCAAAATACTTGACGTCAATTCGTCTTGTTTCGGGATCTCAGGTTTTAGTGAGCGCGTAAAAACTGTATCATAAACTTGAGTAGGACGTTGGGAGTCGATCGTTTAGAGTCAGGCAGTGGCTATAAATGGCATTGAATCGATCTTTACTGTCCATCTGGGCAATGAAGTTGCTGTTGTTGCTGTTGCAGGCAATCGAGAATCGAGAAGACGAGATGCCGCCGTTGCTGCTGTTCGTGAGATAAGACTTGAAATATGTATTTGATGATGTTGACAATCGATCAATAGATCTTCAGTTGGAGCACATAAACAACTGAATGGGCTCAGAGCTGCACGTGGACTGGCCATCAATTTGAAAGGCGGTCGTTCAGTCAGATGAGAATCAATAACAATTTGTTGATATACGCTTTAGGTTGTTTAGACCTACATAGGTAGGTAGTTGGGCCAACGGAAGTGAATTTCATTAAAAATGAGTTGCATAAATGACTAAATTAGTGGACTGAACGACATGTTTACAGTTAGGTGATAGAATAACAATAAGATGAACAGCCTCTTTCAACTCATCAACTTATCAACTCATCATCAACTTGTCAAGTCGTCACATAAGAAAAAGACGAAACAGATGAACTACTCAACCAGAAAACTCTATTCCGAGAACATCAGCCAGGTGATGACACTAATGACTTTATGCTTTAGCTTTCATTTTCATAATTAAATACACACAAAATATGTTTACTGTGGGAAAAGCGAAACAAAACTAAACGAAAAACACTTTCCAACTTTCAATTTTTCGACAGCAAGTGATTCTAGTTTCAGGAAAAGTATTATATTCTAAAATGTCTACGCATAAAATGAGAATATTGGAGTAGGTTGGGCAGAGTTGCTTGACAAGCCAGGAACTGACCAAACTGGTCAGCAATGGAAGTGACTGACCTTCAGTGACTTATTCGTCGTCGTTGTTGTCAAAATATGAAAAATGAAAGTTTCTAAAATGTTCAAGATTTATATTTAGATCTCTGGTCATGGGGCTTATGCAACGTTTGATGTACTATTATTGCAAATCAAAATCAAAGCTTCTAAAGTGATCATAACAATGCTTAATGCTAACCGTATAAATGAAAGTTTTTGGACACGAAGCGTTGAAAGTCGCTTATGATGGTTTTCTAACCAAATGCATTCATATTCAAATCGATACGCATTCAAAGTTATCTACAACATTTCATAGCTGGCGGTTAGTTTAGGCTTCTTTTGTTAATTTCCAACTCTCACTTTCATTGATGCCTCTAATGTGCCAGCATTGAACTCTCTTCAACTAACATGATTAGTTTATGTTGTTAATGTTATTTGTGCAGGTTCAGTTGCATATTTTCCAGCAACAAGCTGTTAACGTGCTCAAATTATTTTTGTTCAAAAGAAAAGCGCAGTCAGCTCTGTAAAAGCAGCATGCCATTGTACTTGATTTTTTTATACTTTTTTTGATTTATGATAAACAAATTGGAACACATGCTGTCAATCGCCAAGTGCGCTAAGGAGAAACGATCATTTAGCTGTTCATTTATGAGTTAATCAAGATGCAGACAAGCTGACGTCAATTGCATCACTTCAACTCACACTCTACGACACTGCAATTGCTGTTGATTTCATACGCTGACTATTGACAGAAATATTGGAGAGATTTCACGAATTGTGAATACACTACGGAATAAAGCAGACTAATCTTACGCTCTCTCTTTCTTGTCCCTATGATCTCTATTTGTTTTAACTATAGTTATATTATTGTAATTAATAAAGATACTCTTTAAGTAAAAATGTACAGATTATAGAGTTTAGCTAGCTTGAGCAAACAATCTAGTTTAATGCATACCTTGACTACATTTCTGGCAAACTACTTAAGTACACTGTCAGCAAGCAGCATAACATAGTTATTATGCCACATACTTGGCTAGATTGCAAAAAATAATATGCAAAGTCATGCTGCATCTTCAACGTGTGCGAAGATGAGTTGTACTCAAGAAATTGGCGTAGGCAATGCCAACAACAACAACAACAACAACAATAATGACATCAACCTACCGTTTGGCATGGTTGCTAGAATCGTGAGTGGTAATGCTCGTACAGTTATGCAAATGAATTGTTTATTGACAAGAGTGTCACTCACTGCATGTTGCATAAATATTGCACAATAACTTTGACTAATTGCAAGACAAATTGGCAAAGCAGCAGCACAGAAAAAGTGTACGAGAAAAAAGTAAATAAATAAGAAAACTGCACAAAATCAAACTGGGCAGGAGCTGAGACTGGTCAAGACCAAACCGCTATTCAGTTTCAGGCTGCACAATTTCTTGGCCATTTTTAGTGGGCGTTGTGAACTACAAAATTTGTTGGCTACTTTTTTATTTGAATTATTGAACGTATCGAAGCCCGCGGTCAAAGCTAACTGTGCGCTGCAAATAAGAGGAAAAGAGAGTAGAGCTGGATCGCAAAATATTATAATCTTTATGCATAAATTCACACACCGAGTTGGAGCAAGTTCGCTGCTTGAGTCTTTTGTTTGCGCTCGCCTCTTTGGCTATAAATAGCCATGGACCATTGAATTTTGTGCACCAAAAACCTAATTTTTCTACATTTTTATGCGCAAATATCTAATGGAATTTAATGGTACATTTAATTAGCCACAGATCACACTCACTTTTTGATTACCCAGTTATATTCATAGTGGTGACCTGCATGTGGGAATAACAAGATTTCAACACTTCACGCTGTGTGTGCGTTATAAAAATAGCTTTAAAATACTTGTGAATGAACATTAGTTCGCAATAATTAAGAATTAATTTTACTGTACACAGCGCTGACCTACTAAAAAAATACTATTGGCATTCCCGGTTTCACTCTAAATGAATTGCTTTCACGGCATTGATTTTCATTTTCATAGAAGTCACACTATTTAATGCCAAATTATTATTGCCATTTTTTAAAGTCTGCAAATTGAAAACTAGTAACCATCAAAAACAAATTTAACTATTATAATAACGAGAACAACAATCACTAAAACAAAATCCCAGACTGGAATTGGTTGCCACTGTTGCATTCATGACACACATTTCAGATTATTCACTACACTTTAATGTAACATAATAACATTGGTGAGAGAATTTGACGGAAGTCTGCGCATTGAAAATTATTTTTGCTATTGAGCAATTTGTTAATCCCATAAGCTTTTAACTGGATTAAGAACAATTAATCGCGGGCGCATGTCAGTCGCTTCCGTTGTTGTCCCAATCTCAAAACCGACCTAGTTCCCAAAGATGATGTACACTGAAATCTGTGGGCGGGTTACGCCTCTAAATATGACAAAACAATTGTTAATATGGAAGCCATCGAGGGCCTTATAGGATAACAAGGTGACAGAGCTCAGGGATACTATGGAAATTTTCCATTTCAATTTTTGGCCAACAGAAAAGATTTGACTCCAAAACGGTTTTGGCTGGGTAAGCCCAAAAACAGGCACGAAATTCAAATGACAAAACCCAATGGCAGACTAAAACTAGGTTTGAGTCTTTAAATGAAGTTGAAGATGCAGTTGGAGCTGCATCTAGAGATGGGGACATTTAGACATTGGGCGATCTCACCCAAATACGCGACAGCTCAATCAGTTGGCCATGACTGCGTGCTGGATCTAGGAGCATTTTGGCCAATTTGATTTATGGGCACCGACTTTTCTTCCTTGTTGCATTTTCATGTTGGAATTCATGCATAAACATAAAAGCTGCCGAAATTTCTAGTTTTGCCAGCCATGGTCATTGAACAATAGAACATCTCTTAGCTCAGCTCGTAACGCTCCATTGTGTTTTATGGTACCCAGAACGTGAGGTTCAACCTCAACAGAGAAGATCTTCTCCTGGCAAATAAAATAAACATATGTATGTACGAGTATCTCCTCCTATCGATTCTTCAAGTTGTCACTCGCCTATTGGAAACATTTCATTTGTAAACTCTGTAGCAAACAAATCGAATTCATTTAGCAAAGTTCTCAGTTCATAATCTCTTCAAGCCATAAAATTCTTTGCGATTCTTCGGCTTTCATTTCGACTGTCAATAAGAAGATTCTTTATTACTCCTCAGCTTCTCCAGTGCGTACAACACTTGCAACATGTTCGTACTTGTGTTGTGAAAGCTGCCTCAGCAAAAGCGAAAAATTGTAATTATTGACAAAGCCTAACTGATGGACTGAGGAATTGAGGGACTGAGGTACTGACACAGTGGGGAACAGTGGGGCGCGTGCTTCTCTCGCCATGTCTTTGATTAGTTAAGGTGTTCGCATTGACCCAGAGAACTACATTTCTCCCACTATGTGAATCTGAGGCTGAAGCTGAGGTTGAGGAACGAGACAGACTTTTAATAGCACTTTGAGTGTGAGATCAGCTCTCCAGCATTAAATGAGTAATTAAAGTGAAGGAGTTGGGAAGCCTTCCACTCCGTTAGCTAGTCAGTCAGTCAGTTTGCTAGTCTGCTACTAAGTCAAGGAACGGTTAACTTGCCTAGAGACGAGACACGAGCAGTTCTTCTACTTGATAAATGGCCCTTTGTCATCGTCCCGTCTTCGCCCCTTCTCCGTCCAGCTTGTTGCAGCATCAACTACTGCGACTAATCGACGCTACTTGGCCTCAGATTCAGACTTGGACTCAGTCTCGAGTCTGGGCTAAAGTTGGCTAAATAGTCTCACACCTCGACAAGGCGGCTGCTAATATTTTGGCCTTTCCGCTGCCAGCTGCCAACTGCCAGCCGAGCAGTCAACTCAATTAGGATGCTTGGAAATGATTCATTCTAATCTAAAGTCGAGTATCTGCAGTCATGAGCTCAACCCGTTCAAAAGCCTAAAGTCTGAGCTTGAGTTGCGGATTTCGGGTCTATTGTCTGGGTTTTGGTCGGATTTACCGTTACGCCGTTCAGAGGCATTCCCCGGGGCGGCTTTAAGCCGTTTGTTGTGTCTAGAATTTTGCATGGCCATTTCATTATTGATTCGCATCTGACCGACTCGTAAATGGCTTCATTTAGTTGCCGTTTCGGACACGTTTACAGACTTATTCGCACTTAAAATTTATGACAAATTAATATGTCCGAAAACAGGAATTTACAGATAAAAATATGTTTAAAATATTCTCTTAAGCTAAAAGATATTTGAGCATTTGAGGTGAGAGTTTTCCCATATGACTGTTTCTCAGTAAACTACCAATTAATGAGTTCACTGTTTGACCTGTAGATTCATTTGCCATGAAATACCATCATTAAATAGACCCAATGCGATGAATGTGAAAAGTGAAAAAGAAAATATAGGCAAAGAAATTAAAGCAATTCTGAGCACTTTCATTGCGAATGCCAATAAGGCCTGTGAGACAGGTAAATTATTCGATTTTTGTTTGATCGGTTAGACAGGAATAATCTTATCAGGTGCATCGATTGTTAATTGAGTTTTTATTGCGAATTAGTGCAAATCAGTGAAACCCGTCTTGGATGCGACGCTTTAGTCGTGCAATTAATTTACTCATTAGACCATTTCTAGCGCATTCATGATCCACAAACGGCACTCGACAAAGTTGTCAAGATCGCGGCACGCAGCCTTCAAGTCCAATAGAGAGATGAGTTTCTTGGAAATGTTGAGGAACTTGTTGCATTAAGGCGACCCAGAATCTATAGCAAAATTCCCATGAGTTTGTTGTCACGATTAAGGTTTCTTGTCATTCAAATGGTCAAAATGGTCTTAACATGCACGTCTCATAACTCAATTAAGACTTGTGGCATGATCTGTCTATGTCAAATATACATACATAAGTATTTATAACTGTAACTCATCTTTCTCATCCTTCAGCTGTTTGTTGATCCACCGCCAATACTTGCTACATCCACACCTAACTCAAATGCAGCTAATGAACAAGTGGACAGTGGCACACTGTCAGTTGGGCGTAACGACAGCCACATTTTGCCACATATATCCAACTAAGTCGCTGCCATATCCATTTCCATGTACACATGTCCATATCTGTGACCATGAGTGTGCAATTGATTGTGCGACAACATGTGTTAATTACGCGCTGTTAAATGGCGTTGATGCAACTTGAGGCAGTTGCAACTAAGCAACATGGACAGGTTATCAAATGAAAAAGCTTATGAAATAATTGCTTATGTGTGTGTCTTGCACTCCAACCATGACAATTAAATAAAAAATCAAGTACACGCAGAACCAAAGGGGTAACTTTCAAATACATTATTTTTTTTTAGAACTATTATTAAAATAATTATAAATTCATTTTAAGTTCTAAGTCTAGTCTTCAAAAAAGGACTTAAATAGAAGGTAACGCTAATACGCTAAGACCCAAAGGGATAACATTTAGAGATATTTATATAGCTCAGATCTATTAAAATAAAATTGACATTACGCTTATCTAACCTAGATAAATAAACCTTAATAAAAAAGTAACACTTCTTAAGCTGCTTACAGACAGTTGAAAAATCACGTATACGTAGAGAGCCAAAAGGATAATTTGTAGATACAATTTTATAGGTGAGAACTATTGAAACTAAATTTACATAAAATTCGTCTAACCTTGAAAAAAAAAATCCTAATGAAAGGTATCACTATTAATGCTGCTTATGGACTGTCGAAAATGGTTGCAGCAATTAGCATTGCTTTTGGCACACGAAAGAGAAACTTAAGCACTTGCTGTTTTTGCAAAAAGAAAGCCAACAACAAATTAGATACATTTTGTGGCTTAGGCTTTGCTTTAGTTCTACGCTACTTTAATTTTGCTACTTCTGCAATGACAACAGAAAATGAGAAATTAATTGTGTGTTATCGAGTGTGATTTGATATTTTTGAAAAACACACACATGTTTGTCTACGAAATTTGCTGAATCATCTGCTGAGGTTTGAGTTTGACTCGTTTCGGTAGCGACAACAACAACAACAACGAATCAAACTGAAATCAAGTTAAACACAATCCAAACTGAAAGTAAAAGATCCATTAGTTGCAAACAAAAGAATTTTAATTGCGTTGCAAAGAAGAAAAAGAAGACACGGGGCTATTCTAAACGGATCTCTAGTTGATCTGTTGATGGATACTCGTATGATATGTTACAGTTTTCTCATTGGATTGGCCTTATATTTAACGAGCTGATAACTTTCATTTCATTCACTTTCATTCACACCTCATGGTTGTTGTTTGTGTTGTTTTTGGCATTAGCAAAATGCTGTTAAAATCTTATTTACTACCGTAAAGCTGTGCCATTCATTATTCATGACGTTTCATTGTGACTAGCTTAGTTTTTGGATTGCCATTTTGATATAAGATGCGATCACATGGGATCTCGGCGAACTCATTCACATAAAGATCTTGCCTTGCGTGACAAACTCCCAGTCTTCGGGGTACCCCGAAAAAATAATAGTCAACAATTTCATTACCATTTCATGTCCACACACAAACACACAGCTGACAATTTCAATTGTACTCTCCGCCATTCTATTTAAATTGGATTTCCGGAGTGGTTTGTTAACATGCGTAGTATAACATTTTCACTTTTTTCATCATTTGTTGACCACTTGAGACCTTTAACGAGTCCCCAACAATGATGAAACAGAGTCTACAGTTGCACCTGTGTATAATATGTTTACATTTGACAGCTGTCAAGTTGTATTGTAATGTAATTTACAACTGCATTATACATACTTCCACTTAAAAGATACTTCTTCTTATTTTTGGGTACGTGAGAGAATTTCTTTTAAGAAGCTGTAAAGTTCAATATTTCTGTGCATTTGTTATGCTTCTTTGACACTTGTAATTTATTAGAATAGAGAAGAGCACACTATGAATAGAAATAAATTACGATCTGTAAACTGATGAAGAAGTTCCCATGATCAAAATCTCTAAAGACAAATTCCCTCTGTCTTTAATATCTCACAAATCTTTATTAGTTCAAATTATAGCGTAAAATCTGCGAACAAACAAAATTGAAATCATGCTAATTAAAACAACAATATACTTCAGTAATTATTGTATAATTTGTAAACATCAATAAATTTGAATATGAGTGTATTCAAAATTGGATTTTAAGTACCCACTTAAAGCTGAAAATGCGCCAAAATGATTCAGCAATTCTTAGCCTCCAGTTAAAGCATAAAGTAGAGATCGAAGATTAATGCGAGAAATATTCAAAGCAAATTAAATGAAATTAAACCAGCATTCAAGCATTCAATTGAAGCTTAGTTCATTTTTGAAAATCGCCTCACATTAAATGCTTCAAAAGTGTTTATAATTAACGTGTTTAAAATACATCTCTTTTTTTTGTGTGGCAGTTGCACAACACAATTTTTAGTTGTGTTTTGGAGTTATATAAGACAAAAAAACGCGCACTCAAAACAATTTTTACAATCATAAATTTAATGCCCAACAAAGTAAGTATGCAAGTGAATTATTTTCTATAAGAGTTTACGAGATGGACGGAATGGACATGTGAACATATTTAAGCCAAATTGCAAGTACCATCCAACGACAGTCTTTAATCTTTTATGGCACAGCGAGACATGGCCAACAAACAGAGACGGGCTAATTGCTAACAGCTGTTTTTTTTTTTTGCTTTTTGTTTTTCCTCGATTGACAAGTCGCTTCAGAAGAAAGTGCAGAGCTGTACGTAAAGCAAATAATGTCAGCCACATACGGTTTACATGTCTATAGTTCAAACCCTTTTTAGCATGGTCTTTGCCCAGCCGCGTGCCATGACGCGCCGGCGCTTAATAATCGTAAATAAATGTTGTATTATTTTTGTTTACTTTCTTTTGACTGACGTGAGAAGTGGCCAAGAGTGTTAGTGTATTTGTGAGCGTGTTTGTGTGTGTCATGGTCTTTTAATAATTTCACAGATATCTATAGGGACAAAAAGCTACAGCATTCGCTGGAGCGTGAAATCTCTTTAATCATTGACCAAACAACAAGTGAGCTGACTTTTCGATCTGATGAAACATATAGATTTCAGATGTGAAAGTTTAATGGCAGGCCTACTAAATTCCCAACACACACACACACTCGCTCGCTCTCTAGGCGATTATGATTAACGCCTTGATGAGCAATCCAGCATCTAATCCAAGATGCAGCTGCAATCTGCCAACTTGTTAACCATTTATGCTCTGCATTTGTGGGGTCCATCCGATATTAAGCCAAAATAATGGCATGAATTTCACACTGTTTTAACTGGTTTAACCTTAAGGTAGTTTGCTTATAATAAACTTAATAGTTATGGGTGTATTCGAGAATCGATTTATCTAGATACTGCCCATAGGTGTTCAAAAAAGAAGGTATCACAAAGTCGATTACTCTCAATTTTAGCTATAGATTTTTCTTACTTACTTTTTAATTGAAAAATGTTAGCGGCTCTTGGCCACTTTGCACATAACTGACAAAACACCGCGGGTCTAGTCCGGGTCTGGCTCAAAAGTCTCTTCATACTCTCTTCGCCTGTTTGCAGTTGCAGTTGCTCCTGCTTCTAATCTTAATCGCTGCTAATCACAGACGATCAATTTTTTTTCTACTACTACTACTACTTTTTGCTCGTGTGGTCGTAATTTGAAAAACGATAGAATAGTGCCTTCTGCTCCATTTTGAGGTGAGAAGCATTCAATTGGAGTCTGTAGCAGTTGCTGTTGCACTTCTGTTGCTGTTGCAGTTGCATGTTACGTTACGAGTTGCTAACACGTCTGGGGCGAGGCACCTTGCAGTTGTTGCTGTTGATTGCTGCCAGTTGATTTGATGCATGCGAGGCACAAACTGACCTTGACTATGACTGCGACTGACTTTGACTTTGACTATAAATCTGAATCTGACTCTGACTCTGACTGTGTGTCTTGTGGCAAAAGTGGCATTCAACCATGCCCAGAAGCCACACACGACACGCCAAATTCTGACATTTGCATGGCACGCAGAGCGATCTGCAGTTTTTTGCTTGACTATCGGATTGCTTTTTGATTTATGTGCCACAAGTGTGACTGCCGTTAGCCAGGGCGTTGCACTATTGCAACTGTTGCAATGTTGCACCGCCCAGATTATGCAATATTGATTGCACAATAATTGGCGAAAGGGCGCAATCGCAATACCCCTACAAGGTGTCGACTCACTAACGAGCTGTGATCACAAAAACGAAAAAAAAAAAATAGAAAATCGCCAAACAAATGCTGCCATAAACTTCAAATACACATCCATAGATACGATTATGCAGAAAGAGACTTGGTAAGTATTTGTTACAACTTCCGCCATTGTGAATTGAAATTGGAATTGAAATCGAGGCTCGAAATCGGACTGGGACTGTAACTGTGACTCTCTGCACTGTGCCTTCCTGTTGCACTGTTGCACTGTTGCACTTTAATATGATAACAAATTATGGCCAGGCCACAGTGCATCCAAGTTGAGTGCAGGCAGTGTTATTGCCACAGCCAGTGGCAGTTGCAGTTCCAGTTGCTGCTGCTGTTGCTGTGGCATTGGAGTGCGGCGCTTTTAATACGACTACTCATGTAGTTGCATGTTTGTTCACTGGACAGAGTCAACCACATATGGGAGAGAGCACAACATAGCTTGTGCTTGGCTTTTTATGATTATCATGATATACGAGTGCCCATTGTTTTCGGGAGCAGGCTACTAAGAAAAGACTCACCAAAAATGGCTAAGCAAACTTCTGTCTATGCTCTGTGTAAAATTTAAATGAGCATCACACAGTTTCACACAACTTGGCAGGCAACAATTTGTTGCCCTCTTCTACATATACACAATGCTCCTAACTATTCCAATAACCTCAACAACAACAGTAACAGTCACAAATAGTCGTAGTGCATTCCACAGGGCTTATCAGACCACATTAGGTGAGAATTGTGTCACCTAATTAGCGTAAATGAATCAAAAAAAAACCACCAGGCAAATGGGCACTTTGCCAACCGCTTAATCCACCACTACCAATCTCAGGTGGCTAAAACGTGACTACAAATGGTGCACTGTTGCTTTTCTTTTTGGGCTAATTTCGTGCGTCACTTGAGTTGCATTGAAGCAAACGTGATTCCGAGCCAAATTCAAGTTGACAGCAAATGCTTGATCTGAATAAATTCATCGATTGCAAGAAATTGCCCACTATTCATACCTAATCAATACCCAACTCAGTTGCTAGAGTATCATTAGTTTTTCTATCATGGTCCTGAAAATTCTGTTATACATATATTAAATTAATCATCATTAGTAGGGAAATAAGACTACCATCCAAACAAGCGTATTTAATTTATCATTTCTTATATTATCTTACGGTAATATAAATGAATTAATCAATAAATTAAAACACCTTGAGGTCCTTGTAACATAATTACATATTCTAAAAAATTCAAAGATCACAGACAGAAACATTTTTGTTGTCAATTTACCTCAATTGGTCATTTTAAAATATAAGTTTTGAATAAAACAGTAAAATTCAACTATTAAATTACGTTTTTAAGCACTTACCTTAGGTATCACCAAAGTTTTTAAATAAATATTTGAATTTTCTAATATAAATTAATGAAATCCAATCCCGCTGACTTCTCAAAAATTGGCTGCAATAATAGAAGAAAGATACTTTTTAGAAAACTAAAAACAAACATCTTCTTTGCATTACATATTGACAACAAGTTCAAGTTTTTCACTCAATCTCCAGATCAAACACACTATAATAAGAAAGTTCTTTCAGGAAGTTATGTACATTCTGCATTTGAGAACTTACCATACATATCCAAATACAAATATTGGGAAGATACTACTTTCATTTTGAGTAAAGGTTTTCTTTAGAAGTGTTGAAGGTTAAACAAATTCACATACCATATTTCCAAATGAGTAATAAATTTCGAGTTAATTTATCGAACTAATCATGTTGACTAAAAATATAAATCTTATAGCTATAAAATCTAAATGCAAGTCAAAGTTAGAGTATCTTTAAGTCAAGCTCTCTTCACCGTCAAGTTGTCACTTGCTGTCATTGTGGTTCTTGGTTTTCTTTAGAAGTATTGTACGAATTATTACTATTATTATTTCTGTGTTAAGCTACGCGACGACAGCTTCGCACATGCCACAAACTGTACTTAGTTACACGTGCGATGCTCAATGATGATAATGACATAGATGATGATGATGATGATGATGATGATGATGATGATGATGATGATGATGATGATGATGATGATGATGATCAGAGATGAAGTGCTGAAGCAATGGCATTTGTCGCAGTATTGAGCACAGAAGTTCTTGTCATTGGTAAAACGACTTTCACCGAGCTTAGAATGCTGTGCAATGACATCTTTTGGCCGCAGAAATTTCTTTTATGAGTATTTATGCTTTTTGCAGATTTCAAAGCGAGGCCTACAGATCTACACCAGATAGTTAAAGCGACAATCAAAAGAATTTCTAATTTGAGTACGAGTATCCATAAGTATCTTGCCGTTGGCTAAGAATCTGGCTTAAACATTCTCTAATTATAAAATTAAGAAAACATGCCCAACCAACGAAATTGCATCATTTATCTGGATAAAATTTCTCTGTCTTCTCTCTCGAAAAAAAAGGCCAACATATGTTTCCGGGTCACACGCACATTTAGCCAGAAACGCATCGCATTCTTCAACTGCCCCCACCATATATTCAATTTCATTTTGGGCACGACAATATATTTTTTGCAGCAAGTCTTAAGGCACCAAATGCAGCAACTCTTCAAGGGCCGCGCTGGCCCGAGGACACAAACAAATTACACACAGTAATCAGCTTTAATTAACACAAGACCCCAAAGGGTTTCCCTTCTCGAAGTATTTAGGGTTTTTTTTTGTAGTTGGCCCGAGGTACGTTGAACTTATTTGGCAAAAAGGCGTTGCCATTGCCACAGCATTCAAATGGAATCTCCACACTCAAGACAATTTATGAGCGACCCAAAGATTCCAATCTTCAATTATGAATTCAACAACAACAACAACGACAACGGCGAGTCTTGTCGGCTCTTTTTTGGTTGGTTAAAAGTCCGACAGACAAAATATGTGCTAAATGCTTACACAATTATAAATGCTCTCAATTATTATTGGACGCTTGATCAGCAGACAATGGACAATATATGGTTTATTATATATGTGGAGTATAGCAAATATTTTATATATAGAACTGTAAGGCAAAACGATTTCATGCCTCTCAAATCAGTGCTATCGACAACAATTGTTAATTAAGCCTCAATGATCTTTCACAAATGCTAACAAAAAGTTGGCTTTGATAATTGCCGCCAACAAAAAAAAACAAAGATTCTAGACCATTGCAAACTTTGACCAAAAAGTGAACGATATAGAAAATCTCTGCTTACGACTTTATGCAAATTGTTTGTAAATTGTTTGTATATAAATGTAAAGTACATTTTTAAACTGCACTTGATTTGGCTGAGAATTTTACGTGTTAAAGCATTCAATGCAATGGTTTACATACTCGACCATAACACTTTAAAAGGCTCTCAGGGTTCGGTAGGGTACATTAAAATTCAATGCTGGCCACAACAAAGCAGAAATAAAATTTTCTCAGCTCATATTTCACCCAGGCTGGGCATAATATTACGCCCAATTTGGCGCTGGCAACGGTGCTGGAGCTGGAACACGTCTTGGGCTGGGGACCCTTGTTAACAACCGCCAGTTACAATGGGACAACGTTAGCTCTGTTTGTTTCTTATACCCTGTAATCAAACTGAAAAGGGTTTGATTAACTTTTGTTTTGGTTAACATGGCGTATACATAATCAAAAGCTGCATTGAACATAAGTAACCTTAGAATTAAAACTGTTAGGCATTAATTTTTAAGAAAATTATTTAAAGGGTATTCTGTTGACAGCGCTCTGCTCTCTGCTGTCTGTCTCATTTTGTATGTTTTTGGCAACTTAATCAGCAGGCGCAGGCAAAACGTTAACGGATGCTTTTAGAATTCACAGAGTTGGCAACAACAAAGCGCAGGCAAGAAAACTCGACGGTCCACGATCCAAAACATACAACCAAACAACCATAAAATCAGCCATATAACCGTTCTACCAACCAGCCATACAGGCATTCAAAGAAGGCTGGCAAAAGCAGGCCACAGGCAACAATTCAGATCTTGCAGCCAAACAGTTATTGGTAGAGACAGTTTCTTTTTCATTTATTTTTTAGGGGAGATTTCGCTAAACGTTAATTGCATAAAACAAAAGCAAAGCAAAACAATCATAAGCGCTGTAATTAAAAGCATTTTTGCTTAATTAATTTTGAGTTAAGAGTTTGCTCTGATTGTGACCAGAAAACAAATGACTTAGGCGACGAACTGACACAAGATGTTCGCACTTATTGGCCATTAGATTTGCAGCTGCTAACCGAAATCGTCGCAATTTACATTTTCACCCCAAAAACGAAAGTAAACAGTGGTGATTCTTTTGGCCAAAACAACAAACAACATCGCGAAACAGCAAATGATGCACCTGTTGGCAAATCAGTTGTCAAATCTTTGAAACTCATCAAAGAAATCGCAACGGCTTTAAGCAGCTGCCTTTTGTCATTGTCACAGACATTTTGGCCGGTGAAATGCAAATTGCCTTTCCCAACTATGTGAATACAAACAAATACCAAATGAAACATTCGTAAATGAACATTTTTGGCTAAATTTCCGGTTTCTACCTTGGCTTTAATTGACGCCCATCATGAGGTACTTAAGATTTGCACTTCCTTACGCGACACTTTTCCATATCCATCTCAATCTGCAGGTTGATTTTCATTTCCATTTCAATTTCATTGAGCTATTCTCGCCTTGGCGCTACTTTCTCCAGATCGTGATGAGCATCTGTGCTATGCCATGCTGTATAGTATTATAGCCCATTGAGCTCATCAGTATGCGGGGCCATTGTCGCGGTCATTCATTGAAAGCGAAAGGTCTCCGTGTGATCTCTCATCAAATTCAAATTGATTCATTTCATTTCGTTTCAGTTTATGGACTTTTCTTGATTTGATTTGATTTGGTTTGATGTGATGTGATGCTTTTGATGTGTGATGTTTACATTCGGTATTTACGAGTTAAGATACATTTGTCTAATCGTTGAATTTATGAGCTAAACATGCAAATGTCTTAATTGAAATGGTCGATAACAACAAAAATAAAACATGAATTATTTGCCGTCCCACAGACAATTGAACTTTCCATTTCAAACAGGGATCAATGCGAATATGTATATCAAACTTTCTTCTGCATTGGCATCTCACAATAAAGTGCTCATAAATCTATTCAAATTTTCTGATCCATTTTAATGCCAATGCAGTTCTTCTTTTACCTTTCTCTTCAAGACAAAATTCAGAAACTGACTTCGTTTTGGACTCCTAATTCACTTAAACTGCACTCTGCCGGACAGAATTTAGAGCAGTTTTGTAACTTTGTGGAGCATAAAACGCACGACAACGATCACATCAACTGACCACAACCCAGAGCCCAACAGAATATGTGCAAATATATGAAAAATATCATGAAAAAAAAACCAAAATGCATAATTATAATTTTCATGTACCAATAACTCAGCTAAGTGTACTTTAGTATCTCTATCTTGAGAAATTGATTTTCTTCCATTTTCTGTCTGTATCTTCTAGATTCTAAAAACCAAAGACCATGGGCTGGTTTCAATTTAATTAATGATTTCGAACGTCGTGTACCCGTTTTGAACTTTTCAAAGTGGATTTTGTAATCAGTTTATGAGCATAAAAATTATGAATGAAATCATGCATATGGAAAAGAGCAAGAAAGACAACAAGTGAGGTAGAAAGAGAGAGCAAGAGAGAACAAGTACTAAGCTCCACAGCACACATGAGAGAGCCAAAGCACAAACTGCTTTTTCTACCCATGTCGAGTGAAAAGTTGCCACAAAGTCAGCGTAAAACTTTTCCTCACTCAAAGCAGCGACAAAAGACAAAAGCAAAGACAAAAACAAATACAAAATGCAACTCAAACTCAATTGTATTTTGAGCACTTTGCGTGTGCGCGCTCATTTCTTTGGCTTTCTTTGTTTGGTTTGCTTTGTGGCTTTCTTTCGCTGTGGCCAAAAGCAACGCTCGCCGCTCAACACCAGCTCACAACGATTGCCATTGTCAAGGCGAGCGCACGGCCAGCCGGAACAACTCTCAACAGCAACAGCAGCAACATTAATTGTGGCAGCAACAAGCGGCAGCAGCAGCAGCAACTGCAACAATATCTTCAAACTTATATAACGACCGATTAGTCCAACATTTACTTTAGTTATTCGGTCTACTCTCGACGGTCAAGTTCGCAGCGCGACTCGACAAACCAAAAAAAAAAAAAAAGTAAAGAAGAATACGTGCAATATATATATACGCATATATATTGGCAGGAAGTGCGTCATAACTTTCCAGTGCAACTGTAACAGCAACTAAATCCTAAATAAAGTGCAAAGTGACACATCAACATAAACAGTGACAAGTTTACTAAACAAAATTCAAAGTTTGTCAAAACAAATTGCTGAAAATTATTCAATAAATATCTCAAGGATATTTGGCAATTGTGACTTTGAAAAATTGCAAGCAATTCTTGCAAATATCAAGTGAGTGCTCAAAAATATTGTAGAGATTGAAACGATTCTTTCTCTTTTTTTTTAAGAAAAATGTGTAATTTCCAACTAAAACTTTTTTTGAATTAGAATTAGTTAAGTTAAAGATATTTTGTCGTTTTCTGATTTAACCTTGAATTGGAGCATTTAAAACTAGAAACGGACACCCTTTAATAGCAGTAGCAATTATCAGCTTATCGCACCCTTTTGTACTCATTATACATATATCAAGATTAGTCTCAGATTTTCACAGACCTGTAATTAAAACAACACAACTCGTAGGGCAATTAAAATAATTAAGACCTGACAGACCTTTTGATGTAGTGTGAAATTTGCAACGAAATGCGTCAAAATGTGAGCACAAAATGAATCAAAGCCAAGTGTAGACTTGGAGACGAGGAGACCACCAGCCGAAATGATGCATTGACTGTCAGGCAACAGGCAGCTACTGTCTTTTTGCTAGGGTTCCATTAACTGCCACAGCGACTGCGTGCCACAGCGTCAGTTGCAACAACAACAGCAGCAACAAACGGCTTTGGTATTTAAATTTGCTCACATAATTGCACTGGCCATGACTGGGCTGAGCCGCAGTCGCAGTCGCATCATCGTCATGATGACATGACAGTTACAACACAAACCGATGGGTAATCTTATCTTGTGTGTTAGAGGATGCTTCCTTTGGTCTGCTCGGTCTTTGGTTACCTCTGTAACTTGGTTGCCTGCCTGCCAGCTATTAATTTACGCAGTCTGCCAGTCGCTGTTGATTAGACGAAGCGTGCGCTTTAATTGCCGCCAAATGGGCAAATCTGCAACACGCTCTTTTGTTGGCCCTGGTCTCTTGGCAATTTGTCATGTGCATTTAATATTTGCCCAGGCGCAGAGTAAAACAATTTGCGTTTTGTTTGTCCAGCTTGTTTGTTGCAGTTAGCGTTGATTAGCGTGCAGAGAGTCCAGATTTCCTAGCAATTACGGCAGCTTGGAACTTGTAACTGCAACTTGCAACCTGGCAACCTTGCAACAGTTGCAGCTGCGGTTAGGCAAATGCCACGCCTCTTGGGCAGCGTTTAACGCAGCTGCTGTCAGTCAACAAAACAATTTCAAATGTCCACATGCACACATAGTAGTAGATAGATTAGACCCACCGCATTTGGGCGCTCTCCTGTGAAATTGAATGTTTTGACATTTGGCGCAAGACATTGCTCATCATCCTAAATTCCCATTTTCTATCTTCTCACATCTCTCTTTACTTATTCATCTTCTTCTTTTTCATTATTAACCGCTTTTCAATAATAATTCTGTCATTTGTAATTTACTTTTGCGGCTACTGTCGCCAACTAATAATGCTCATGATGACAATCAAACGGGCTAATCAAGTTGTCGTCAAAGAAATCGGCATGGATTCTGAGTAAAAGGCAGCCAACCAGCCAATAGCAAATAGTCAAGTGTACGGTGTGCGGCAATTGTCATGATTGGTCAAATTATGTGGCAAAAACCGCTTCCGTTTCAGTTTATCAAAGAAAATTGATTGAGCTACCAGCTAAATCAGAAAAGAATTGATGAAGTCTCCACGCAAGCCTTAGGTTAAAACTTTTCACCGCAGCTCATAAAGTTTTCTTTTATAAAAATCTTTTTTCTTTTATTTATTTACGGTTTTTGGCTCGTTTGTTGTATGTCAAATTTCCGTTTCGTTTATTTAAATAGTTGGCCAGGTTTTGGGTCAGTTGGTACAACGGTCGGTTGTTTGCCTCGGCAATTAGCAAAGATTGTCAACAATAGATGTCTGCCAAGCTAACTGTCAAGATTTTGAGGAGAATATCTTTAGATTTGTCGCCAAATGGGTTAATGCTAATTTCGACCATGGCCCTTAAGGCCAGTTATTTTGGTCAGTAGCTAATTTATGGATAAACTCTGCACTAGCGGGAAACATTAAATTTTTTTGCGGGCAGGAAATTGACTGACGATTCCAAATTGTAGTTCATTTATATGCAAAAAGAAAAACTTTCGTTTCATGACAGGAAGGGCAGAAGACAACAATTAGACCTAGAGTCCTAAAGTCTAGTTGTTACCCAGAGAAAGCCGGGCCAATTTCGACTCTCTCAACGATCTGTTAATGTTTAAACATGTAAATATTTACATTTGAATTGTCCTGCTCCTTGTCCACTCTAATCTGTAATCTTGAATGAATCATAAAAAGTCATGCAACTGAGAATGCCCTCGCGCCTCAATGAGGTCACACGGGTTCGTTGCCGTTGTTGCCACCACTGTTGCCGCTTAAGGCAAACGGCAATCAGATGGCCAACAGTCCGGCTGAGAAACCAACCCACATTTCAGCTGTCAGTCGCAAGACACGGAGGCTGCCAAGGAGTTGAAACTGAGAGGCTGAGAAACTTTTTTTTTTTTGGCTGAGAGTGAAGCTGAAACTAAAGCTGATGCTGAAGCTGCTTGTTTGCCACTTGATTGGTTAGCTTCGCTTTCATTGCCAAATGTCTGGGATTTTACTGTTGTTGTTTGTGGCTGTTGATGTTGCAGCTTCACTTGCTCGACATGACATGCAGTTTGGCTAATTCATCCAGAAGTGCTGCCCGAAATAATTTGCGCCTCTGTGAAAGTATTTTTTGTTTCTTCATTTTTGTAGCATTTTGCTTTGGCTTTCGTTAGCATTTTAATTGAATATTAATTGAAAAATAAAAGTTTTTATTGCCACTGCAACCGATCAATTGCCAAATGATGCACAGCTGGCAGCCAAATACACATATCCCACATTCAAGTTCACATTGGGTGCTTCCAAGAGTTTCACTTTTCAATATCAATGAACTTTGCAGCTGAACTTCTCCATAGACACAATGGCAGGAGTTGCCTCCGCCTTCAAGTCCTCCTCCCAAATGACACTCACGACATTTTCGGCAGAAGCTGCCGCCAAAAAAAAATTACAAAGAAATAATCGTTGTTGAAAGAATTTGACTTTCGCTTGTTGCTTGTCTTTGGTTCAGCCATAAATAAAAAGACCCCTCAAAAGATTTGTGATTGTAGCCGATTAAAAGCGCGAAAAATTGCCAAAACCAAAAAAAAACAATAAAAATGCTTTGGGGTGCAACACACAAATGGCACGACGAGGCAATAGCGATGGCAATGGCAATGGCAATGGCAATGGCTATAGATAATGGTAATAATGATGCCCAGTCGTCGTTGTGTATTTGGTTAAACTTTGACATTAGGCAGCTGGCGTGCACATTGACAAATGCCAATTGAAAAAGTAAAAGCCCACTCAAGGATGCAGCTCAATTGGCCAAAAAGCCAACTAACACTCCACTCTTTGCAGCAACACATGTGGCATTAACTGATGAAAGATTGCAGCAAGTATACTTGTTGTATATTTGAATTATTAACTTTTTAAAGGATTGAAAGTTGACTTAAAACTATTTCTGAAATGGTAGATAAAAAATCTATCTGTCAAGTAGATTTGAATTAAAGATTATCTATACATGATACTAATTATAGGTTTTATATATTATATGTAGAGCCTCTAGCTTATGGACATTACCATTTTGCATGCATCAGTGATTTATTTAAAACCAAATCAGAAATAGATTTGGGTTTAAGAATATGGTTACCAGACTTTTTCTCACTTACCCCTTTTTACATTTTTAAAAAACTTTGAACTTGTAAGTTTAATTGATTTATTACGAAATCATTTCAAAATATCATACATTTTGGAACTCTGAATAATTTTCTTTAGAAAACCTTGGCAATTAACTTAATTTCAAATCAGAACAATAAAACAAATATTGTGTATGATATTGAAAAGACTCTACATTTCTTATATTACTATTGTTCTATTTTGTGTACTTTTCACTCTTCCTGTTTACAAAAGTATTATAAATTTTTCTCAGATATTATTTAACTTCATCATAATGGTTATATATTTCAATACTGGTAGCTGGCATTTAAGCTTAACCTGTGACTCACACATTTTTTCGGGGGAACTCCAATGTGGCCAAGAGGTTTCACCTCTTTTGGCGACAAGCAATTTCGCTTTCAAAAAATGTTGACTCCGTACACGTTTATAATACTTAATAATGGCAATAATCCAATAAACGTTAAATGTGCCTGGGTCGTGACAAAAATTCGATGCCACGGCGTGAAAGCGCCAGACCAAAGTCAAAGTCACAGATTCCCCCTTCTTCCTTCCTGTTCCCCTTTCTTACAGTTCTGTAGTCTCTTCGGTCTTTGCTGCATTTAAGCGCTGTTAACATTTTGACATTAAAACTTTTCTTAGTTGACCCAAGGCCCACATTAATAAGCTCAATTTTTTTTAGTTTTTTTGGTTTGGCGTATCTTTAAGCTCAGGTGAGCCTTTGGTTTGATGCTTCTTCTTTATCGCTGCTTGGAATTCAGTTGGCGTTGGCTTTGTTGCTGGGGCAGCTGGTAACTGGCAGCTGGCAACTGGCAACTGGCAACGTGCCGCTTGAGACTTCTATTTGTAGTCGTATTGTGGTATGCTTTGCGGTGCTACCCATGCATGTTGGCACTTGGCCGCCTTTTTATGACTTTGGCTTTGAGCCACAACACAACACAACACAACACACAACAGCAGACAAGACAACGCACAAGTTTTTCTCTATGCTTTTTGCCCCATTCAACGCCCATTCAATGGCATTTTTCAAGCATTCTTCTTCAGTTTTTTTGTTGTTGTATTCCTATTATTTTATTTTTGACCTCAATAGAAAGTGTTACAGTTCAATGTCTGCTGCTTCCGCAGTAAGTACAAGTACATACAACCTATTCAGTTAGTTTCCCAAAAATTCTTGGCGATGGAAAAGCAAAAGTGCAAAATCTTTTCAACAACTCGTTAGAATGCCTCACCAGTGGCCAATTTGCATTTGAATTACAAAAGAAAGTTGCCAAAAAGTACCAAAAAAAAAAAAAGAAGAAAGAAAATAGTTATATAAAATAAGAAATAAAGAAATGTTTTCAAGAAAACACCAAAATCATGGAAGACACTTGAATTGCTGGCGGCGCGTGCGTTGCATCTTTAATTGTATACATTTTAAATTATTTGACTCGATAAAGCCAAGGCTAGTTGGCGACTTGGCCAAGTGAAACTAGCCAAAAAGTCCTCGACGAAGATTTTTAAGCCGCAAATGTGTTAAAATTGGCAGCCTTTTTAAGGCACTTGGCAAGTTGTTGCAACTGTTGCTGCTGCTGTTGTTACTGCTGCTGCTGGCCATATTTAATTTCGTTATTTATAAGCAAATTTGCCTCGCTGAGTTATGCCCCAACCAAGGCCTAGCGACACCGTCGACTAGGTCAACTTTCGCTAGCATGGAATGCGAAACAACTGCAACAGCAACATCAGCATCAGCAACAACAGCGACAACAACAGCGACATTGCCAGCCAATAATAAAGCAAAAGAAGTGCTCTGGCTGACTGACATTGTCTGACTTGGCTGACTTGGTTGACTTGGCTGAGAGGCTGCCACAGGGAGCTAATAATACTCAAGAGTTCGGGCCTTTTTTGTCCAGCACGAACTGAAAAGCCGCTGCTGCTGCTGCTGCTGAAGCCAGTTTAGCTTTGGGTTTCTTCATCTTCTGCTCATTTCGTAGCTTGCTTCGTTTAAATAGTTGCAAATAAATTGTGTGGGTAGCGACGAGAGATGTATGCAACACAGCGACCACAACAACAACAACAACAGCAAGAGCAGCAACAGCAACAGCAACTGCTGCAGCAACATCAGCAGCAAGTAAATTACTTCAATGTCACCTGCTGATGATTCAAAGTCGAGATAACCGATCCGAAAGAAAGAACGCTGTCGTCTTCTTCTTCATCGTTGTTGTTGTCGTTGTCGTAGTCGTTGTCGCTGTCGTCATGACGGATATTTCAGCATTGCAATTGCCTTAAGTTTTCTCTTATAATGAAATTATCGCTGCATCTCATTGTTTGACTCTTCGTCTTCTTCTTCAACTGCTTCTTTTTCTTATAGCGTTGAATGTTATCTGAGATTTCGTCTGTTGCAGACAGTGGTAAAATTATTTATTTAGTTCTCGTTTTCACGTTAAACGTTGTCACACTAAACTCAATTGCTGAACTACTGATGCCTATCTCTCTGATAACAGCAGACACTTGAAACCCTCCCCCTCCCTCTCTCTCTATCTCTTTTTCTCTCTCTGTGGTTCTTTTCTCCCTCCCTTTGTTTTCTGTACTAACTATTTTCGTGCAGCTGAAACACTTAAGTGGGTTTCTGGCTCAAAATGTAGGCTTGTATGTCTCCATCTCTCATTGTTGACTTTAAGCCAATATTTATACAATTTTCATTTGTTTACTTACAGATCACACAGCATACATATAAACATATTCTCTGTTAAAGAGAAAGACTGGAGAGAAGCAAAGACACAATAGCAAAGGTATGTGCAGAGTAAAAGAATCAAAGATTAAAGTTTAAGTCAAGTTCGGAAATATGATATAATAGTGATATGCCTTGCTGGGAATCAATTATGAACATTAACTAATCAGTTAAGGTATAACTTTTCAAAGCTATCAACTAAATTGAGAAACATAAAAATTCGAGTGGCTTTTCATTAATTATGATTTTTAATAACTCCATTAAGGTTTTGAGATGCAAAAGTGCAACAAAGGAACTCAGTCAACGATATTATTGCCATAATCAACTTACTGAAAGAAAACAAAACACTTTACAGATCGTTTAATGCTAATTTTATGATTCATAACAATTCAATCCCAAGGCATAATAGTACCTGAGCCGTTAAGATACTTTTTTTTAATACTTGCTCATAAATATTAAACAACTTTTATAACCCAAAAGCGTGGGGATATCGATAGATACACTCACACACACCAGGCCAGGCACATCTGTAGTTTATTCAAAATATACAAAGTGAGATCTGAGTGGAGATCGGCAAGCTGATGAGCTGGTAATTCAAGCTCAGCTGAAAAACATTTTTAAGCCAATCTGTAGGCCATCGATAATGTTTATTAAATGCAAAAACAAAGTGAAATCCGTTTTGGTTAACTTCTTTATCCCAGACAGGAAATGTTTGCCGGTTGCCTCAGCCTCAGCCTCAGTTTCAGGCTCAGCTTCAGTTTCAGCTGTGGCTTTAACTCTGGCTGCAACATTCCAGCCAGCTCCGTTGCATATCATCGACCCAGTTTATTTTCCACTATTTTTTTCTTTTTCTTTTTTTTTGGCCAGTTTGGATCAGCGTGCTAACTGGGCTCTGAGCACTCTGTTTAGTTAAATAGAAAATAATTTAGCGTGGGCCGAATCGAGCTGAGCCAACAACAACACAACGGAGACTGGAGTAATTTCTTCTTATAGAAATTCACACACTGAGGCACTGAATAAATTAGCGTGCTTTTATAAACAATATGTATATTGTTACGTATATATAAGGCCTGGCGTAATTGTGCAATGAATATCAGCAGAATGGAAGAACGATGAGAGCGGAGAGCTGTTATAGCCTTATTCTAAGCCAAGATTGCATGTGCCTGTAAAGCCGTTGGCTGTCCCACTTGTGCGCGGCCTTCAATGGTTGCTGTTGGTGCTGATCTTGGTGGTGCTGGTGGTGCTCGTCTCGTATTCCACAATAAACAGCACGCAGAGCAGTGACTTTAATATTTATTGCGTTTTAAGAGACGCATTGAGAACGGTGGCTTTAGCTGCCCACAAATGGGCAACTGTTGCTGCTGCTGCTGCTGCATTTTGCCTGTTGCCAGCTGCCTGTTGGCCATAAATCTCAGCCAGTTCGGCTACCAATGGCTTTTTATGTGCAAATTATATAATGAGTGTTGCACTTATCCGGATTCAATTTGGCTACTGGCCATTTTTGGGCTCTTTACAACTGGCCAAAGTGTTGACTGTTCTCATTTCATTCTATATCTTTTTTCTTTTTTTGTTGGCTATTTGTATTTTGTGTTTGGCTTTGACATTTCCCTCTTCCGTTGGCAAAATGGCAAGACACCTGAACAGGAAGTGGCAGCTGTAGCTGAGTTATTGATTCTGAGATTCAGCGAGTGTGTGTAATGATGGCTAATAAATCAACAGAGATTGCCTGGAATCTGAAGACGTCGGCATCTTTTGTCTGGCAATCCACAGCGCCTGCATTTCCTGCCCCGTTGCAAATGCCAACAAATTAGCGCAACGGCGGCGGCATGGCAAAATCATAAGGCTGCAGACCGGCTGTTAGCCAGGCCAGAGCACAGAGCACAAAACACAGAACACAGGCCGTGCATAGCAGTCAGCACTCTAGTCTATCAATCAGTCAATGCAACTGGCAAACAAAGCAAATGCAATGTTTGGCTTTTGTTGTTATTGCTGTTACCTGTTCGACGAGGCCAATCTTAATGTTTGTTTGCACAAAGTGGACACGACACACAAACAAACAAACCAAGAAACAAACTTGTTTGAGCTGCCGAATGCCGAATGCCGCTTAACCCATCAAATGCCATAGAAAACAATCTATTGACACAAAAGTTTTCCTTTTGAGCTCAAGTAATTGTAAGCGAGGACCTTTCTAAAGAATTAAATACCAGCAAATACCCTATATTTACATACATTTCTCAGAGTTTCTCTACAATTTAAAGTTGTTTTTATTATTCGAATTTGTAGAATTGCCAATTAGCGGGTTGAACTAGGCGTATACTTAACTTGAAAGTCATAACTATTTAATTGCTTTTCTAAGAAAGTGATAAAAAGTTTGTTAACTGCAAATTGAGGTTTACGTTAATTTGTTGAATGAAATATCAACTAGAAAAGCACAAAATCCTTGAAGCCTTGTTTTTTTGTTGAGCAGCGTTTGACTGTCAAACGGTTAAGGCCAAAAACGAGTATGCAATTTGAAAGTTATGTCGCCTGTTTGTTTTTGTTGGAGCACATGCTGTGCATCTTCTATGCCATCATCTTATTCTTCTTCGTCTTCTGTCTAACAGTCTAACAGTTCGAAATGGGTTAATGGCACATTCTAATAGTTCGGGGCCAAGAATGTAGGCAGGCCGTCATTTGAGTTAACAAATTTATTAGTCAGTTTTTCCAAGTTGCTGCTGCTGCTGCTGCTGCTGCTGTTGTTGTTGGCAGTGAATATTGCACTCAAATTGGCTTAAATGCCAAGCGTTGGCAATTAGCTGCGCAGTCGGTGGGTGGGTGGTTCAGTTCAGCAACAGTTTACAGTTAGTTTGCGCCATGTTGACAGTTACGTGCTCCGATGCCACCTGCAACATGTTGCCACCGCAGCAACAACGTTGCATAAATTAGCCAACAATGTAGAGCAACCAGCACAGCCCAGTCAACGGACGCATTGTTGTGGTGTTGTAAGTGGTGCAGGTGAAGTTGGAGTTGGAGGTGGTGCTGCTGCCACAATTCACAACCTTTTGTACTTGCGTAATGCATTTTCACGCAATTTATAACAGTTTTTCCAAGTTGAATGCAGAATTGGGTCAACAGCAGGTGCTTAAAAATGCATTTGCATTTGATTGAGTCGTAAATTTGCAACGCACACACACCCCACACATAGTCACATGCATACACACAGTCACACACACACATTTGTAGGAGGAGGCACAACCAAATCTAGGAGGCACATAAATCTTTGACTGTGGGAGTCGCCACCCGTTTCGTCGTCTTGGAAAAATATCAACATTTATGGCAGCAACTTTGCCGGTTCGACCTGGTTTCGACAGCATCATTTCCAGAAACCGGAGCCACTTGTTGTTGTTTTTGTTTGTGTTACTGTTGTTGTTACTGTTTTTTTTGTTGTTGCTGATGATGATGCGGCTTTGGCGTGCGCTTTTCAATTTGTTTGGCCGCCGTTTCCTTTTTTGTGTGTTGTATTTGGATTTATGTGTGCTGTCAGCTTTTCGGTTCTTCTCTTTCAGCATTATGAATTTTTGAAGCTTTTAGGCCAAGCACCCAAAAGCCACAAATAAGTATTAACTAATTATAAGACACGTGCTTAGCCAGCAGGCAACAACGATTACAAATTGCAAACGGTTAAGACGATGAAAAATACTATACTATTTTGCCAACAGTTTCCATACTATGATATACTATATAATTAATTTGTTTTTGCCGTTTTGCCGGCTTTCTAAATATTATGCATAATGTGCCTCGATCTGAGCTACTTTTCTAGAATTTTTTAATTACGCATAAAGACATTTAAACGTTTGCGTTTTATTGGCTCGAATTAACGCTCAAGTAGAATTTGATGCCATCGACACAGACGATGAATGAAAGTGTCAACTCATTTATTAGAATTCAAGAAAGAAAATGACAAAAACTAGGCTGCAACTTTCTTTAGAAGACCCCGCCATTCGACCTCCAGGGCCAAGTTAAAGGAAAGCGAAAAGTGTGTGGCACTGTGGCATGTGGCATGTGGCACACACGTTGCACAGTACACAAAAGTACCAGTTACAAAGTTATAAGAATGCAGGTTGTAGATCACAGAACCCCTCTAAAAAGCAGTTGTCATAAATTTCATTGTCACGTACCTCAAATAAAATGTGTTTTTATGACGCGATTAGTGATGGGTTTTATATTGCCTAAAGCATATCACAAACAACGACAACAACAACAACAACGAGAAGAACAAGAATGACTGACAACAACGACAAACAACAAATAATGTCCACAACAAAAAAGTGAAAAGAATGTCAAGTGTTAATTGCCATTGTATGGACGTGTCTCTGTGTCTGGGGCGGCTTTCGTTGGTGGCTGAGGAAGATGAAGATTAAGTTGTAGCCGGTGACTTTTTATGGGTTTCTAAGTGTTATGTTTATGGCCATACGAAGAGACGAGAAGCCACTCGGCATTTTTGTGTCATAAGATAAAGAAGATAAATGATCATAAACGATCACAAATGATCATAAATGATTATAAATCGCAAACACAATTAGCTAAGTCAATTGGCAATAAAAGGGCTCCACATTAACAGTATCTCAAGTACTAAAAGGATGGTAGACTTATTGATAGTTATAAAGAACTAAACTCGTAAAACAACCTGAGAACTATAAAGAAATCACTTTGACCCTGTTGAGCATTAAGAAGTTTTTCCGAGACAATCGACAGCATAAACCTATGTCTAAATATTAATATGTTAGAGATACTTGCATATCTCTATAAATCTTAACTTCATAAAATCATTAAAAAATCCGTCTTTCCACTACGAGTCCTACCTAAAAATAAACAATATAAACAAAAGACAGTTAACTCTAATCTGGAATCCACTAAAACCGATTGTATAATTGCACTTCTAAAGCTAATCGAATTTATTAAATAAACTCAATATATCATCTTATTTCACTAAAATCATCAGTAATATTTTCCTGTCATAAGTTATGGACCATAGCGTGTCTTAGCTGCAATAAAAAATATAAAAATACTATAAAATGCATTAACTATAACCGATTGTATAATTGCAATTCTGAAGTTAATTGAATGCAACAAAAATATACCACGAAAAAAGTATACAGAATCGCGTTGAGCAATGCGAAAAACAATCAATAGATGATCAACAGTTGTAATTTTTATATGGATAAGCATATTCAATTGATTTGCATACATAGCCTATGGGATTTCATTTTAAATTAACAATAAATTTATGCCAAATGCTAATTGAATTTTTAGCCATTAAAATACAGTATGTATGATATTACCTACAAAAAAACACTTTGTCATAAAAACACTCAAACGAACTGAATGTGAGATATTAAGCAAAAGCTAAAAAAAGAGTCCGTAATAAATAGAGAGAAGTCAGGACTTTGAAGTCTTGGGAAGGAAGCAGCGTATTAACCGAACGTTGGAGTGCAACAAGTCGGCGGCATTATCATAAACTAAATATAGCAGCAAATATCAATTTGATTGTGCGGGATTTGCGGTCTGGCCAGCAGCAAATTGAGTGCAGAATGGCTATAGTATTGTTTGCAAGTACCGTTTGACCGGCAAAGCAGCAACTATAGAAGTAGCGGCGGCAGCAACAGTTCATGTCCGGCTGCTGGCCAGTGATAAATTATCACTGTTGGCTGGCCATTAGTTTTCGGAAATGTACGAGGTGCACAAGTTGGCAGTGGCAACGGCAGTGGCAAAAAAAAAAGCACGAATGCACTCACAGGTCCACGGTGTTACCATTTCACTTGACGCTAAACTTATTGCCGGCAATGAGAATGCGCCTTAACCCAGGGCAAGACAGGCCATGATCATGACCATGGCCATGGCCAAGGCGTTGGCGTTTATTATGCAAATATTTCAGCTTTAACTTGCCCAGGTAAATTAATATGCTGGGCTGACTTACCTGCTGGGCTGTCTAAGTTTACTTGGCTTCGCTTGGCTTAACTTAACGTAACTTAACTTAACTTGACTATGACTTGGACGTGGACTTGGACTAGAAGTCGGCTTGGCTTCACTGCCGGCATACAATGTCGCATTCATTTAACGGCACTTGGCTGATTGTTATTTAAAGTTCAGTTCATAACAATTGTTGCTGTTGATGTTGTTGCTGGCCGTTGCAATTTATTGCTTTGCATAGTTAACAACTTGATTGGTAGCGCTGGGCACTTGCCTGACATTGAAATGTAGGCCTAGCATTGATGCCCGCCAATGATTGTCCTCCATGTTGCAGTTGCTGTCGCTGTAGCTGTTGCTGTTGTCGTCGATGTTGCAGTTGTCATGCTGCATAAGTGGACTCCAGCTGTTAGATGTTTGCTGTTGTTGCATAACTAACAATGTATGCAGCGCATAAATACATAGTGCGATTGGCCAACAACAACAACTGAAAGAGCCAGAGTAACGGGAGCCCCACACAAATGCGCTTGACATGCAAAAGAATTTAAGCAATGTGCTGAGATTATGCGGGGAGAGACAAAGAAAGAGAGAGTCAGAGCCAGAAAAAAAGAGTGAGATACAGAACGATGCGAAGCCATTTAGCAATGCAAATAGCGCTGTTTAGCTTATAGATAATGTCATTCACAATAGCAGAAACTATGGCAAATATGGTTAAAGAACTCGAACATGTTTTTCTGCGCACTCTCGTCTATCCATTTTGGATTCATCGGTTTGATAAGACGATCGAATCCAAGACAGTTGACACACAAATACAATTAGTTAGCTATGTTGGGCATAATTAAAAGAGTTTTGATTAGACGAGTTCGTTGCCTAAGTCATTTGTTTTTAAATGCAATTTTGATAAGCCATTGAACCGGATTTCTAATAGAATTTCCCATTTCCATTCAAAGTTGTTTTAGCATTGGTTAAACCTTTCGACTTGGCTTTACAAGTGGGTTAATGGTCGTAGCACCACCACAAAAACCATTAACGAGACAATTGTTAGGCCTATACCAAATACCAAGTCATTTCAAATGCGAATCGAATGATTGAAGAAAAAGAAAACCATTAGCATTCACTTCACTTATGATTATCGTTGCAAACTACTTAATACAGAACTTTTTACACGTCTCACCTAGTAAACCAGGAATATTAAGCAGCTTACAGGCTTATTGGGAGAGAAGAAAATCAGGCCCCACCCCATGAGACTAGTTAACATGATTGATAGATGCTGTGATGAGAATCTGTTGGCTTGAAGGCTACCGGCTCCCAAGGCGAGCAAGGCGGCTTGTTAACGTTCAATTAGTGAAATTGATAGACATATCTATGCAGGAACCATCAACGGAAAACATAACAGAATCAAAAACCAAGAACTCCCGAAAACAGAATAAAGCAAAAAGAAAATGATGAATGTAAACGTAAAACCCCAAATTACTTACATGTTAATTAAAATGTTTTTGCTTCTTTTGGGACTTTGATATGCTCACTCGGATGGAAATATGAGGCCTCCAGCTGAAGCGGTAACCGCAAGATTCGATTCTAACCACATGCCACACAGAAACACACACACACTGTAAGTGTGTGTGCCACGCATGTGTACCGTTCGTTTCTTCTATTCTAGCTTTAGTTCGGTCAATGGCTCATTATATTTGTGGGTTAGCAGGTGATGCCAATGCCGCGTACAACAATGAAAACTTTTACGAATCTTGCCCAAAAAATATGATGCCAGTGGCTTATTAAAAGCGTGTCGGTCGATGGGACGTCGAGGCCGCTTGGCAGCCTGTAATTAGCATAAATTCATTCATAGAACTAATTGCAAGTGGAAGTGAGTGTTCCCGTAATGAACCGAACTGCCAGCTGAGTTTACTTGCCTCGCTGCCCGCACTGTTTTTCCCTGTTTTTTTTTGTGTTAAAGGTTTTTCCATCTTTTTCATTTTTGTTTTTTTGTTTTTTGCTTTTTGTTTTTTACTTTACTTTTTTTTTGTGTTTTCAGTGCAGCTCTTAAAGTCTGTTATTAAGTTAACGGTACCTCGGTGCTGTTGTTTGGCTTTCATAATTTATGTGTGAGCGCAGCAGGCGGTGCACTTGTTTTGCATGCCAAGCCGCTAGATGGCGCATTGAACGCACCCCCATAATTAATTATGTAACGAACGAGCGCAAGGCCCAACATAATCACAAAATTCCAAGCAAAAATCTTTCTCACGCCACCCCCTTATTAACAGCTAAAGTTCTTCTCTTTCTTCTTCTTTTGTTGCGGCCTGTTGCAAATAATGAGCAAAGATTATCTCACAGTGGTTTGAAACACCTGCCAAAGTTTTTTTTTCTTTTTCCACAAACACACACACAATTGGCAGTTAAATAAGTGTTGCCCATAAAGCCGAACACATTTCAAAGTTAACAACATGAATTTTATACTTTACGTGTTAAGGTTTTATGGCCAAAATTGCCAAAAACAATTGAAGCAAAGCGCAATCAGAGCAACTCTCAGATTATATCTCACTTTCACGCACTTTTGATTTGGCAGAAGATTGATTACAGACATTAAGTTCACATAGCTGTTAATATAATAGATTCGCTTGCATAATGTGAAAACAGACAGGAAATTTTATCTTTTAAGAGAAAAAACTTAAAGACTTCTTTTTTTAATTTAATAATGTGGAAATTAGAGAGATCAACGTCAGAAAAAAATTATTTGTAGATGATAGCTTAAAGGGTTTTTAATAGCGGGATAGCGGGTGAAAATGCTTGGCACACAGCATGATATCATTTCAAGTGCCTACACATATTATTCCAGATTCTTGTCTTTTCAGTATGCTGCCCTCATTGCAAACTGATAATGTAAAAATAAGTAGAAAAAAATACACACTCGTACACACAGATAACAAATAGCATTACCTTTCCCAGGCGTCAACACATTTCACACATTCAACTTGAAGCGGCGGCCAAAACATTTTCATTTTATTGTTGTACAATAACAAGCAAAACATTGCTTTTCCAGCTGTTGCTTTAATTAAACTCTGTAAGACCTTACAAGCAAAGCAATTAATGCTTGCTCACAACGTGCAACATCTCCCCAGAAAAATAAAAAAAATAGAAACAGTAACAGAGACACGAGACACAAGACACCGGTTGGGGCAGAATCAGAGTCAGAGTCAGAGACCAGGAACACAAAGTGCCGTTTTCTCCAATCGTTGTCCGCCACATGCAGCGTCCCCATCTAATATGCAACTAATAAAATGCACAAGAGGAATTACATAAATTACGCGTAACGTGGAATTAGTTAAACTCATTAACATTTCGCTAATTCTCTAACACACCTCTCTCTCTCTCTATCTCTTCTAGGCAAAATGTTTCTACGCCGTTGCACTTTTCTGCTGTTGCTCTGCCTAATTGCGAGTGACGCCAACGCTGCGCGCAAAACAAAGCGTCCTGTCAAGCCGGCCAAGCAGACAATACCACGCACCAATGTGACGCCAGCGCCTGTAGCAGCTTTAGCTGCTGCCACAACGGGTAGCAACAGTGGCACCACCAGCGAACAAAGCCCCGACATAACACAACTGACCACCAGCAGCAGCAGCAGCAGTAACAATGAGTTACCTAAGCCCCTGGTGCCACAAAACGAGGCACAGCCAGAGCCCAAGACAGACAAATCGCCCGAGACGGACGAGGAATGTGATCCAGATATGATTGGATTTGAGATAATAACAGGGTAAGTGTCATAGAGTTACTCAAAATAAAAATCACAAGCTTACGCAACACGACAAATTCACATTATTTTCACTTTTACTTAAGATTTCAAAAAGAAGCATAATACTGACTTCATAAATTTTAATGAACATCATTCGAGTCTCACATTTATTATGTTTTTGGCCAATTAGTCAATTTGCATAGAATCCAGCTTGATAACGGTAATGCAGTAGAGCAGCCAACAATTGTGGAACACTGCTAACTGCCCACCATGATGCAAATGGTGTGGGGGATTCATGAGGAGGCGTGTCATGTGGGCGAAACGAGGCTTGTCTAATCTTATAGTTTGTTTTGATGTAAGACAACAAACAGAAAGCGCCGCCGAAAGCAGCGGCTTATGAGCTTCTCTCATTCAACGGAGACAGCAAGTTCGTTGCCTGAGTCTTTTGTTTTGCCGCTTACTCAGAAGCCTGTTATGCGGGGGCCCCCATGACTTTATATTTTCGTCTCACTTTCATTTTCTATTTTCAACGCGGCTTCAGCTATTGTTTCCTGATCAATTTTGCTTCAAAATGTTTATGAATTAATTAATTTAAATTGATAGTATTAGTTTAAGTTTAGAAAAAGATTTATAGAAACTGGACTGAAGTGGTGTTCTGAAACTAAAGATATCTTTATGTCTTATTAAGTTACATATTTACGGCTAAAGTATATGTGGTGAAAAGGTCGAAAGTTAAACTCAAATAATGTGTACAGATAGAATGATTTATGTAAAATATTATTTAACAATAAAATACAAGAGCTCTAAAAAAAAATAGCATTGAAAGCTCAAAACAAATTCAGCTAACAATGTAGATTTTAGTTCAGACTTAAAATAAGCTATGCAAAAAGTGAAAAAAGTAAAAGAAAATATTATTTTTTTGAATTCCTTGCGAGTAAAACACAAAAATGCTCAGAGACTGACGAAATTTGATGAATGCAGATGATAATCAGTTTTCATATCGATTGCCCAATTTGATAGATAAATCTCTTGTCTGTTTTTTACAGTTATGTGCTGTCGGCACCCTCAAAATTGTTGGATACACTTGCTGGTACTCTGATGCTTACGGACTGTTTGGAGGCATGTCAGAGCAATGAATCCTGCAGTTCTGTCAACTACGAAACCGGCTTGTGTGTGCTGTTCAAGACGACCGCCGATAAATTGCCAGGTGAGTTAGAAAGTGTGAGAATTTCAAAATAAATAAAACTGTTTGCTGCTGCAGTAAATGGTGTTGTTGTTGTTGCTGTTGTTGTTGCAGCTGCTGTTTAGTGTGCCAAAGAAAGTTCAATAATTTAGTTGGCCACTCATTCATTCAATTACTGAGTTCTAGTTCATGGTGGCCATGGCGCATAAATCACCAGTGTCAGTGTTGAATGCGAAACACGCCTTTTGGTTTTACGCATGATTTGGCAGGCAGACAGAGCGACGACAACAACATCGACAACTTTAACAACGACAACATCGACGGGGCTCCAAGTTGGCCTGGGCCCAGGCAAACTAGATTTTACCTATTCTGCAAACTGGCTTTTGGCATTGGCAGTTTTGCGGTAACGCATAATTTCAGGCCAGCCTTGTCGCTGTTGCATTTGTCGTTGCTGCAACTGTTGCTGCGGTTGTCGTTGACGCTGTAGCTGCAACTGTTGCTGCGTTTCTCAACGCCTGTTACTTTGTAGTGAAGGGGCGTGTGCGTAAAAAACGCATCGCACGCACAACACGCACTACACCGAGTACCGTTTTTAAATGTGTTTTTTTTTTCGTATTGGCTTTTTACAGGTTCACTTTCGCGCTCACAGTTTCCGGTTTTCACGATCTACGCACAGAAATCGTGTTTGGGCGTACGTCCTTGCTCCAAGGCCTGGTGCATTGATCGCGTTCAAGGTTACCGCCTTCCCGAACATGTCAAATCTAGTCAGACGGTCTTGTCTCGTCGCGATTGCCTGGAACTTTGCCTGGGCGAAACGGAGTTTACATGCCGGTAAGTACGGATAGTAGTGTTAACTTCACATGAAGATGGCCAGGATGGCCAGTCATCAGCTGTTGTGCTTGTTGATTGCGATTGCGATTACATAATACCATGTAAACACATATTCAAGTTGATCCAGTTATGGAATGTGTGAGTCTATCACAGAAACCTGATATCTCTCTGTGTAAAAAGGCAGATGCACTGATTCCAGTTGCTGTTTCCATTTATGATACAAAGTGTTGCAGATGAAGCTGTCAAATTGATTTAGTTGCAACTCTGATATAGATAATTGCAAAACATCTAACAAGCTGAAAAGTTAGTCAGTCTGTGTTGTACAAAGTTCTTGAACAGTATAGGTATTCCTGAAACGGAATGTAGGAACATCTTATAAAATTTATTATTGGAACTCATAACGATAGTTATAAAGAGTACAATTCTTTGAGCTGTATGAAAACCATATAATAATAATTATATTTTACTGTGCATTTTTAGTTTCCTTAATCACAACACTTTTTAAATTAAATTTTTTGGGCGTAGAAGTCATGTTAAAAATTATCTAGATAACGGAAAGTAGCAATAAATTTATGGTGTTCATTTTGCCAGCTGGTTCTCCTCAAAAAGGAATCCTTACATTTTCCATAGATTTTTAAAAATTTCTCTTACACTGCAACTCTATTTATTAAACGTGTTTCAAATAGTCTAAGATGAATGAATAAGTTTCAACTGCTTTAAGCAATTTCTCTATTCTGTACACTGTACTTAATGCTATATCTTTCATTCTTTCTTTCTTCAATCTTTCCACCTTTAACCTTTCCTGCTTTATCAATGCCTACACCTCTGCCGCTCATAACTCTCGCCTTGCGCAGCTCGGCCAATTTCTATCGCCACTCGGGACTCTGCGAACTGTCGGACATGGATCGTATTACCCTATCGGCTGGCAACAGTGTTGAGGCCTATGAAGGAGCTGATTATTTGGAGAATAATTGTGCCGAGGAGCCAAGCAAACTTTGTGAATTCAAACGCATTTCTGGCAAAATTATGAAGACAGTGGATTCCGTTTATCAGGACATTACCACCATTGATGAATGTCGCGATCTTTGCCTGAACTCACCTTACAGGTAAGATTTTCGCATTTAACGACTAACAATAGATTCTCACACAGTTCCACAAACACTCTTCACTCCCCACACTCTGTATAGATGCCATTCGTATGACTATAATGACACTGGAGATATGGTCTGTCGTCTGTCACATCACAGTCGCGCCACATTAACGGATGTGAATGATCCCTATCTGGATGTGCCAGAGGCAGCCACCTACGAGTTATCCGCCTGCTATAATGTGTCCATTGAGTGTCGTTCCGGTGAGATGATCACCAAGATTCGCACCTCTAAACTCTTCGACGGCAAGGTCTATGCCAAGGGGGCACCCAAATCTTGTGCTGTCAATGTGAACAACTCGTTGGAGTTTGATTTCCGCATGGGATACAATGATCTCGAGTGTAATGTGCGTCAGAGTGCCTATGGTCGCTATATGAATGATATTGTTATACAGCATCATGATATGATTGTCACCTCCTCCGATTTGGGACTCGCTGTCAGCTGTCAATATGATTTGACCAACAAGACGGTTCTCAATGATGTTGATTTGGGTGTCACTGGCGAGATCGAATCATCGCTTAGCGAGGAAATTACCATCGATTCACCCAATGTCGTTATGAAGATCACTTCACGCGATGGCAGCGATATGAAACGTATTGCCGAGGTCGGTGATCCGTTGGCATTGCGTTTTGAAATTGTTGAACAGAACAGTCCATATGAGATCTTTGTACGGGAACTTGTTGCCATGGATGGTTCAGACAGCGCTGAGATAACACTGATCGATGCTAATGGTTGTCCCACCGATCAATACATCATGGGCACCATCCAAAAGTTGTCGCACAATCGCAAAGTTCTCCTTTCTCAGTTTGATGCCTTCAAGTTCCCATCGAGTGAGGTGGTTCAATTCCGTGCCTTGGTTACACCCTGCATTCCACGCTGTGAGCCCGTCATTTGTGATAGTGAGGATGGCGCCAGCGGCGAGCAAAAATCTCTTGTCTCATTTGGCCGCAGGAAACGTTCAGTATTCAATGGCACCGATGGTGGTAAGTGTGGCTAGCTAGCAGCTAGCAGCTGACTTTAGCTTCTGGCTTCTAGCCGTGGCTCATTACGTTACTAACTAGTTGTAAATTCACAGCCGAGTTCATGGTCAGCACACGCCAGCAGCGCCAGCGTCGAGATGTTAGCCCAACCCCAGCCGATGATAACATACTGCTCGTGCAGTCCATACAAATCACAGACAAGTTTGGCTTCCAGCCGGAGGATGGCAGTGATCTAGCCAGCATGAACGGTGCCGAACCCCATGAGAAGGCCTACGCGGGCGTTGCTCAGGACAAGCTCACTTGTCTTAATGGCTATGGTAAGTTTCAGCTCCCTCTGTGAAAATGCCCAATCAAGAGCGAATCAAAAGCAAGCTGCAACATCTCCAGCTGCTGCTGCTGATGCTGCTGCTGCTCCAACTCATTTGCATAGACAAGACAGAGAGAACGTTGTTGACGTCGTGCTGCTCCAGTCAGCGGGTGGCGGATGAAGGCTAGAGGATGGCGGGCTTTAGTAGGATTCCAAATGCGTTCTGCAAATGCAATCCAGCTGTCCACTGGAAGTTGCGTCGTGAGCCAGCGGCTTGTTCTTGCCATTGTTTGGCTGCTCGCTAATTTTGATAATGAATCAATTTTTCATCATTGCCACTGACGATTGCATGAGAAATAAATTGGATTTACTAGATGTGCAGTTGCTCTCAGTCTCATTCTTTGTCTCTGTCTCAGTCTCAGTATCTATCCCTGTCTCTATCACTGTCTCTGGCTCATGTTCACAACAAGTTATGATGACGATGCCAATGATGATGCTGATGCTGATGCTCACGACCAGGTCACTGGTTCAATGTGATGTGCCTCGCCAGCTGTGAGCCAGGATGAGATGTTGCCGCTGCATTTCTGCACGCCTCATTTTCGTGCGGCGCGAAAAAGTTTGCACAGTTAGTTGCGAATCCCCCTCCGTCCACTCTCCTCTTCTCATCCTATCTATGGCCTTCCTGATGCATGTGTCATTGCTTTGTAGAGCAATTGCCATGCACGTTGGCCATGGCGCATTAAAAAAAAATTCAGCGTTGAAGCGTTAAATTTACAGCTTGTTAGACGGCAGCAGGTCCAGCTGCCTGTTGCAGCATTAGGTCCACTTGGTCCCAGATGAAGCAAGCAGCAGAGGCAAACCGCATTAATTTCTGTTGCAATTACGCGGCGCTGCACAGCAAAGCGAAGCGCGTCGAGCTCATTGTCCGCAATTAGAGCAACGGTTTTCTCCTCAGCTCAGTTTAAGCTCATTTGCCACACACATTGTGGATCGAGAGCGATATTAATGCGTGTGGCATGTGGCATGCGGTAATCAATCTAGCGGCCAGCTGCTGCTGTTGCTGCTGCTGCTGTTGCTCCCATCATATTCACTCCATAATTTATCCAAATTTATTTGAATTATGTATTATTCATAACTCCATTTCAAGCATTTTCGTTCTAGCTATAACTGAACTCCATATAATTATTATTAAAGCCATAAGCTTAAACTGATCAATTTTCAAGACTGCAATTACATTTTATCCAAATCGCTACCAATGGATCTATTTTCTTAGCTTTGGTCAAGTAAATCGATGGGGAATTTTAGTAAATTTGTTTTAGGAAATTTGTTGTTGCAAATTACTTAAGCTTATAATATTGATATTCTAATAAAAAGTAATTGAATAATTTCCTGAGATAAAAAAGAGTTATTTTAAATTCTTGAAAAAATAATTTGATTCCTTATTACCATTTAATAACTCTTTTCCTGAGATATTTTCAATTGTCAAGCAATTCTAAATTAATTGTTCACATTAAAATTAATAATTTTGAATTTTAACTTAGTTTTTCTTATTAGTGTGAATAACATTTTAGTTAGGTTTTAGAATGAAGAGGTATTTTTCAACATCAATTACTTAAACTGTAAATTACACAATGTAGATTGACTCTCAATGTCTGCGATTAATGTCTGCATTTCAGGCTAGTATCTTTCACTTTTGAGCTAATATATTATTCCCAATAAAATGTGAAATGTAAAGTTTTAGTACTAACCTTGTAAAAAACTTAAAGCTCCCATTCATTTTTATAACTTTTGTTTAATGTTTCTCTCAGTTTCTTTTACTTTTTATTCCGAATGAAATTGAATTCTTATAGTTTGAGAACCAAATAAAAAGAAAGACATTAGAGTTTTTTTTCAATGACTAGCTTTCCGTTTATATTAAATTGTTATTCACAACAAAATGAGTTGGATTGCATTTGATTAATGCTCCTCTGCTGTTTGTTTGGCCTTTAACCTGGCTATTTCATTGTCCAGTGACAATTCCACTAAGAGATGTTATTGGATTTAACAATATTACTTGACTCTTTACGTTAAAACATATTTTAATTGACTAATATATCAACAAGATGTTAAAATAAATGAGCCTAAGTAATCATATTGGTCAGAATGAAGTGTTATTTTTAGAGCAAGATTACTCACATTATAAATAGGCCAAATTCTAAATAAGTTTCGTTTACTTTAAAATGTTTTCTTATACTTATGTATTCAAAATGGTATTCTTTTAAATGATGTTTTATCCGTTTTTCTGACAAGTTCCTTTAAATGAAAAATTATTGTTATTCAGAGTAAAGTTTTATTTTGATATTTTCACTATCTACTTTATTTATAAATAGTCCAATTCAATTTGATTAATTTCGTTGAACATTCCTCTGTCCTAATTGCTTCTTTCACTTTCGTATAAATAAAACGAACATTTCGCATCATTTCTTCAATGACCAATTGGTTTTCTTCGCTTTCATCTGAGATGCACATGCACATTCGATTTGTGCACCAGTTCCCATAGTCTTATTTACAAAAAAAAATCGAGTTCGTGCAATAACAAATGTATGTTCATTGTTCTAAGTTGGGATCTGTTGTTGTTATTTGTTGTGTGTTTGAGTCTATTTTTAAATTGTTTAAGATTTGATTGCTTTTATGGTTGCCCGCAAGCTTCACAGACTTAACGTTTATCATAATTGTAATAATTTTTTTGTGTATATTGTGGTTGTTGTTGTTGTCTACGCACAGAGTCGGGACTGACTGACTGACAGAGAGACAGACGGGCGGACAGACAGACAAACAGACAGAGAGACAAACAGATAAAAGGCACAGCAAGCACATAAATAAAAGCTCAAGTGCGTGCGCTTTGTTATTGAAACTCGTTAAAGTCATTGCCAACAGACCACGACAACGATGACGACCACGACAACAAAGTTGTTGCTGTTGTTGTGGTTGTTGTTGCTGTGGTTGTTGTTGTTGCTTGGGTTAGTTGTTGGTTGTTGTGTGTTTGTTGGCTTTAAGCCGTCGGCGCTTACTTTTTATGGGCATTTGATGTACAACAGTACAACAACAGCAACAACATGCATATGGTGTATACGTTGTAATCTTTGATAGTCATCAGGCAACGTCGACGTCGACGTCGTTGCTCTTAAATTCTGATTTCGTGAACTGGACGACAACAACACAAACGACAACGACAACGACAACGCATGCGAATGAAGCTCTACTCTGTGTGCACTTTGGCGGCACTTTCACCCGATTTCTACCATTGGCATTGGCATTTCGAATTTCCTCTGTCCATTGGTCTACCTGTCTGCCCGTCTACCCGTCTCCGGTTTTTGGTCTCAGCAATCTGCAATCTCCGGTCTCCGGTTTTGAGTTTCGGCCTCGACTTGCGGCTTATTTATGTGGCATGTTGCACTTTTGAGAACCAAGTGTAGGAGCATTAAAAGTGAAGCCTAAGCCTCCTCTGCTTGCAATGGCGCAAAGTAAGAAATATGCAACTCATGCACTAAATTGTCGCTGTTTTATTTCTCATTGTTATTGTTTTTTTGTTTATCTTGAACTTGTTGCTGTCAAACTTGGTCACTTGGTCGTTCTTCGCTCTTCGTTCATCGTTGTTCATTGCTCGTTGCTCGTTGTTCGGTCGTTGGGTTTGTTTCCCTGGATAGCCAGAATAGCCTCAAGCGTTGGCTTGACTGACTCACAAACTAAAAAAAAAAACTAAACTGGGTCAAGTGCCGTCCACTTTTGTTTTCTTTGATAACTAAGTCGATTCGTTGCTTCCTTGTTGCTACTGGTTCCTCATTATCTCTCTTTCTTTCGTTCTCTGTCGTCCATTCGTTTTGATGCTCATTTTCCTGTTTTGATAAGCATACCGTTAATCCAACATTTCTGGTTTATTTCCATCTCAAATTACAGGTCTCATCTTTGCCGGCTCACTATTTCTGCTTGCCCAGTTGAGCGTTTTTGGCATTTGGAAGACTGTGCAGCGTCGCACGCGTAAGGAGCGTTATCTTTATCAACAGGATCCCACGCCCACAATTACATACGGTGCGCCCACAATCCTTTATGGTCCTCCACCCTCCACAGCATCAACTCCATCCCATGTGAGCAGCGCCAAGGATACGCTAAACAAATTATATGATAGCGGCATCAATGGACGCTATGGGCAACAATACTAGATGTGAATGCCAGGATAGCTCTCACAATTAGCTGGGAATAAACGCAATATGCCTCGAAAGCTTCAAAAGATTCGATGAGACTTGAAATACTTAGCACATATTCGCCAAGCAGCGATCCATGAAAATCATTTGAAAATTTTAGTTTAATTTTACGTAATCATAGTCTAAGCATAATTAAGACTTAATTTAATCAACTACGAAACATTTTCTTAAATGAAAAGAAAAACAATTTAAATGCGCGCTTTTAAATGCACTGGAAAACTCAGACAGCACATTTTCCAGCATTTTAAAACTGCGCATTGCATAGCCAAACTGAGAATTTAGCAAATGAAAATTCATCAAAACATTCTTAGCAAATTTTAAGCTCTTTAGTAACAGATTTTTTCAATTTCTCTTAGCAAAATTTAGGCTAATTTTGAGTGTAGTGAATAATATATCTCTTGGATGCGAGTATCTAAAATCTAAGTCTAAAACTGAAGCAAATGATGTGCATTTATAACTTTTATCTATTTGATTTATTTATTTATTTATGCTTCGAGCTGCTTTATCGGTAGACGTGGCCAAAAAAACATTTCTGCAAATTTGCCAAACAATTTTGTATCAAAATGTTTGTGTCAAATTCATTTGCATTCGGCCGCGTCTCAAAAATTTGTCGAATCAACTATTTATTTAACGTACTTACTTACTATTATTGCTAACTATTTATTGCTAATACATACATATTTATTGCTAATTTATTGCCGAACCGCAGAGTGCTAAGGTGCTAAGTTTTAGGTGCTTAGTATGGGGCTATACAACAGCAACATCAGCATAAAAGGCTAAATTTTAAGTTCTTAGATTATATGAGATAATGCATTCATAACTGAATATATTTTTTCTAAACAAATTGTACTGATTAAGTAAAGCAATAAACTCTATGCATAATAAACTCTATAAACAATTTAAAAATAAACTATTTGTGTTTTATTTCTGCTAATCTTAAAAACGATTAAAATATATTGAGTCCAAGTTAATTACTTAAACTTAATTAAAAGAATGGTCAGATTAAAGCATCTAAATCATTCGTGATATTGGAGACTATAGGAAATATAGGTAGTATGATTTGTTGTCTATAAATGAAATTATAATTAAGTTATCCTTCCGGAAAAATCCTGTTTAGCTGAAACCAAGGAATCAGCATTTTGACACTTTGAAAGACTTTTCCATCAATCAAATTTTAATATGTAGTCCCAATTCGCTCTTGCCAAAAAAAAAAAGAGGTGCTGATTAATCGAGTTCATATCGTCAATATAAATATTGATTTATTGTTATTTTATTCACCCCATAATTATTCACTTAAAGTTGAACTCTACACATGAATTCATTAAAATTCCCTCACGCTCGCTTGAGCTGATAAATAATTTTGTTTAATAAATTTGTAAACATATTTAAGTAATTACAGCTGACAGGTCTTTAGACATGGCAATATATCGCTTGTCAGCAATTGATGGATTAACCGAGTGTAGACACAGTAGCGACCCCGCAGTGCGTCTTAAAGCGGTTAAAACAGCTCATTAACAAGTGTTTGCTCACCTATTGTTTGTCAAGCAGTTAAGCTTGATGTATGACAAGTACGTTCGCAGTTTAAGTGAAATGCTAAAACTGCCAACAAATTATAATAATTTCACGGCTCTGTGAACATACAGGCAGGCACACTTAAGGCTTAAGTAAAAGAATTGCCATATCAGAAACATACACATCTTGCGGGTTTTTTTCTAGCTGCTGGACTGAGCCAAGAGTAGAGAAAAGTGTTAATCAAATTATGAGGCATAGCAACAAGTTTACCGAGGCGTTTTACGATCTCTTTAACGCTTCAGCTACGCACGCCATTAAGAACTCTTAAGAACTGATCACAAATTCAAACTATCAGAATCACTTTAAAAAAAAGCTGAGGCGGCGGCATCCATTAATCATGCGAAAAGAGGATCAATGGACGCGTGCCGTTGCCTCAACTGAATGAAGACGTCTTTCTCAAAAGACCATAGACCAGAGAGGTCGGTGAGCTGAGAACTGAGTGCTGAGAGCTGAGAGGTCTGAGACCTGAGACCTGAAACCGTGTCCAATCCAGGTGCCAAGACGCATGTGCATCGTGCGTTGGCTTGAATAAAATGCCTCTATTAAAAAAGCATCAGGCAAGAAGCGCAAGGCGGCGTTGACAATTTTTATGGGCGAGTCTAGTGCGTATTTGGTGTTGAACGAGGTTTATATTGCTCTCTGTCTTTCTGTCTGTCTGTCTGTCTGTCTATCTGTCTGTCGTCTCTGGGATACAGATGAGCGCCCCATGTGGCTGCACGATGTTGGCCAAGTGTGGGCATTAGCGTTGACAGCTATGCAAATACCTGGCCATTAAGTCTTTGTCATTTAGCAATGTCTTTTAATTAGCGCTGTGGCCTGTGGCCTGTGACAGAGAATGTGACAAAGTTTGAGACTTTGCAAATGTGACCAGGATTAGCTTTCTAAATAAATACAATAGCCTGGGTCTGGCTGGGTCTTGAGTTACACCCACACTTCTTGACACTCTGACCATTGACAAACGTTTGCTCGCATTTGGCCCACATCGCTGCATATAAAGCTCGCATTGAACACCCTCACGCTTTATGGCCATTTGCATTTGCATTTAAATGCTTTTGGCAGAGCTGATTTTCTTGGAGCGCTTCCTAAGCATCCGACAGTGTTTGCCATGTTGGCTGCATCACGATTTCTGCCTTGGCTCAGTCGCAGTCTCAGTCTCAGTTTCAGTCTCAGTCTCAGCTTGGCTTGAATTGGGATTGCTTGTCTTGGCCTGGCCTAGCCTGGGCCGCCTGTTGCTTTCTTGATTTTCTCAGCTTGTGTTTGTTTACAGCTGCTCGCATTGATTGAAAAATTATGCACTTGCCATGACGATGGGCAATGCCAAATGCCAAACGCCAAACGCTAAAAACGACCAACCAAAACAAAAATCCCACAAACGGCACACCGAACCTTATATGCCTAATCTGGCATAGATACATATAAGAGCTGCACAATTATTGGTTTGAGAAGCATTCCTTCGTCTCGATAGTGCTTGTTGGCATTATTAAAAGTATTTCAATTGTATTGGATGCAAAAGAAATGCACACTCCGACATAGCCTTTATTATAGTAGCTTAATTATTGATTGATTTTAATAATCATTGATTGAAACGTGATACATGACTTTATTATAGTCCCATCCTATTGATAATTATCGTTAGACACCGATAGTATTTCGCTACTATCGTCAAAGAATCAAGGCTAATTTCATAATTTATCGAAAGAAATTGCTAATTAAAACTAAATATAGTTCTTAGTACCAAGTAAATAAAGATACTACCATGAAAATAATAATGTAAATCCAATCAACTATTATGGATAACTTTGTTCCTTACACCGATAGTAATACGATAAGAGAAAACTAGCTATAAATTGAAGTTGCTTTAATCTGTAAGAAATGCTTCATAAATAAACAAATATAATGAGAATGAACATCTATTTAATATTTAGTTAAAAGTAAGAGGAAAGGAAGACATCAAGGAATACTCAACAAACTATCTGAAATTGATGTTGGACCATTTTGGGAGTAGAGTATAACAAAGTTGATAATAGCTGGAATCTTAGCACTTCAAACGAAAAACGTTTTCCGTTTTGGCAACCTGAAAGCGAGGACGGGCCTGGTTACTTTTCTTTTCGCCAGCTTGTCCTGCTCATTAGCAATCCAGGCAGCGGTGTCTTTGCCATTGGCCAAATGGCAACAAAAAACCTAGGCGACAGCTGTTAGCCAGTTTTCACCTAATTAAGCAAACAAACGTGTGGGAAATCGACAACCCCTACGTATTCGTACTCCTCCTCTCTTTCCACCTCTTCTCATGTCTGATAACTTTCGCCCAGTTAGCAATAGAGAATACCGCTGAGACTGCGACTGGAGCTGGAACTGAGGTTGAGGTTGGGGCTGGGCTAAACTAATTGCCTCGAACATGGGGTTTAAATAGCAGAAGGAATGCACCCAAAACATTTGTCTCTAATTGCAGCATTGCCCAATTGGGCAGGCCAAATTAAATTAAATGCAGTCCCAGATCAACAACAACGCGCAATGCGCAACAGCAACCGGCAACAGCAACAGCAACCGGCAACTAGCAACGGCAGCCTCATCAGCAACAACAACAACAGAATCAACAACAACAAGGCACTACAACAATTTGTTGCAAAAATACAAATTGGAACATTTGTAGAAGCGTTGCGCAGTCGCCGTCGCCGTCGCCTCGCCTTCGCAGTTGCCACAGTTGCTGTGAGAATTTATGGCCCTGCCGGGGTCACTGCCTAGTGGGATAACATCTGTTGACGCGTCGTGCGCCGCAATGCGCATGCAAGGCGCTTTGGCCAAAAGGACATTGACCAGGCTGGGCAAGTCCACAACTAGCCGACCAACCAACCAGACAGACAAAGAGACCATCAGACAGACAAACCGTTGCAGAGCACAGTTGAAAAACCATTAGAAATTGCAAAATGGTTCAGTTAGCTGCTTCGTGGTATTGGCCAATAAGACAACGCGTCGCGTTGCCCACAAACGGTCTCAAAATTCCGTTGCCAGAAGATTAAAACCGTCTGCAGTTGTTCAAGTCTTAATTTACAGGATAAATATATGTATGTGGGAATTCCCTTACACAGAACATTACAATATATAACATCTAGATGGGGTCTATTTATAACGGCTTAATAAAGCTGTGCAGACAGACGAATATTTTACTATGGAAGACCACAAAATACCCTCTGTACCGTCCAGAGGGCTACTAGACTTTAAACTGGCATAGTTTTTTCAGAACCTTCAAAAATATTTTTTTTATTTTAATTTTTGAAAATTTTGATAAGGGGGCATTAACATTCTTTGAAACAATTGAAAATACAAGGTTGCCTTCATATAAACCTTATTTAACTATATATAAAGGATGTTTCGAGAGCTTACTGTACTGTGGGTCTATTTGAAAGTCTTAAACAACAGTTTATTTAACTGTTAATGATTAATTGAAGCATTTCTTAAGGCTGTCGATTGAATATTTTGTTATTGGAATGGAATGGAATAGGAGATGCATCCCTGGGCTGAGTTACGAGTACTTCCGCTGGCCCGATCTTCCAAACAATTGGCAACTGTGCGAAATTTTAATGTTCTGAATGTGGCTGCGTATTCAATTTGGCCAATATGCTCTGTGGAGGCTGAGGGCGTGCGTGAAAATCGACTTGGCTGCACAAGGAAGGCCGCTGGCATTTCTCTCTCACGAAACGACCATGGATGCTGTGGACGATTGCAAAAGGTTGGTCCAGGCCCAGGCCCAGGGCCAGGTCTAGGCCGAGGTCTAGGTTTCGGAGTCGGGTTCAGGACAACAATCGCAGTAAGTGATTACGTAACCAGTGCATTGTTCTTTTTGGGTTGCGTTTTTATTTCATTGAACAACGCAATGGGCCGAAGAGAGACTCCTTCGTTTTGGCCAGGCTTATCAGAATCAAACGGCGCGAGGAAGCTGCTGCAGCCAGGTAAAAAAATAATTTATTCACAGCCATTATGCGCTGCGAATTTATGCCACTTCCTGGTGGAACAACTACAAATAGCCATTTAAAATGCGATAAAAATAGCGCCAACGGGGCTCAAAAAACCGAAGATGCTTCACAATGCACACTCGCAAACACACTGGCAAACTGGGGCGTGGCCAGGGCGTTTTGGACGTCCAGCCGGCGTTTGCCACAATGACTGCCAAGCATGAAACCGTAAAATGGTTTTTCAATAAACAGAACGCAAAAGTGGGAGAAAGAGAGCCTTAAGCTAGTGCCTACGACAGAGAAACACAGTCTGACTCGAAGGAGTCTAAGTTTGAGACGAAGCCGGCGAAACAATGCGACAAATATTTGAATATGTTAATTAGTTCAGCAATGTTGCAAGCATTTGCCTGTTGAAGTTTCTTGCTGTTGTTGTTGCTGTTGCTGTTGCTCTTGAAGTTGCCTGGGCACGATCAGTTTCTATCGCCGGACGTGCATCGGGGCAGTCTAATTTCATGTGTTGCCATCTTGTTAGGACAGTTAGGAGCAGTTAGTAGTACAGGCAAAAGCGTTTTGCATCTTCGCACCACAAGACTAACGAGCTGCATGCAGCATTGCCGCATGCTGCCAATGCATTTTTGTGTGCAAGTGCAATGCGATTCATATTTACGAGTATGCCACAATCAAGTATACGTATTAAACACGTACATACATACTTGTATTTATGATTGGTATGCAGGTTGCTTGCTTCTTGTCTGTGGTGTCCGTGTTGTCCGTTTTGTCATAGCCAGCGGCCAGAGGACCACACACATACAATGAGACCCATTGCCAATAAAGCTGCCAATGAGCCTGACTAAAAACAACTGACAACTGACAGCCAAGCAGCCTTATAAAGTCACAGGCCAACAGAGCCAAAGAGCCAATCGGCTCAGCGTTTTCGCCATTTGCACGCAAAACTTTAAGTTTGAGACAACAAGAGTGAGATGGCAAATATGTGTATGTATATAAAAGTGCACATATATATGTGTGTGTTGCATACCTCGCGTGCTGCTGCTGTAGGTGTTGCCGGGCCACCAGCTGATGGCTTTGACAGCTACTAAATTCTACTTTAAGCGCGCGACGCACGTTCCTTGTCCAATTTTGGGCAGCAACCGGCGCTTATCGTTCGCCCATAAATTTACTTCTTCAGCATCTCCGGTTTCTTCTTCGCCTTCCTCTTCTATTGGCGGCTGTTGCCAAATATTGCCAAGTTGGAGGTCCTAGGCCAATAACTTGCCATGACACGCAATGAAGTTGTTTGCCTTTGCCTTTTGCCTGTTTTGTGTTTTGTCTGCTGCGCTCGGAATTTTTTCCTTTTGTATAAAAATGCAATTAACGGCACTTGTTGCTTGCCGCGTCGCGGCGCATTAAATTGTTGTTGCTGTTCTTATACTATGTGCGGGTATATTAATCTTTCTAAATACTTTGTAACAAACATGAAGAAGTTTGGGGTGCAAACAACATAAAGTATATCAAGATCACAGAGGTGGCGGATACGGAGGATATGTAGGGCTATGTATATGTGCAGACAGATCAATATTCAACCTGATCCGCAAGTAAATGAGTGTTAGACAATGTAAAGGTCTGGGCGCAAGGTATCTCGTAGTCCAGCACTCGCGACTAAGGCAGTTGCACTTGTTTTCTTGTTGCTTTTGACTGCGACACAATAAACACGAACCGACGGAACACGATTCGACAAACACACACACACACGTATCTTGCAAAACGCTACAATGACATTTTCTTTATAAGTTTTGTTTTTAAAAACCGAAAAGCGCGCGAAACTATATTTAATTTTCCAAATTTTCCTTCTGTTTTAAGCCATCGATAGCGACTTTAAACTATCGATAATGTCGCATAATTTTTGAATCGAATAAAACGAAACATAGGTAGAGCACCTTTCAGAAACCAGTCAAAGAAGGCGCATTGGCTAGTGATTTGAAAATAAAATCATAGGTGGCGTATTTACGTTTTGTAAGACAGACAACAGGTTTATGCGGTTACTGCTAAATTAATTGTTTTATTAAAAAAGAAGATCAAAATGAATTAAAGTTATATATATGTAAGCTATAAGTTTGATCAAATAAAGGAGATAAAATTATAAAATGTTCGGTGTTCCTAAACCCACAGGGGTCCACTTGTCCAAATAAATTCTAAATAAACCATTAAGAAAATTATACATTTTAATAAACTCTGAAGTGTTTCAAACAAACAAAAATGTTTAAAAAGGATAGTTAATTTTAGACCCATTTTTTTTAAATCCAGCTTTAGGACGTTTTTTAGGCCCATACACATAAACACCCCCATCTCTTGACAGCTTTGTGAACTTGAAATACACCATCTTTTGTTAGGTTTGCTAAACATAAAGGGTAGTGCTGGATAAACACTTCTCATTTAAATGAACATATGATAACCCAACACTAGCATCCATTACAAAAAATATCTATTACAGTGAAAGTGAAACCTGCGCCATAGGCGAATAAAGAAAGACTAAATTGTTAAGATTTTAAGAATTAAACAGCTTGAAGCTTAAATAAATTTGCATAGCAAAGCGGCAGCTAAAAATAAAAAGCAAAATGTGTGGTGGTTTTACCTGCTCGAAGAATGCGCTAATTGCGCTCAACATTTTGTATGTGGTAAGCAACAACAATAAAAACAACAACAACATGAAAATTACGTTGCGAATAGCAAAATGAAATAAAAGAGAAACAAATAATTTCAAAATGCTGCAGCTGTAATTTGTTTAAAGCTATTTATAGTATATTTTTTAATGTTTTTTTTTGTAGATGATTGGATTCTTGCTGATTGGCGTTGGTGTGTATGCAAGGGCAGCGTCTGTGGTTACGAATCTGCCAATTGTTGGAGGAATCTTGGCCTGCGGCGTGATTCTCATCTGCATTTCAATGCTGGGCCTTGCTGGTGCCGTCAAGCATCATCAAGTGATGCTCTTCTTTGTATCCTTTTTACCCACAAAACACATACACACAGCAATAATACATGCACGCATAAGTGAGCCTTGTGTTTGCAAAAGGTTCTACACTTTTATTTTCCCCTCAACTGAAGGTCGACGCATGTCGATGGACTGACGAGGTTGACGAGGTTGCTTCTAACTACATATTTCCGCACATTTGTTATACATACAGCCCCTCAAACGTCATTAGTATGTGCATATGTTTGTGAGTCAGACTTCATAAAGACGCGAATCACAATTACTTGGCCCGTAGCGTATTCTGGTATTGTCATCGACTTCCGCACGTTTAACAATTGCGTCAGCGGAAGCTTATCAGTCAGTGGCTAAACGCTTTAGCCTTTACACTTTTATTAGCTGATAAGAAATCCGTGTCATTTATTTTATTTTTGGTTGCCCTTAACTCTAACTTTATACTCATCTTGTGCAGTACATGATCATTTTGTTCATGCTGTTCCTCATTCAGTTCTCCATTGCCAGCTCTTGCCTGGCTGTCAATGCCGAGCAGCAGCAACAATTTGCCGAGCAGGGATGGAAGACGGTGCCACCAAATTTACGTGAACAGGTGCAGGAGAAATTCCTTTGCTGCGGCTTCAATGACACCACCAGCACTGTCAATACAAATGAGCCCAGCTGCGAGAATGTGAATAAACAATGCTGTGTAGACTCTCATGATCCTCAGTGTCATTGCGGAGCTTGTGGGCCCTTGTTAGAGGATAAAATTGATTATGCCTTTAAATTGTGTGGCGGTCTTGGCATCTTCTTTAGCTTCACTGAGGTGAGTCTTTGACTAATATCAGTCTTAGTATAAGTCTAATATGTAATCTTTGAAATGTTGTATCTCCTCTCATAACATGCATTCAGTTCGTTGGTGTCTGGCTAACAGTGCGCTATCGCAATCAAAAGGATCCGCGTGGTTTGCCCAGCGCCTTCCTCTAAATTGCATATACTAATCCAATAACAAAATGCAGACACACATATTAAAACTAAATTGTTTGTGTCCCTCTCTCTATAAGTCTCTGAAAAAAAAGTTGATGTCAATGTGTAAATTTCATATTCATACGATAATCGTGGGTCTGTTAGATCATCATCATACATAAATACATACATCATATATACGCATAATTTATATTTATACAAGCATCTCGGACTAACTTATAGTAACGCATTAGGCCATACTTACACATATATATACATTTACAAACTTTAGAAATACTATATATTAAAATATATATTCAGATATATATATACATACATATATACAAGATAAAGCAACGTGTTTAATCCTTTTAAAAAACGCAAGCAATCAAGAGTTTTCGAACTGAACAAGAAACATATTTACATCACATACATATTTCCAATCCACTAACCAAATTCTTTGGCGACGTAACTTAACTAAATCCTCCAAAGAATTTAAGCACGGCTATCGCATATGGTGAGACATAATCAAATGTTATACAAGTACATGTTTAGTTTGTTCATTTACATTTTTTGCCACCCTATCATTTTGAAATATGTCTCTAATGATTATTTCAATATTTTCCTACAGGTTTTGGCCGTTTTTCTGGCACGTCGCTATCGCAATCAGCACGATCCCTGCTATTTACCCGCTCGGGCCGTCTTTCCACACAATTATCAATATTAAGTGGAGCTGCATTAAACAAAGAGCCAACAGAACAGGCAACATTTAGTCAAAGGGACGAAGGCTGATTTATAATTTTTACACAAAACTTCCTAGCATGAACTGGAAATGAATGAAGAGGAAAGGAACGCAACAAGTGCTCAATGCTCATCCAAAGTTGTCTGCCAAATGGGCTGTAAATGAATTAATTTGTCATTAATTTTTGCACAGCTCGTTGGACAAACAATTTTCCGGATATCGTTAGCATCATATTGCTATATACAGTTCTTAGTTTTAATTATGCAAAGAGATTAAGTTCCCCCAATTGAGATTATAATTATATTATACATTATGTTTGTGTGATTATTTTGTTAATGTAAACAATTTTATGTATATTTTAGTTAATTGTACAATCATTTTAATTTGTTGTTTATAATCGTATGTATTTTGTTTGCAACTGGCAACAATCATAAAAAACTCAAACTCAAACTGCTGTACCACATTATAAAAAGAAAACAAAGTAAGAAAGAACATTTCGAACCTGATCTAAATGTAGAACCAAGTCAAATGTAACTACTAGCAACAGTAACTGTGTTTTAACAAACAAAAAGCGTAACATATATACATACATAACATAACCATATAAATACTTATATACATATATAAATATACATAATTAACAAGTAAAAATATGCGAAATCTATAGATGTTAGATGTGTGTTAAAACTTTAAAATTAGCACTTAACTTGCAAAAGGAACAAACCTTAACAACCTAGAAAAATATGTCAACAACTAATTCTAAAGTCTTAAATTATCACACTGACCTTCCAGGAATTTCCCATTAGTCCTGCTGTTTTTCCTTTCTCGTTTATCTGTATGCTTTCATTTTGCATCTCTACAGTTTTCAATTACTTGCCTTAACCTGCACCCACGCAAGAAACCACACGAAGTCTTTTTCTTTCTTCCTTAATAGACACATACTATACACAAACACACACACAACAAATTGATATAGTTTCCTCTTTATTGCGTTTCGTATTTCCTTTTCAACGCGACAAAGAAACGACATTAAATAAAATTCTCTGTATTCTGTGCTGTGATTGAAGTAAATATGATCTTTAACAAACCAAGAAAAACCAACGTCTTAAGTTTCATTTTGGATTGGATCCCTAAAGCTTCCCTAATTAGAATAACCCGTTGTCTGCGGCTGGCGTCCTTAGCGAAAAGTTTCTGTGCTCACCCAAAAAATGGTCGACGCATCGTTTCCTTTATTTGTGTATGCCGTCTGCAAATGGCACAGTGGGACAAACTCTTAAGAGAGTGCAAATTCTGGCAGACAATATGAATAGACAGTCAACTTTTTGTTAAGATTGATTTTAAGTAGAGTTATTAAGTCTGCTAAAGAAATGTAGACTTCTATATCCTGCTGTTAAGCTTAATTGTATTTTTAGTTAGTCACTTTCTGGGAAGTAGCCCCACTGTGTTCATCAACAGCCACCCAGAAGATTAACGCACGCACTTTGTTTGACACTTCCCCTGGGAAGATGGCGGAAGTGTCAGCCGCCTGGCGTGTAAATAATATTTTGACATGGTTGCCTGGGATGGCGGCGCGGTTCGAGCCAAAACAAATACCCAACAAATTTTCTCTTGCGGGTGAAAAGCTGACAAAAGTTTTTTCACTCCAAAACTCTGCTCAACAACAGAGCCAAGTTCAACGTACTGGGAGAGCAATGGAAATGTGATTGCTCTCTTTGAGTAAAAATTCTCCAAGGAAGCACGAGAGGTAGAGAGAACGTTGAGCGAGCTGATTTGTGGGCCAAAACAGGAGATGCTTTGGTTATGTAACGGATGCGCAGTTGGGGAAATGGAGTTTCCATTTCTCTGTCTGCAGGAAAAGTGGGTGTGGTGGTCGGCTCAGCTGCTTGATGATTGCTATGGAATTCTGGGCCCTGTGACAAACACGTTTTGCCAGCAAAGGAAATGGTCAACAACAGTTTGGGACAACATTTATTCTGAGCTAGCTGTTAGGCCAAAGCGAAATGTGCCTAAAATGTCATGTTAGTTAAATCAACACAAGTGCAGATACCGAATAAAATACAGTGTACACTTATAGTCATTTCATTGGCACAAATGTTGAAAAAAAAATTTTTGCACACTGAGAATTATTTTCTTATTAAATAAAATAAGCAACATCTATTTCTAAATTAGGATTATATGAAAAACTAAATACCTTTAAAAATGAATCACATGTAATGTTTTATATTTAAAATAATATATATAACTTGTGTTTCTATTTCTTGAAACCTTTTTTGTCAAACGTATCTATGTATATCTGTGCGTCTGTAGGGCATTGTATCTATTATGCAAATATGAAACATATGTGCTTCAATTTAAATGCTATTCATTGTTATATATGTAGTTGGACTTATGCGCATGTGATGACGCGTGCCACCTGAAGACTTGCGTTCAACAGTGCGTATTATTGATTTCAATTTAACAACACACACAACACTCCAGAAATTCTCGTAAATAAAATGTACTTCAGTTCCACAGACATGTGCCATTTGTTTGGCCCAATGAAGGGAAATTCCCGCAAGCTTTTGAATTATTAATAAAAGCATTAGGTGCAGGAATGTCGTGCAACGCTTAAGGACATACACGAGAATATCCTTAAAGCTGCCTATCTGTTTATTACCCAGCTTATACTCGATACGGACCCAACGTGGCGTATGAGCAATGATTGTGTGATTGAACGCGTACACGCGTCTCATTTTTTATGACATACTTGAGCCATGAGCGCACAGTGGGCGTAGGGCTTGTCGGCGCACACAGCAAACGAAAACAATAACAAAATAAATGTGTTTATAATTACATTAATTGAGAGAAAACTTTGATCTGAAAAAACTTAATTATTTTGTTTGTTATCTAATTGTTCAGTAAAGACAAACTATAGTCAATAGAATAGAAACTTATTTGTAGAGAAAAACAAATTTAATACAACATTTTCCTAATTCTCAGTTGAACAATATTATTATGACTTCTTCTGTAGCTCTTTAACTTTTATCGAAATAACTTCTTAAAGAAAAATACACTGAATGTACATATATTTATTATTATTTATTAATAGGGAGACTTTCAATGTATAGTAATTGACTATAAGCAATTTCTTCTGAATATATGTATTATAACTAACTATATATGTAAGCATACATATGTAAACATCTGCCTATAGTTTCAGATCAATCCGACCAAACATTATCTCGACTTTGAAAACCACCAGAATTTTGGCTACTCTTCGAATGATTTAAGCTCTTGTCTTATCACACTTGTCGTCGGATTTTTCACATATATAAACACACTCATATACACATATATGTAGTATTTATATGCCAAGCCCTCTCGTAATTCGTATTTACTGCCCATAACGGTGTCTCTGTCCGTCACAACCCGCAGCCAGAAATTAAGCAATAAATATAAACGAGTCTAGGAATATATTTGAATGTCAATGTCAAATTAAAGTCATGTGGTTAATTAAGCCCACTTGGACAATACTATTGAACAGACCCCAAACGCGATAAGTTAAAAACTTTTACATTAAATTAAGTGCCACATATCCATATATTAAAGTACTTTTGTATTTAAAGCAATAAGCTACTAAAAAAAAAAAAGTCTGTAATGAAGGCAATCAAATAAGACAAGCAAATGTTAATCCAAGAACTCCTAATAAATTAGTGCATGATTGAATGTTGCTGAAGAAGATTTACTTTGTCAAATGTGAAAATCGCATTCACAATGTTTTCAGTCAACAGACTGTTGCATAATCTTTTTGAATAATAAGAAAAGGAAAACGCCATCTAGTTGAAAAGCTAATACCCTGACAGTTAATAGTTCTATATGATTATTGAATTATAACTACTTATGTTACTATAAGATATGGTAGAATTTTTCATTTGTTGATATATATTGCCAAGACTTATTCAGATTTTTATTATAACTTTCTGATACAGTTTTTTGATCTTTCATGGCAAACCATCCAAAAAAATATCGTCTCCACAATATCTTTTAGTCAAGCAGCTTCGTTTATCAATACTCCCTTAAACTTTTAAGCAAAAAATGGAAAACCACAAGAACGTTAATGAAATGCCAAAGCAAACAAAAATGTATGTAAACACACACTCATGCACACACACACACAAAGAATACAAAGAATACATATTAAATTACCGCGAATGTTTACGGTCTCATGGCACATAAAAAATGTAATATTGTTTTTATTTTTTCTGGATGTTTGTTGTTTTATGAGCTGTAAGAAAAATATCCATTTTAAAGGTAGTAATTAAAATAACATGTATATACTAAGTGAAATCACGCGGCGTATGCGCAACACCCGCATTTATTACGCATACGCCAGAGGTGCCAACATGGGCATTAACGGATGCGTAATTCAATAAGCAACAGACTTTGGCGGACTTTAATAAAACCGTTTTAAAAATTAACATTTAAGAAGCATTAATGGCCATTGGGTTGAGGCAGCTGGACGTCCTATAATTAAGGACGGAAAGGACGCAGAAGACAAGTCCCAGCCTCCCTGCGCAGCTGTTGCACGCAACCGGAGCAACGTGCCCCCAAAAAACACCCCTGCGACCCCAACTAACCCAGACATGTGACCGAAGCCGAGTGAAATTTGAGCACAAAAAATAAAAACAGCGCAAAATATTTGTTATTTTCTTTCTGTGAAAATGTATGTTGTTGTTATATAATTAAATGAAATTATTGTTTGTTGCGCACGACAACATAAACAAATCGCTGACTCACACTGCCAATAATTAAGCATTTGAGTGAGTTTTTCGCATAGAAAACAGCAACAACATTTGAACGCTCTTCCTGTGGAAAGTTGAGTTACTTTCGAGCAGAGCTGCGACTGCGACCGCGACAGAGACCGAGCCAAGGCAGAAAGTGAGTTTTTTGGTCTGGTCTCTCAGTTAGTTAACGGTGAACTGCGCGCCATTGCGGACGTTTACATATCTATCAGTGTGTGTGCCTGTCGCGTGTTTAGAATTCTAAAGCGGGTTGAAAAGAGAGAGGAGGAAAGAACGTGTCTAGCTCTTCTTTCTTAGTTGCACGTGAGTCCCCATCGGCTGCAGATAAACAAAGCAGCAGGAAAAGCGCAAAGCAGGACGCTAAATTCGACGCGTTTTCCGCGCGTTTTTTGCGACTTTAACAAAAGAATAATACAGCGTTTCCACAACTTTTACCTTTTACGTAAGTACATTTTTTCCCATAAATATTTAATGTGACTTTCCTATTCGTATTTAACTTGGACAAGCGTAACAAAAGCGCTTGAGTTTCCACGTAAGAAAATCAATAGCTCATTATCCTGCACTGTTCCTTTTAGTATTTTTTCCACTTAAATATATATTTTTTTTTCTTATTGTGCTAATTGAAAAAGTTGTGACAGCTTTTGGAAAATCGAAAGCAGTTAACAAACAAACAGCAGAAGGCAGAGAGCTGTGTGAAAATTTTGCATTTGTTGATGAGTCTGCAATTGGCCAACGAAACGGTTCAGAGAACGTTTTCAAGGCTGATTCGTTTATTGGGTCATCCGCAGCCTGCAGAATGCCTGAAGCACTTGACACGCTGTATCGCAGAATACAGCAAGTTTTCTTTTGTTTGAGCTTGAAAGTGATAAATCATTCTGTATACGTCGCAAAAAAGGGTATTTTGACTACACAACAACGAACTAAACAAGCTGATAGACGCAATTGTCTGAGATTCACTTAATATAGTCCTTAGCATTAAAATAACTAAGGAATTGAATAAAAATATTATATTTTAAAATTTGATTTTAATTTCAACGGTTTGAATATAAACAATTTATGTAGAACTGACCCTTGATGAATTTTTTTAATTATTTAAATATATTACAGTTTTTTTTATGGATAAAAGCAATTTCGAGCGTATTTTAATTATTATACACATACCAATATATTTCTATATCAGGTTTGCTAAACTCATTTTCAATCTTGTTCAGTTCAGTTTGTTTCCGTGGTTTAAAATACATACATATACATTATGTATGCTGAAAAGTATTTTTCAACACGTTACACTTTACAAAACTAAAAATGCTCTCATTTGGCTTTATTGCTGAAAAAAAGCTGAAGAACCGAAAGTAATTAAAACCTTCGCTATGCAACAGTTTTCTCGGCAATTCCATGAAAAACCATAGCAGACATTCCCATGCCGTCCGTTATAAAATGCCTTAAGTATTTACAGTCTGCAGAATAAGTAATGAGCTCTTCAGTAAATATTGTTTTATAAAAATATACGTACTAAGCAAATGGCCAACGGCAGTGAACTAGAAAAGCGCCAGTCAACGACACACAATTTCCGGCTTTTCACCAAGCTAATTGTAGCCTTGAACTTTGCCACTAGAAAACACCAACAGTATCTATAGCAACAGCATATGATAGCTACATCAACTAGTTGATATCCTGTAAAAAGCCCTTAATTCACAAAAGTACTCACGTACTTACAATCAAAGCAAAGCTGTTCTTTAATAATTTATATTCGTTCTTAAAAGCATATATCCTTGTAAGTAAAGTGCAGGGTATAAAAGCTATCAAAAATACGTGAATAGCACCACAGTCGGCTTTAGTTGCCGCTAGGCACACATGGGGACGTGTTCAATCTACCAAAATCTTGTTGAACCAACGACCTTATACAAAATGCGGCAGTGTATAAGCCGCAAAATAAATCAGCTCATTGGACATTCGGACATTGGCCGCAGAGCCGCGAGCTAACTGATGGAGCAGCTGTGCAACTTTTCAAGGACTCGACTCCCAAGTCTGTTTGCCACTCAAGCAGGCAATGTCATAAGCACACATACTCATACCCTCAGACATCATAACCCTCATGGCACGTGACGTTTTTACATCGTTGCTTTTTAATTAAAAGCTGTCAAAATGCTTTGTGGGCACTTTTCCTCCTGCGTATTTTCCGGCCCCCCAAACCAAGCTCATTATGTTTTTTTCCAGCTGAACTTGGAAGTGTTTTTATTTGTAGCATTTTGATAAGGAAATATGTTAATTTAAAAATAAAGTGTTGACCTTCTACTTCTTCTTCTTTTCACTTTTTTAATTGCAGAGCCCACCGCATGATGTCGCTGTCGCTGCTCACAGGGAACAGTCATTCCCTCTCCGAGGAGGAAATCGATGAGTGAGTTGACAAGGCGTTGAAAAACTTCTACCAATCAAATTAAAGTGCAAGGCACGAACTTTTGTTCAGTCAATTTAGAAGGACAAACACAAAGAACAACAAGAACAACATCGACAACAATTTGCACTTTGAACTTTGCATTGGTTTGGAGCGTTGTGAACAATTCGCAATTCAATTTTATTTGCAGTTTGGGAGAGAGAAAGGAAAAGAATGAGAAAGTGTGAGATATAGCCAGTGAAGAGACAGAGTTAGAGAGAGAGGCGGAAAAAAAAATTCGACCATTTGTATGTTTTAGCCAAAATTCTCTTATCAATTGTATAGCATACTTTTTGGCTTAAACTATTTGAATGTAAAAATGAACTGCCAAAGCCTACAAATTGAATTGCCAATAATCGTCTAATGAGCCTAGCCACAAATGTGATTAAAATAATTACTTAACCGGGCGTTAAAAACGAGGTCAATCCAATTTTTCCACGAAGGGCAGCGTGAGAAGCATACGGCCTGCTCCAATACATTGTCAATAAATAAATGAACATAATAAAGTTTATATTACGCATACGCACAGTAGCTTTATACTTCAGAACATTCAATGAGTGCTTAAATGAACAGCCAATAGATAACCTATAAAAGTAAAATAAACAAAAATTAATTCTGCTAGTATTTAATTGACAATAGCTAAGGTATGCGCAACTGTAATTTACCCTATAGAGTTTTGAGTCTACAAAGAAGTATAAAAAAGTAATTTACCATTGAATTTGTTCATCGCATAGTAGATATAATATTTATCCTGTCCCTACGGATTACAGGGTATCAACTGTGGCAATATAAATGCATATGTTTGTGAGTCTAGGCTTTATCGATTGGTATTCGAATTTCGTTCACGTTCATCAGTCTGCTGGCATAAAAAGAGCGTTGTTTTCAATTCGGCCGCAGCCAGGCGAAAGTAATGCAATTTCAGTTAATAGGATTAGTATGAGACTATGACACTTGCCTGCTGATGGGTAACGCATTGATTTCCATTCCTTACAGCAAATAGAACAATTCCTTTGGCATTTTGGGAAAACATTTTACGCTAGAGGACTTGCTGTCCCCATTTGCTATTTTCATTTTCTTTCAGCATCCATTTGCGTTTCTCATTTATATTTCTTTTGTAAAGTCAGCAATGCTCTTAGCTGCGCATTCTCTGTTATTATCTTGAGCTGGCAGACATGACCTTTACCTGTGGCCTCAGTTATGGCTCTTAATTCACTTAAGCAGAGGTATTTACATTTTATTGCACCTACAACGATGGCCAAGAGGGCAATCAACAATTGTGGCACGAATGTACTTGGCAGCAACTAATGACTACTTTGAGGCAAGAGAAAGGTTTATATAAGTAGATATTTCAGTATTTATACAAACACTGTAGAAATAGTTAGATTATATTTAATATAATTTATGAGTAAGCGTATTTCAACTTGTTGTCTTGCACAACCGCATTATCTCAGAATTGATAAATGAGATGCATCAAATATAATATATGGAAATAAATGTATTTACTTTTTATGCACGTCCCTTAGCAAACTTTGCTCTCATTTATCCACTTTACTCTTATATTTAAAGCCATGTGATACTAACCAGCTGTTACGGCATATAGTTTACACCATTAATAAAATGTAATGCTTACACAGCTTTTCTGTATGATTTATGAGTTGCTAAACTCCAATTACATTTCCAAATGGATAGCAAAAAGCCTTTCAATTTCTTGGAAAATTTAATTTTTTCTTTCATTGCCAGCTGGAAATGCATTCTCCATATAAGTAAGTGTATCTATAAGAGGACTCCCACTCATATTTTTACATGTCAAGGCCAAGCATATCAAGCGCATTGTTGACAGCTTGTAAAGAAATTACAATACACTTGGGCACACACACCCACATCTACATCCACACCCACACACACTTAAAAACAGATCAATTAAGGGACCCAAAGAAGCTCAATGCAAGTGTCAGTAAGACTTGAAGTTGTTTCCCATTAGTTTTCAAGTTCTTTGATTTTTTGTTTGGTTACCCTTTACTAAGTGTTAGAAATCAGTTGATTATTATTCCTTTGGTGCATTGGCTTTGTTTTTTATTGGCGTTTTGTTCGTTACAAAAGTATCATTAATTAAAAAAATTTAAGAAAGAATTAACATAAATAAATATTTACAAGATTTTTGCTTAACTACTATTTTTTTAATATCGTTTTAATATCTTAAAAAATCCAATTCTCAATATGATAAGGGTTTATTAAACAATGCTAAAATCACATTTTGCTAATTGTTAAATATATCAAGAAACAACAAAGTATTGATTTTCTAAAGAAAGTATCTATGACATCCAATATACGATGTAACAATAGTAGAAATTCGTTGTAAACCTATACAGAAAGCTAATAGTTACTGGGTTCTTATGAATTGGTCTTTGGAACCTGAACATGTGGGGAGAAGTCATAAGTAATAATTTTGGGTGCAACAAAGCCACCATAGCCTGGACGAGATTTATAGAAGACGCCAACGCCGGCTAATGGCACTGGCGGATTGGATACAACATCCTGTATATCAATAAATGGTAGAGTAGTCTGTGCCGCATCTTGATCCATTCCAGAGTTGACAAACTCAAGATATTGGTTATGTTTTGACAGTGGCATTGATCTGGCAATGGAACGTGTCGGCACATCCAGATCATCTAGATTTAGCTTTTCCCTATTTTCACCATCATTATATTGCCACACGCTGTTGTGTTCGGGTTGAAGAAGTTTGCCGCTTTTGAAATCAAATTTACAGAAACGTGCCATAAGATTCAGATGTGAACCCAATAAACGAAAACGTAGCCCAGTTACCACAAAATTATTTTCATCCGTTTTCATGAGATCATCCAAATCAATGGAACGGCTCGAGTAGTTCATCGTGTGAAAATCTACTCCTTTCACAATATTCTTATCATAAACATAATACTCATCGAAGGGCTTCCACTCGATGGTCGATTCATTAATCGCGCCGAGGGGTAACAATTTTCCCTGCTGTATTTGCAAATGGAATACACGATTCTTTTTCACAAACCGTATACCAGTAACTACTTTATTGTCTTTGACATCCGCAAGGGATTCTCGTAGATTGAAGAAACGATCAGATTTCCAGCCCTGCTCATCACAAAGACAAAAGCAGTAACTGCAATGCCAGAAGATCCAACGCCACCAGCTTTCCACATCATTGGTTGAGCCACGCCCACATTTTATGCGCTGTCCCAGCAGACGTCCATTCTTATATTCAATGTACTCATAGCGACGATTGCTACTCCTTGGAGCCTGACACACCCACATATGGGACTCGATAAACTCACAATTGTGCACATCACCCCAACACCTTTGCTGCTCTGCGCAATACAAACTTTGGTAGCAACCCTCGCTTCGTGCACTATCAAAATGGGCACAGTTATGACGACAAGTACCATCGGTGTTCAGATCCACTTCATTCTCGATATAGCCTTGAAGCAATCGGGTCACCTCATCGTAGGTAACTTCAGGTATATGGGTGATAGGATCACAACGCCAGATAATTCGATCCGCACCTCGCATCACCTTCCTAAGAAAGTTTACAGCATGTTCGGTACGCGTCTTATAATCCCAACGCATAAGCTCTGCTTCCTCAGAGAAATTCCCTCTTCCATAGATACGTAGTATCATCAGAGAGAACTCCATCATAGTATAACCCTTTAATTCGGTCAGTGCAATATCTGTGTACAGTGTGTACAAAAATTGTTGTACCGATTGCATTGTGTGGCACATTTCGTTGGATTGTTTATAGTTGTCCACGAGTTGGCTAAGAAAATTTCCTGCCAACGAGGTGTTAAGATTTCCTTTAGCATTGCTAAACAGAGTCAAATGCAAGCGATTCATTAATTGTTGCACTGAATAAGGATTTGGGCTAATTGTCCATTCGGCAAATGTAATGAGTGTGCTCACCTCAAGTTTCGCCCTGTGGGCCTCATATCTCAACATTAGCTGATACCGTGATGAAATCCGATTCATTGTGTCCATTATGTCATTATATTTAAGTATTAATGGTACATTTTGTCTAATTAAACTGTTAACTGAATCAGTAGCCATAGCCATATATTGAGAATGTTGCTCCTCCGTCTGATCAATTTGAATACTGACCTGTTTAAAACAATCCAATATTTCAAGTTGTTTTTCCTTCCTCAGTTGAAATTTGGTAGTGCCCTCCTCTGTTAATTGTACACTATCCCAGGCAACGAGCACAGCTTTGCCTATCTTTTCAATAGCAGATATAATAGCCAGGGTAGCTGACACAGGTTCGATGGTCAATGACATGTGTTGACTAAAAATAATCAATGTCACTAGTAACTGCACAAGTAAATGCAGCATCTTCATATTTTGAAGCGTAAACAACAGTGCTAGATGATAAGAAAACCGCAAATAAATTTTTCTATCACAAGTGTTCATCTCTATTACTAAATACGATTCCACTTCTATACGAGGGTAGCTTTTAGATATGTGCAAAATAGTTAATAAAGATAGTTCTCCTTAAGCATAGTACATTTAGTCTAGGGTTTATCCAATCTTGATATTCCTTCCAGAGCCGGACGTTATAGGCCAATTCGTATATGACTAAATTGATGAAATAAAGTTCATATATTATTTAATAACCAACTTATGAATTTCTTGAACATCACATGAAATTGTCTTATTTCCATTTTTGTTGAAATCCACAAGGTTGGCTCATAATTTTATACTTCTTTGATAAGATCTAGTTTACAGGATATATGTACATACAAGTACAGCGCTCATATTTCAAAGAGCCAGTGACTTATCAAACGACCCTTTTATGAATCATTTAATTCAATTACACTCTTCACAGCTTAATCTTTATGTCATTTCCTGCTCGGAAATACAAAGACACGATTAAATATACATAGTGCAATGGAATGTTAATTACATTATTATTTATTTGTAAGCACTAGTTAGATAGCCTCCGTGATATTCGTAATCATTTATTAAATTTATGAATATATTCTGTATTTAATTTTAAAAATGCAGTAAGCTACAGTAGAGCATGCTCGACAGTAGGAGACCCAGTACTTTTTGAGTGCAAACCGTTCACTATAGATTGTTCTTCAATGTTCCCTACCATGCAAAAGATGGCGCCACTACGAAATAAGTTAATTAACACAGAGGTCGCTGGCGTCTCTTCTTCTTCCTTTTGCCCGTAACATTGTTAGTTGAATAACTTCCGTGTTTATCATCCGATTTAATTGAAATTTTCTGGACAGGCTTAGATTATAGTGTTTATTATATGTACCAAAAACCAAAGCGCTAGCATCAAAGGTGCTTTTGTAATTTGACTTTGAAATTTTGTATTTCAATTTCCGGGGCGGAGGGGGGCGTGGCAAAAATCTAAAACAAACTTGATCAATGGGAGATATAGATAAACCTACATGCCAAATTTGGTGTCTCTAGCTCTTATAGTCTCTGAGATCTAGGCGACACAAAAAGGGACAGACAGACAGACAGACAGACGGACAGACGGACAGACAGACGGACATGGCTATATCGACTCGGCTGTTGACGCTGATCAAGAATATATATACTTTATGGGGTCTGCCACGCCTCCTTCTGCCTGTTACGCACATTTGCACAAACGTAATAGACCCATTTGTACTTTTTCAAAGTACTGGGTCTAAAAAGCACATATAAAGTATAACGAAGCCATATTAATTTGATGAAAAACATATAATAATATTTGCCTCAATAGAAAACCTTTGCCTTACTAAGTCAGCTTACTATGTATTCCTGCTAATTCTAGAACGATCGGATAGTTAACAAAGATGGCATAAATGAATTTAAGCTTGTCTTGTCGTTATTTTAGTAGGTATCTCTTAGTCAGGCACCATTGCTGCTCTTTTCTCGAAATATTTATAACTATTCTAAGCAGTTGCTTAATTCGAGAAAACCTACTTTTTTATAGATTGTAAAAATAAGGCAAGCGCAGTTAGTATTTATGTAATCTGGCTTGCCCCTTGGTATTCGTGCAAAGTCAATGAATGATTGAGTAGGCCAGTTACGAGGAATTTACCAAGTTAATACACGATACTATCATAAGCCTATTGCACTATTGTAAATACCAATTGCTTAAGTGTACTTTGACGGCGACCTTTTAAATGTGGTCGGGAGTCACATCACGTCGTTTCAGTTCCAACTTACGTATACTTATGTATGTATGTACGTGGATCTCTAGACCAACGTCATGTATTCCCCATATTGAATTTTCTCTCTCTGCTTCTCTCTCTTTCGCTTTTTGTTTTGTCAGACTGTACGCAGTCGAGCCCCCTTTTTGTTGATATTTCGCTTATTTCACAAATAACCATACCCATTGACTAAGCTTTGCCTTTTGCGCTCCATTCAAGTTTCATTTCTCCGATTCGTTTAGTTTTCTTCTTCTGTTTCTATTCTTCTTGTTGTAGTTGTATGTGCATACTTGACATATTTTTTGCTATGCTTCGCTCGTAATGGCTTTTTTTTATATACAACAAATGGGTGTGGAATATTTGTACATATTTACATATGTATGCAGAATCACCTATGTATACACTATTTGCAAGAGAGGTCTAAAGATAGGATTTATTAATCATCAGAAAAAATTAATTTTTAACTAATTTTTGTAACTTTTTTTTTATGTACATATGTAATTTAAAAATGGCTATGTAGCTTAAAAGTTTATTATTTTATTGTAATATTTTTAACATGTTTTCTTTAAAATTGGATCTTTTATTCATTCAAAATATTAATTTTTAATATTATGGCTTAAATTAATAAAGTCATACATAAACAGTTGAAAGAAGAAAAAAACGATTAGTAAAGGGAATCATCTTGTCGATCACACTCAGTTGCACTTCTTTTATGTCTGTACATAAAGTCAAGCTTAGCAATCGGATATGTACATATATAGGTATGTACCTATACATACAAACATACATATGTACATACATATATGACTTGACTATAATAAATAAAACCTCAGACGCTGACGTTAAATTTTCAGTGAATCGAATTCTGTGCCATTGTCAATAAAAGGCTTATGGCTTTAAATGATGCCTCTGTTAGTTAAACTTATACAGGGTATTCTGGTAGGCAATAGTAATTAAAATATTTATGTACATACATACAGGTATTCAGATTTAATTTAACTCAAAATCAAATGTGACAATTAATTTGTAGCAAAATTCAAACATTAATTTATGCAAAATATTTATATGCAGACAGTGGTTTCATTTTGGTCAAACTCTTTCGCAAATATCAAAGTTCAATATGCTAATTAAATTCATAAGACCGGTTAAAATGTTTATTTATATATTTAATTTGCATATGTATTTCGAAGATAAAACTAACAAAATTAGTACCATACTTACAGAGTATTAAGAGTGAGACACCCTGTAGAAATGTTATTATGTACATATGTATATGCTGCAGTATGAACTGCAATTGAATTACAACTGGAATTATACAAGGTATATTACGCAAAAGAGTTACATACATACATATGTATGCCACATGCTGCAATCTGGTTTCAATTGAAATAAATTGCACACAAGATGCAGCTATCGTATTGTAAAATATTCTAATCAGACAAACTTGTTACATCGAGCACGTTTTTAGTGCACAACAACAACATCAACAACTTACACACAAATGTACATTTGCACATTTTATGTTTGCCAATCAAATTGCGTTCTAGGTTTTGACATTTGAACTACCGTTAATTGCTTATCTCTGTTATAAATAGCAGAATTGCGAGTTTAACAGTACTGCTAACATCCGCTGTTAACAGGCTTATCATACAGGCCAACCGGTAGTTATCTATGTCTGGGATCTTGTGTTTGTATTGGTTAGCGCCTGCTATATAAAGTTGTGAGCAACCAAAGAAATTTTTTTAGTTTCTCGCTATTCATTGAAGTGTTCAAATCGTTTGTTGTTGTATTTTTTTTCGGTTAAGTTGTGCGTGAATTTCGTTGCCAGCTGTCCCAAATTGTCAGACACTTATTTAGGACATTCTTCAAGGACATTCATAGAAATATACATATAGGCTGACATCATGCCACCCACAATTACTTCGAATCAGGCTCATGACTTTAAGGCTCATTGCAGGACACAGCCGCAGGACGATGAGGAAACGGATGCATATGTGCATCGCATAACGCGGTAAGGATGGCATTCCTTGCAAAACCGGTCTGCACAGAGGTCATAAGGGTGCACAGCTGCCGTTATACAGGGGTTGTTCTAGTTTATACTGTTGTGTTTTTTTGGCGGGCTACCAAAGGTGAATCATTGACTCATTAGCGTTGTATCGAGTCAAAAATACACGTGAATTGGTCACATAAATTATATTTACAATAATCTCTAACCAATTCGCTGAGTTGGCAGCTGACGCAAAGTCTGCTGACAAAACGTCAAAGCAAAACAAAAACGAAAACGCTGAGAGTGAGAGAGAGATAAAAAATACAATTTGAGTAAAGTGGAATTGGCAAAACACTTGAGCTAATAATTATAACACATACTCACACTCATTGTGGTGGGTGTGTCAAACAGACCCACATACCCACTAGCCACAGCCAGTTCAAGACCAACGTCTAGGCCTCGACACATCTAGAATCTCTGCATTCCCAACCATCAGTTTCAATGTTTACTGACTGCATATAAATTCTTATACTTCATTTATTAAATGATTAAACAGTAATCAGTTGATAAACTTGACACCTCTAGATTTCTTCTTTATATACGCATTAGAAAATCAAAATAACAAAAAATAGATCAGATGTTTATATTAATCTAATCATTCTTTAACTTATGCTATCAAGGTCAACACTGACAAAATATTTACATACATTTTATACATATATTTTTGTTTGTTTCTTTTTTGCTTGTTTTATTTTTGAAATATTACGTTGACGCACTTGATGACAGTTTCAACCTTTGGCAATAGAGTGGGGGGTCTATGTATATTAGACAATTTCATTGCCTCATTGGCTTCATATCAATTTCCAAAGGTTTCTGTATACAACTGGTGTCGTCTGACAATTTCATAAAAATTCTCAGAACTTACAATCTTATCTCATCCTTTAGTAGGTTTTTGCTTACGTTTTGGAAATAAAAAAACTCTGAAAATTTTATGACTACTTTAAATAGACTGGGAATATGGTGATTGAGAATTAAATGGCACTTGTGCAATCCAATAAGAATTGATTGATTTCTTGATTCGAGAATGAATCTGATTATTATTATTTTCACTTATTTTCCCTTAGATATTCCGATGGCACTGTCAAGTTGCGTAACCCGAACATTGAGCTAATGGATCAGGATATTCTATATCATTTGGCTTTGGGCAGTGAGAGTCACGATTTGCCAGAGATGTTTGGTGACGTTAAGGTGAGTACCCTTATATAAATACCAACTGATCTGTATAGAGTGTTAGGCAATGTCTCTGATAATTAATAAATATTATAATTGGCTCACAAGTTTGCAATCTAATACGCTAATTAAAGATTCCGTACGAACTAGATTATAGGAAGGGAAGGCTTGAAAACAAGTTTACCAAGTATTTGCAATCTTGATTAAATTTAAAATGCTAAATTATGGTTTATATAATGGGCCTTGATATTGAAAATACACTTGATTTCAATTTGAATAATCTTAATTTCACTTTTGCCGATCATTCTTTATACCCTTTCTGAGATTAGTATAATTATGTCGCAAATTTAATAGATCATGACAACGAGATGAAACAAGTCTTTTAGTTTTATAGCTAAATATGTTAACGAATCTTTGTACAAATCGGTAATTTTACAGCAGGTTAATAAATCACCTAGCTGTCACATAAATGTTCGGTCAAAAGCATCATTTAAGCCCTTATTATCTTGTTTTTTTTGTAGTTTGTTTGCATGGGTGGCACACCGAAGCGCATGGAGAACTTTGCAGATTATATCATGGAGGAGATTGGTTACAAGCTACCCGCTGGCACACAATTACAGGATATTAGCGCATACTCATATCGTTATTCCATGTACAAAGTTGGTCCAGTGCTATGTGTAAGCCATGGTATGGGAACTCCTTCGGTTAGCATTCTAATGCATGAAATGATCAAGCTGATGTATCATGCCAAGTGCATGGATCCCGTATTCATAAGAATTGGCACATGTGGTGGCATTGGAATCGAGGGCGGCACCGTCATCATCACTGAGGATGCTCTCGATGGACAATTGCGAAACTCTCATGAATTTGTAAGAGAAAAGTCTTATTGTAGTTCAATTAATGAAATCAACTAACTGTTATTTATTGATAGACAATCCTGGGAGAGACTGTGCATCGTCCGGCTAAACTGGACAAGAAGTTGGCACGAGAGTTGAAATCCTTAGCCAGTGCTGATGATCCCTATGACACCATCATTGGCAAGACGCTCTGCACAAATGACTTCTATGAGGGACAAGGACGCCTTGATGGCGCCTTCTGTGAGTTCAGTGAATCCGACAAGATGGCATATCTGGAGAAACTACGCGACCATGGCGTTGTCAACCTTGAAATGGAGAGCACAATATTTGCAGCGCTGACTCATCATGCTGGCATCAAAGCCGCCGTTGTCTGTGTCGCCCTGCTGAATCGCCTCAATGGTGACCAGGTCAATGCCCCCAAGGAGGTTATGCATGAGTGGCAACAGCGTCCACAAATACTCGTTTCGAGATATATTCGTAAGATTCTTCAACAGCATGGACAACTGAAGTCTTTGTTCGGACACCAGGGATCGATAAAGTCTCCCAGGCGCTTCAAGCTGGTCCAGCAGGAATCTCAGGCCCACGACTAAAGCTAGCCGCCAAATATAAAAATAATAGAAGGATCAGGGGCATATATAGTTAATATGTATATGTGTACATTTATTATATATGATTTTATTTGCAAGTTACCTTTGACTGTTATGTCAACCCAAACTCCTTATGTATACACGATGTTTCAACACTCCATAGTTTAATTTCGCTTTAAGTTTCCCAACTCTTAATGTATACAAGATGTTTCATCATTCCATAGTTTAATTACGATTTAAGTTTCTTTATTCTAAATACATATATATATTCGTATCTCTGTATGTATATTCAGCTTCTCATTAGCTTATTTCAATCCAAAACATATTGAACATGAATAACATGCTGAACGAAAAAATATTACAAATACACTCAATGTGACGTTGTGTTTCAAAATGCATTCAAAACTAAAATTGAAATTGTTGTTGATTGCACTTCAGTAATAATATACTATAAACGAAAAAAATGTTGTTAATTGTTATGTTGCATATTCTAAAATGAAATAAGGCAAACCAAATAATAATGATAATGATTAATGTATGTATGTATCTCTGATCATAATATAAGATTTCGTAAATTATTCTATTACACATATTGTATTGTAATTCCTAAACATTTGTTAATGTTACAAATCATAACACTATACCAACAAAAGTTACTCTTATTCAATTCTAAAAAATAAAAAGAAACAAAATAAACTGAAAGCTGAAACAATAGTTAGTATATATCAACATAATGGGGTCGAATTTTCAGACCCTGTACTCTTTTAAAGTGCTAAAGTTTTATACCCTTGCAGAGACGTGCATTCAAATTTCGACATTTGACACAATTATGATACAGTCCGATTTTATCCAGACTGTGAAAGTTAGAGACACCAAACTTGGTATAGATGTACTGACTACTTTTGAGAACTTAAATCACTTACGCAGAGCCTGATACAAAGAAATAATACTGAACCAATTTGTTCATGAATGACTAATTTGAAGAATTTTCCAATATCAACAATTCAATTATTTCTTTTCGTGTAAATATTTGAAACAATGTCGGGAACAACGAAAGTGCACTAAGGTCAAGGGTGTTAATGAACTAAAGGGTAAATAAAACTGGACAGTGGGTGGAATGGGTTCGTCAATCTGTTTAAAATGCGAACCAAACAAAAGGGCTGACTTCATTTGTTTCGCCATTTTAAATCGCCTGGAGGGCGATCAAATATGTCGACAATAGATTCCAAAATCAACGGTCTAGCTTAATCTGCCTTGTGGATAAACGCTCTATCGAGAAGCTAAAGAATGGGATTCAAGTCCTAGTAAAGTGGTATGTGGCATCGGCGATGGGGATGATGCGGTACCTTGGGATTGCGCCGGATGTGATCAAGCACAATGCCCCGAATGACCTAATAATCATATTATAATTTGACATTATGTGAAATACTTGAAATAAATTACAAGTTAAGCTGCGACAAATTGTACAAATAGATTATACATTATATTACAAGGTGATCCTTAAGCACACTTTAATAAAAAAAATATCGCTCCGCAATTCTTGGAATTCTTATCAGTCTTCAAGTACATCAACAAATTAGAAAAGTAAGTCTCAACACATGAAGAGTTTGATACCCTTGTATGAGAATTTTTAAAAGGAAACAAACTGAAACGAAATTGGTTTCAGAAACAATTATTTTGGAAAAATAATATTATATTATATTAAAATTGAGTATACATAATCCATAATAAAAGAAGCAAGGGTTATTATTGGCACGCCAAAATTTTAAACCCTTACTAAAACATTACTAATTCTGCGATGATCAAGTTGCTGCAGTGTATTTATGTATTTTGAAAAACACTTCAACACTAATACTAATGCGTGTATTAGCAAACCTGATACCATATTGCAATTGCATTTTAAGACGACAATTTGACAGTGGTATATGTACCGATAAAAAAAATGAGACTGACATTATTTGATTCAATCGAAATAGTGATGTAAAAATTAAATAAATATTTAATTTTTGACCGATCCCATAACAACACATCAATATGTTTATAGTATGTATGTACATATTATCAACAATACCTGTTAAATTTTGATTTAAATTAATAATTAATTTAAATACTTTGGAAATAGTTGTAGTGTTTATATAGTTCGCTGGTGAAAAATTTAATATTATTTAATGATTACCATAACATTAACACATTATGCTAAAACTTATTAAGTTTAATAGCTATAATAACTAACTTACTATAATATAATAAAAAATAATAAGCTTATAATAATTAATATGCTTACATAACCTCTGCTCATCGACCTCATCATAAAAATATAGAAAATATTTGTAACGTTTGCCCAGCAATTTTAAAATTATATTTTTTAAAAGTATTTTTATGTACGTTTTCCACTGTTCCAAATGCCCAAACATTAAACAGTGTCGCGAGTCGCGACGGTTGGATTCGTCCAGTACTTCGCTATCGGTCGACGCGATCACAACTAAACGGTTCGAACAAAAAAATCACAAAGACAAAATTTATTGGTATATATACTTTATATATTAATATAAGAATATATATATATATATATATATATATATACTGCCGGGTTCGTATACAAAGATAAAGCTAATAAAAGTGGTGCCGGCTTTGCGATCACGTATTTCATCTTATCGAACGTGCCTTGGTTGCCCATTTCTTTACTAGTCTTTACAAACTGACTCACAGTGAGTTCATGTTTGTGTAATGTTGTTACAAATAATGATTACATACATATATATATTCATACATTTATGCAAAAAAGTGCCATTTTACAATATTATAAGCAAAATTAATGAAGTTGAGCTGTCCCGCTGGTGTAATGTATTGTAATACTTATTTAGAGAAATATTGCAAGCAACTAAATAAAAAAGTGTTTCCCCAACGCTTTGTGGTATAAATAAGAATTCCATTAAAGTTCCAGCTAGCATAAGTATCAAATAACTTGATTGAATTCCATACAACACAAGGAGTGAGTCTGATCAAAACTTGATGATTTTTATTTTTTATTTCTACAGAACTAACGTTATAGGAATCTCTCAACATGTCGAACAGGTAAGATTATCTTCAAATCTATTTTATCTACAGAAGTATAGTATGTAAATAATTTTATTTCCAACAAATTCAGCGTTGAACTGAAGAACCCGAATTTGAGCGAAATGAGCTCAGACTATTTGTACCACTTGGCCATCAATGTGGCCAATACCTCTGATACTAGCGATATTCAAAAGCAATTTGGCGATGTTAGGGTAAGTTTTGTGAATATCTGCAGATAAATTGAAGTACATATATTTAAACTAATCTATATTTCCAGGTGATTTGCATGGGTGGGACCAGTTCACGTATGCGAGATCTGGCAATGTATATACGCAAAATAGTAGACGTGTCGGACACTAGCGAACCTGTGGATTTGGCAGCGGCAGGACATCGTTATGCCGTTTACAAGGTGGGTCCTGTACTGTGTGTCAGTCATGGAGTGGGCTCCTCAACAATGTCAGTGGTGCTGCACGAGTTGCTGAAGCTGGTGAAGTATGCCAAGTGCCAGGATCCCAGATTCATACGAGTCGGCACATGTGGTGGTGTTGGCGTCGCACCAGGCACCGTTGTGGTTACAAAGGATGCCTACAATGGTCTATTGCGCAACGAACATGAGATTGTAAGTGTTGACTACCTGCTCTGTGTATAGAATCTCTTTCAACTTGTTCATTGTCATCCACTTTCAGTTTATTCTGGGAAAACGTGTTGTGCGTCCGGCGAGTTTTCCTGACAATCTCATCCAGGATATTTTAGCATATGGAAACCAAAGTGGTGACGGTTTTGAGATCATAAGTGCTAATACCATGTCTACTGATTGTTTCTATGAAGGCAAGTCATCAATTAACTGAAATTATGACTATACCCTTTTAATAACTCACATATTCTTTATGCAGGTCAAGGACGCACAGATGGTGCCATTTGCGAGTATGATAATGCCGCTAAAATGGAATTCCTTAAAGAATGCCATAAGCTCGGCATAAGAAACATCGAAATGGAGGCTACAATGTTTGCCTCGGTCACTCAAAAAGTTGGGGTCAAAGCTGCCGACGTTTGTGTCACAATCGTAAATCGCCTTAACGGTGATCAGGTAAGTGGATGTTGCATGTTGCATGTTGCATGTTGCAAGTGAGCTTTACTTCAAATGTTTCTGCTTTCAGGTGGAAATTTCAATGGAAAAAAAGAAAGAGTTCGAGCATCGGCCATTTTTAATTTTAGGCCGTTACATTCAAGGACTGTTGGCTAAATAAGGTCTGAACCGTCTACATATTTCTGACTGATTCTTAACGCATTTAATATGACACTACTATTAATTACCAATAAATATTGGAAAAGAAAAAGCATGCTTTTGTTTTATAAGAATAAACATTTGTAAAATAACTTATAAATACTTTTTTCAATCTTAGACGGGCATATATGTACATATGTACATACAGAGTAATCTAGCTAGTTATTATATTTAATGTATTTAAAAGAACATCATTCGTTACTAAAAATCTTAAATATTTGTTTATATATTTTTTAATTTCATTCGACGGTGTGAGTCTCACAAACTAGTATGTGTATGTCTAACATGTTTTACGACCAAACTATTATCATAAATTCATGGGTTAAGTTTTGGCAAAGTTAAGCAAGTACCTGATATAAAAAAAACGTCTAATAATTTTGAAAACACTTTCAAATTGTTCAGCTTGTCAGTTCTTTTAAAAAATCTTTTCGAATTAACTTTATAAATTTAATAGTGACAAAACTTTTAAGCAATGTCGGAAACATGCGGAAGTGCACTGGCCAAGGATGTCTGTGAATTGAAGGGTAAGTAAGAGTGGACAGTAAGCTAGTGAGTTCATCAATTGATTTAATTTATAATGAGAATCAATCAGAAATGGTGAGAGCGCAAAATAAACGAATTGATAAGCTTATCAAGCACATCGAGGAAGGTTGTGAGGCGAAAGGGGAAGCTCCATTGGAGAGCACAATATGCAGCATAAATCCATACATTGAATGCCTTAATCCTGATATTTTATATCATCTATCTTTGAATACGGATTCAACCGACTTTCCCAAGGTCTTTGGCGATGTGCGCGTATGTAGATCATCCAAATTCTTCTTATTATATGTATTATTGGACTGCCACTTCCTTAGTTCGTTTGCATGGGCGGGACACCGACAAGAATGCATAAATTTGCTAATTTCATAATGAAGGAGATCGGTCTTAAGATGACCTCGGGCGTCAAGCTAAAGGATTTAGCCGAGGATGCCCATCGCTATGCCTTGTATAAGGTTGGCCCTGTTCTATGTGCAAGTCATGGCATTGGTGGACCATCCATAAGCATACTTTTACATGAGCTCATCAAGTTAATGCATTATGCCAAATGCCAGAATCCGATCTTCTTTCGCATTGGAACTTGTGGGGGAATTGGAGTGGAGCCCGGCACAGTTATTATCACATCGGAAGCATTGGATGGTCAGTTACGACCCGTTTACGAGGTCGTCGTTCATACTAATCCCGAGCTGAGACCCACCAAGTTGGATGCAGATTTGGCAAAAGATCTCAAATCAATGTCAGATCCCTGCAACGATGACTTTAATGCGATCATTGGCAAAACTTTTTGTGGTAATGACTTCTATGAGGGTCAATCGCGTCTGGACGGTGCCTTTTGCAGTTATACGCCCGATAAGAAGTTGGAATTTCTACAACAGATCTCTGCGGCTGGAGTGGTTAATATGGAAATGGAAAGCACGGCATTTGCAGCCATAACAAATCAAGCTTGTATACGGGCTGCCGTTATAAGTGTCGCCATCTTAAATCGCCTGGAAGGCGATCAGGTATGTCATTAATAAATTACACAATCCACGATTTAGCTTAATCTTCCCTGTAGATAACCACTCCCGGCGAGACGCTCAAAGAGTGGGAAACAAGGCCACAAATCCTGGTAGCACGCTATATGCGAAAAGTCCTATTTGGAATAGGCGATGAATGCGATGATACGGATTCTTGCAATTGCGCTGGAGGTGATCAAACACAACGTACCGAGTGATCTTGAAATAAATATATATGAGTTTGTATATTAAGTTGACATGTGGAGTGCTCGCAAAAAATTATTAGTTATACTGCGACAAATACAAATTTTGAAGATTCGCAATTCTCAGTACGTTATCTGTCTTTATAATTCGATTGTTACATTCTGAACAAGAAAAAAAATGTAGTAGAGGCTGTGTCAGCTACTTGTCTAATTTTATTTTAAACGAATACAATTGAACTCATCTCATTATTTTACATGAATTAATATTTATTAACTAATTTAACATTTATTTTTATATTATAGCTCATTTTTATATATAGATCCATTTCCTCTTTTGTTGTTCTGAATAAGGTTTTTTTTTATATCTTCTGGTCTATATTATCTTAAGTTATTTAGTCATTCAATAATACTTATGTTTCTCGACCATTTTTGTTACTTATATTTCCTGTATCAGCAGCTTATTGTTACCAGATTTGTTGGTACTGTGCGGAAGACGTAGAGCTGGTTGCGATGAGTTCATCTCCTGCATCATGAGTGGCAGCTGCTTCTTATGTGGACCACCACCAGGATTACTGCCTTTCAGCTGGCCACCCAGAGCTTCAGCTGCACTCACTATTTTACTTTTTACCACACGATTCGGTTTAACCAACTCGGCCAGATCATATTCCTTTGACTTCACTGGCTGCACGGCCTTTGGTTGACCCTTTGGTTGAACCTTTGGTTGATCCTTTGGTGGTGCACTTGGTTTTTCCTTTAGTTTCTCCTTATCGGTTGGTTTTTCGGCCGGAAGCTCTTCAATGATCATGCGTGTGGCATGACCTGGAGCCAGCTCACCCAACTGAGCGTGCAACTGTTTCAGCGACTTAAGAGCACTGGCATTGTTTGGATCAATATTTAGTACACGTTGATAAACGTCGTAGGACTACGAAGATAGGATATAGATAGAACATCAAGAAACAGAAACTAAATATGATATAGCTACCAACCTCGCGACGTCGTCCTTGAGAATAATTGGCATCGGCCAAGCGAAGTAAAGCTTTAAGGTTTTCTGGTTCCAGTTTCAAGCATGATTCACAATCATCTATAGCAGCTAGATAATTTTGTAGCTTGATTTCTATAAAGGAATAAAGGTAATTATAAATATAGTTGAAGTTCAGAAATTGAACCTACGACATATGGCACGATTGTTATAGGAACGGGCAGCGTTCTCTGGATCGTAAACTATAGAGCGAGTATATTCCTCAATGGCATTTCTAAACTCCTTAGCATTAAAGTATTCATTGCCACGAAGACGATACCTGGAATGAGATAACAAATGCATTACAAGACTTGGTCGGGTCTAGTTCTACTCACTTTTCTCCATATTGTTCTCGCTCTAGTTGACTGAGTTTCTTGAGTTGATACTGAAGACGCTGCTCCTCGGCGGACTGTTCACAGATCTTTATATGTTCTTCTTTGATAGATGGTTGCATATTGCGGGTCTTTATTTGGGCCTGCTCTTTTGTACGTTCCTCTTCCAGATCCATGCGTAGTATCTCCTCATCCGGATCATACTTATCCCATTTGCCGTAGTCCGTTGACTTTATTCGTTGTTCATTTGGTTTTGACTTTGGATGTTCATATGGTTTTGAGGTCGGCTTTAATTTTGAAACATCCTCTTGTTTGTCCACATCAATTTTACAAGGAGCTCGCATAGGCGGCAGATCCTCCAACAATTCAAGTCCTTTGTCTTTTAACTCACTCAGAGCGCAATCCTTTGTCTTAATGTCATTTGTCCAATCCTGATAAGATATGGTAACAAATATTAATTAATTATCCCATTCACACACACTAAAGATACTTGCATATATAGGCTTTAGTTCCTGCTTATCCAGAGCACTGCTATTACGTATTGCCTCCTCGTAGCGAAACAATTTGCTATTTGGCTTTAACTTCTTCAGTTTTTCCTCGGCACAACGAGTCAAGTCCGGAAAGAACCCTTCTTCGTTGGAACGCAGTATCTTTACGATTTTTTCCATCTCACGCGCGTTTTCACATTTTTCAACGTATTCGAAATCCAGATGGCCCACAGGAATTTCGTATTTCTGCAAAAGAGTTTTGCTATTTTCCATTGCTATATATTTTTTTCTCACAATATAAAAAGTAAACCGAAGCTGACACGTTGATGTTGTTTTGATTAGAAATTCCCTGTGTTATTGATTAAATAAACTACGGTATGTATCGTTGCTTGACAACGAATATAAACTCTCTGCTAATATTGTAAAATAACACACAATTGTGTGTGCTTTCAAGGAAACTTATATAATTTAAATTATTTATATAAGACAAAAACACGCAGTCAGTCAGTTTTTCAAATTCATTGGTTTAAAAATTCAAATATAACGTTTGCCAATTGCAAATACCAAATACCAAATTGTACAACACTGCAAGTAAGCCAATAATAAGAAAAATATGTTTTAGCAACCCTTCATTAACGAGGTTCTATGGTGTAATGGTTAGCACTCTGGACTTTGAATCCAGCGATCCGAGTTCAAATCTCGGTAGAACCTGTATGAAAATACATTTAGTTTTTTTGTTTTTTTCATATCGTTAAATTTTATAATTGATATCAGCATTTTTTCCAAACGCAGATTCTGCCAGAATAAAAAAAATTGTAATAATTTTATATATTAGATTATTTTATTTTTGTAATCATGGCACCAATGAAATATATTTTGCTAAGCGCACGCGTGTCAACACGGTTCTATGGTGTAATGGTTAGCACTCTGGACTTTGAATCCAGCGATCCGAGTTCAAATCTCGGTAGAACCTTTGTGAAATCACTTTTTTTTTAATTTTAAAATTGATTAAAAATGTATTTCAGCTTAACAAAAACATATTCCAAACAAACGTTTTAAAATTATTTGTTTAAAATAAACCCAAAAAATTTACTTTCGCCCAACGTGGGGCTCGAACCCACGACCCTGAGATTAAGAGTCTCATGCTCTACCGACTGAGCTAGCCGGGCACTTGCCAGCGATGAAGTAGAATACTTACAAGTTTAGTTTGTTGAACGATTCGTTTGAATGTACATATAAATTAAACACATGCAAAACCAGTTTTTGTTCTTTTGGCTGTAAAAAATGCTATTTTCAATTAAAACCTCTGTAAATTAGATTATAACAATACAGATTAAATCTCTAACATATTAGAAGTATATGAAATTAAAATAAAATAAAAAATGTTTTAAAATTGAGTTTTTCTTAATATTACATTTTGAGATTTAAACTGAAATACACATTTATCTTAGAACAAACATTTTGAAAATGGCATGTACATGAAAAACTTATTTCATACTTAATTTATGTAACATTTATTTTAACAATTTATAAAATGTGGAGTTCTTAATCTAAAATAAAAATAATTATCAGTTATCGCTGCATTTCTCTAGCATTGTGTGAATAGTTCCATAACGCCTTACGATCTCAAAGATGTCATCATCGCTCTCACTGGAACTGGACGAACTTACATCAAGGGATTTGTTATCGCAGCTCAAGGCAGCTAACAACTTTCCCGGCGGACGATAATACACGTAATAGCGACTATCAAAGCTGCAACTACCCGTGTAGTGTTTAAAGAACTTGCGTGCCCTACGTTCTCCAATTATAGGAGTGAGAGTCTGCTCCGTGAGCGTAAAGTTTCCATGGCTATTGCTTGAACTAATGCTCTGACTCTGACCAGTTATTGTGGATTGTGGGGGCCCATACAATAGTACACCCTTTTTAGATATTTTGAAACTCGGTTGTTCGGATGGAACGGCTGGATCTGGTCGGGATGCACCTGCTTCGCATCCTGTTGTAGATGTAACCATGGTGCAGTCAGCATCACATTCTGAACAACTCTTGGAACTACAAAGATCAATAATGTTCGAGGGCGACCTCCGGGCGACAACGGACTGAAGAGGCTTGGTAATTGGATTGGCTTGGAGTGTTCGGCCACAAGCAGTGTCATTGGTCAGCGCCGTTGAGTTGCATGCCACGCTGTGGTTGTTAAAGATTGATTGTTCTGGTTGCTGTCGTGATGATGAAGCCGTATTGCTTATCTTCTCAGGATCGGGTTTTAGATTTAAATTTTTCAATTCCAAAAGATAAGTTTCCTTGGAAATTTCCAGGGCTTGTTTTAACTCTTCGTCTGATTCAGATTCAGATTCAGAAGATTTAATTATTTGAGTCTTGTTTTTTCTCCGTTTCACTTTCGAGCCGGCATCAGATTTGTCCTTAGACTTTTTAATGGCACTTGACGGTACAGATGTAGATTTCAAGGAAATTGCTCTAAGAGTCGGGTTCTTAATACTTTGGAGTGATTTGGAGTCATTCGTAGGAAGCTTATTGATATTATTTGTTGCAAGCGAATTCTCCATTTTGGCGCTTGGCACAGATGCGGATTTCGAGGAAGTCTCCTTAAGAGTCGTCTTCTTGCTGCTTTTAATCGGTTTAAAGTCATTTGTCGGCAGTTCATTAACATTATTAGATTCTTTCCTTATTTCAGACTCCTTGGAAACAGTTGGAAGGGACTTTTCCATTTTGGCGCTTGGCTCACATGAGGATTTCGAGGATGTTTCCTTAAGAGTCGTCTTCTTGCTGCTTTTGATAGATTTAAAGTCATTTGTCGGCAATTCATTAGCATTATTAGATTCTTTGATCAAATCAGACACCTTGAAAACAGTTGGAAAGGAATTTCCCATTTTGGCGCTTGGCACAGATGCGGATTTCGAGGAAGTTTCCTTAAGAGTCGGCTTCTTGATGCTTGAAAGTGGTTGAGAAGAAGTATGCTCCACACTGGATAATGCGACTGCTCCTTTTGATTTCGATATCGATTTCGGTTTCTTGTTGCTTTTGAGTGATTTAAAGTCATTTGTTGGCAGTTCGTTAGCATTATAAAATGCTTTCCCTATTTCAGACACCTTGGAAACAGTTGGAAGGGACTTTTCCATTTTGGCGCTTGTCACAGATGCGGATTTCGAGGAAGTTTCCTTAAGAGTCGGCTTCTTGATGCTTGAAAGTGGTTGAGAAGAAGTATGCTCCACACTGGATAATGCGACAGCTCCTTTTGATTTCGATATCGATTTCGGAATGCTAAATGTAGGTTTGGACTCTTCCATTAAATCTTCTTCGACTTCTTCTGGCAAAGTTAATGATTTAGCAGCAGTCTTTTTACGTAAGGAAATTGGCTGACTTTTAATCGCTTTCTTATGAGTCTTGGTACGATATTTAGGTGTCATTTTGCAATTTTTAGGGGTTTCCAAAGGCATAACATCTGGGCTGCTTTTGTTCTCAACAACCCATTCCTCGGTTGAGCTGTTGGCAATATGGACCACGTTGGAGCACAGACGATCCTTGTTGCAGCAACTGCACTCGTTCTCCACCAAACGCGGACGCAGATCATCCTCAAAGGCATGTTGGCGACGCAGTTGTCGCACACCACGAGTAAAATGCATCATGCTGGCCATTGATCTGGATCCCAATTCCAACCGTTGTTTATCGTGATGATAGTCACGATAGCTGTTACTGTGACTGTGACTATGATAGCTGCGATATGTATGGTATGGATAAGCAGTCCTCGAAATAGCGCTTCTAGCGCAAGGACTGCAGGCACAACGACTTGGACCGTGTTCATCTTCACTGGATGAGGTGGAGGGGAACATACGTGAATCGTCACGACGCTTGCGCAGCTGTGGTCCATTGAAGCTGGATGCCACACCATAGTGTGTATAGTGTCGCGGACTTGTATGATAAATTAGCTCACGCTCCCGCTGACGCCTGTGAAACTGTTTGCGGCGTTGGATCAACGATTGCATATGATGACGATGCTCCTGCTCCTCATTGAACTCGTGGCAGGCGTACTTGGCACGAAGCTCAGCCCGCTTTCGTGGCAAAGTGCGATACATTTTGATTTTTGTCATGGGACTTCTACACTTGGTGGCAGAGGATAGGGTGCGTTTGCGACTGTCTCGAATGTAACGGGCCGTCTCTACAGAGTGCATAGACTCGGCATCGCTGTCCTCGCTGCTGCTTGGATCATACATTTGATCAAACGTCTTGTAGCGCTTGTGGCAAGTCTGAAGCAGAGTCTTTTCACTATAGGCACTATTGTTTCGACGCAGCCAGTCGCCTACATGCTGTTCTATTTTGTCAGCATCGAAGGTGTTGAGTATGCGATCCAAGCCAGCCTCCTTCCATTTACGCACATGCTCTTCAACTATGGGCATCGTATGGTCAAGAATTTCTTTATTATCGCCACTGCAGATCATGAGCGTAAGTTCAGCCTTCGTCATGCTCTGTGTTGTATTATGTATGTCATCCTCTACAACACTTTCTTCGGCTTCTTCCATTGCGACAAAACTTTCTTCCTCGTTTTCGTTTTTAAAATACTCTCCAAATTTACTTATTTCAAGTTCTTGTTCATCGTCCTTCTCCGCAACACTCTGCAAACGAAGCGTCGAAAAAGTCTTAATGAACGAACTTGTAAAAGAAATCTTCACAAACTCACCTGTATAAAATTTGACCAAGTTTTGGAACGCTCGTAGGTTAGCGACTCCAATACTTCCTCGTCCAATGCATGCGACATTTTCGCAGATTATTTACTTAAAAAATTAAATATCCAACTTGGATCACTTTTGTTGTCGACTTTGTCGCTTCGTTTTGAAAGAGTTGCCAGATCAATTATCGATATTAATTTATCGCCCTGCCACCACACATTTGGGCGCAAAATCGAAAGTCAATTAATTTGCAATTTCAATTTATTTTTAAGTTGCATATATGTTTTACATTATATTAATAATATTAATATTGCAGATAAACAAACGAATACATATTATATGCCTAAATAACTGTTGAATAAACATTTGCCATATGGCTCAGTTGAAATACGTACATATTTATGTATTTTATATATATTGTAAACTTTCGTTTTTCATAAGTCTAACGCTGCTCTTCTTGCTCCATTGGCCACTAATGTCGGAATATGTTGGTTGCTGCTGCTGCTGTTGTTGGTTGTCGGGGTTCGTCTTTAACATGTATATAGTAAGAATATAGAATATATGTGTGTATATGTATAGTTTTTTTTTCATTTGGAATTTGGTTGCCTATTTACGATTGCGTATGGCGCGATCCATAATATTGTTAATACGCGTCTCTGAATAACCCGGCACCAGCATGTGAATAAGCTCCTTCATAAACAAGTCACTTACACCCGGACTGGAGCGTTCCGCCAGCTCAAATACAGACTTTAGATCGCCGATATCACTGCCCACACCGACACCATGCATACCCTGCAAATTCTTGCTGCTGCTGTTATACTTGCGTTGAATATCGCTCAGCACGGGGAAGAGCACATTGTTGAGGCAAGCACTGTTTGTGTGATGTACCATTTGTCGTTGTCCCTGACCCTGAAGCTGACCAGTTGCCAGTTTACCATGATTGGATTGATTGGAAGCCAAGGAATCGTTGTGCTCAGCAGCGTTGTTACTGCTGCTGTTGCTGACATTGTTGGCGTGGAATGATTCACGATTGCTGCTGCGACGTTGCTGATGTTGGTGCTGCTGCTGCTGCTGAAGTTGCTGCTGCTGATGCTGATGTTGCTGCTGCTGCTGCTGCTGCTGCTGTTGATGATGTTGATGATGATGGTCATGGCTCAAAGGCAGTCCCAAGGAGGCACGACGCTCCTCCACTTGATCCAGCGTGGCAACGGAACGCGATTGTCGCAATTCTGGCTTGGAGCTGGCACGTTTCTGCATTAACTCGTTGGCCGAAGTGGATGTGCTCACCTGAAGCATCTTGCCAGCATTGGACGAGGATGTATTACTAGTTGTTACTGCTGCTCCTCCGCTCAGCGGTGCATTAAGCATTGTCGTTGTTGTTGTGGCATGTTTGTTATTATTATTATTATTGTTATTATTATTATTGTTGCTACTGCTGCTGGATAACATTGATGAATCGCTGCCAGAGGCTACAACACTTGTAGCCGTTATGGTTTTACTGTTGCTACTGTTGCTGCTACCCGAAGCGGATTGAGCGTTGGAGCTATTGCCGCTACTTGAGGGCGAGTGTGTGGTCGCCATCAGTTTCTGCATGGTTAGCTCATGCTCCTGAAGCTGGAAGCTGTTGACACCGGCACGTGGGGCGCTGTTAATATGCAATCCCTTCACCGTCATAATCCAGGGCTCATCGTGACTGTTGCCGCCACCGCCGCTCTGCTTAGCATCCGAATCGGAGTCAGAGTTCTCGGACTCGGTTTCGCTTTCGTCTCCCTTGGAGAGCTTCCATTTCTTGAAGCGATCAATAAGATCGATAAGATAGGCATTTTTCTTGGCCTTCTTAATGAACGGATACTTGAGCAGCTCCTTGGCTGTGGGTCGATTTTCTGGATCCTTATTGAGGCACGCCTCGACAAAGTCCTTGAAAGACTTGGTGTAATTGCCAGTCAATTGGGGCGGGTTATTCTTGGGTATTAGAAAAAGTACACGCATTGGATGCAACTCTGAATTGGGGGGTTCCCCTTTGGCCAACTCAATGGCTGTTATTCCCAGTGACCAGATGTCCGCCTTTGAATCATACTGTGACTGCTTGATAACCTCTGGTGCCATCCAAAAGGGTGTGCCGACAAATGTATTTCGCTTGGATGTCGTATTTGTCAGTTGACCAGCTACACCAAAATCAGCCAACTTAACATCGCCCTGCTCACTAAGGAGCACATTGGCCGCCTTGATGTCACGGTGCAGCTTCCGTTCCGAGTGCAAGTAGTCGAGACCTTTGAGCACTTCTCGGAGTATGATGCCAATGTGCATCTCTTCAAAGGAACCAGCTTTCATCAGATCCAAGGCAGAGCCACCGCCCAGGTACTCCATAATAATCCATAGTTTTGTGCCCTTTAAAAAGGATCCATAGTATTTGGTCACATACGGTGAATCGCACTGGGAGAGCACCATGATCTCCTGCTGTATGTCATCAATTTCATCCTCGGCCTCTTCCAAATCGATTATCTTGATGGCCACCACCTGCTGCGTGCGATTATCTATACCTTTGAAGACCTCCCCAAAGGAGCCTTTGCCAATGCGTTCCTGCTTCGTGAAGATCAACTCCGGATCGACTTTCTCTGTCCAGGACATATTTGCTACTTATTTTGGTTGACCACCTGACTTTGAATTTAGTTTTGTCTATTAATTTTCAGGCAAAAGAGAAGGCAAGGCAAAAGTAAAATCCCAAAGCAAAGTGAGTTACGGCCTCTCGCTCTCTCTCTCTCTTCTTTCTTGATTGTTGTTGGTTGCTGCACACGCACTTGAAGTTGGTTGCGTTGCACTTATTGAGGAGGAACTGGAATATGAATGCTCTTTTCTAAACACACATCAACTATTTGTCGTATTTGTTTCTTTGCGTCGTTCACATTTATAAGCATTTGTACAATGTTTGTGCTGTGCGTTGGAAGAAAACTCGGGCACAAAATTTTCGCAGTTTAGATTTCGTTGGCTTTTCTTTTGCTTGCTGCTTCTTCTCTCCTCAGATTGTTGTTGTTGCTCTTCGTTGGTTGTGTCAGTGGTGTACGATGAACTATCGATAAATAAATATATTCATTGTGATTCGATGACTACATCGATAGTTATAATAAAAATTAGTAATAACTATTTATGGTTACGAAACTTTTATTGCCAGTTATCATTAGTGATAAGAAAGTGATGCAACATTTTTGATGAATTTGTTCACACGATTTGCAAGAGATTGTCTATTTGCTATGCCAGCAGTCCAGTTAAGCTGAGTTCTTAAATGGGTCATAAATCGTCACAAGGCAAAGCACAGAAATTTTGCGTCACACAAATGTCACACTTCAATGTACACACACCAGTTTCATTTAGTGTCACATTGAGGCAGTCATGTTTGTGGCACCATTTGAATTTCAGTTTCTGTCACATTTTGGCATGCTGTGATTTGTATTTTTCTCGATTATATCGATTGAGGAACTATGAAGCTCCATTATAAAAATAAGTAGTGTTCACATGAAGCACTTTTCACTTGTGTCATAGATCGTCACAGATAACAGTGTCACATTATGACCAAGTGAGAACCCAGCATTATCGATATATTTCCTTAAATACCTAAGAGAAGCACGTAATTTTGATATGATTTCGTAAAACAAAAAAATAGCTAGTTAATTCAAAACAAATTTACTCAATCCTAAAAACCAATGAATGAAAGCACTACCTCAGCTATACTAAAAATTGCCACATTGGCTGGCAAGATCCGGGAAGAGTAAGCAAACAAAGATTCAAAATGATGTACCTGCGCCGTCTATTTACCCAAGAGCTGTGTCCCGTCACGCATACGGATTTGATGGGCTGCCTTCAGCATTCGCCGCAACAGATGCAACAGTTGCTATGCGGTGGATTTGTGAACGCACCCGGACTCGAGAGTCTCTCATGGTTACACAATCTGGCACCATGTTTCCCGCTGCGTGGCGATCAAATTCAGGTCATTCACGAGCCCCAGCACTTTTACCAAACTTTGATGCAGCGCATCAGCAAGGCCAAGAAACGGATTGTGCTTGCCAGTTTGTATCTGGGAACGGGTCAGCTGGAGACCTCCTTTGTGCAAACGTTGCGTCATAGTTTGCAAGCACAGTCATCATTGCGTCTAAACGTGTTGTTAGATTTTACGCGTGGTACACGTGGTGATGCGAATTCTAAAACCATGCTTCTACCTCTGGTACGCGAGTTTGGCGAACAAGTGCAATTCTCGCTTTATCACACTCCGGATCTGCGTGGCATGACCAAACGATTAATGCCGCCACGTTGGAACGAGCTGTTGGGACTGCAGCACATGAAGGTGTATTTGTTTGATGATGCCGTGATAATATCAGGTGCCAATTTGTCCAACGATTACTTCACCAATCGCCAGGATCGCTACATTCTTATTGAGGATAAGCCGTTGGCCGATTTCTATGCGCAGTTTATTGAACAAGTCCAGGAGTTCAGTCTGGCTGTGAGAGCCGATGCAACGGAAGGACTGCATCGCAATTGGCATATACTGCCCTATGAGGGGTCCAAGGAGCCCTTCATTAAGCTGGCCAAAGAGCGGATTACAAATTTTGTACAGGAAGCGTATCAAAATCAACTTAAGCTCAGAGAACAAAACACGCAGGCGGATACGTGGGTATTCCCACTGCTGGAGATGGGTCAGATTGGTATACATCATGACAGTGTGGTAACCAAAGAGTTACTATCCAATTGCATTGCTGGTTCACGTCTCAAGCTTGCCACAGGCTACTTCAATCTCACCCAGGAGTATATGGACACTATCACCCACAAGTGTCTGGCACAGTGTAGCATTCTAATGGCACATCCGAATGTAAGTACTAAACAAATACTGCATTTATCTTGCAATCTTTGTTATATTATATTACTCGTAGGCCAATGGATTCCAAGGTGCCAAGGGACCAGCTGGAGGTATTCCTGCCGCATATACGCTGATTGCCAAAAGTTTCTATGAGAGTTTGGTGCGACGACAGCAAAATCATCGTGTCAATTTCTTCGAGTATCAAAAACCTGGTTGGACGTACCATGCCAAGGGTCTATGGTATTATTTGCCCGAGGCTCGTTTGCCCAATTTGACGCTAATCGGTTCCTCGAACTTTGGGGAACGCTCCGTGAATCGTGACCTCGAAACACAAGTGTGTCTGGTGACCAACAACAAGGATCTAAGTCAACGTCTTCAAGCTGAGTCGGATCGTCTATATGACATGTCGACGACAGCAGAACGTGAAATTGTCCAGAGGCAGGTGCCTCGCTGGGTGCAGGCTGTTGTTCGCATATTTAGAAACTTTTTCTAGCTGCAACACAAAATCCTTTTACGTGCATACTTAGTTCAATTTGTTGTTTATAAGTGCAAGGTACTCTAGTATGTAAAACGTGTGTCGTTTGAGTTGTGTTTGTGTAATATTGCTGTAATATAATTTTTTACCCAGTAACACAGTAAAATTCTAGAATTTATAAACAAACTATTTTTAATTGTTTCTTTTCAATATAGCCAAAAAATGTTTAGTGTCCGATCAGAATTAAATTTTCAGGACAGATTCGGACTATAGTGTACCAAAACTCAAGAGGCTGAAATTTTGTTTTTCGATTTATGGGGGTGGAAGAAGGCGTGTCAAATTGCTAAAACAAACTTGATCTGGGAAAGATATAGATGAACCCACATTCTAGTTTGGTGTCTCTAGCTCCTAAAGTCTCTGAGATCTAGGAGTTAAAAAAAAAGGACAGACAGTCGAATGGACAGACATGGCTATATCGACTCGGATATTGACACTGATCAAGAATATATACTTTACGCCACGGCTGCCTTCTGCCTTCTGAACAAACTTAATAGACCCTTTTCGTACTTTAAAATTAATTCTTGTTTAAAAATTGTATTATTTTATAATGAAAATTGAAACTCATTTATTTCCCTCATTTAATTCTCTAACAAAATCATTTCTATTTTAAACTTTTAATCGTTGGGATATTCTTTTTTCGATAATTTTCCTATTTATGTTGCGTGGCAACTCTGTTTAGTATAACGGCGCTTGACTTTGGCATTTGTCTTGTTCTTGATATTCGGTTTAAAGCGAAATTGACAAAAATAAGATACAATTTTCGTAACACGAATTTAGAACTTTAATTTCGAATAGATTGAGTAAGTTTTAAATAATTTTATAGTTTATTCTGAATCTATAAATAAATTCTATTGGTAGACAACATCGTGATGAGTACAATAACAACAGATCAAAACGAGCCTTGGTTGTTGACCAATTTCGATTATGGAAATGGAGTACTTGCACTGCACCGAGAGATTGAACATTTTTATAACTATATAACATCGACACCGGCGGAATATATAATGCGAATGGAAGCTGTATATCGTATTGAGACTGTTGTCCTTAGTACTTGGCCAGAAGCATGCATCGATGTATTTGGTTCATTCAGCACAGGATTAAATTTACCCATCTCGGATATTGATATTGCAGTTAACAATGTCTATTGGCAAAGCGATCCTCTGGTTGATCTGAAAAGAGCACTGATTGCACGTGGAGCCGCCGACAACGTCAATGTGCTGGACAAGGCATCCGTGCCGGTCGTCAAGTTTACGGAACGGATTTCGCAAGTGAAGTTCGATATATCATTCAACACGATGTCGGGCGTGAAGGCCGCAGAGCTGGTAAAAAAGTTTATTAAACAATTTCCGGAACTTCCCAAGCTGGTGATGGTTCTGAAACAGTTTCTAATGCTTCAAGGATTAAATGAAGTATACAGATCAGGCGGCATCTCTTCATATGCCATCACTTTAATGTGCGTCAGCTTTCTACAACAACAGACGCTTGAAAATAAATCTTTTAGAAACGATAACAAATTTGGTAGACTGCTAATCAAGTTTCTCGACTATTATGGACGCAAGTTTGACTACTTCAAGTACGGAATATCTGTGAGAGAGAATGCAAGTTGTGTGAAGAAAAGTGAACTGCAGAATTCCTTTGGATGGGACAGTTGGTTGTCGGTGCTGACCATTGAAGATCCCATTACTCCGACCAATGATATAGGACGCAGTTCATATGGAGCTTTGCATGTGAAGCAATCTTTTAAAATGGCATTTTTGAAGCTGTCCCAGATGGTAGACTTGGATCCATCCAAAGTAAATGGATCCATTCTGGGTACCATTATCACATTACCTCAAGCAGTGATAACGTACCGCAATTGGGTGCACTATAATTTTAGGCATTTGACAAGCAACGAATTTGACCGGAATTACAACTATGCCAAGTTTAATTCTACAAACACATCGGATGAAGAACAGCAGCCTGAAAAGAATATAACAAGTGATATTAATGGATAGTCTTTGGCGAAAAATGGCTGTCAAAATACAAAAGCTTAGAATTTATATATTTTATGTTACATTCAATTTAATTTTAATTGTCCAATAATTTTATTTGACATTTTGTCATGCTTATCATAGCTTTTTTATCTTAGTAATTTTGATTTAATTTAGCATGTTAGATTTTTTTTTATAATTTAATAATAAAAATTGTACATATGAACACAAATATATTTTACAATGGTAGCAACGCCATCGAAATTCAAAGACGCGCGCTTTATTTCGACATTCGATAGCTTGTGAACAGCAGGTGAGGCAAGTTATCGATTTTGAATTCCAGCTTTTCAATTGGTCTTGTAAGTGAATGAAGTAAAGTCCACAATAACTGAAACTAAAAATGTGTTAGACAAATAAATGAATTGTTATAGTAATTGGGCTATGGCATTCAAAACTTAATTTGTACACTCGACGGCTTTCGATACATATGCAGCAAGATGCAGGTAAACCATGCTATCGACTTTAAATTTCAGCCACCTTATTGATGCTCCTAAAAAGAATTTTGTTGATGAAACAACTTGAATTACATACGTTAGAAGGAAATCAACAAATTGCTTCACATTAAAAGGGCTATGACGGCTTTACCTGGTATTTAAAATCACCGATAAATTCGCCTGCTGGCGAAGAAGAAGAAGCAGAACCAGCTGTAAGTGTTGTGTAAACGCTGGCCGTCGAAAAATTAGGCCGCACGCATTTTCAGAATTGTAAATAATTAGTTTTTAAATTCGTATTTTAGACATGTTGAACATATTGCGACAACGCCATGCTACTGTCGCCAATGCGGCGCAGCGATTTCTACACACGACCCCAGGTCGACCGGGCTATATTGTGCTGTAAGTGTTAACACAAATTGATGAATGAAATTGGTAACAGTTTTGCGGCTTACAGCGTGCCTGAAATTGGAGAAGAGGGTCAATTAGGCGAGGGTCTACTCACGCCAAATGGCTTGCCGGCTTTCAGTGACATTACCATTGAGATGTGCCTGGGTGCCATTGGGCAACAGGCAGCGGCAGTGGAGAAAGCAGTGAAAGTCTTGGAGCAGGACATTCTAAGTGGGAAGGAGATGAATAGCGCTGATATATACGGTGAACTGGATGCAGTTACAGCGCCCCTGGAGACCACTTGGGGTGTGGCCAAGGCGCTTTACCTCGGCAACAGTACATTAATACCCACCAAGTCCTATATGAATATACATGAGCGTGCTCGCAACGCACGTGCCGCCAAGTTCTGCAACAAAACTGTCTACACGGCGCTGCTGCAACAAGGCGATAATGAAGCATCATCCGATGAGCACCGATTGCGACAGAAGTTCTTGCTGGAAGGTAAATTAAATGGATTGGCACTGAGTAAAGATGGCCAGGATGGACTAAAGGAAGTGCTCACGCAGCTGGGACGTGAGCGTGCCAACTATAAGAATAAGGTCAATATGGCAGTACATGCATTCGCTCATGTGGTCAATGATTTCCAGCTGGTACGTGACTTTCCACCCACCTTGCTGGAGGCTACAGCTCGAGATGCAAGTCAGCCACTGGAGGGTCCATGGAAAATGACGTTGCAACCGCAGATTGTTGAGGGATTTCTCAAATACTGTCCCGATCGTCTGCAACGCTGGAACGTGTGGCGAGCCAATGCACTGAAGGCGTCACAGCAGCAGGATAAATCCCTAGAGAACAGCACACATCTGGAGAAGATACGTGGATTGCGTAAGCGTCAGGCTAATCTTCTCGGTTATACAAACTTCTCAGAGATGTCCATGCAGACGAAAATGATTGGCAGCGTTGACAACCTTAAGCAGATCTTTGCCAAGCTCCTGAAATTTGCCGGCCCGGCTCAAAGTGTGCAACTGACAGAGTTGCAGACATTTGCCACTGCCAGCGGTGCTACTCATAAACTGGAGGCCTACGATGTCAGCTACTGGAGGCGCAAGCAGCTCATAGAAGAGCATCAACTGCTGGAGGATAAGCTATGTGAATATTTCCCCCTGCCCCGCGTGCTCTCGGGATTGTTCACGTTGAGCGAGAAACTGTTTAACATTCGCATTGTGGAGCAACCCAAGACGGAGGTCTGGCATCCGGCTGTGAAGTTCTTCAATGTATTTGATGGCGACAGCAGTAACAGTTCGACCCCAGTGGGTGGCTTTTATGTGGATTGCTTTTCCAAGGAACACAAGTTCGGCAAGAACAATGGCTGGATGGTGGGGATCAGAAATAGAAACCAGACAGCGAATTTAACGCCCCTCTGTGCTCTCATCTTCAACTTCACAGAACCAAAGTTGGGCCAGACACCGCTCTTGGGTTACGATGACCTGCAAATGGTATTCAAGACCTTTGGCACCGGACTACAGCATATGCTGACCCAAGCCGGATACAGTGACTTAGCCGGATTATCTAATATTGAATGGGATGCCTCTCAGGTGTCGGGCTATGTGATGAGCAATTTCTTGGATGATCCTGCAGTGCTGCAGACCTTATCGGGCCATTATAGTAATGATGAAATTATTGACAAGGAGCTTGCACAAAAAACGCGTCTTCTGAAAACGCAACTGGCGGGATATAATCTTTGTCAGGAATTGTACTTGGCCGATCTCGATGTGGAGCTGCATCGCTCTGGCGCCTTCTGGCTGGATGTGGTCAAGAAGATATGGCCAGTTTATCAGTGCATGCCGCTTGACAAGAAGGATGCACATCCCTGCTCCTTGACGGACATCTTTGCTGGCGACTGGGCCGCCGCACACTTTAGTCATTTGTATTCCAAGCTAATTGCAGCCGACATCTCAAGCAGCTTTGCGGAAAAACACAATGACGAACATTACGCGACGGTGGGAAAACGTTATAAACAAACGTTCCTCAGTTATGGCGGATCTGTGCCCACCGCTGAGGTATTCCGACGCTTCCAGGGACGCGATCCATCTGTTGAGGCGCTGCTTAAATCCCTGGACATATTCGTTCCGTCGCAAACCACAGAAAACAATTAAATCATCAACTTTTCCAATGCCATCATGACCAAGAAAGATTACTTCGTTATCACTATTTATTTAAGTGATAACGATTGGCATTAATGTATCGAAAAGTGGTTCCCCTGGATTAACTATTTACTTGTTATATACCATCCAAGTGGTTTCCGGTTCCAACCACACATTTGTTGCTTTATTTAAATATTACTATAATAATAAATTGGCATAAATTTATAACATTTATCATTGCATTACTCAGCTCAATAGAAAACTAATTTTTCGTTCTCTTAAAATTTAAAAAGAACCTGATTAGATATTATTTATGATTGTATATTGTTGCTATTAATAGATATCCGGACAAAGGCTCCAGTCTTGTGCTGCCTTCGCCTCCCAATATTTATTATTGTAGACATGCATTGAACTTTCGCTCCCCTTGATCTTTTCCTGCTTGAACCACAATGGCTCATAGTCTGGATAATCTCTTCCTGCAGCTGCTGCTTGTTTTTCCTCCGTCTCACGTCGCCTTCGCACCGCTCTTTGTTTCTCCTCCAGACGTAATTTCTCCCCGTTACTCTCATCCCAAGCACCTTCCTCCATCAACCGTTGATCAGGACGCAGACGAGAATCTGTCGGCGCAACGCCTTCCTCCGGTTCGTTGAGTTGACAGGCCAATGTGGTGAGGTTGTAGAACTTTTCAGAGTCTTCGGGAGCCGGACGTCGCTTCCAAGCAATCTTGTATTCCCCTGTGGAATAGGAAGGATTCTCCGGCGTTCCATGTGTCCTTAACACCGGAGCTATTTCGATTTGTTCATCCCAGGTGCCTCTAATCAGCCATTTCACCTCTTTGTTCCGATTCATGACAACGCCCTTGACGGTGCGCTGCGCCTCACGGCCAAAATAGGAATAGGGCACATAGTTAAGGATGCACTTGTTGCCATTTGGTGAATTGGCATCCACAATCTCCATCTCTCCATGTTGATCCACCCACAGTTTGCCCACAATAATATTATTTATTGTGGTGGTCACCTTGCGCCAGGAATAACGATTTCCGCTTTTGCGGAAGCTAACATAGGCCATTCCCAAGGGAATTATCTATGAAATGGAGATGTGGTGGGTGAGTGGAGTCTACAAAGTGTTATGAGAGGACTTACCTGCAAATACTTTCCACGAAATTTACTAGTCATGGTGAATTCTTGCCAGCAAACCCATTCCTTACTCTCACAGTGCAGGGCAGCAATTGGCGGATGATGGGAAACCTGCTCCGCCAAGCAACGCCAGCCCAGATCCTCCATGCGATCGCACTCGAAGGTCTCACCCAGGAGAGGATTAAAGGGTTTGCCACTCCTATTTGTAGTCGTGGCATACGAAGAGGCTGTGAAGGCAGCCAAATAGGCCAACTGTTCACACTCATCCGTGCAGGCGGATGCCACGTCCAGTATATCAGCGTACTCATAATCCTCGGTCAGACGTTGGAGCATAGAAAGTGGTTCATTGAAATTAACAGGCATGGGAATCTTAGTCAGATCCTTGCCAATACAGTTCTTTACAATTGACCAAAGGCTGAGGGGCTTATTTGGTTTATCTGGCACTCGGGAGCGGCGTCTCCTGAGATGTCCCTGTCCCTTCATTGTTTCCTCACTAGCTTCAGTTTTTACGCTTTCCGTACAATTTTTAGTCAGCTCCAATGCCATAATCCACGCCTGCCGCTCTTCTTCACACGATGCCTTGATGCGAAAACTGATATTCCCACTGGCATCTGTGATAACAAATGTGCAGGAATCCACGTGTTCAATTACAGAACCTTTCAGCTTAATTGAGCCGCGGGCTTCTAAATCCGAGTGATCAAGGTAATAGGTCAACTGTCCCTTGGTGAGCAGAAACCAACGTCGCTGATATCCCTTAACGAGATTTGTCCACTTCAAAAGCTGACCTTGCTTTTCTGGTTCTCGTTTCCTCACTTTCTGCGACATTCTCGATTTGTTGTTGTTGAACTCAGAGGAATTCTTAGTAGTAGTGTTATTTGGACGCTGTCCGCGTTGTGGTGCCAAATTTGCTGGTTCGCTAGACATGCTCAATCCCTTGCGAATTACGAAGCACAATTGAAAATTGTTGCTCACTCCTCAGCTGGGCATTGTGACCACATTTCGAGCTCTTATCACCATATAGGCACATTAGCCATACATTGAGATAAGGTTTGACAGTATTAAAAGTAGTCTCAGTTTTAGATTGTGAGTCAGTAGAGATTGCGCATTATCGGGGACAATGAGAAAAAGGTGGTGCGACTATATTGGTTAATTTGGAGTAAACGAACCCTAGGTTAGGGCTCTCTCTCCCTCTCTCTGAACTTTTAGTTAATCAAATTTTATATACATATACCTTTTGAATTTGTTTTTAGGGAATATTGACGGGTTTTAGGGTGCGCGATGCAAGGAAATTGCCAATTTATAATATTAATATTTTAGTTTTTTGTATTAATTACATGCTTTTTAACATGAAAAATTAAGAATGATTTATATTTTGCAGTCAGATAGCAATCAGCTGACTATGCATGCGTGACTAGAGGTGGTCGCGGGCCTCAATTTTCAGGCCCAACCCGACCCGAGCCCGAAATTCACGATCGATTTTATTTATTTGAAATTTGTATATAAAAATAAAATTTGATCCACGTTAAAACTTATCAAACTAGTTCTTTTCTTACTTAAAACCTCTCCAGTTGTCGAAAATACCCTCTCATTTTGGCCACAAATGAGAGATTTTTTTGTTTTGGGCCTTAAAGTTAGATCCGAGCCCATCCCGGCCCGTTCGAAATGAAATTTTTAGGCTCGATCCCGATTGTTTTGTAAAAACCATGGACTAAGAGCCCGCCTCTATGTGTGACCGCAACCGAAATCTCCCAACCAATGGAAATTTACAATATTAACTTTTCCTTCCCTCCTCACCCACAAGTTGAGTCAGCTCAATTTCGCACTATTAACTTGATTCTTGTTGTTTTTTGGGTTCTGTTGTGTTCTTGAACGTTAAGTAGTTAAACTACACACAATTGTTTAGCTTTATTTAAAATAATACTTTAATAATAAATTGCATAAATTTATAACATTTAACATATTCTCGTTGCATTGTTTAGATCCTTGTATTTTTTTTGTTTTTTTTTTTATTTACACAACAGAGGCAAACAATTTTTCGGCCAAAAAGGAAAACTTGTTTTGTGTGTTATTTGTATCTGTATATTTTGTTGTTTAGAGTGAAAACTTGGATCGTTTTTCACTAGCACATAGTCTACATATTGTATATAGATTAGATATATGTATATGTATGTATGTATGCTGGATGGTAAGGGTGTATGTGCCATAATTATTTGATAAAAGCATAGAGATTAAATAAAAATAATAAACCCATGATAAACAATTTGATAAACGCTCTCGAGCTTTAGCTCACCATAAAAACATTTCAGTTCCAACATTTGCAGCTACTTTACAATCATTAATTTATATAATATAATAATATATCTGTATAAGTATGCGCTAAGTAGTTGAAAAATGTTATTACATTGATTAGAGTTCATAGTTCGGTAAGAGTTGAGTTTAGTTGACTTGACTGTAACTGTGCTCGGGGATTTTCAAGCTCATACGCGAGAGCGGATTCGATTTCGAGGCATTTTCAATATTTGAAATCTTTAACATAAGTGTAGTATTTTTGAATTAGTAGATTTCCGGACAACCGCTCCAGTCTTGGGCTGCCTTAGCCTGCCAATATGTATTCTTGTAGACATGAACATAATCATCGCTACCCTGTTCCTTCTCACGCTTGAACCACATTGGCTCGTAAACTGGATAAGGTCGACCTTCAGCAGCTGCTTGCTCGGCTTCAGCCTCTCGCTGTCTTCGCACCGTTCGCTGCTTCTCCTCCAGACGTAATTTCTCCGCGTTACTTTCATCCCAGGCACCTTCCTCCATCAGTCGTTGATCAGGACGGAGACGAGAATCTGTCGGCGCAACGCCTTCCTCCGGTTCGTTAAGCTGACAGGCCAATGTGGTGAAATTGTAGAACTTTTCCGACTCTGGTGGAACCGGACGACGCCTCCATGCAATCTTGTATTCGCCAGTAATGTATGTAGGACTATCCACAGATCCATTTGTCCTCAACACGGGTGCTATTTCGATTTTATCGTCCCAGGTGCCACGCACCACCCACTTGACCTCATTATTGCGATTGATAACCACGCCCTTGACGGTGCGTTGTACTTCACGACTGAAGTACGAATAGGGTATATAGTTTAGTATACACTTGTTGCCCTCTGCTGCATTGGCTCCCTTGATTTCCATCTCTCCATGTTGATCTACCCACAGTTTGCCCACAATAATATTATTCACAGTTGTGGTCACTTTGCGCCAGGAATATCGATGACCGGTTTTGGGGAACAAGACATAGGCACCTCCAAGAGGATTTACCTTAAAAAATAAATTGTTGAGTAATTGTTAAAGGTTAGCTTTGTGGAATACTCACCTGGACATATTTTCCTCGGAACTTGCTTGTCATGGAGAACTCCTGCCAGCATTTCCAGGCCTTGCCCTCACAGTGGAGAGCGGCAACGGGCGGATGATGGGAAACCTGTTCTGCCAAAGACCGCCAGCCCAGATCCTCCATACGATCACACTCGAAGGTCTCACCCAGGAGCGGATTGAATGGTTTACCGGTGCGATTCGTGGTCGTCGCATAGGCAGAGGCTGTAAAGGCCGCCAAATAGGCCAACTGCTCGCACTCATCTGTGCAGGCAGATGCCACGTCCAGTATATCAGCGTACTCATAATCTTCAGTCAGACGTTGGAGCATAGAAAGCGGTTCATTGAAATTGACGGGCATGGGTATTTTGGACAGATCCTTGCCAATACAGTTCTTCATGATGGACCACAGACTGAGAGGATAATTGGGTTTATCCGGGACACGTGTACGTCGGACGGACACCTTCTGTTCACTGCTTCCAGGACTATGCCATGCACTATCCTCGCGTGAATTCGAGACTCGATCTACTTGGTCATCATCGTCACCGGATAACATGCGTGAGGCGCTTATAAGGCAAACTTGCTGCACGGTCTTGACGGTGCGTTTTGTCTCATCGCTTTCCGAGGAGCTGCCCGTCTGACCCTCGGAGCCAACTTGATCCTCGGAGCTGCTGCGGCGCTTGTTAAGCTTTAGTATAAACGTGCCATCTGTGGGCGACTCACCAGCCTGACCCGTGTATCCATGTTCCTCTGCATCAAAGAATTCTGTTTCATCGTCTGAGGTGAGGATTGCACCGGGATTAGTGGAATTCTGGGCTGCTCCAGATTGTGCCGGGGGTTTATTACGACGCACCATCACGGCAGCCTGTTCCATTTGAGATTGCTGTTTGGCCATCTGCTCAATGATCTCTTCGAGACGCTGACGTTGCTCCCGCTCGTGATGCAGCATCTTGGACCATTTGTGGCCCTGGGATTCAGCCGAACGCAAGTATTCATTGCCTGCATTTATCATTGCATTTGATGTGATTCTAAAAAGCGTAGCACGCTCATTAACATGCTTTGTGCGACTGGCCAGCGATTCCTCCTCGTTGGATTCCAGATCGTTTAGAGCACGCTGCAGAGCTGCTCCATGTTTGGTTATTAGATCGTAACAGGTGCGCATGTTTTCCAAGCGTTCGGTCAGATCCCGTACCACAGTGTTGATCTCCTGACTGGGCACCACCTGAGCCGTCTCTTCGGCTTCCTCCTCTTCGCTTTCTATGTCCCGAATGGCTTTTACCTTGGCCAACTCCAATGATGTCACCCACGACTGACGCTCCACCTCATTGGCGGCCTTGATGTGAAAGGTCTGTGTGCCTCCATTCGATATGACAAACGTACACGAATCCACGGTGTGGATAAGAGCTCCATGAAGCGATATTGTGCCACGACATGTGTGATTGATCTCCGTTTGGTTCCGATAATAGCTGAGCACACCTTTCGATAACACAAACCAACGCCGTTGATATCCTTTTATGTAGTTTGTCCATTTGAGTAGCCAACCCTTCATTTCGGGACCTCCGCTTCCCTTCTCAGCCGCCGTCCCTGTTTTTGTTGTTGTTGCTGCTGCGTCAGACATGCTGTTTCGCTCTCGTTCCCGTTCCCTCTCCCGTTCTAGTAGTACCCACCGTAGCAATTTTGATTTATTAGCACTCACTTGCTTCCGAATTGATTCTGATTCGATTTCGCAAACGCCACGTACAATCTACAATCTACGGGAGGGAGGAGACGGGAATTGACAACAACTCCAAAATCGAAATTAACCAAACCAAATGTTTTTATTATTGGCTGCAGCTGGCTGCAGCTGTTAGCATTATTGGATTGCACTTTGGCGCCGCTTGCTATCGCAATCGTTCACTATGAATTTCGTTGCTTTAGCGGCAATTCTTTCTACTTTTTTTCTGCACAAAATAAAGAAACTATGGAAGTCAAGTGCGCATTTGTGTGCGTGTGTGTGTCGGTGTTTGTGTGTGATATTTGCAATGTGACCAACTTCAGCAATGGCCAAAATATACCTTTATTTCATTGTGGGTATTTTTTGAGTGCTGCCAACTTGAGGAGAAATTTCCAAATACATTTGGCGCGTAATTTAAATTAATTTTTAAACAGTTGTTTTATTTTAGGCAAATACATTTAATTTAGTAGTTATACAACTTATAATTAAAAACAAGTTTATTACATTCCTGACACTGACCAGGACGGTTAGGTTAAAGTAATCATTTGTTTAATTTTGCTTACGTTATTTTGACCCTTAATAAGAAACTTTTACTTTGAATATGTCGAGAAATTTAATTATATTTAAACATTTTTTAAAAGACATTACAAGTCTGGCAAGTCAGTGTTTATAAAACTTCTTAATTACTTTGCAAAATCATTTAAAAAATCGTCTCACAATTTAACTTGGACACATTTGATAAAATAAAATAAAGTTGCATGTGGATGACACACTTGGAAAAACACGCCATGTAAATGACTCATATATTGGAGAGTGGCAGTAAAAAAGGTTAATTAATTTGTTGTCTCGCATTTACTAGCATAATTACATAATTGGTATACATAGATAAATAAACATAAGTGGTTAAGTAAGTAGCACAAAATGAAGGCCAGATTGCGTCAAGGTGGTTTTTTCAGTGGCCTCACTTCTTGCACTCGGCCCAGGAATATCGAAACGTGGCTATCATGCGGTAAAGTCTGCAAATACAAACTTGGTCATAAAGGCTGTCGTTTAAAAAAAAAAGAAGAGTTCTTTGGACGATACACTCGAACACACACATAATAAATACGAGTATATACTATAAAATGTGACTGAGTCAGTCAGTTGGGTATTATTTATAAGTCGATTCACATAACAAATAAACAAATACAAGTCACCACATAAAATACATATGTGTATACATATGTATGTATATATACAATAAATCATTTATTCGTAGGCAGTTCTTGCATAATATAAATTAAATATATGTATATAGTTACAAGTAATTTAAAAATACAAAATACAGTTTCATTTTCATAGTTCTTTTTAGTCCCTGACGGCACTTTTCACAAAACATTTAGAGATTTTGGATTTGGATTGGAGATGTTGTGATAAATGGGTATGGATTTGGGATATGGGAAATCATTGCTGTAACGAACGCTTCACAAACAAACGCACAGAACAAAACAAATTTATAGATATGCACAGAGTGACAAATGAGAGGGGAGGAGAAGAGGAAGTGAGAGTGTGACATTACACAATGAAGAATAAAAGCAAAAATACATAAAATAAATACAGCGAATAATAATAGGCAAGTGGCGAGCTGAAAAGCAAAATGTGTATCTTTAGGATTGCTTAGTTACTATTTATGAGTGGGTATGTATCTGTGTGTGTGTGAGTGTGAGAGAGTGTGTGTATATAGTATAGTAGAAATAGTATTTCCTTTACATGGTATTGTATGCAGCGGTGTTGAAGCTTTGCTTTGGTAAACTTAGCCTAGTGAGTGGATGTGTCTTTCCATGCTGCGCTAGACGTCGATGCTGCACTTGTTGCTGATCCGTTTGCTGTTGCAGATGTGCCATGGTGTTGTTATGTTGTTGCTGGTGCTGTTGTTGTTGCTGCTGCTGATGGTTTACATTGCGGGCGGGTGCGGGCGGGGGTCGATTCTCACTATAATCGTGAGTTCTGTTTGACAGCGATCGATCATAATAGGAGCGGGGGCGTTGTCTGAAGCTATTCACATTGATGTTGCTGCTGCTGGTGGTTGTTCCAGCTGCTGTTGTTGCTGCTGCTGATGTGGGGTTGTTGGTGGGTGGCGGCAGTGTGGTGGCAACAGCATTGTTACTACGGGAAGTGGTTTGATATTTATGCACTAGACCTTTTACATTACGATCACAAGTTTCGCTTACGCTGGAGTCAGATGAATTGGCAGATGTACTGGACGAGGAGTTGCTTGCTGTAGTTGTTGTTGCAGCTGCTGCTGCTGCTGTAGCAATTGCTGTTGTTGTCGTCACCACATTGTCCACCAACACATGATCCGCATGCTGAGCAACTGGTGACGAGGGCAGTGACTGATGTGTTGTTTTTTTATTTGACGACGCAGTTGCTGTTGCAGTTCCACCAACACCGGCGGCAACTGTGCTGCTGGCCATGCCGGACGCCACGCCCACCACTGCGGCTTTGGCTTCAAAGTTTTGCTTGAGTATTTGCACATTCCCGGAAATACGCTGATCCTCGGCCACAGCTTGGCTTTGTGTGCGCAACACCACAACGAGATCGGCTGATGTGTTCTTGTTCTCAATGTCGCTGGTGTGCATCAACTCCTCGCTGTTGCAACGTATTGGTTGGCGTTGCCTCGTGCTGCCCACCGAGGAAGCACTGCGAAACAAATTGGCACACTTTTTCTCACCCACTGCCGTTGCCGTCGTCGTTGTTGTTGTCAGTTCCTCAAGCTCATTTTCTTGGCAACGCTTCTTTAATGCCGTATTCTCCTCCAGCTTCTGTTTGGTGCGTTTTACGGTGCCCAACTGTGATGCCGTTGATTCACTTGCATTGCAGTTGTTGATCGCTACTGTTGTTGCTGTTGTTGTGCTGCAAGTGCTGCTGCTACTACGCTTTAGATCCTGGATTTCTCCTTCGAAAATGGCCGTTGTGTTGCGATTGCTGTCGTAGTAACTGCAGGAACTTGTACGCAGCGGCAAACTACTGCGATTATCGCCCGATCCCCAGCTGGCATGACGTGATGGCAACTCACGTTGTCGTGGACCGCGTGTGCGTAAAACGGCACTAGGGGCAACATTGGATTGGTGGGGCAGAGCGTCGAGTATGATGCCACCGCTAGGACCAAACGACTCCGTCCACGATTGTGTTTTGCGACGTTGACGTTTCTCTCGCTCCTCCACCGGCGTCACGTTGGCAAACACATCCGAGGAGCTGGAATCCCGTGGTGAAAATGATGTTTGCGTAATCAGCTTGGATAGCGAGGTCCACACGGGTCCTTGGGTTTGCGCTGGCGCCTGAGTTGTAGCCTGCAATGGCAGACTGCGACGCGGAGGCTCCTGATGTGCCTCGAGATCATGGACACGCGTACGCACCGACAATGGCGTGTGCTTCTGTATGTGCAGCACCTGATTTTGGGTAACACTGTAGTTCTCACCATTGCTGCCTGGAAAACGCATATTTTTGGGCTCCTCTGCCACACTACGCTCCGGCGTCAAGTTCTCCATGGATTGACTTTGCTGTTTGGTCACTTCCACGGCACTTTGTGTCTTGGGCGATGTGCTGCTCGAACGTCGCATCATCCGTCTTTGCTTTTGTGCGCTGCTCCGTCGATGTTGATTGCGATTGCTGTTGTTATCCTGTTGTTCCGTTGATGATGTTTCTCCGCTCGACTTTGACTTGGCCTGATTGAGAGCCTGTATCAATGGCGTTGGCTCACTGCCCGGCAGCAGGCGTGCATCTTTTGTGCTCTTCAGATTCGTCTCACTCTTGCTGCGCTGCAGCTTCTCCTTGTTCTTCATTGCATCCAGCATGCCGCTGTATGTCTCCAGCTGATTGAGAAAGTTCTTGTTGGGCTTAATGCAACTTCGTCGCTCCTTTACATGCTGCAGAGCACGCTGGAACTCCCATTTGTAAGCCTTCATTGCATAGGCAATGACCACAGAAGCTGAACGACTTACACCCATCTTGCAATGCACCAGCACCTTTGAGCCTTCGGCCTTGGCCCGCGATATATAGCGAAATGTGTCATCCCAGTACTTTAAAAGATTGGTCTTCTCATCGTCATAGACACGTACATTAAAATACTCAAAGGTGCCCGGAAAGAAATTATCAATCTCTCGCGTTACATTTAGAATATGTCGAACACTGTGTGGAAATATAATTAGTTTTTACTCATTTCGTTTATTCTCTCAACGTACCCATTCTTTTGCAACTCCTCAAGATTGCTGGCATTCCATTCCGAGCCCAAATAGACGTGCTCAAAGATTTTGGTCGGTGCATCCATTTGTCCCAATATAAGCAGCATTTCGGCATCAATAAACGACTTGTATTCGCCCAGATCCATATCTAATAAATCCTCCAGGCGACCGCGTATATATTTGGAGGTCACTTCATCCAAATCCACTGACATCATGATAGCTTTGAGCTTCGTTTTAATGACACTTTCAGTTTCCTCCTTGGCGGTTGGCCTGCAAAACAAAGGGGCATAGATATAAACCATGACCTATCTACTGAAAGTTTTATAAATAATTAACTAAATTAAATCTATAAAAATCGACTAAATGAATTATTGAAAGCCTATCGATTTAACTAAATTAGTCTAAAATGAAGTTGCTTTTTGTTATATTGGTGGTTCTTTTGTCCTACTTGTTTCTTATGGCATCTGGTGAGGGGGGGCGGCGACTCTCAAGCGCATCCATGGCATTCCATTCATTTAGACACGATTGATCCGACTCTATGCGACTTTCGTAGCTGGATAACCAATCGTGCGATGGTCCGCTTGGATAGAAATTGTTTTCACGAGCCTTTCGAGACACTTTGTGTAGCGTTTGCAGCGCCGACCTGGAATTCAAATAGGAATTTTTAAGTAAGATCATATTAAAGTTTATTATAGTTAAGACTTACCACATCGCTTGCACTGATACTGGCTTAAATATGTGGGTCTTTTCATAGACGGCGACACTGAAACCGCTGCAGAAAAAGGAGTTTGATGAGTTCATTTGTTATACTGTCTTGGGTATTTAAATTTTGTCTAGAAAAGTGAAAGTCGATAATGGAAAAGAGAACTCTGCAAGACTTTTGGCATGCCAAACATTCCAATATGTCCCTTTTAATGTTTTCGCTTAATATTGGATGCTTACCCATCGCCATCCAAATGTATTGTGGTATCAGCGAGTATGGGCACAACCAGACCAAGGGTTGTCCTCTCGTTGCAGTCAATGCCCAAGAGACATGACTCCTCCATGCCCGAGGTATTTTTGTTGTTATCGCCCGATTCCCGATTATCCGCATCACATCTCAGGCATTGTCGATTGGCGTTAACCGAAAGACGCTTTGCAGATTCCTCTTGCGTTGCCTGTTGCGCCTTGTGACTATCCACAGATAATTGTCGTTGTGCAACAGGTGTACTGGGTGGCGCGGGCGCAACGCTCGTCGCCGACTTAACAGAATTGTGACGCATGATTTTAGTGCGTCGCTCGCCGGAAGCCGCCGTGCGGCAACAGCTGCGCGAGGCAATCACAAGATATCGCGTTCGGTTCGAACGCTGCGACTCTAGTTTAACAGCCTGCAATAGAATAAAGTTATAAGGAATTTCTTGTTGAATGGATTTGTTTATGAACTTACCATTTTCAAGGTATCCTCGCGTTGCAGCAAATAGAACATGGACTGTAAATGCAGTTGAATGTCCGAATTGTTGCTTTGCGTGCTGTTGCTAGAGCGTGTGGAGTCCGTGCTGAGACGTCTCTCCGCATGCTGTGGTATGTCCTTAAGGGCCAACACCAAGGCAGTGCCTTTGCCAGCAAAATAACATTCACTCCTTTCACTTTTGTTATTACTATTACCTTCATCGTCCTCGGCTTCGCCGTCCTGTAAGAAGGCATTTAAAAAAAATTTTATTTTTTCCCAATTTCCGTCTTTTTTGTTGTTGTTGTTTTTTGATAGTCTTTAATTGTGACTCAGACTCACCCAGCGCTTTATACAAAATATAATATCTGATTTTGCCATTTTGGAGTTAAGTGAAATTCATAAGCAAACAAACTTGATGATGAATTGCTTTATAAAAAGCAATAAAAACAAAAACAAAAGAGAACGAGAGCTAGAGCTAGAGAGAGAGTGAGTGCCACCTACATGTGATGGACGCCACAATGTTTACAATAATTCCCCCCGTTGAAAACGATAATTTTTGTTTGCCTGATGAATAAAATTCCAAGGGCGGCCCCCGTTCAAGGTCTTGAAAACTATTTTTGGGGGCGGGACGACGTCGGGTAACGGAACCAGCGAGTAAGAATAAGAAAAATCGCATCGACGTTGACAAAAACTACAAATAAGGCAATGCAAAAATGTTCAATTTATTGGAAATGGGAGGAGAGTGCGACAACAGAGGTGACACTGACGGAGGCGACATGGCGTGGCAGCTGCGACGTCGAGACGTCTGCTCAGTTTTGCTTGAGTTACAACAATAAATAATAACAACAAAAACCAAAGCCAACAATAAACAGATGCGCGAATTGTGGCGCGACTGATGATTATGATGATGATGACGCTGACAAACCGCCCACAACAAGACGAACAAGCAGACAGACAGAGCGAGAGAGAGAGAGAGACGAGAGAGTGTGAGCGTGTGGAGCACCTTTACATGATATTTGTACTTAATTGCCCATATGTAGCAACCGTATATACAACAAAGGATCACTGGCTAGTAACGGAACACGCACAGGAAGTGTTTATAGGAGGTGGCCCGCCCCCAAAGTTTAACTGAGCTCCCGTTACCAACGTGTAACCAAAACAAAGCAAAATCATTGAGAGAGTAAGTAGCGAGAGAGAGCGACAGCAAGAGAGTGTTCTCCCTGTGATACGCATCTATGAGGAATTCTGAGGGATTGTTCTCTGGTCGCTCAGGAATATTGAAGGAACTTTCCTTGGAAAAGTGCACACTACCGCAATCATACACATCACACACACACACGTACACCCGCACTTACAAACAAATGCGTAGCTGTTGCAGCTGTAAAATTGCACCTTACAAAGAGAGAGAGAAATGGGGCACTTACACACGCATATTTTGCAGGCTGTCGCCCACTTCCCACTTCCTGTATACTTAATACAAGAACAACTCACCGAATTTGAGCATGAGCCCGCCACACTTGGTGAACGCTGCACTGTCACTAGCGCCATTGTATTCTGTGATTTTCTGTTGGGTGTTTTGATGATTCTGCTTCGTATCCAAGGCCTTCTTTCAGTGTCTAAACTGGCCGCGTGTTTTTACTATCCTTTTCACAGAGTTCGTTGGGCTTAAGTCTGCGTGTGTGAGTGTGTTAATGTGTACGGGTGTATGTTGAGTCAAGTGTTGGGCGAAAAATTCACAAATGCATTTTCATTTTGTCGACGTCGTTTCCTTCCTCTCTCCGTTGTTTTTGCACTCGGCACTTCGTCTTGTTTAACTTAAAACACTTAGAATATGGCGCGGCGATTGACTGAAAGGAAAAAACAGCACGCGCCCGTTCACACGATTGACAGCGCTCAACGAATACGAACAAGTATGATAAATGTTATTACAAAAATTTTCGTCAAAGAGCCAGAGCCAAAGACCGTTCAGTACGACGACGCCATATTTAATTTTATAGTCGATAGTGGTTCTGAAACTTATCGAATAGCTGTAAAATGTTCGATTTGCTACAGGTTGGCAGCACCCGCCAATGTAGCTATCGATTTGCGGCGAATTCATGAGGTTGTGGCGCGGCAGAATCAGATGGTGAAAATACCAAAAATAGTGCTGGCAAAGTATTGATATTTAGTATATCTTTACGTTTTTTTAAGATATCAGAAACTTGTGAACACTTTCTAATTGTTGAAAAAAGTATTTACCAATGTTAAAGCAGCCAACACCGTATGACAACCGTTAATTATTATCTTCAGTATCTTAATGTTTTTTGTTTTAATTTTCTAACCTACATAACTTTGCAAAAATTCGTAAATCCGTTCCATCGATACTTAAAAAGAAACTCAAATATTCGATAGTATCGATACTGCTTAATACTTTTGCCAGTACTACCAAAAAACAGGCGCAGATATAAATAAATAGAAACAGTACGAATTTCAGTGTAAAACATTTTACTAAGCAAATGTCCGGATTCATTGATGAGCCAGACAGGATGATGCCACGCATAGCATTCATAGCGTGTGGATGCTTCAGCCCTCCAACGCCAATGCATCTGCGAATGTTCGGTAATTACATTTGTTTGTTTTTAGTTTTGGAAACAGCCGGTGATAATCGATATATTGACATTGACATTGAATCTCATTTGTAAACAGAGATAGCACGAGATTACTTTGAAATGAATGCAACGCATAAGGTTGTTGGCGGCATAATCTCACCCACGCATGATTCTTATGGGAAAAAGGGACTGGCACCTTCATTGGACCGCTGTGCAATGGTGAAATTGGCGGTGCAGTCATCCAACTGGATACGACTGTCCGACTGGGAAGTCCATCAGCCGCAGTGGATGCGTACACAATCTGTGCTGCAATATCACCAGAACTATTTGAACAACTTTATCAACTCACCTGGTGACGAGGAGCTGAATGGTTTACTACCGGGTTGGCTTCCACTTGGACTACGTGATCGCAAGGATCCTATACGTCTAAAGCTGCTTTGCGGAGCTGATTTGCTAGAATCTTTTGCAGTCCCCGGACTGTGGGCAAATGAAGATGTAAGTGGAAGCTCATATACCTGAGATGTAATGAAATAACTAACTAATCTTTTGCAGATTGAAGAAATTGTAGCTAATTATGGCTTGGTAGTAATCTCTCGTTGTGGCTCCAATCCGGAAAAGTTTATTTTTGAATCGGATATTTTAACCAAATACCAGGTGAGTTAAGCAATTGTTAATTAATCGAATTATTCAATTAATTTTTTTTTTTTACTTATAGCGTAACATAACATTAATTACAAACTGGGTCCCCAATGAGGTCAGTTCTTCGCTGGTGCGACGTCTTCTAGGTCGCGGTGAATCTGTCAAGTATTTGCTGGATGATTTGGTGCTCAATTATGTTATCCGACAAGGCTTGTACAATGTAAAATCGTAAGTGCAACAGTTTCATGAACCATGAACATAATCATCCTTGGCACCATTGCTTAAAACTTGATACGTACACTGAAGGGGCTTAGATAGCGCCACATGCTGCATCTAGATACTCGCCACATGCCACATGCCACACGCCACACTTGCAGAACATTTGGTATCAAGCAAATGCACCACAATTTGTATCTCTCTCTTTTGCAAAATATGAAGGCAAGATACATCGACCAAGTCCGTCGCTTGACGCTGTAACCAATGCACCTTGCACCACATTGATCTAGGTGTTGCACCACGAAAATTGCAAGACCAGGAGCAAAAACAACAGCAGCACCAGCAGCAGAAACACCACCAACCCCACCAGCACCACCATCAACAGAATGTTAATCACTCTCAGCATGCAAATCAATCTCTTCTCGTGGAGTGGCGTCTTTTCATGGAGTGTGAGTGAACAAAAGCAGATAAAAAAAAACATAAAGAAATGTTTCAAGTTTTTGTTGCTCTTGCATGTAAATATATACGATCCCTATAAATACATAATAACACCCTATTAGTCATTAGAAAACTTATATTTACGGTGTTGTTTAGTATTCCAGTGTACGTATCATCACAATTCGCACCTAATTTCTTAAAAAGTTTAATCCATTCAATGTTCGAATAATGCTATAACATGTTGTTGTTGTTGTACTGACACGCATTCATTATATTACGGATCGTAGTAAGTATATAACGGATGCAGTGCGTCCAAATCATATGAATTTCAATCGCTCGTATATGGACAACAATAAGAATACAGTCAAACTGGACAATGAGCAGCCGGAGCAGGACATGGATGAGTCGGATAGTCCACTGAGGCAACAAACCCGTGTCTTTTGCTGTGGCGAGACACCGCGTGGCGCCGCCAAACTGCTATTGAATCGCTCAGGACCCGGCCAAGCGGTGCAGGTTATCACAGTGCAGGGCAAGGGCAACATGACCAAAGACTCCTACGAAGTAAATGTTCAAATTCTTCACTCTGACTACACTTAACTAATTACCTCTTCATTCTAGGAATCTCGGGCCAAGAAACAAAAGATAGCACAAGTGCAACAACTATAAAATATTTAAGCTAAAGCCTTGACGGAATGACACAGGATGTATCCTAGGAATGGATTTGCTTTCTTCTTATTGTAGATATCACATTGTATACATAAATATTATATATAATATATGTTATTTAATGGTTAAACTTGTGTTACAATTCTTCCCCTATTAGGTCACTCTTGCAACTTGGAAGGCAATGAACTTGCAACTTTCTTTTGGCCACTGAAGTGTTGCCACAACGTCCAATGACATTGCAGCTAAGGGGCTTCCCTTGTTGCATGTTCGCCTGGAGTATCATATGACCAAACTTGTTCTTGGCATTTTTCAATTTCCATTCTTTTGAATTCTCTGTTAGATTCTCTGTTAGTTGTGCGTTCCCAGTCGCCGCGTCCAGTTCGTAGTTAACGCGAATGTTTTTCTTTCGACGTTCAAATGTCAAGCCAGCGCCACGCCCATCGCGAGCACCATCCTTTGCCCTCCCAAAACGTCGTGGTCCTGTGCTGTTGACACCCTCACATCAACATGATCAATTGCCGTTTTTGTCCCGTTCCCGGTTCAGTGCCTTGCCACATTTCCGTGCCTACGAGGATGAACCCGAGAGTCTTTCCCTATTCATTGCCATACTCTATGTGGTGGATTTGTTTGGCATCTTTCCATTTCTAACGCTGCCAGCGCTGTTGGTCCGACTGGGATACTTTGGAGTGCTTCTCGTGCTTTCCATCATCTTCCTGCAGATGTATACATCTTTTTTGCTCTCGCAATGCTGGACAATGGCCGAGTATTTGGATCCCTCAATACTCCAGAAACGCAATTATCCTTATGCAGCACTTGCTGAGCTTGCCTATGGTCCCTATGTGAGTTTATTGGTATCAATTCTACTGGATTTGAGCATATTTGCCATGGCTGTGCCCAGCATTGTTATGGCTGCGGAGAATATGGAGGCTGTTGTGCTTCGCATGAGTTCTGGACATTATAACTTCTCCTACTGCTATTGGGCCATCATTGTGGGTCTCATTATCTGTCCGCTTATGTGGCTAGGCAGTCCCAAGCACATGCGGTAAGTCAGAGTTCCAAATTCTCTTCCATTCAATTCCTCTAAACTATTGTTTCAGAGGTCTGGCTATTATTGCCGTTTGTGTAATGATTATCATAGTGGCGCTTCTTTGGTATTGCCTCTTGGATGCGGCTGCCATTGGAACACCCTTTCAAGGGGTATCAATGGGTGAGTATTCTAACTCAGTCCAGGCCATACAAACATCAGAAAGAAATTTAAATTATTTAACGTAAACTTAGTTTCTTTTAACTGTAAAATGCAGCAAAACTTAAAATATAAAAAACAGAACTTAATAAAATTTAAATTATTTGGAAACTAAAAATTATAAACTCAAAACTAAGTCTAAATGTAATTAAAATTAAATTTATGTGCATACCTATGTATGCTGAAAATATAAACATTCTAACAAGAAAATTTGTCGACATTTCTTATTCTATTTTAAATTGTAATTAAATAATTTATTGTGAAAATTTAATATTCTTCATTTAAGTTATTTTACTTTTCTCATAAATGAAATACAAAGTAAATGTTAATATAGAACAAATATCTTGAGGCATATTAAAAAAATAAAGAAGCAAATTTTAAATTAAATCAGTTTTAGAAATTTGTATTTTAAAATATAGCGCAAGCTAACTTTGACGCGCCAAAGTTAGCTTGCGCTATATTTTTATATTATTTTTATATTATTATTATTTACTATTATTTATTATTATTTTTATATTTTAATAGAAAATATTGTCTCAAAATTATAAGTTTGCAAGAATAATGAGAATATCATTAAAATAGAAGTAAAATATTTCTTTCTATCTTTCGTATGGACATCTACATATAACTACTTTTCTTTATATCATATAACTATATGTCCTTAATAATTTTCTTCATAGAGTTACCTGGTTTTCTGACCATCCTGAGCAGCTATAGCATTCTTGCTTTTCAATTTGACATACATCCCGTGCTGCTCACGTTGCAAATTGATATGAAGCGGAAGTGGCAAGTATCCTGGGCCGCATTAAGTGGCATTGCCAGTAAGTAGAGCACTTAAAGGAGTTTGATTTTATTTGTTTATTTAAATTCATTCAGTCACTTGCAGTGTGGCCATCATTGGTTCTGTTATTGCCGCCTACAAGTTTGGTTCAATGGTTGCCAATAATCTTCTCCAGTCGCTGCCCACCAGTGTGCCCTTTTATGTGATGCTCATACTGATGTCACTCCAATTGTGTTTCTCGGTGACTGTGGCCAGCTCAGCCATGTTTCTGCAAATCGAGAACTACTTTAAATTGCCTGAAAGTAAGCCCGTTATTTAGTTTAATCCTTTAAATGATCAGTCTATTCCTTTCCAGCTCTCTGCTGCAAGCGGGTGCTCATTCGGTCCTGTGTGTTGGCCTTGGAGGTGCTTGTGGCCGAGTTTGTGCCCAGCTTTGATGCACTCATGGATGTGGTTGGTGGCACCATCACAGGTCCTTTAGTGTTCATATTGCCACCTTTGCTGTATCGTCGGATACGTCGCATGGAGGTAGTGCATCAACGCATTGCTGCCGAGGCAAGTTATGGCAGTTTACCTTTGGATTTGAACTACGATCCGGTTGACCTGGAAATGGAGCCACTATTGGTGGCAGCCAAACCACAAACACCACGTGGTTTGTGGCTCCGATTGGTGCGTCTTTTGCATCGCCTTCAATGTGATGTATCCTGCACCATGGGCGTGCTCCTCTTTGGACTACTTGCCACATTTATTTCCACCTATTTGAATCTGTTTACCATTGGTGATCTCTTCCAAAATAATTCACCTTGCCTTAGAAATCTAAGCATGCATTAACTTAATATCTTATTGTTAGATAATATCTTTGACCACATCTATAAATATAATCAACAGCTCATCATCATAAGTTGATTCTATGTATTTCCGTCCTTCAACAGGTTCAGACACCTCAATTGCCAAATTTGATGCAATATTTACTTAATTAAAGTGTTTTGTATAACATAAACTACAAATTTAATAAATTTATTATATTATGCGAAACACGCTTCCAGTCTGAGAGTGTTTAATTAGCTAAGCTTTATTAAAACATACGTAAACACAACTAAAAAATTTTATTTTTTCTGTTTTTCGGTTAGATGCACAACTACGCATCATTTATCATCTTTTGGTCGCGTCGCAAATGTTTTGTTTGCTTGAAAAACTAAAAAAAAAATTATAATGTTATACGCTTAATTTGAGACCAGTTCAGTCGAAAGTTAAAGTAAATCCCATAGAAACAGTCGGTTGGCTGATAACGCCTTAGACTTCGACTTCGTCTCAATTTAAGTCTTCTTTCTTCTGGAATGCCACAGAGGCTGAGCTCAGTGTTTAAATTTAAACACAGCTACGTTGTTCCAATGTGTAAAGATTCTTCCACATTGATTCTTCTTCTACGGGGCTTGGGCCTGGCTCACAGAATCTGTTGTATACATACATTTAATTTATTCTTTCTTTGGCAGCTGTTTACTTCCATGCATAACGTTTTTTTTTATTATTCTGTATTTTTTTTATTATTTGCGTATTTGTATATAATATTTTGTTGTTGATTTTTTTTCCTGGCATTTCATTTCCGTCTTCAATAATACGTTTTTAACCATGTTCCGAGATGAGCTGATGCTGAGATGAGATGACTCAAACGCTGTCTATAGATAACCTCCCCAATCAAAAGGCACAAATGCAAAAACCACAATCGTATAAGTAATATTTTTAATGTGATTATTTATGAAAATTAAAATTAATACTCATTGTTCATTGATAGCAAAGTTGTAGCTGCCGTTGTTATTATTATTATTATTGTTGTTGTTGCTGTTGTTGTCGGCGTCATCAGCCGACACAAATTTAATGTGCCAGGCAGGCCCTTTCAGCACACTCAAAACAACACTCATACTTATACTCATGTAGTTATTCACACATTCAAACATTCACACCTGTTGCTGTATGAACATTTATTAGCTCGTTATTTTTATTCATTCTTGATGTTGTTGTTGTTGTGTTTTTATGACCAAAAGCTCACACAAAAAGGTCCAAACTGCCGTTCTACGCACCCTTTTGAATTACGTCGAAACTTTACTAACTTTACATACAGTCTTATTATTATTATCGTTAAGGTCTTTTCTAGTTGTTGTTATGTTCATCTTGAATGCGTCAACCCAAACTGCAGAAGGTCTCGTTTGGCACGAACCTCGCTTTGACTATGGAAGATGCTGTGATGAGTCACCCTTGAGGCAAGTACAAGTGTAGTACTCCATCGGGTTGCCGTTGGAGACGGAACTGCTGCCGCAGGGGCAAGTTCCAAGTTAGACGTGGCTGCAACATAAATCGTGCTAATTGATTATATCGTAAAGCATTTGACAAGCATTTTCAACAATTTCAACAAAACATGCATAATTAATAGTTATTAACTTTTATTGTTTATTCAAATTTATGTTGAAAATTACTAATGTTAAACAAATACTTAACCTTGCCTAAACCAATTGACAAGCTTATAAATATTTATTTATCTTTAATACCACTGTTAGGTATTTCTATTTAATTGTAATTACTTCTATTAAATGAGTCTGCTGCATGGACTTCAGTTCAGTTCCCTTTGAGCCGAAAGATTTTCTTTAACAAAACCATAATAATTAATTAATCAATATAACATTTATAACTTTGTAGTACAAAGTTTGTATAAATATTGCATATTAATATTAAAAGGCAAAGGAAATCATGAGCCTTCTTCCTAAAACCTCTTTAAGACGCAATTCTTGCCTAAACAAAATAATAGGTGTCCGAAGAGTTGACACTACTATAACTTTTGTAAAGAGTTAGCCAATTTTCAAGCAGAATGCTTTTTCTTCAGGATAAATTTCATAATTTCACCGAGTCAAAGTGTCCCAAACCAAGTTCAAAATATTGAAAACGATTTCTGTTGCTGCTTTTTGGACATGTCAAATGTGATTATAGAGCTCTAGCTTTTGCTTTATATTTTCTGCAACTCCTCATGCGATTCATTGGTCACTAACGTGGCCAACAATTGTGTGCCTCGAGGCAGTTGCTGTGGTTGCTGCTGTTGAAGTTGTTGCTGCTGTCAAAGACTGATTACACGGTGGCAATTTTCAAGTGCTCGCCACAAAGGCTTAACCCAGAAATTAATGATATTTAAATAGCAAGTTCCTTTTGCCAATGTGTGTGTGTGTGTGTGTGTGCACAACAATGGACAATCGATCTTTGAGCAAACTTTAAGCTGAAAATTTCACTTTTCATTTCCTATTGACCCCATTTGATTGGCGCACTTCTTTCTAATTTCGCTGAGCAAGCTTCTTCAAGTGCCCCGCAGTTCTTCAATAATTTTTTTTATTTTTGATTTTTATTTTTGTTAGATTCTCTTTTTGCTAATCGAATTTTGGAATCGGGCTCTCGCTCCATCGAAATATAATTTATGTTCAATCTTTCTGCATCAATTGAATACTCATTAAGCACATTCTCACGTGCAAAAACCTGGCTAAGATCCCTCAACGAATTTTGTTCGGGTTTCGACCATCTCTTGTGAGATGATGACTTTTTGATTTCGTTTTGTTTGTTTGAACTAGCTTATAAAGTGCTTTTCAAGATTACCCACTTCATATTTTGTTATTTATAATTTTTTATATATTTTCTTTTGTTGTCTACAACCTTCCTTACACGCCTTTTTTTTAATGTAATTGTTATGTCCTTGCTACTAACTTGGCCCATTTAGCAAAAGTCAGTTGTAATTAACATAAAACGCTTACATAAAAGCATACATAATCAATGAAACTAATGTGGTGGGGCGTTAATAATACTGTTTATAAATAAATCGATGACGTTAGCAATGATTAACTATCAGACAATACAAATTGTTTGCTAATACACCTGAACGTAGACAAACGTAGACGAAACTTCTCGGAGATTCGCATCGCATTATTCAAATAAATTACAATATTTGGCGAGCGCAAGAAATAAAAAACGTGAGCTACAACAACAACTTCAACAACAGCAACAACAGTAATAATAACAACAACGGCAATTGAGAGGCTCAATAATAAGCAAATAAAAATAATTAGAGACCCGTTCCATAGTTAAATGCACAGTCAAGGACGTTGAAGGCCATTCAACGGAGATTTTTGGGGGTTGTGAACTCCGCCTCCTCTCTGCCTCCCTTGCCACCTCTGTCTCCGCTGTCTAAGCTAGCAATGCTAATCAAGACGCAGCAGCAGCATTCAGCCAACAGATTGATGCTGGTCCATAAATTTGGCCAGTAGCTGCCAAAAGGGGCGGCAGCAGCTGCAAGGCCGCAGCCAAACTGTAAATAGCCTGCAGCTCATTACCATTAGCCGTTGTACATTCTTGTTGTTATTATTGTATTGTTGTTGTTGCCTCTTGTTGTTGGTTGCATCGTCAGTTTATTGTCTAAAAATAAACGTCTAGGCTGTCTACTATAGGGCCCAAAGCCTTAGCTAGCTCTTCCTGTTCGATGTTCGATGTTCGTTTTTCCTTATTTCTTATTTCTTATTTCTTTTTTGTATTTTTATTATTATTAATTAGCACGGCTCATTGGCTTGGCCTAGCGAAGACCGAGGCCAGAATTCTGACAGGAATGCTGAGTACGAGTACGTGCAACGGGGATGCAAGTGGTAAGGCCATATAGCATATACTCATAGCATAAGGTATACTATATAACATACTTATAGCATATGTAGCATGGGGTGTTGGCGCTTTGGCGCCTCTCATCAAGGTGCCCAGACAGTGGAGATGGAGCAGCGTTTGGACAAAGCCTGTTGCAAATTAATTGGCAATGTCTTCTTACCAAAGACAGTCCCAACAAACGAACGTTACGAACAGCGGGTGAGGAAACGAGCAGGAGTGCAGGATAGAAGGGGGGAAGCGGTCCTGAAAACTTTTAATAGCAACACTTAGGTGATGCTATAAATAAAGCTACCTTTGGATGGGTACGACTTCTAGTTTGTACCTCATTTTCATTGTCAATCCTTCTGTGTGTGTGTTCTAAAATCAAGAATTTTCCATTGCTCATTAAAAGCAATGATCGGTGAACGGGAACGGGAACAGGAACGGAATTGGGGAGGGGATGTTGAATTTTTTTTTTTTTATTGATGCAATCAAAATGTGGGAATGAAAGAAATAGCCGTCCGTCTTTCAAAATGTAGCCAACGGCAATGGATCTTCCTGTAACTCGTAACGCATATAATGTCCATCTAGGTATTGGCAGAAAGCCCAAATGGTATGCTTGCCATCTAGTGTTTATGTGGCCAGGACCCATAAAACTGTAAGCTCTTTTGCCGGCTATTGCCATTGCCATTGCCATCGTCATTGCTATTGCTATCGCTATCGCTATTGGATGCTGTTTTGCTTTTAATGATGTTGATGATGATGAACACAGGAAATTCCTATTCTTTAGCTTAAGTGCTCACAAACACACCAATGTGGCTACAGAATAAATCCACTAGCAAATTTGAAAAAAAAATTTTTAAAGCTCCTTATGATTCCATACTTAAAATACTCAACTTTATAATTTGTAAAGTACATATTTCAAAAACCTTAATTAACTAGATAAATGTTAAGGAACGTATACTGGTAGTTATAAAAATATTATCACAGTTTTAAACTAATTAAATAAAATAAATTTTTATAAATTAAGAAATTAATGAACTAAATATATTTTAGCACTAGAAAATCAAAGAAACCCAAAAGGTTTTTAAAATAGTTAGAAGATAAATTCAAATTTAACTAGTAGCATAGGTCAATAGTATAAATATTTTTGAGGAAAAATGATTTCTTATTTTTAAATAACAAAATTGCATTTTTAAAGATAATTTTTTACCTTAAATGAATTTTCTATTATATAAATTCTGCCTTGTTTTGAAGCCACACCAATATGCAGTTCATTTAAATTTTAATATGTAAAACGAAAAAGAAATTTCTTAAAATTCTTAACATCTTTTCAAATATTTAAGAAATTATGGTATATAAAAATGTATGACTCACCTGAGGCTTTTATTTCTACGCTATTGTTTGAATTTACTCTTGTTAAAAGCTTTGTACATTTATTAAGCCACATTTTTAGATTTTTGTTGTTTTTAATTAAATCAACAAAACTATTAAAGCGAAAACTTCCAAAAGTGCGTTTAACTAGCCGACAACTGAAATGCTTAGATGTCTAGGGATTCGAGATCGTGGCCAGTTTGAGTAACTGCTTTAATTTATTGTCACCCGTTTCGTGAATGATTTATGTTAAGAACGATGATATTATATGGTTTAAGTCTGCGTCATCTGCGTGCAAATACAAAATGAGCTGACTTAAGAACAAAAGAAATAGAAGTTGAAGCTAAAGAATAGAACACTTTGCCAACTTAACTGCCACTAGTTTATGTTGTATGGTTGAATAAAACTATAAAACGCTCTTCTAGGGAGCTCTCTAAATTAAGCCCGCTTATTCATAACATTTATAGCTCGACAGTGGACAGTGGACAGCGGACAGCGGACAGTGGCAAGTGGATGACCGGTGGCCAGTAGAGGGTTGGACCTGTGATCGCATGCAGATGATTAGATAAAACGACGTTGACCGCAACGAACGTAATAAGTTGAGAGCGAGACTTAGATTCAGACCCAGACCGAGACCAAGACCTATAGAGTCAACCTAGGGTATCATTTATATACATAACATTTGAACTGAGGCTCGAGTTCACTTTTCTCAGCACTGAAGAATTATAATTAAAAGTAAAAGACACTCCCGTCAAACGGTCCGGCAGTGGAATTAGAATTAGAATTATGTTTCCTTAATGAGTGCCACCAGTTGCTGTTGCTGCCGCTAAACATCATTCGATATGAGCGAGAGGTTCAGTGAACTTTGTGCTCGGCTTTGGGGCACTTTCCCAACCCAGTGCAAAAAAAAAATTAAATACAAAAAGAAAATATAAAAAAAAACCCAAGAAACCAACAAAAAAAACATTCAACGATGCCGCCTTTAACTGTAAATATATTTAAAGATTTATTTTTCACTGGTTATTTCTTGGGCTTGGGCTTGTTCTGTTTGCTTGTCTGAAATTTGCATAAATTTTGATTTTGCATTTGATGAAAAGAGGGGGAAATATGAGAAGAATAAAAGACAACAAAATGCTATGCGAATTTTGAGCTATATATCGAGTGTTTACATAACACTACACACCATCTATCGTATATTCCATGAATGAAACTGAACCGTAAAGCAAATAGCTCCGGGTTTACTATGCCTCTAGCCAAACAAAAAAAACAAGAAATAACATAGAAAAAAACTGAAATTTGCATCAGTTTCGACAAGCCAAATTAATCATATGCCTCAGGTTGTTGCCAAGTGATAGCTCGAGAGATACAGAGCCATAGACAGAGCCCAGTAGCTGGGCCAAGTTTACGCCCAATTACTCAAATGCTTCAAAAAGGGGGGAAGGGCAACCCAAGGGTTATCCAAGTCAAGACTGACATATTTACTCAACAATCCAGCCGCAAGCGACTACGCTCCAGAGTTTCACAAAGTTCTCAGCTCTAATCAAAAACTTTTACCTATTTAGGGCGTGTGTGTGTGTGTGTGTATGTGAGTGTGCCAAATGCCCAAATAGCTTCGTGAAATACATACGGCGCCATAAATCAGCCAAGTGGCTAGGAATCTGGCAACTGGCGACTGCCGACTGCTGACTGTAATTGTCGCATTAGAAACGCCAGCAAAACGCGCGAATAAATCAACTAACACCTACGAGCTCGTATGAGATCTACGTGGTAAGTACGTGGACAGGCACTACCGTTTAACAATTTAACGCTGCTCAGAGCATTTCCAAGGCAAGCCAAATGAGCATAAATGCCAAAGCGGTCACGCCTCTTTTCATTTGGCATAATTTGTCGCCCATTTGCCACAGTCTCGTAAATTTCGTTGGCGCTGCGCGTGCGCAAATGTCTGACTCAAAAGTGTCACGTTTAGTTCACCAAGGAGCAGGCCGAGAGAGTCACAGAACTGCACTTCCGACTTCCGATCTGCCCCTTTTAACCCCTCCCTCAACCATATTCAATATAGTATACAACACTCATTGGCCAAGCATCGTCATTACACAAACTTGGCTTCAAGGAAGCAATTAGCCGCCGTACACACACAAAAGCCAAATGATGATCGCCGTTCGACTTTAACGTTTTTATGAAATTCGACAATTTGTCGGTCTGTCGGTCGATTGGTCGATCGCAGATAAATAAACCTGGCTCAATGCAAAACAAATACGGAGTAAGTGTGTTTAAAATTTAAAAAGTTATGAGGCAAATTGATTCGACAAGTATTTAAGTTTAATTGAATTTGACGATATTTTTAATTTTCTGCAAAAGCGCTTCAAGGCTGCTGATCTCGGGCTTCGGCTCTATCAGAGACTCAAGCTTGCTTGTTCACATGATCACATCACAATCATCGCCAGCTAGCGCACGACTTCAACTTCATACAGACAATTAGTCAAAACAATGTTTTCTATGTGTATTTTCCACTATGCGATTATTGGCGATCTATGAAATCTGCTTTGGCATCAGCGGCCTTAGAATTTGGTCTGGGTAACTGCTGCAAGAAATGAAAGATTACGATTTGAATTTTGTAGCTATGCAAGCGCTTTGCTTTTGGCCAACCCCAGTGGAGGTTAAGGCGATTTTCGATATTTCCGTTTGCCAGACGCCATTAGAATCCGCTTTAGTGATTCTTATAATGATTACACAATACTCGAGTGGCATTAAGTTGTCAAATGTAAGGTGAATGCCAAGGGCATGACGATACTCAAAGGAAGTTCGTTACTTTTGGCTTAAATATGTTCCGAGTTCCATGTTCTATAACATAACATAACATGTTCTATAATATAACAATTATAATAAATATATCCTGTATCAGTTTTTCTATATTAAATTTAGTATTTTAGTTATTTTCCCAACACTCTGTAATTTTTATTAATATTCTGAATTTTTGTTTTACAGTCTTTGTTTTAAATTCTATGTTTTTTCGACTGATAGCGCACTGAGGCTTCTCATAGACTCAACTAGCGCAATTTTTGATGTATTCTTTTATTATTTGTAATTTTTGTTTTTGTTTGTTTGTTGTTTTGTTATTAATATGAGTAAGAGTTGTTTTCTTGATGATTTAGGGTTCTAAGTTCGCCAAATCCAAACCAGTTTTCATTTGTAACTTATTTTCGTTCGTTTCACATCGCCTTTCATGGCGTTTTCATGGCGTGTGTTCTCAGTGTGTTTTTCTCTTTCGTTAAGGTCTATTTGAAGGTTCAACGGCCGCATCAAATGCCAGAGCTTAATGGATGTGTTGGTGTGATTCTCTTTGGGTCTCTGCAAATGCTGAGCTCCTTTGAATGCCACAAAAAAAATGATTGGCTGTCCGTCTGTCTGTCTTCTGTTGTCTCATTAAGAGCTTAAGCGATTCAAACATAATGCAGGCGTTGTTGCACTCAGCATCGTCATCGCCAAATTAATGTTTTGGGCCGCTTTCCAAATTGAAACTCAAACACCAAATCAAATCCATTTCAAGTGCAGCTGTCAAATGTGCTTGATGAGCATCTCTCTCTCTGTCTCTTGTGAGACTCTTCCTCAGTGTCAGGGCCAAAAGTCTCGTTGCGTTGGCCGAAAGAGTCAACAACATTTGACAGCTGCTAATTGGCTAACACAACGGACAAGCGCTGTAGACACCCACACACACACTTTGGGATGTGAAACGAGGCGGGGAAAGAAGGGGAACTGATCACGCCTCTAGCTGCGATTCCCCATTCATATACACAGAGCTTATTAATGACTTTTCTATTGACATGATTTTTACGCACGCAGCCAAGTTATGAGAGAATTTATAAATTTGTATGTGCCCCATGGGCAACATTTTGCGGCTGTCAAGGCCAATTGCATTAATTTCATAATTTCATAATAAGCTACTCGATTTGCACAGTAATTGGACTTGGCCGATTTTCGATTCCCTTTAATCTGCATTGTTTTTCTAAATTTTGAATTTTGATCACGCCTCAGTCAAGTTTTATATATATTTTTTACTTTTTTTTATTTTTTTTTATTTTGGGGGTACTCGAAAATAGATTGGAACGTCTTGTTGCTGCTGCTGCCATTCACTTTTCACCTAGTGAAGCAGTTTTGAGGTAACTCATAAAATCGAACCCCTTTCATTCCCAATTCCCGACTAGTTCGCATTTTTTAAAAAAAGTTCTCAACCAACTCAATTGTAACGGTGCTTTTGTTACCATACGCTGGGCAATTTGTTATTTGTATGTAACTATTTGCTCTAATTTGTATGTTTGAAGTTGAAGTTGCTGCTGTTGCTGTGTTGTTGCTGCCTCGGTTGCCGTTGTTGCTGCCACAGCTGACATTTTTGCTTGTGCACAAGGCAAATACCAAACTGTGCCTAGCATTGCTAATTAGAACTCGGCTAAGCGTGCACATACATATATACATATATAAATAGTCAGACAGCGATACAGAGAGAGAGAGACTGATACTGAGAGAGAGAGAGAGACATATGGATACAATTGTATCTTTGGGCGTTAGAAGTGGGTTTTTCGTTTTGTATTTTTGACCCACGCATTAAGTTCATTGTTTCTGCCTTTATCTTAACTGTTGCGAATCTATTTGCAAATTTAACAGCTTGACAACATTTGTCCTCTGCCCATTTGTTGGCTCTTTAAGCTGACAGAGAGACACGTCCGTCGGTGGCGTTGGCGTCATGCCTTTTGTTCAACCCATTTTCGTGGCTTTGTTCTGGCCTGGCCGTGTAACTAGGCCAGTTGGGCCCTGAGTCAAGGGCCACAACCGGGAATACGAATGGGAAATGGGAATCACTCTGTGACTCTGACTGAGACTCCCAGCCTAAACACCTGGCGACTTAATTAACCCTAAATCGCATAAAATGATGCGTGTCGTGGTCAGTTGAACTTGAAGCGCATCAAGAACCATAATGAAAAAAGTGCAACAGTACAACAATCGCCTGGGGCAATTTTAAGATTCCAGCTGTCTGTCTGTCTGTCTGTCCTGCCTGACGTAGACGAATTGCCATCTTCGTAGGAGGCGTAACGACCATTTCAAAGTAATTAAAAATTCTTACAGTTTTATTGGTTGGCCATCGCTTACTGAAAACTGAAATCGCTGCTGCCGAAATGATTCTTCAGGCTAGGCTGTAAAACATATAGATAATTGCATGTCTACTTCGATTGGTATAAAATATTTTACAACCACCACAGGAACATTGCAAAAAATGACCATAACGCAAAACATTAACCAATTCATATCCTTGAAGTTTCATCAGGTTAAACACAATATTTGAAAAGGTCAAGGCGATAGCGAGTAGATTTACTTGTTTCATGTTTATATCAATCTATGACATCAGTTGGTATTTCTATTAAATTTTGTTTCTTTTGCGCAGAACTTGTATTTTCTTTTCTATTTAATATTTACTATACAATATGCATTTGCATATAAATCTTTAGTTATGACTAATTGTATTCAGCTGCAGCAGCTCCTTTCTAATAGGCACTTTTGAAAGTTTCAAGTCTTCACTTCAAGTCTGCTTGATAGAACACACGGGTTTCATATTATTACTTTCTTTGTCTCAAGTGAGTTATTAAATTGTAATTAATAGCATTTTAAATTAATTAATTCTGCATATTTATAAAACAATTAATGAAGTTCGCAGAGCATTCAGCGTCATTAGTAAGAAATAGAAACAAAAGTTCAAAGTAGAATGCAAAAAAGGCAAAAACATAAACCACAATAACAACAACAACAACAATAGATGAAACGGAGATGCTCATTGAGCACTAAAGATGTTGGCGTGCGTTGAAAGTTATTTCTGATTGATGACAAAATATTAAAAATAAAAGAAATTAATGAATTCCTTGTAAGCCGACAAATAAGAATACGAAGCACAGAAATAACCATGAAACAACACAAGATTATTTATCCAAAATACTTCAGAGATATGTATTTGTTTTCCGAAAACTTTGCTTAATTGTTATTATGTAAAGTCGCGTCTCAAATATTGTCGCATCTTAGTTCCAGAATGGCCCGATGACTAGTTTGGTTGGGGGATTTGCATGGGGAACTTGTTGCCAGAATTGAAACAGAATGATGAGAAATCTGAGTGAGTCAGCAGCATTTGCGTGTTACGTTTTTTCCTCCTCCAGCACCGGCAGATACATCTACTACAACTACAACGAAAACTATTTTTATAAAGATTACGAAATTAATTTGCATTACAAAACAGTTGCTGGCAGGGGGACAAATCTATTAGTGGCGTTTAAACGACATTTCTGGATCACAATGGCCCCAAGTCGTTGACTTGAGCGATGACTCTAAAACACCCATTTTATCAAGATGCTTATCCGTGCTAAAGCTTACGGCAGCTGTTGACCGGGAGATGTTGTCGCTGTCATTCCCAGATAAACGCAACGGGCTAACGACCTCCAAAAGGTTACTGCCAACTTCCAACTTCCAAACTGCCAACTTCCAGTTGCCAACTTTTAATAGCGGCAGTCACAAGCGGTAAAAAAAAGAGCAAGTATATTTATTTATATGTACTTAAGTGTTGTATTTATGGAACGTGAGTATTGGTTTTGAGTCACAATAAAAAACCAAAGCAAAGGAAAAACGGAAATTGTTACTTTTGATCGAGCACAAAGGCTCTCAGCAAGTTCGTGTTCTAAGTCTTTTGTTTCAAAGGCAAATTTTACAGCATCTTTGAGTAGTTAACACCCTAAAAAGACCATCAAAGCCAGCACCAAGTGGCAATAAAACTTAATTTATAACAAACAACAATGAGGGACATAAAATAAGACCAAAAATTGTCACCAACAGCAACAACAATAACAACAACAATAGCAACAAATTCGGCAATAACACTGTCCGTTTTGGGTTAACGAACTGCGTGCTCAGCATTAATTAATTAATGCATAAACTTTGGCAGCATTAAGCATATTCACAACATTGCCAACATTGATAAGACTCACAAATTAAATGCTTGTCCAGCTGTTGGCCAAGTATCAAGTGCCAGTTGCCAGTTGCCACTGACCATCGATTCACATGCTAATCGCGTGAAATTTCTTCAAGCTTCGACGATGCTGCAAAGTATCGTATATTTACATAGGGGTTTTTTCCCCTTTATTTTATTTAGATGGTGTCCGTTTATGCTGTACACCTTCTGCTAAGTGGATGCGCATCGTGAATTGAGTTTTTCATTTAAATAAAATTTGATTGAGATAAATTAGCCAGTCAGAGGAGGTGAGAGAAGCAAAGAGTCAAAAGACCAAAGCGACCAAAAGAATGGCAACGAGTTGCGGCTTTGGTCTTTTGTTTATTTCTTTGGCTGCGTGAAAGCTTTTTCATATACACGCTCGTATTCGTATTCGTATTTTAGCCAAATTCAAAAGCCTTTCTTTTTCAGCATGACGCTGTTTTGTCAGCTAGAATTGGGCCCAAGTCAGTCATGAACAATTGCAAACCTAAAAGGCTTATAGACTTATGGCACTATGGAAAGAGTTCTCAGCTTTCCCACTTTCATCTCTGCTGCTGAAGGTCGTTTTCTGGCTGTAACGAATTAATCAGAACAATTTGATCTGCTTCTATGTATAGAGATCAAGTCTATAGACACACTCAATAGATAGTTTTTGCATTTATTTACTTTTATTTTGCCCATTTTTATGGCCGAGACTTGAGTTGAAACTTGGTTGAGTTAAGAATTTATGATATGTATTTATTTAAGTTACATGAGACTTAGTTTTATTGCATTCAGTCTACAAAAATGTCGAACTGTTTAATAGAACCCTGACTAACGGTAATTGAGCAGCCAATTAACAGTTTGCTGTCAGTTGAAGTCTCATGCCTGTTGAGATTGTGAAATGCTGTCGATGACGTTGGATGAGTTGAGGATGATAATGACGATGACTCTACTGCATTGAAATGAGAGCTAAGCCCAGCTAAGTTTGCAGGTGAGTGTGTGTTAACAATGTGGGTAAATTTGTGGTTCAGCTTATCTGCAATTTGCTAACGAACTGTTGCCAAAAAAAAGAGGGAAGAAAAAATATATCTGTTTGAACAGATTAAATTGGTTGTGCAACACACGCCACACGTAACGTGCCAACGCCTCATAATTAAAGATTTTCATGATACGAAATTTGCTTACTGTGGCAGCGATTGACTAGCAATTGCCGGCAATTGAAACATTAGCGATATTGTTGGCCAAAACACATTTGCGTTGACCCATTTCCAAAGTGCACGCGAGGCAAAGCCACTGACCCGTTCCATCAGCATCGGCATCAGCATCGACTCTTCACTTCACTCTTCACTAGCGTAGACAAGTGTTTGTGTTTGGATTGTAGGTCTTAGCCCCGGTCACCACCAACAACACCAACAATAACAACAACAATGCGAGGAGCACCATCAACAACAACAACTACAACAACAATGACTGGCCGTTCAAGTGGCGCTTAGGCGGTTTTTGGCTGCTTTTCAGGCCCGTTTTGTATGTCAATTGCTGCCCGTTGAATTTGACCGCAGGCGGTCTGACTTGCCTCGATCTTCCTAGCAAATGAAACAATTTGAATGCGCATAAATTTCAATGTGCCACAAAAAAACAGCCAACAACAACAAGAAAACACAGAAATAGATACAAATACCGATAGCAAATTCAATTAACAGAGCATCCAGCATCTTGGCAATTGTCGGCTTTAGCAATTTGGACACCCATTGAATCACGCTTTTGCAATGTAAATTTGGATTTGCATTGTGCATACACACACTCACACACACTCAAAACACACACCTCGCACAATCATTAATTACGCGCTGAATTGCGGATCTAAGTGCTAAGCTGCGATTTGGGCTGAGTGAGAACCTTTGGACAAGTCGACAATTTGACGAGAGTACATGGCCCGGTAATTAAGTCGAAAGTCTATTCACTTACGCTTCATGAATGAATCAATGAATCAGTGATAATGCCTGGCGCATCTGCTATAAATAGATATGATTCCCCCACCATTTAAAATACGTACGTAACTTTAAAGATGCGATTATTGTTATCTTAAGTATACACAAGCCATATCATCTGTAATTCAGCAGTCAAAGTGGGGTATGATGAACTGAGAGTCATACTCATTTTATAAATAACTATTAGAATTGCTATACAGACATTTGGCGGCTAGTTTTTTAATACCATTCAAGATTAAGTTTAATTTCTCTAATCCTTATAAATATGAATTACAATTCCGACTTAAGGTTTTTTTAAATATGAAATGTAATCAGAATTTTAAAGATTTAACTTCAATATCAGCTTTAAGTTCCATTCAGTAATCAGTATCAACATTAAAAAACAAAAAATATGTGTTACACTTTTATTATTTGTTTGATTAACATTACTTAGAGAGACATTTTCATATATCATATCATATTTAGTTATCTTTTTCCTATTCAAATAAAAAAAACCATACAATTAAACTGGTTTATTCAAAATATTTTTGGTAAGAATTTGATCTAGTTTAAACAAATTTAAATCGTAAATGTCTTACATTTTTACAGGGCAACTTTAAGTCGCGCATACCCTCCTTAAGCAGATATTAAATTGTTTTGCATTTGAGATAATGGCGCATAACTATAGACCGCATGCGTCCTGTAGCTGCTAGCTAATACTTCCGCCACAACTTATGGCACGAGGGACGCAACGAAGCGCAACGCGAGGTGCATGTTGCTGGCAACATGTTGGCAACCTGTGCAGCAACATTTTAGCAGCTGGTCGAGCTATTTTTAGACGCGATGTTGCATTTATTAAAATGAAAAATTATGCAGACAGAACTCGTCTCTGGGCTGGTCAGAACGCTTCTCTGTTTATGTATAATTTAACCACAACTTTTTTCAATTTTTTTTATTTTTTTTTATTTGTATGCACTTTTTTTTGCATTAATGTGTTTTTGACGATTTGCCCGCAAGGGGGGAAAGGGGAGCAACTTGCAACTTGTGTGCATTACATCATATTGGCTGCATTGCAAGTTGACTCTGATGCAATCCGCAAAACTTGTCTTACCGGCTCGAAGTTACAATTCGATATGCGAGCGCCACAATTTAAATCCTCAGTGTCAATGTCGCCCCGATGCCGGCGTGCAACAAATCCGCATTCAAAACTCTGTGGCGACGACCCTGGGCTAACTGCACTTTAAGTTGCAAGTTGCTAGTTGCAAGTTGCTAGTTGCAAGTTGCCAAGTTGCTGCGTGCTTGTAATTTAAGCGGCCTGCCTAGCAATGTCATTTAGTTGTTGATAAGATGCAGTTGTTGTTGCTGTTGTTGCTGTTGTTACTGTTGCAATGCGGCTTGCCACATAAATTCATTAGAAACCCTGCCTGGTGTGGCACATATCTGATAACCGCGTACTGCAACGTGCAGCGCCTTATTGCCACTAGACAAGCAACAACTAACAACCAACAACGAGCTGCAAATTGTTGCTGCCACATGACCATTTGATATATAGCCTTTATTTCCTGTTTATGCTGATGAGCTGGCCAAATCCCCAAAGTTAATCCTCTGTCCAGGGTTCAATGGGAAAAATGTAATTTGCTTGAATTTCATGCATATGACTTCGATGACCCAAATTGCATTGCAAACAACAACAACAGACAAACGTATAATGTTGTTATTTAAATTTGGCAAATAACAACAACAACATCATCATCATTGTGCAGCAAGAAGAAGAAGAACCTGTTTACAATTGAGTTTAGCACATAAACAGAATGCCCCTAAGAAGGCTCCGAGAGGGAGAGGAATTAAGGAGGAGATGGACTCTCCACATTTTGGTTAGCCTCAATAAAAATGTTGTAAATTCCTAGAAGAAATGATTAATAAAAATGCACGCAGTTCATGAAGTAAGTGTCATTGCACCCGCTTTGTTTAAAGGGTAGATTAGCTACAGTAAACGGTAAACAGTAAACAAACAAAAATTAATGACCAAATAATATTCATAAATAAAGCAAATATTAATACTTATTCACATTTCAAGGAACAATAACAATTTCCATTTAAACATGGTATACCTTAATCATATTCATAAGTTAATCAAATATTAATACTAAATAATGAACCAAAGAACCAAAAATAATTTGCATTTTAAATTGGAAATATCATACATAGAAATAGAAAACTTTTTGTTATTTTGTAAACTTAAAAATTGTATCTTTTAATCTGTTAATTGACTTGAAGTTTGTTTATTTTTAGTTTAGATAAATAGCTAAAATTTTGTGTTTTCTAGGGTATCTTTTAGTTGATCCGCCTTACAATTAATAATATTTGCTGTGTTTGTTGCTGTTGCTGTAAGCTGCACCCACTTGAAAGCTGTAAAAAAGGCGCAAATGTTTTTGGAATTTCTTGTGGCGACGACTTGAACTTGCCACTTGTTGCTGTTGTTGTGGTTGTTGTTGTTGTTGTTGCTGTTGTTGTTGTTGCTGTTGTTTGTCTGCAGTGAGAGTCGCTTGTTTGCCAGCCTCATGTTTGTTAGAGAAATCGATTAGAACCAACAACAACAAATACAAAGCGAACGATTGTATTTGGCTACTTCGACTGCAGCTGTAACTTAAACTTAGAACAAGAAACTTGTGGAAACTTGCAACGTGCAACGAAGTTTCTGCCAAGTCATCAACAGCTCGGCTGTGAGGCACTTTGATGAGCTGCGTATGCAGCGCTGCGTAAAGGTGTCAATTTTAGCACTAAGATGCCATTTGAGCCAAGAAGTTAGCCAGCTTTCTCGTGAGATTCGCATGTTGCAAGATGAGTCTAATTAGCGGTGGTAGCAACAGCAACAGCAACAACCAACAGGTAAATCAAAGCAATGTTTGCACATCAATCAACACAAAATCAAATTGCTTAAAAATTTAAATTTAATTTCGAAAATTAATATTATTTTTATCGTCATTTTGTTTAATTTGTATTTTGATTTTCGATTTGATTGAAAGTCATTGTCAAATGGTTGCAAAATGGGCGAGAACAAAGCGCAGAGAGAACGTCATCAATACTCGTATTTAATTGCAAGCTCTTCAGCCTGAGGACTGTACAATGTACACTGAAGACTATAGATCTAAGCATCTCTCATGTTTGTCTATGAACATATTCAATACTTTTTATTTTTGACTGAAAAGTTATGCAAATTGCACAAAACAAAACGAGTTGCAAAAAAACATTATGCGCTGTTTGCGTTTATTATTTCAAAAACTAATTGTTGTGGCCCAAACGAGTTTCAACAAAATAATTGCGCGTGCAAGAATTTCCGCACACCCAACACACAAACACACACACATCCAATACACACACTACACGATGAGCTATAACTTAAATAAAAGACTATAATAAAAGGCAAAATTCCAAAACCCTTTCACCGATTGACTTTCATAGGTATTAGAATAAGAATGAATGCCTCGACTAATGAATGAAAGTGAAGTGAAAGTAATTTGCATATCTTTAATAGATTAGGTATGTGAATATGTAAATGTTTGTGCCAATCAAAATGTTGTAAGTTTTGATGACACCGGTTCAGCCAACGTGATGACAGTTCATCAGTTGCCAAAAAGCTCGTAAACGCAACTATTTTGCAGCTTTAATGCAGCGAAAGTACAAGCGAAAATTGCAGTGAAAAAACAAGCAAACTAAAAATTAAACTAAAGGTTTAACTTTAAAACAAAAAGTTCATATTCTAAAATTAAATCGGAGAGCCTATAAAGCTGTGGAAACAGAAAGTAAATCGTAATCCAGAGAAAGTCTGTGGGCAATTTGTTAGCTGCTGCTTCATTTGTTTATGCCGTAACTTTTTGGCCAAGTCTCCAGACAGAGGAAGAGAGAGAGAGAGAGAGGGGGAGAGATTGCTTCATTTGGGCCTGCCCCATTAATCATGTATCAGAACAACGACGATGGTCCGGTAAATAATAAAACATGTTAATGATGAACCAAACTCCGAGGGAGAGACTAACTTGTAACTGAGTTAGACTAAGCCTGATAGGAGGTTCTATTTGTCGTGAGAAGTTAGTTTTTGACCTGGTCAGGAGCATTAACCTTCAACCGGCGACAAGGGAAAAAGAAGTGCTAAAAATTCAAAATAATAGAATCTTCTGATGATGTTCATCATTTTATTTTGGTTAAGCTCAGAAAACCTTGAACCCGTGTCGGCTGCTAAGACAGGTAGAAGATTTGAGGCCATGCCAAAAAAAAATACAAAAAAAAACAAAAAAAAAATATTTTTGGCCAGCCTTCACTTTATTACAGTTATAAAGCGTATGATTTTGTTTTTCTGGCCGAGTGTGTAAAGTGAATGAAAGTGTTGCAGCCAAGAAACGTTTGGGCCATTTCGTTTAATCATTTGTTTTTACTTTCTAAATTGGCATTTGCTACACATGCGCAGAGAAATAATCACGGCCAGAGATGAACTCGCTTGAACTTCCTCAAAGTGGCAAGAAACTTTGCATGCTCTGCCAAAAGCAGTTATGCTGCTGCTTCAGTTGCTGCTTCTTTTGGCCAAGAAAGGTGAATCACACTTTCTCCCTGGGCAACATAACATTTGGCCAGCCTTGCTGCCAATGTTGCATGAATTATGCCCATGTGTCGCGATCAGAAGAACGTTGGTCTTGCAACTTACGAGCGGCGTCAATAATCAAGATAAATGTCGACCAGCTCATGGGTGCGTTTTGCAGCAAAATGAGATAAAAAAAGCCCCAAGAAGAACCTGGTCTTGATGATGACTAATGGCACAGTTCTTGGCCTTAGTCAGCGGATTTTATAGCTTATCAGACTAGGGTTGCATCAAACTGCGATTTGTCTGTCACGGTGATCAGCAATTTGGTGATTTCACATTTGAAAGAGCGATACATTTAGAATTTAAAGTGCTTCATTTATCAGTTGGAAAGGCTAAGAATTCATGCTAGATCTTTAAACAATTCAGTTAACATATATCACAGTTGAACTTTGCTCGCTTTCAGTATGAAGAATAGAAGAAATTGATTAGATATTCAGATCGGGGATTAAATACTTTGACTTTCCATTTTTCCATTTTCCCTTTTTTGTGACGAAGAAGAATAAGAAGAAGAAGGAGTCTCTTTTTTAACAATCTCATTATCTTTATCTTTCAGTTTAATAGCTGAAATTTGTGGCGTCTTATCTTAATGGCTTTAATTAGATGCTGTGTTCATAATGACTTTGAGTTCGATTTTTGGTTTATTTATAGAACTAGCCAAAGCAGCAACAGCAACAACAACAGCAGCAACAACAACAACTATCTGCACATCATTTAGCCGCCGTTTTGTGTCACTTAAGCGAGGAACTCATAAACCAACCCATATATACATGGGGTGCATCTGTATCTGGCGCGTGTATCTTTGTATCTTTTCGGGCAGCACAATGTGGCAGCAGCCTAATGGCCGCACATGTGTCCAACTTTAACTTTAACTTCAACTTCAACTGCAATTGCAACTGCAAGTCCAACTCCCAGTTCGACTGCCAGACTTCATCTGAATCGGAATCTGAGAGCGACTTTCGAGCCATGATTTTGTCGTGCCTCATGTCGCACAAACCGTTTTCGTTTTCAATGCTGGCCCTAAAGGCGGCCAGTCTTAGGGGGAGTGGATGGGGTTAGAGGGGAAATGGGCACTGACTATGCATGGCATGCATTCAACACACGATACTTGGCATTCTTGGCAGGCCGCCATCGTCGTCGTCGTCGTCTTCGTCGTTGTTGCCTGCGTGAGTTTGTGTCCAAAGTCTTTTGTTTTGCTTAAGACTCTACTATCGATCGGGCATGATCATCATCATCATCATAGTCATGGCTGGACTCTGACTCTTCTGGCATGCTATTTTTATTACATTATGCTGCAAAATAGTAACAACAAGGGACTTCTATATTTCCTTTCCCCTCACCCAACGTCCATCCTTTTCCCTTATCCACATGCTGTTGTTGTCAACGCTGCTTTTTGCATTGTTTTTCATGCGCAGTCCATTACATGATTTTATTATGTTCCTGGCATTCGCAGCGTCATGTAGAAAATGCGGCTGCGCTTTTGTTTTTACTGGTTGTCACTTTTTGTTTGGCTTGTGGCGAGTGCCGTGAGTCGAGTGTGGCAAGTCCCAGTTGTCTCAAAGTTGCAGTCCAAAGATCGCCGGCAACACGCACGCTCTAATGAGCAAAAATCATTTAAGACGCTGCTATTTATAGTTGGCATTTGCTATATTTAGATTCCGAGAGTGCGGGCTGCAACCCGAGGCCGCAATACGTCGGCTTTATTGGGCTTCCAACTGGCGTAAACCTGCAACTCGCAACTCGCAACTGGCAGACTGGTTATTTCTATGTGGTCGCTGCGGGTTCACGTAATGCGATCTAATGCATGCAGGAATTTTGCATTTCTACAGCACCCAAAAAGCAACAGCTTCCAGAGCAGTGTTGTGGATATAGCCTTTTTCAGGATAGATCAGTCCTTTCAAAGGCTTTCAGCTTGAACAAATACTGTACATTATTTTTCATAAAAGTTATTTTAATTTATAAATTCAAATAAAAAAAAAAATCAATTCACATAAATTTCAATATCAAATCCGTCTTTTTTTCCGGGTATTCCCAAGTCCTTTCAACGAATGTTTGACCAATTCCTATCCCCTATTATCCCTAGATTTAAATTTAAAATTTACATTCTGTCAACTGTTTATAGTTTGAGAATTTATTTATTTTAACTAGTCATATTTAGAACTATTTGTTTCTTACACTAGTTGCCTTGGTCATAGTCATAAAATTAGTTGTGGATATAATAGTTGCTATCATACTATTTATAAAACTATTTTCTTTTTGCTGATAGTTGACAAAATCCCTGCAGGAAATAAGTAAATAAATAACATTTTTTTAGTTTGTCCTGTTTTTGGAGCAAGTAATTGGCATCGCTACTTCAGAGGAACACTTGGAACACTTAGGAGTTCATTAAACAGACTATCGGTCAAGTACCTAAGACGGCGTCTGCTTTGGCTAATTGCGCGTGCGCAGTCAACGGAAGCGACGCCAGCTCAGCCAAGTTGCAACTTTAAGTGGCAGCCGAATCTCAGTTGAGAGAAGAGAACTGAGAACAGAGAGATTCTCAAATGCGGACATTGTGTTTAAGCAGCTGTGGCAAGCGCTTCTCATGCTAATTAAACCGAATTGGGTAAAGGCACAAGTGAAGTGTGGTGACGTGTTGCGGCACCAAAGAAGACCAAAGAACGGTTCTTAAATCCTAAAACGTTGCAACAAGCAACATGTTAATTTCAACTTGTGGCATCGCATCGCATTTCGTGGAAGAGTTAAGAGCACGAAAGTATGAATTACAACTGATGCGAAAAATTGAGGAAACCGTCGACCGTCGAATGGACGGATGAACAAACAAAAGGAACCGTTTTACAGAGCAAGTCTCTCGCTCTCTCTCTCTCTCTTTCCACCATTCTCTTACTGTCTCTGTCCCTTTGTGAGTGGTGTCGTTGCACTTTCGCATCTTTGCCGAAATATATATTTTTGCAGTTACTCCAGATGGGACAGTACCGATAAGCTAATGACAATGACGACGTTGAAGTTGTTAGTCAACCATCCGCAGTGCCGATTTGGCAAGTGCATGTGAAAAGAAACGGGGCAGTCTTTATTTTTTCTGATGAACTGCTATTGAAGCTACAAATTACGGTTATGCATACAATTGAGGCATATAGATATATACACATATATATATATGTAAATGTATTATTTATCTAACTGATGAGGAAGGAGATTAAGAGGAAGGGAAGTGGCTGGCAAATATGAAGCGATAAATTGAAATTTCAAAGCTGGAGCAGCAAAGCAAACACTGCAATGATAACACACAGCTTCAGTTGATAAAGCTGACAGTTGCCCAGACAGACTGGTGGTGAGGGGCGGTTGGGGGTAGTGGGGGTGGTGCTTTGGGGCGGTGTGTGGCAAACGCTTAATGCACTGCAACGTTAAATGCTTTTACCAAGGATTTGACGCCCCAAATCCAAGGCAAGCCAGGCTGGCAAACTAGACAAACCAGCAACCAACAGCAACAACAATGTCATGAAAAACGATTGGAAAAGCGGAAAAATGGATAGAAGAAGCACAGTTGGTGTTGCAGACGTTGCCGGCAACTCTCGTGCGACATTGAAATTGATGATGTGCCTCGGCTGCCAACGTTGCTTGCTTGCCACTTCTGTAGTTTTTACTGCTTTCACTTTTTGTTGTTGTTCTTCTTTTGGCCAGACACGCAAAAACTTCCCTTTTTTTTGGTTGTCGCATTGTTGCTGTTGTATCCCCATTTTGGGGGTAGCAAGGCGACAGAGCGTGGTGAAGCTGTAACTGTGTCTGTGCCCCACGCAGTTGCCCCTCCACTGTTTACTTAGCGCTGGTTGCACTTGATCCCCCCAAAGTGAAATTAGGGAAAATTTCAATTAAAAAGCATTTAAGTAATCCACAGTTAATGCCAATGCAAAAAAGCTTTCCTTAGGGGTGGCTGCTTCACACGCCCCACACGCCGGAAATTGATTGCCGGGGCAACTCCAGGGTATGTTAGTTTGTGTGTATGGGTGTGTGCCACTTTGGCTGCTTTTACTGCATTCGTTGGATAGCATTTTGTTGCCCCTTCCTTTCAGCGGGTCAATGCAATTTACTGGAGAATTTGCTAATGAAGCGCGGCTATATGAAACGATGATGATGACGATGACGATGAAGATGACAGTGAAGATGTGTTGACAGCACGATGTAAACTTAATTGAATTGTAAATTGGATGGCATTCACTTCAGCTAATTGACGTTTGTTTTTTTTACACAAAGAACAAAGCAATCTTACCTGAAAGTAATTTGTTTTAAGTGACATTTGAACTCGAAAGATCTGTCATAGAGAATTTATTGCAATTGTGCTCTCAACACAAACTTATAACTTATAAATTTAACTTTTTTCTGACTCCTTTCAAAATATGTACAAGTATGTTAGAATTGTCAAACTAATATCTTCTGAGGTAGTACTTTATCAGAAATAAATGTTTGATATTAAAAGCTTAATTAAAAGGTTTTTCTTGAATATCTTTATACTTATGAATTATCAAATTTAGAGAGCGAAGCTACTACTAAAAAATCAGTTCCGATAAAGTTATTTCAATTAGAATTCTAGGAAGACATTTTACTATGGAACTGCAAAACTCCAAATTAGACCTCCAGCACTCAATTATTAATAATTACATGATTACGTATTTAATAACTTTAATTAAAATTGTATACAACGGGGCGTATGTGTTATTTGAATATGCTGACTGTGTGGGATGGCATAATGTTAACTGTATATGATCTTGGGGCTATTTTACCACTATACAGCGAGATAGCCATCTGAGTGCATTCTACTTGACTTGGTTGCCCTTTTCTGCACACACATTTCTACAACAACAACAAATGCTGCAGGGTAATTGAAAACGCACGCATTCAATTCTTTGGCCCCAACTCGAAACGAGGGAAGAACCGAAGAAAGAAAAACACTTTTCAGCAGCGCGTTGGGAAAATTGAAAACCAAATCAGCAAACGAGCATAAATTCCCCCGACGAAAATGAATACGTATGAACGCTGGCCCTGGTCTGGGCCCTATAGAGTCAGAGTCAGAATCAGAATCAGAGTCAGAGGCAAGTGCAACATTGCAACAGTGCAACATGAGCAAGTGAAACAGGCGGGCATTAGAAATGCAACAAATCACAGGCGGTTGGCGGTGCAATTGCGGCATTCGAGCGTGGCACAGGAAAAGAACCAGAATCAGAGACAGAGGCAGAGGCAGCAGACATATGAGTACGAGGTACGCACTATGGGTGCAACCACGTCAACAAGCCGCAACAACAGCAACAGTCACAAATAAACGAGGGAGACTGAAACGACGACGTCTGCATTGAGTTGCCCGGCAGCGTTTTTCCTTCCTGCAATAAGTCAACGCAGTGGCAACAGCAACAACAACAACAACAACAACGATAACAAACAAAGCGACGCACACAAACTGTGCTACAAATTGTATCTAGTTACAATTTGCAAACTACAAACAGAGTCGAGTCGAGTTGAGTCGACTCCGACTCCGACTCCCAGTCAAGTCAAGTTGAGGCAAAGCAAGGAAGGAAGGCGAGGCAAGTCAAAGTCAAAGTCGCAGTCAGCGCACACACGCAATGCAAGAGAAGGAATAGAAGATAGAGGTGAAGGCGAAGGAGAAAGAACAAGATGATGAAGGAGGAGTCGACAAAGTAACTACAGGATGAGATGGAAGCTGCCGCTGTGCGTGTTGAAGCGCTGTTTTTATTTGCTGCTTGTTGTTGCAAGCAATGTGTGTGTTTGTTTTGTGTGTGATTCTATTGAAGGCAACTTCCCAGCTTGGCAACGCGTCGTATGCGCAATTTATATACGAAAAGCAAGTAATTTGCAATGGCAAGTTGTTGAGACTTCTTTTAGCTGCCGTCCTGGCCAATTCCCCAAACAGCCTTGCCAAATTGGCCGCTGACGGACTACCAAACAGCAACTCGACAACTCAACGACCGACCAACTGCTGAGTTCTCTCCTGTACATTGGCCAGCAAATCTAATGCGCTTGTTAACGCCAATTGCACAAGATGTTTGGCCGTGTTGCAATTTGGCCAACGGTAGCGTTTAATGTCCAATTCGTTATGCTGCCACGGGGCCAAGTGGAAAATCAACTTGTCGCACGTTTGCGCGAGAAGAAATTTCAATTAAAGTCCAAACGAAACTGGGTACAAAACTGTTTCATGGCCTAAACTGGGCGCACAGCTTAAAGTCTGGCCAAAAGCCGTCGTTGTCGCTGTCGCTGTCACAGGCAGAGAGTTACAGAGTTACTAAAAGTCAGCGAGATGCACTCAAGCAGTAGACAGATCCTAGCCAAGGCCCAAAAATTGTTAATGGGCTCTGCCAAGTGTAGTGAAGTGTGCGCCTGGCTTTGAGGCGCGTCAGACTGTGAACGTGAAAAAGCCAAAAATTTAAGCATTAAATGTAAGTTGAACACACACACACACACACACATACAGACGACTGTGAGAATGGAGGAGGACAGAGGACAACATACAACCTACAACAACCAACGGGGAGCACACAGACTATGTGGCAGACAGACTGAATGGCAGACACGAGACTGTGACTGCGACTGCGACTGTGACTGCGACTGCGACTACGACTGAGACTGCGACTGAGCAAGAGATATGGATATGGAGTCTGGCAGATATGGTTTTGCCCCAAAATGAAGCAGTTGAAAAATAGCCGCCAGTCATTTGGCGCGAAATTCAATTCCCGCCTGCGCTGACATGAAAATCGCTCTGTTTGCTCCCCAAACTCAACGCTTGATGATGATGTTGTCGTTGTCGTTGTTGCTGTTGATGCTGATGATGATGTTGCTTCTTGCTTGTTGGTACTACGTTGTTCCTGTCGCTATCGAAACCATTGCGAGTCGAGGCATCTGCGATATGCTTTATGCGTAAATATGTACGGCAAACATGGCGTATGCGCAATCTGTGCGTAGCATGTGAAACGTGACTGTCGCGACGGGAGCTCAGCTGCAACTCCTCTTCTTTACCCTTCTTCTCTCCTCTCTTTGGGCCCTTTTGCAAATATTTATGCTTTACATTTCGTTCGGCACATTGTTTGAATTTATTTGTTGGCATTTGTTGTCGTTGTTGCGATTTTGTTTGCCCGTGTGATGATTATTGTTGCTGGTGTTCGTGTTCATATTGCTCCCGCTGTTGTTTGAGTTTGCTTTCTGTTGCTGTTACTGTTGTCGTTGCCGTTATGAGTTCTATACACCAGACGTGTTCATATGGCTTGCCACTGAATGGGGCATTGTAGTTTGAGCCAACGATTTGCAACAGATTCAAACTTTGACGCATTTAAAACAATGTGACCTCTTTATTTATTTCTTTCCCCAGTTGTAATACTTTTGCGAAAGCTACTTTAAAAGCGATAAACAGTCCATGGCTTCCATGATAAAATATGTTCTATCCCAAAGGACAATGCACTTTAGCTCGCTTGTCGAAACTTTATGTATACATAAGGCTATTTTCTAAGTAACTATAAAAGAAAATAAATTGTATAAAACTGCAAAAATGATTTAAAATTTTGAATTTACAACAAAGAACTTATCAAGAACTTTTATTTTGAATTGAAGCTACAAAACTGTTTCTTAATAAAAAATAAACTGCAGGAAATTTGAAACCCATATAACTTTCATAGTAGTTTTCTCTCTTGCCAACTTTAAATGTACTCTGTTTATGCTTTTTTTAAAAGAGGTATAAATTATAAAAATGTCAATTCATTTAATCATTTATTTTTTGATTTTATCTTTTCGAACTTTCCTGCTGACAAGGACAAGGCACTTGGAGTCGCATATCGATACTATTTCATATTGCAAGAAAATTTAAAATTTTACTAAAATTTAAATTACATTTGTATTTTGTTTTTTAAACACATGTATATTTATAGCGCATTTGTTAGTTCGCAATACTCTTTATAGAAGTGCGAGAATGTCCAGCGTATTTACACTCATCTTAATTACTTTTTTCGTTGCATATTTTACACAGATATTTGTCGAGTCCACACGGGGCTTTAACCTGAAATTCTTTTTGCTGTAAATGATACTTTCAATTGTAAACCTTCTCTTATGTTTTGCAAATTTAATGCAAATTTAATTAACGATAAAGTTGTTGAAGAATTAAATTGGTTATAATGGAGTCCTGCAAATGCAAACGAGATACGGCCTTGAGCATTTCAGGTATGCAAATTGCAAAATTATTTGCAGCTAACTTTTCACGCCAATAGTCGAATATATAATATAGTTGTATAAATAGCAGTTGTTTTTGGCATTTTGACAAATGTTTGTATACAATATAAATTCATGCGCAATGCAAGCGCTTGAAAGTTGCCAAAATAAGACAATGAGCTAGCTAAATAACTTCTAATTGTTGTGCAAATAGACAAGTTGAATTAGCATAGGGGTGCTGTTCAGCCAACAGGGAGATGGAAGAGAGCAGAGAGAAGAGAGAAACAGGTGCCAACAAAAACAAAACTAAAATGTGTTAAATTGTCAAACAATGGATTGAATAATTATACAAAAATGAACTCCAAACTTGGCTTATCGCTTGACTTGTTGACCGAAAACGAAAGGGTCCAACAAATTTACAAGCTTATAAAAAAATATAAATGTGTATGGTCAGCTCACGCGACAATCATCAATCATCAATCATTAATTGGAGACAGTTAACAATGGCAATTTACAGTTGGGCTCTCAATCAAGTGTGAGTTTTGTAGAGGGGACAAACTTGACCCTGAAATGCAATCATAAAGTGACTCCACCCACATATGAAGTATTGTCTCTCTGTCATATAAATATGTTGCAATTTGCATTTGACCCTCACATTGCTACCTGTAATTGTTACCATTATTATTATTATATTTATTATTATTACAGTTGTTGTTGCTTTCGTTACACAGTTTGTCGCATTTGTACGTGCCTTAGTGCTATTTTTCTGGCTGTATTTTTATTTTTTTGGGAGCATTCGCTTGGGTTATTAAATTTTTGCCATTATTATTTGTCAGCTTTTTGGTGCCTTAACACCTAGTTTGTGCCTGGTTCGTATCTTGTTGCCTGCATCTGGCCAAAAAATCAACGAGCCGTGTAAACAGCGTGAGAATTTTGTTTGATATCTATCAAAAAAAGAGTTTTTAGAGTTCTCTCTAAGCGCTATCTTGATTTGATTCCTCGTTGTTCTCTCTTCTATTCTATATTTATTCTGACAATTTCCGCAGCTTAAACTTTGATTGTTCTACTTGTCATCCCCCTCAGCAAATAAAGCAAACTTATTACAACATTTATTTAGGGAGTGGGAGAAGAGAAAGACAGGGAGAGAGGAAAGGCAAACAAACAATAACAACTAAACAAACTTAAATACATCTCTGCAATTATGTCGTATATATATATAAGTAAGTCTATCCAAGTTAGAAGCGTGTGTGTTCCAATTTCAGCTACAAGATCCCAATGTTTTGGGCATCCGGGGGAGAAAGCTTTAAGCAAAGGGTCCAACTTATCGTCAGGCAATCGCAACTTGTCGCTTTTATGAGTTACTCACTCCGACTAATTGGGTCAAAGAAGTCCAACATATTTTGAAATCAAAGATGCTAATTTTAGTTCTCTGCTGCTGCTGGTTTTATTTTTTTTTGGGCCATAAACACTCCAAGCTTAGCCATGTCCATAAATGAGACTATTTAATGTGGTTAAACTACATAAAATGTAGGCAGTTAAATCTTGATTTGCTGATTTACTAATTTATTGCAAGGCGTGGTGCGATTTTAACGATCAACTGCAATGGGCAGCCAAAGTTTATTTTAGTTTTTGACAAAATGCAAAGCAGGCGCCAGTTTTGCATAGTTTAAGCCATAATGATATATGACTTTCCCAACTATATGCTTATGTATGAGTGTGGTAAGTGTGGGTGCTTGTGTGTGTGTGTTAACAACTTAAAATACAAGTCCTTAGATACTTTATACTTTATACCAACTCTTGAGGCAACCATTCATTAAAAAACTGACTGGGCGCCTATTTTATATGCACTCTGCATTGCAACTTAATGTTGTTGTTGCAACTGTTGTAACTGTTGTTGTTGTTACTGTTGCTGTTGTGTTCTTATTGGTGCTTATCCGATCTGTTTTACTAATTCGTAGCACATTCAAGGCGCCAAACCAAAAGTTACCCCGTCGCCCCAAACGTGTGAGAAATTTGCAACAACTTACAATGACTTAACAACATTCAACATGCATATGGAAATGTGCGGAAAATCTCTTTTCCACAAACATAACAGAATGATTCATGAATGACAATATTATGGCCAATAAACTAACAGCGTAATATTACAAAATTAACTCTTCTAATAATAATTTACTCTTCTAACTCTTATGGAAATGAACTCTTTAATAATTTTAAAGAAGAATTTATATTCTAGTAGTAAAATAAATATAACAGTAGACATTAATTACCCTGTTCTATAATAACATTGAAAATATTGTAGTTTGTTTTAAGAAGAAATAATACTCTAAAAGGTGTGGTTTTTGTGTCATTAAATTGCCATAAAGTTAACAGGAGGAAAGTGTTAGAGACAAAAGTTTTTTTTTCCAATTCGCTTTATAGAAAAGTTAAGCTTTTATCTTTAAAAATTAATTGAGTTATTTGCTGGGCGTTGTGCTTTGTTTTAATGCGATTAGTTTAGTAAATTGTTTTAAATTGTTAACTGTGCACTTAGCAGGAGTAATAGTCTTTCAATTGGGATTAACTGTTGGCCATTGAAAGCTAATTGCATTTGAGCCTGGTTCCCAGTCTAGAAACGAGACTAGAAATCGACTCATAAGCAATGCAGTCAACGTAGGCCAGTTAGATGTTGTTGTTGCTGTTGCTGTTGCTACTATTGTTGTTGTTTAGAGACCACGATGTGGCAGGCTTTTGTTATGCACGGGTTGTGGCGCTTGTCTGGGGCACATTAAAGGCGCATGAATGGCCTGGCAATAAATATTATGCAAAAAAAAAATATAAGAAAAACAACAAATTCGCCTTTGTGGCATGCTAAACGTGCTGTAACAACAGCAGCAACAACAATTGCGACACTAAGCCACCATAAGCCTATTATTTAATTTGCAAAAAGCAGACGTCGGCACTGCCAAGGGAGGGGAAGAAAAGGGGGAGGGCAGGAGGTTGTGCAAATGAACTTTTAAAGCGCCCGTAAAGTAGACAACAAAATAAGTTTTCGAGCAAATTCGCGAAAAGTTGCAGGCAACCAGGACAACAACAACAACGACGACGACAACAACATTGAGATGGAGACGAATGTGGCGATGGACGGACAATAAAGTCGAGCATCATCAGTCATCACCCTCGCAGTTTTTTTGAGGGTTGCAAAACGACAACAGGCAACAAGAAAGTTGGCAAATAGACGGGCTACAGATACTTTTGGCAAACAGGAACAACAGCAACATACAGACTAGAACAACAAGACAAGACAAGAGCAATTCGTTACGGTCAGCTACAGATACAAAAATAAAAGATACAGCTACAGTTACAAATATAGATACAGATACGGGTAAAGATACAGATACAGATATGTATACACATCCTGCTCCCCAGACTTGGCCACTTGGCAACAACATAAAACTTTGATAACTGCGTTGTTGTTGTTGTGGCAATTGTTGTTGTTGTTGTGGCAATTGTTGTTGTCGATTGCTCAACGTGTGCCAAAAGTTAAGAATTTTCAACAAAAATCAATTTACCGAGCTACACTTTCATGTTAAATCAATTGAACTCAGGCGTGCAAGGACTGTCATTGTCATGCAACAAACTTCGAGCTGACCTGAATGTGAGAGAGAAAGAGAGAACAACAAAAAGACACAGGTAGAGAAAGAGAGAGAGAGAGAGAGAGAGAGGGAGAGAGAGTGGCAGATAGCTGTCAGATACCGTTAGTACAGCTGGCCCATTGCCGTACCCATAGTTTATCTCACTAACAAGGCTAATTGGTCATGATGCTTGACTCGACTCGACGCGACGCGACTCGAATCTTCGTCCAATGCCTGACATTGCCACACGCCACAGTTGTTGCTGCCACAGAGTCGCTATCTCTCTGGCGCTGTCCCTGTTTCGTCCTCATCCTCATTCTCATTCTCCACCTCGACCATGTCCATGTCCACATCCACGTCCATTTTCAACATCCACCCACCGTCGACACGCGGTGACACCTGTCACATCACTAAATGAAAATCACTCGACGTTCTCTCTTCTTGTACCTGCAAAATATTGTCGCTTGGCATTTGCAGCAAAACTCGTAGTTGGCTATTTATTTAGCTGGCCAGGCCAAGTTGCCTCTTGCCTCTTTTACTACAGCTGATAATAATGTTGATGATGTTGAAGTTCATCATGATGATGACCATCATACAGGGACAGTCAGTGTAAAAAATTTGAGTATTCAATCAGCTGGTTAACTGTTCAAGTGATTTTGTATTACACTCATACCGTATTTTCTAAGAGTTTATACAGATTCACAGTTTTTCGTGATTTTTCAAGTAGCTTCCACCTTGTCACTTGAGGAAAATTATAACCCTAATTATATCTCGAATGGAAGAGAATTCTAAGTGGTCTCGTGACTGGACACTATACACTGTAAAGACGTTTCAGCAAATTGGGGATTGTCAGCAGCTGCAGAAGCTGTGAAGACTGTTTTAAGAAGGAGAAGAGAGATAGAAGAGGATTTTCTTTTTCCAATGACAAGCCTTGTAATTTTATAGGAAATACTTGACATTGAAGGAGGAGATTGGCCCCATAATATATGTACATAAGCATAGATGGTTTATTTTCTTTATATTCATACTCTCATATTTCTCACTTAGTGGTTTTTTCTTAGAAAGAAAATAAAATCGTGCGAAAATCAATATCAATATTATTGTTATTAAAAAGTTAAAAGCTTGTTGAAATTAAGACTAATAGAACTCTTCTAGCTTTTTTTTTTTAATATTTATTAAAATGTATTTTTGTGGCTTTTACTTCATCGGACATAATTCACTACACTTAACCTTAACACGTAAAGAAAATTTACTTCTGCAAATTATGTGACAAAACTTTTCCTGAAATTTAAAAATTTTAGGAAAATAGATTCAGAAAAGTTTTAAAAAAAAAAATAATTTTTTCTAAAGGCAATCTATAAAAATGGTTTGATTGTAAAAAAAGTTCTTATAAATTTACCTGCTGATAACTGAAAAAATAACACTTTTCAAGCAATTCAGTCAGTTTCCTAGTGCCAACTAGTTGAACAATAAGCCAGCTTGGAAGTGGCCTCTTAAAATTTGAAGGGCTTCAATCTCACCAATTGGTAGTAGCAATTGGACCCTGTTTCATCGCCAGCAGCCGCAGCAGCAGCATCAGCAGCAGCAGCAACATCATCAAGCACGGCAACTCAATTCAACTGGCAAACATAACAAAACACTAGAAATGCACTAACCAACCAAGGCAACCAGACAATCCATAAACCACCCAACCACTCAGAGAAACACCATCGATGGCAGTTGACCCACCAGCTTCCTTCTGAACCACCTCCTCTGTCAGTCCTTCTCCAATTGTTACCTCTCCTCCTGATGTTGCTGTTGCTGTTACTATTGCTGTTGGCTGTTGCTGATGTCGTTCATTCAGTGCTCTCTTTTGCATGTCCGGCATTTCGCACCAATTGTTGGCATTAAATTTGCACGTATAAAGCGAAAATTCCAAAAAATATTGCACGACAACGAGACCAGAACCAGCAACAACAACAACAACAACAACAATAATAACAGCAACAGCAACAATACACAAATAACACAACCAACATACACACAAAGGAAGAACGACAAGCGACAAATGCCGGCAACACGTAGCCGGCAATCACTAGAACTGGCATTGGGTGAGAAGTGAGAAGTGAGAGAGAGGTGAATACGACTGGGATGCTGGATGGGAGCGGGTGGGTATTTCTTTCTTTATGCTTCTTCTTCTTCTTTTTGTGTTTTTTCTCTCTCTTCTGCAGACTGCGACAAATTTGTATACTCAAATGTTTGACGCGCGCCGGCGCAATGAGTTAACAGCATCCACCGAGAGAACGAGGAGCGTGCAGGACCAAACAGTCAGTTTGAAATGGTCTAAAGGATGCCGGCAAAAGCGGAAATGTTCAGTTCATTAGCGAAGCGTGCGCGTCGTGTAACGGACGTGCTTTTCTCCGCTCAGCTCATTTCAAGTTGTGTAAGTTGTTGTAAGTCGCGTACTTTGTTGTCGTCGTGTCGTGTGTTGCAAGCTTGCTTCGTTCCTGCCACGCCGTCGTTGTCTGCGTCGGTGTGAGTTGTGGAGCGCGCGCGCGCGACTTCTTGTGGCCAAAAACGGACAAAGCCAAGTCGGCATAGACAAGTGCAAAATAGAAAAGAAAAAAACCCAGAAAATTGCCAACTTCAAGTGTAATTAAATAATTTAATTAAATCAAACAAAAGGCGGCTGCAAAAGAATTTCGCAAAACAATTAAGCAAACGTCCGCATTTGCCGGGTTTGGCCTGTTGGCCTGGCCCGGACTGGACTGGCCGACTGTCAGACTGGCAGTTTAGGCTCTTTACTAGCTTTAAGAAAGGTCAATAATCAGCTTCAGCTTCGCCAGTCACACACAATAGTACACCCCGAAAAGTGCTTGGGGACGTGTGGGCCAAAAACCGGTTGATTCTTCTTCTCTTGGCCATATTTGTCGTGGCCAAGTGCGTGCGATGTTGTGCCATGCGATGCGAGTGTCCAAATCAGCCAACAACGAGTGCTGCTTAATTAGAAACGGCGCTGGCCAACACCTGTACAACAACAGCAGCAATACTTGCTAAAATATATATGTACATTTTTTTTAAGTCTGTAGCATTAGCTTAGAACAGAAACCGCAAAGCGCCGCTTAATGGCCAACTGACTGACTGACTTGTGTAGCTTAAGAATCTGCAGCAGCATCAGGCATCAGCATACCGTCATCATCATCTCCATATCAATCAACATCATCATCATGAGTCGCAGCAGCCTCAGCAACAACCAAAGCCACAAGCGAACAGTGAACAGCAAATTCTTCTTCGTCTTCGTCTTGGCCATGGCCAAGAACTTGCCAACGCCGCCGCCGCCGCCAACACGAACATTGGCCAAAGAGCGTGGCGAGAGCTGCAATGTTGTTGGCCAAAACTTACATGGCTGCGTCTCCGTCTCTGTCTCAGTCTCAGTCTCTGACTCCGTCTCAGTCGCAGCCTCTGTCTCAGTTGGCAGCGCTGTTGGCGTCTCATTGAGGGGGCTGCCAACTTGCTTCTGCGAATTTTCTCTGCCTAAGCGTGAGGAATTGTTGCAATGCATTGGAAATGCCATAAGCTTATTCATTGACCACGTACAGTGGTCTTAACGTTTTTGAAACATTTTTCGATGAGCTCATATAATTGACATTTAATTGCTATGATAGAAAAGTAAACAAAATTTAAATAACAATAAGTTCCGTTAGTCTTTAGAACACCACTTTGTTAAAATACTATAAATAACTCTATACTAATATTCTAGTATAAGTTAAACGATAAACTAATGGATTGTTCTTTCAGCAAAATTATATAATACAACGCAGATAAATTATTTATTTATTTAAAGCTCTTTACGTCGCATAACAAAAGCTAAATAACTATGAATTTTAATTAATCTCTTCAATTGTTTTCGCTCATGGACACACTGTGCGCTAAGATCCACCTTTGAGATGAGTATTGAGTGAGTTTGCTGTCTGTCTGTGTGTGTCAGTGTGTGTGTGTGTGTATGTGTGTGTGTGTGTTTGTGTGCTGCGTTCACGTGTCTCTGCCGCTGTTGACGCTGACGTCGCAGTCTGTGCAGTCTGTGAGTTGTCTGTGCTGTCTGTGTATGTGTGTGAAGTTCTTTGGCGCTCTCTCAACAGCGCTTTGGAGAGAAACGCTCTCTGCATTTGGTTTGGCATGTTCGTTTTGCTGCTGCTGTTGGCGTCGCAGTCGACGTCAACGTCGCGTCTCATTGCTGTGTTGTTGTCTCTGTCCCGATGTTGGCTTGCTTCGCTTTGAATTTTCAGAAAGCCGCTCGACGTAGGCTATATAAATAAGCGCTGAGAAGCATTGGCTTCGAGTCTTTTTGAATTTTATGAAGCGGTTGTATCTTGGCTAACAGCCAGTCAAGCCATCCGCCAACCGCCAGCCGCCCAGCACCCAGCAACAAACCAACAACGGCCAACATAGAACCCCGTGTTGGTCTCGTTGTCGTCTGCAGCAGCTTCAAATTTTAAAATTGTCAAATCTCTCGACAGTTTTACCTTTTTAGAAGCTAACGAACTTTTGACACAGTGGATTATCAAAAAAAAAGAAGAAAATTACAAGAAATACTAAACGTGATTTACTAAATTGAATACAAGTTGAAAAACTAATCAAACTGACAACAATCAGTGCGCGAAATGAAAAGGAATTAAAGGATTAATAAAAAAATTTAAACTGTGCAAAAAAGTGCAAAACGAATCTAAACAAATTTATTAAAATATAAATTAATAAACATAATACAAACTGCAGGCAAAGTGGTAAAGTGTTGAGCAAGAATTTCATAAAGTTCTTTTCAAAAATAAATTCGTGCTGTTTCTTGTGTGAAAAAGGTGAGTTCAAAGTGTCCTTCCTGGGATCTTAGTACTAAGCAATGCCAAGAAATGCTGTGCATGAAATGATCAATGATAATTAACATATGTTTAAGAATATGTTGAAGATTTATTTTATTTGTTTGGAGTTTAATAAATTGTTCTGGAAAAAAAAATCAATATGTGCTATAATTAAAATGCTATATTTTTGTTATTATTTATTAACAATTTCATTCCTGTTTTGTCTGTCGTTTGTCATCGAACTTTGGTTTTAAACACAATTCCAGTTTCGTTTTTTTTTATTTATTTACAATTTAAATGACTTGGCACTTGTAGAATTGTTGTGCAATCGATTAAACTAGTTACTCTCATTATTATTCAGCTTCCTAACAAGTTTGATAGAGAGCCTTAATGGGGCATAAGTCAGAGACCATTTAAGTATTTAAATGTGAATTGAAATGTTGAAAGTGTTTTTGGGTAATTTTATTTGTCAGCTTCGGGCACATTTCAATTATGTTCCTTATGCCGGGCAATTAATAAAAATGTATTGTTTTTATTAAAATTAAACCAAAAGCCAACCAGGCGTTAAAATGGCTAACCAGCCAGTCGGGTATTCAAGCAGGCAGTTAATGCTCAAAGTTATTCATTCATAAAAGAAAAAAAAACGCTCAACACGGCGGCTGCAGCTGTTGGCGCAAATTGCAAACATTCATTCATTTACTCGCTCATTCATTCATTCATTCACAATTGGCGAGGCGCCGCGGGCCGTTGCACAACGTAAGAGGCACGCGCCTTAACTCCAACTCCAACTCCAACTTGAACTCTCCTCTCTTGGCCCTTTGTGAAAAATAGTTTTTCCTGGCTATTTAATTTATGAAAGGCCATTTACCGGCCACTTGCCAGGCAAGTGGAGTCGAGTCACGGCTGCTGCCGTGTCCTGGCTGCTATTTGAAGTGCAATTCTAATTAGAATTTATGCCCACACCATGTTGCAAGTTGCTCTCGTGGTGGGAATCCTTTCGAAAGCAAACACCAGCTCCACGTCGTAGCATTTGTCATACTCGTAAAAACTAAAATTGCTCGCATGTAAAAGCTTTTAGTTGGCCATAAATAATACAAACTATGGCAGACCAAGCAAAAGCAAAAAAAAAAGAAAAAACAAAAAAAAATTTAAGAAAAAGTGGCAACTGAAATAAAAGCCAAAGCGATATATTTATAGTTGTTAGAGCTTTCATATAGCTCCTGCATAGACCATGTTGGCCAATAAAAAAATGCAAATAAAATGCCGCAATATGTGACCCTTGCCTCGTTCTATCCTTTATCCAGTTTTCCCATCTCTCTCCTTTTTTCAATATGCCGGGTTGCCTGTCCGAAATCGAAATGACTTTGAGTGTTATTTGGTTTGGCCAGAGATTTCATTGGCAGCTGGCCAGGGACAAGGACCATGGCCAGGGCCATGACCAAAACTAGGAATAGAGTCACATCCGAAATATTGCCAGCAGCAGGTGTTTGGGGGGTATATTTATTTACTTTTTTTTTGAGGATGTTGCACTTTATACAAAACTGTCCCTTGGTCATGTTGTTGGAAAATTGTGTGATTTATAGACAAATTCGGAACAGAGTTTGTCTGCAGCGCCAGAAGCAAAACATACTCGAAGCTTTACAGATTTATTGATGAGCCAACAGAAAAACATGGCAAATGGGAAAATGTACAGATACAGGACTTTCCATGTAGTTGCGGCTGGCCATCATCGTATTGCCGTTTTGTGGTTCTTGCCACAAAGCTCAGCAGTTATTCTTTTTTTCTATTTTTTTGGTTCATTTCTAGAGCACAGCTGCTGCAGCATTTTAATTAAAAGTCTGTTTAGATTTTTGCCATTCGAGGCAATCAAATTTGGCATTGCGGCTTTTGCGGTTCAACTGGAGCATTTCCTTAACGGAAAATTGTATATCAGTCGCAGTCCACAGTGCGTATGTTTAATTCCATTTGATTTGATGATGCGACACGTGCGACCAAGAATTTGATTTAAACTGATACGGATATTGTTGCCAATAACCATTTAGGAGACTTTCTAGAGTTTGCTTTCATCATCATAGTTATTATCATCATAAACAGATACATTTTGATGGTTTCTTGTCTTGATTTATTTTGCATGCCAAGGCTAGTGTTTACAGTCTTCACATTCTATGGGCCGTTGCCTTTCTTTTGTCAGTTTTGTGGCTAGATTTTTAATTTAATGCACAGAGACATTGTTGGGTTTCCTTTTCAGCTGCTTTTGCTCTTTGCCAAATTATCATAACAATTAAATTGGTATTGCAGCCGAGGCCAGCAGCAATTATTATGTTGTTGGTTTTTAGGTTCTTTGACTTTATGTTAATTTATTTTAATTTGCGCTGTCTATTTTTTCTGTTGTTCGGCTTTAAAAGAAAGAAAGAAAGAATGATTAAAAAGCAACTGGAGGAGAATTCTCTTTCTCTCTCTCTGCTGGTGACTTACCTTAACAAAATAAAATATAAAAAAAATATTATAATGAAGAAGAAGAAGATCTGAAAATAGTTAATTGACAGCGGCTTGCGACTATTTTAAGTTATGACGAGGCTGACATCAGCAACGAAAGGAGCCTGAGACTGAGAACCTCACAGATTATACAATCATAGGCTGGTCACGAGCTCCGGGTCGAGTTGTGGTGGAATGGAATGGAATGGCGCATGGCGCATTGTTTTTGCCGTTAGATGAGCCATAATTTAATTAGGCTCCCCCATTATGCAAATCATATGCTGTGCTAATTGAGTGAAAAGATGCTGCATTAAACTATCTTAAATGTATCTCACAATCAGTATCTATCAACAAGCGACCCTGTTCCTGTTCCAAGTGGTTTGTTGTTAGATCAGATACAATGTGGAACCAAATGCATGTTCAAGCGTTTTTCTATTTTCTGGCCACAAATCAATTGTCTCACTCGCCTTCTCGATAACAGCTAGCAAATTATACGATGACGGTCGCAGGCTTTTCAATATTTTTTATTTGTTTTGCAAAATAATAATTCGCTTACCTTGAACGGTTGTTCGTTGTTGTTGCTTTGGTTGTATGTTGGCATTGTTTTTCCTTCTTTTATTTATCAATTTTTTTTGTCGAGCACCCACAACTGAGGAGGCAACAAAAGCCAAACATTGTCAAGTGTGTTGTGTCTTTTTGTTGTGTGTGATTTTTAAATTATAATTGAGTAAATCGGTTTATGTGCAGCATTAGCATTGTTGTTGGCCATTCTGATTGTGTGTTGCTGTTGTTGTTGTTGTTGCAAAGAAAGTAAGCGCAACTAAGCACATTACGACGAGTAACACTTGCCACAGCACATTACGCCCAAACGCCAAGGTTAAAGCGTGTGGCATAGAACCATGGAGACAACACAGGTATTCTTTGGTATTCCGTATTCCGTATTTACCTGTATTTAGCTGCCACAAGAACTTGACTCTGCGACTCAAAGTGTGTCGCGGGGCGCAAATTTCTCTAACCCAAATTGTTGCCACTGCCACACAGCCGCCTAGTTGCTTGTTTCGGGCGGCGATCTGGTTTGTTGCTACTTGCTACTTGCTGCAGATGCTTTTAAGTTCAATAGCCAAAGAAAGTGTCTGGCCAATAGAAAGAAAAAGTGTGCAAACCATTGGCTAATGGGCCACAAACAGTATCGACGGCGACACAGATACACAGATTTCAAATGCAGACCAATGGGCCGATGGACCTGGCGTATACGTAATTTCAGTTATCAGCAAATGCACTTCGCACTGCATTCTGTTAATGGCCAATTGGCACTGTAATTTGCATATCTCCCTCCCCCTCCAAAAGTGCTAATGCAGTGACCATTAGGCCAAAACGATTTTATGAGCCACAAGGATGCCGAATGGCGTTCAGATACTATTTCATTTTAGCCGCGTCCATTTTAATAGGCCAGGCCGTAAAACCCTTTTGGCATTCGGCATGCCACTTAAATGATAGAAAATATAATTCGATTTAAGATCCAAAGCGCGTATATAATGGCCAATAAGGCCAGAGTCACAGCCAATTGGTTGTAATTCAATGCGCCAACGCGGTCAAGGTGTCAACATCCACACCAGCATGGTTATAGATACATAGATACAGATACATTCATAGATCTTGCCTGCATTTTGTTTTTGTTTGTTTAGTGTAATTTGATATTTGGCCAATTATTTGCTGCTTATTAGCTGTCAAACTAATGCGTGCTCGAATTGGGCCAAAAGAGTCAAACAGTTATGCGGCCACAATTAAGCCAACGGCGCTGTGACTCCAAAAAAAAAAAAAACCTAAATAGTAAAATGGCAATAGAAATGGAATATCTGAAAATCCCAGTGCCCAAGTTGAAAGCCCATAAATTAATTCAATCGCCAGCTGCAATTGCCCGCCAGCCAAATCAAATTTCTTAGCCATTTCAAACGCGCTTCGATCGTATCGGCCAAAAAGAAGAAATATAAATCGAGAAATTCTTTTGTGAGAAAATATGCGAAAAGTCGCCACGCCGTTGGCCAAGTTGAGAGCTCCATGAGCTGAATAGGCAAAAGAAATCAGCAAGCAAACAACAACAAAAATAACAAAAATAAATAAATAAAATTTGTCTAAACGGGTTGTGAACGGGGAGAGCTTCAGGCCAATAGAGCTGCTGCTGCTGCTGCTGCTGTTGTTTTTGAAGATGTTTCTTTCAACGTTTCTTGAATGAAATTAATTTCTATTGTAAATAAGTAAGCAAAGTAAGCAATAAAAAAATCACAGTTATTGAGCACTCTCTGGTTAGGGCATAACTAATGAAGCTGGATACATGTATGTTTGTTGGTTTGGCCCAAACCCATTGAAGAATCTCAAATTCTCAACTTGTGTCAACTGTAAAACTGTAAACATCAGTCCTCACTGCAGATACTTTCTCCTCTCCCATAACTAAATGAGAGAAGAGATTGATTACAAGCAGTTAATAAATTAATAGCCTAGTATAAATTAACTTTTTTTTTGCAGATATACGATATCAGATATCAGATATTATTCATTTTTCATTCACAATTTATAAATGATTGCAAAAAATTCCAAAATCAGTAAATCAGTAAATCAGTTCAATTAAACCGCGTGCATACCCTACATGACGTAGTTGTTGTGGTTGTTGATTGTTGTTCTGACACACGTTTAACTTGAATGTTGTTGTTGTTGTTGTTATGGTTGTTTTGGATGTTGTTTGACTGCTGACCCAAATTCGTGGACTTGACTCTTGTTTTCTACTTTGTGTGGTGTCGTTTTTTGTTAAGTTTGTTGTTGTTGCTGCTGTTGTCGGCATGATTTACATTTCATTTTGTTAGATTATATTTTCGTGCTTTAGATATAAGCAGCTTAATGTCAACTAATGACTCTGCACAAACAATAAACAATGCATAAATAAACATTAAACAATAAGGCGTTATTAATCCCTCCTCTCTTTATTTCTGATACTCACCATCTTTCTCTCTCTCTTTCTCTCTCTGTTGCAGGTATGTAAATGAGCTAAATTGCCAGCGACAGACAGCGTAGAGACATCAAAACTTTGGCGCTGCCCATAAAAGTATGCAATAATAAATTGGCCAGGAAGAGAAATTGTGGCAGCTGCAACTGCAACTGTGGAAACTGCACTTTTTGTTACTTCTGCTGCTGCCGCTGCTGTGATTTAACTGCTTCAATTTGCATAAATAAATAATTTAACAGCACAGAACAATAAAGTCAGCAAATTGAGTCGCAAAAAGGTAGCAAATGCAAACTGAACAGTTGAGAGGCGTGGCAGCACTGAGCTGCATCTAATTTATGCAACATGGGGCAGCAAAAGCACTAAGGAGAGCTTGCCTTGAAGTCAGCCAGAGCCAGGTTAGGTGCGTGCCTGAATTCAAGTGGCATCAACAACGGGACAGACAGAGGAGCTTTAGTATTTTTTATGTGGCAACAAAGAGTGGCAGCTGCCCGCCCCCAAATGACAACAACGACAACAACAACAACAAAAACAACAAGGACAATCTGGCGCTCATTATTGAAGTCCGTGTCATCTACCACGTAGTCAGCCAGGTTGCCTGTTATCCTGTTTCCATTTTCTTTGTCATATCCTTTTCTTTCCTTATGCTTGTGTGCAAAATTCCAACGCTTGCCGCTTTTGCATTGTTTGCATACTTGACTCCATTGCCCTCAAGTGCCATCTCCTGTGGCTTCTCTTTCCTCTTTCCTTCTTCCTACAGCATTCAGACCACACGGCTTTAAGCATTATGAACTTTCAATTAAATCTTCATAGAGAGACAGTTGACACGTTGTTAGTTAATAAACAATGAAACTGAACTCAAATGCAATATAAATGTTCTGGCATTTTCAATTGGACAGATGGGCTGATCAAGCATTGAATTGTAGTTTATTCTTTTATTCACATTTATTCACAGACACCGACAACACAAATTGACAATGACAAAATGAAATTCGTTATGCAAAATGTCAGAGATTGCATAGCATAGCACTAGTTATTTATATTGAGTTTATACAGTAGTAAAAAGAATGTCAGCTTCCGTTTATTCTTTTTTTCCAAAATGTCAGCAGTAAATTTATTTATGCAATTATTTATTTGAGAGCGAGGAAAAAAAAATCAATTTAAAGTCAATTTGCTGGCGCTAATAAATTGCATTAAAAATGCCAAAAATAAATTCCGTTTTAATATGCCAAATTGCCAACCCCCAAAGTGGCCTGGTCCTCATCCTCATCCTCAGATTCATCTTCATCCTCATGCTGATTTTCAGTCCTGTCCTCTGACACACCATCAATCACGGTTGCTAATAGAAGGTTGCCTGAGAGCAGGCGGCATGTGGCACAGTGTTAGATGTTTATACATTTTGGCTGCAAGTTATTAGATTGCTTTATGATGTGCCACAAAATTGAAATCTTTTTAGCCTTTAGCCTTATCACATTTTAAACGTACTTTATTTAGTGCCAGAAAAATTCCTAATTTTATGAGAAGCCCCAAAAATTCAACACTTCTTTTTTAATGATAAACTATATAAAATGATTATAAACCTGGCATAGTTCAACATAAGACTGTGGGCGCATACCGGACATGCTCTTTAATTAGATACCCCTTTCCTTACCTACTTCCTCCGTTTCCCTTCCCCATTCCCCTTCTCATAGACAGTTCATAAATGTGGAAAAACCTGCTGCGGAAAGTTCTAAGAACCCGACACGTTTAATAGGCCCAAACGAAAAACTTGTTGACTTGTTTTAATAGCTGCTTACGCTGCTTAAGCGTAATAACTGAGAACCCGAAAAAAGATGACAGCCATGAAATTCAATTTCATTTCATTTACTTTTTGTTATTGTCCAAAAACCAAAAAAAAACATTCTCGGAAGCAAATACTATTTTTTTTTATTTAATGATAACCCCAAAGTTTAAGCTACAATGACCAAAAAACCAAAAACCAAACCCAAACCAAGCTAAATAAAACTGTTTATTTCGGAAATGGAAGGGTTCTAGCTCTTTATAGGGAAGGAGAGGAAAGTACTGCCAAACTGACCACTTTCCTTTTTAATTGTAGCCCTTTTAACTAATTTTTAATAGCAGCATTTAGCAGAACACTTTCATTTGCATTACATGACGGCGTGTAAACTTGTTTTGAGACACATTTCGGGGCCTGGTCAAATAAAAGTGAAACTGGCTATAACACAAAATTTGCTATTCAAGATACTTTCTTGCCTTTTTTTCTTGGCCTGGTCAAAATCTCACGTTCATCTCTTAATGATGGCCCATCATTTTATTTATTTTCATGAACGTGTTACAATTTTCAAAACGAACAAATTAAGAAAATACTTATGAAAATCTACACAAAATGTGGACAAAAGTATTTATGCGGGCCATCATCTTTCTCTCTCACTGTAAAAATGTGAACTATAAAAATTATTAAAAATAAACCCTGACTGAGAAACTGACGGACTGGGTGATTAATATACATATGTTTAGCTGGAGGTAAACACCTGCGATCTAGCGATCTGTGATCTGTGATCTTTTGCAATTTGTTGGTGTTGTTGTTGGTGTTGGTGGATGCCATGTGGCATGGGAAGAGACCTGACGAATCTGTGGCCTTAGGCGCCGTTTAGTCCGTCGATCTTTGAATTATTTCTCAAGTGGAGAGGCTTCGCTTTGCTTTTGGCTCGTTGACTTTGGTTTTTCCTTTTCGGCATTTACTCTCGTACTTGTACTCGTATTTGTGTGGAAATGAGCAGCTAACGGTATATGAATCATGACTTTGGCAGGCAGCATGATTTAAAACACTCACTCATATGCGGCCAAGGAGCAGTAGACTTTGTCTAAGTCCAACTCCAAGTTCCATTCCCATTCCTAGTGTGAGTTGCCCAGGGTCTTCGCTTGGTTGGTCGCATCGGTTTCTTAGCTGTTTATGCATATTTTAGCACATTTTGTAATGTCCGTCCATGGCCAAGAGAAGAAGAAGAAGGAGAGAGAGAGGTAGGGAGGATGGACACAGGCTGGGCTTGATCGGCGACGCGACTTTGTAGCGCGTAGGAAAACGTGCGATTTCAAGTTGACAGGCACAGCTTTGAACCCTGCCCAACCAGGGACTAGTCCAAGACTAGTCAGAACATCTTCTCTCTTTCTCTGTCTCTCGTTCTGCCTCTATTTTCCTCTTTTTCGTTCACTCTATAAGTTACTCTCTGCTTGAAAAATCAGCTGAAAAAGGCAACGTTTTTCATTTTCTACATTTTAATGCAATATTTAATTTATTTGTTTTTGGTCGAGGCCGCTGTCGTCGAGGCGACTGTTGCAACCAGCAACCAGCAACTTGCAACTTGCAACTTACAACACTGTGGAGTGAGTGCTCTCTGTATCAAAGAACGCAAACGCATATTCCTCATTGATTGGCATTTCCTGGTTGAAGCATTAGACTGGCCAAGTCAAGTGAATTCCTCGAAGCGTCCAAGTCTGTGTCTCAGTCTTAGTCTCAGACTTTGTCTGTGCCCCAGGAAGAGAGTGTAGGGAGTGTAAAAAATGTGTAGGGACCTCTGTCTGCTGTTTTGTTGTTTATTCACTGAGTTTCAATTGCTTCTTTGGACTGTATTAACATCTTTATCTTGGCCCACAGAACCAAGCCAGGCTTAACTGAGCCAATCAATGACTCAGTTTAGTTCTCATGATCTCTGCTGACTTGCAGATTGAACCTAAACGCCAATTCCAATTCCAAAACCCATGACATCACATGGCTTTAAATAAAAACCATCAACGTATCCGGGCATTTCCCCATTTGTCCGATCAAAACTGCTCTGTTCTTTAACATCCCCATCAAAAATTTTTGGAATACACTTCACTTATTTTATATATGAATATACGAGTGCCAGTATGAATACGAGTATGTGTATTCATACATTGCAAATTACATAGTCATGAGTAATCATATTAATGAGAAGTCGCTCTTAACTCTCAGCTGCTGAAAACGCGCCAAAATCGCGCGCAATGATCCACTTTTCAAAATTGAACTCGCAAATCACGTAGCCAAAAATAAAATACAAACAACAACGAAATAAACGTTTATTACGATTTTGCTAACTGTTTCTGTTTCGGCTTCTGGGCAACTATTGTAATTGGTCATTGAGTGGGTAAAGAGGGGTTAGCAAGGGGGGTGCTGTCTGGCATAATTAGAACCAGTTTGCTCATCGTGGCCAAAATCAATAAAAACTCACTCGCTTCTCCTATGAATTGTTTTTTTTTTATATTATTGTTGCTGCTGAAATTCGCAAATGGAATTGAATGTTGTATAACATTGACAATTGACACGTGTGGGCGTCAACACAGAAAAAGGTATTGTTTTTGGGCCAAAACTTTGCAATGTTGTTCACTCAGTTAACAGTGGGTTTCAGATTTACAAACACGTATATCCCAAAAGCCCCTATATCTATCTCTCATAATAATGTTTTATAGCTTTTAATTAAAGAAAAAACGTTGCCCATTAGTCAAAACGCTAGCGACAAAAAAAAACGAGCTTAAATTAACTATGTTGCAGCTGCAACAGCAACAGCAAGAGCAACAGCAGTGAAATTAGAACGCTTCTCGCTTGCTGCATGGCAACAAACTTGACCCCAAGAAAAAGAGAAATTTGTGGCAAAAGCCGCACACAAAAACAAAAAAAAAGCGAAAAAAAAAACTACAGAATTTATGCTGACATCAAATCAGCACACGATCTGCCAGCTGACCCAACACTAAGAAGCAGCAGCAGCTGAGGCAACAACTGCAACAGCAATAGCATCCAATTCCACATATGGTGTGGCAGTTGCATGCTGCAGGCGAGCACACACGGTAGCTTGCATCAAGATTTGTCACAAATCAAAGCAGCCAAGCCAACAACCAACTACCAACTAATCCAGTTCAAGTGTTGGCCAAGCCAAGAGCTTCACTCGAAGCCAAAATGGCAAATTGCCTACAAGTTGCAAGTTGCCGTTTGTAAAGAGTTGTTGGTGTTCTTGCTGTTGCTTTTGTTGTTGTTGTTGGCGTTGGCGGCACTGGGCACGCTGCTCGTGTTGCCGTCGTGCCAGCAACAGCTTCCGCATTGTCGCCACAGAGAGGCTGACAAGTGACTCAGAGAGCAAGAGACCCAAGACTTGGACTCGGATTTGGAATCGGACTTCGACTCCAAACTCAAAGTGGAGACTAAGGCATAGCTTACATTTGGTGCGATTGTTTGTTTGCTTGTTGTTGTTGGTGTTGTTGTTGTTTGCCTGGCCTGACTTTGCCACTAGACACCGTTATGTTTGTGGATCGTGCGCCAAAGCTTTATTAATTTTCTGCACAACTCCTTCACTTCAATTGGCCGCTGTTGTTGCTGCTGCTGCTGCTGTTGCTGTTGTTGCTGTCGTTGCAAGGTCGATCATTTGTAAGGCCAACTTGAGATTTGGCTTGCAAAAAGTTCAAGTTAGTTCATTGGACTAACGACTTCGATGACATTGCTACACAGCATTGCCATTTCCTTTTATTATACATATAAATATGTAAATTTCTACACGTTGCATTCCTGCGGCAATTTTGGTGAGAGTCTCGAAAAGGGTCGAGAAATTGCTGTAAAAGTTCTGCAAAGTGCAAGCCACAGACAATTTGTAAAATAATTGGCCAAAACTATGCGCGTTTATTGCGTTAGTTGTTGGCCAAACATACAATGTTGCTGCTGCTGCTGTGCGAGGTGTGAGGGCCCCGCGGCAATTGCAGATTTATGACGATGACTTTGACGTGGGCCAACAAGTCAAAGGCGGCCAATTGGCTAAGGAACAAAAAATTGCAATTTGCAATTGGCTGCCTCACCGTTAAATGGCCAAGAACACAAAACCAAATTAACGCCAAGGAACAACTACAGCAACAGCAGAAGCAGCAGCAGCAGCAACAGCAACAACAGCAGCAATCAAAGTGTAATGCGATAAGCTAGCAATTGCAATTGGCAACAGAGATGCGGATTCCGATTCTGATTGCCCCTCCGCTTTCCCCCTCCCTCAGCTTGATCTTGTTGGACGCATGAGGTTAGGTCAGCCAGCTGCCTGGCATTGCTGATGGGGAGATGGGGATCGTCATCGCATCGATGAGTTTGCGTTCGGATTGTGTGCTAAATGTCAATTTGATACCACAGCAGCAGAATCCAATTAAAGCTGCAACACACAGTTGCAGTTGCAAATTGCCAACGTTGAGACTCTCCGAGTCTCTCTTCTTCCACATCGATCCCTGGGTCGTCGTTAGATGCGTGCGCCAAACTATATTTGTGGGTCATGGTACAAATCTGCAGATGCAACTGACAGTCGACAGCAGACAAGCAGACATAAGACAGTCGACAACAGACAACAGACTCGACAGAATCGACAACAGACAGCTCGCAGTGCTCAGTACTCTGTTCTCAGTTCTCTAACAAGAGACACCTTTTGATACAATATGCTAACGAAGTTTTGCCTCTTTTTTCTCTTCCCCACTTTTGCGACTGTCAAAATGTTGCCGCATGTGGAAATTTTCCCACCCTCCATTGAGGCCGTCGCTGCCTTTGTAAAATGTAAATTCGTTTTCTTCTTTTGCTTGCAATACATTTATATTAGTGTAGTTCTTGTGGCACGTCTGGCCACGCATGCCTCGCCTGCCACACACAATCAGCACAACCATCACAATGGAGCCACAGCCTCTGTAATTTTTCAAAAAGAAAACAAAAAATTGCAGCCTTAAACCTTAAACAGTTGCCTGTCCAGAGTTTACCCTTTAGAGGAGTCAGAGTCAGAGTCAGAGTCATAGTCTAAGCCCAGTTAGCAGTCTATAGGCCCACCATGCCGGGCGGCTATGTAAACATTTGCATTTGTTGCCGGCGTTCGCTCGTCTCTTCACGCATGTGCCGACGTGAAGGCTCTTTCCAAAGAGTTTTGGAGCCTGTCTGACTGCAGTTTTCATAACGCATATCAACGGCATCCCATTGTTGGTCAAGAGGCTGCAGCTGATGATGATACATTGCCATTGGCCCTAGCTTTTGCGTCTCTGTTGTTGTTTTTTTTTTGCAAATTTCCCATGACCGATATTTCTTTTAGCTCTATGTGTTAGTGTGTCTTCCTTACCCCTACCATGCAACATTTCTTTCCCTCTCTTTCTCTCTCTTTCTCTTTTTGCCCCTTGCACTGTCTCTTTCTATTTGTAAGTCTTTCGGTTTGTGCCTTGTTTTGGGCAATTGGCATGGGTAAAAGTTGTGTGTGTTTTGGCTGCTTCATTCACAAATTGAATTTGTGTCACACACTTGGCCAGCTGGCTGTTGACCACCCCTTTATTTGGTCTTAACCCAAATACTGCTGCCGTAAAATTGTTTACCATTTAGCAACAGCAACAGCATCAACCACAGCAGCAACATCAGTTGCAACAACAGCAACGAATGCTAGAATAATTACTGCAACAAGTTGCCAGTTGGCAGGCACATGTTGCTAGCCGTGTTCGTGTGTTGCTAATAGCTTTAGAACAAGTGCCATTTTGGCCAACAACTAATAGCCAGTTTGTGTCGCTTCCGTTGTCAGTTGCCAGTTGCCAGTTGCCCGTCTCAGGTAACAACAGCAGCAACTCCAGCTCTATAATCATCATCATCGTTCTCATCATCATCATTATTATCATCATTGGACGGACCCGTGTGAGATTATCATTATTGTTATTGTCGCTCGTCATGTCAACTCGTCATCAAAATGCCGCAACTAAAGCTCTGAGAGGCTGCTGCCTCAGCGGAGCAATCTTTCAACTTGCTTCAACCAGGTTTCGTGTGTTGCATACACCTTGTTGTTGTTGTTTGTTTGTTGATATTGTTGCTTTTGACATTGTCGTTTGCCACAGCACGCAGCAATGCAATTTGTGGCTCCAGGGGCTGCAACTCTGCGACTGCAACTTGCAACTTGCAACTCTGACTCCAACTTCGACTTTGACTTCAGCTTGTGCCGTTTCCCTGCATTTTAATGAGCACATTTCGCGCATTTATGATGAGACTCGTTGCTTTGTGGAGTCTCTCCCTGGCATTAGCTCATTTTATTTGCTTGTTTCGTTAGCGAGCAAACGACACCGAACCAAAGAACCACTCAGATTTCGAAAGAAGAGCAACACTAGACCATCTCTGAGGGGTCATTGTGACCCCCCACAAATATCACAAAAGGAATTCTTACGATTGAGACTTGGAAAACATTTAGAAGTATCAAATCTCATCGATAAATCATTCATTATATTGAACGCGTTAAGTTTTTATTGTGTTTCACCCATACTTATTTTGAAAGTAGAATCAATTGTAGAGTTTCGAGTCAGCCCTTGATTTAAAGATTTTAATTTATCAGTGCACTTTATAAAAATTTCAGTTGTACTGATTTCCCAATGCTTTGTATAAGTGTAGTTTTAGATTTCAATACTTGTTTTTCATTTAAGCTGTTGATTTAGAAAATATTTCTTATATTATTATACTAAATCAATTTCTTGTGTTGATTGTCCTAAGGTAGAGTATGAAATAAGCTAAAGCTATAACTCTTTAATATGTGAATTTTAATGACACATTTTTTGTGCCATATTGATGCACTTTCGCGACTTTATTCAATTGTGCTTATGTCGTGTTGTTTTTATTGGCCTCAATATATTATCATACTAAACCAATTTGTTGTGTTTGATTGTCTTAATATAAAGAACAGAATATAGTCAAACTATTACACTTAAATATATGAACTATCGGGTTATTTTTATGTACAATTTAAATGCATTTTCGCGATTTTGTTCCATTGTGCTTTAGCCGTGTTGTTTTTATTGGCCTTTGGGTAATGTATGAAATTGTATAACTTACGCATGCACGCCCACCTACAGACACGCCCCCAAACACCCCAGCTCCAACTCCACAATCCACTCGAATTTCAGCCTACACCCTTGCAAAGGCACGTCTTTGAGAAGCATCCCCCTTAAAGTGAAAATGCGGAAATGCGGAAATGCGGAAATTGTCGTCGTACTCACGTGTTGCATCTCCTGGGACTTGATTAAAGGCGCATAAAAGCAAATAAAAAACTTGGCTAATAAATGAAAATATGAAACGTATACGAGTAGGTCTTTTATGGCATTATGTCAACTGATATAGGCTGTGATATCCTGTGCCCCAGCTAATTATAACCGTTACTTTCCTGGGGGGGACAGAATATAGGAGTTGGAGAAGAACTTTTTTCTTATTTTATTTTTGGGCGTGTGTCTGACATTTTCAATCAGAGAACTACAAGTTAATCCACATTGGAGTTAGTGCACAGCCGCAACATGACGACTTTTATGTGTTTAACGTTTGCTGACCTCTTGAGGTAGGGGTGGGGGTGAAGAAAAGAGGGAGAGTAGTGGGAGTAGGAGCATAAGTCGCTGTCAGCCAACAATTGAGCCTGCGAGCCATGTCAGGGAAAATTGCACATCTGTCAAATCAGCAAACAAGTGATTTCCGCAAACAATTCAAGAAAAACATCCAGTCACAGGACATTCACAGTCAGAGGCTCAGCTTGAAGGGGAAGGACTCTCTCTCCCTCTCCCTCTGCCTCTGATATACTCGGACTTCTCTGGTGGTTGGTGGTGATGGTGGTGGCATCTCACTGTCAACAGTTCACCCAAACCACCCGAAATATGTGCTTGCTGTTTGTGCACGTAAATTGCTTTTGTCGAGCAGTTGAGGCTATTGAAAATTTTAACAAAAAAAGAGACGAAAAGAAAAAAAATATGGGAGATGGAGTCGAAAGGACATGTGCCTTGTCATGCTTTTTTAATGAAGTGCCGTCGTTTAAGAAACATATTGTGGCTCGATTTGATTGTTGTTGTCGTTTTTTTAGCAAGGGTTAAACGGTCGGGTGTCAAAGATCTAATGGATCAATCCTGTAGACAGCATAATAATAATGAATAGAAAAACGTATACTAAAGTACATTTTCCCCTCTCTCTCTCTTTACAGTTACACACACAAGCAAAGCCATGACAAGAAAACGTTCGAGTCCATTGGGACTCGAGGAGCTGGTCTGGTCTGGTTTGGCCATTCTACTGATGATGCTGCCAACGTTAACGCAAGCTGGTAAGTGGTTTATTATGTCAACATAAATTACAGTTAGGCTGCTAAGTATCCCAAGTATCCCTAAGTATCTAAGTGCAGACCACAACCCTCGTATCACTGGGATTACATCCATATGTGCTGTTGTCTATTATTCGCATTCGCATTATCATTTTTGGCCATAAATTTGCACTTGTCGATACTTTGCCTAAAGTCGGACTAATTAAAGCATTCAGTTTTTGGTGTAGTGTGACAAATTGCCATCAGCTGGCAACAGCTGCCAAAACATTGCACTTGTCCGGGGTCAGGGGTCATTCTGGTCATTCTGAGAGTTGCAGAAAAAAAGAATTCAATTACGAACAGTGTGCTTTGGGGTGTCCAAAATTCAATTGAGTCATGCGTTTCCATTTAAATTGAAATTGAAATTAAGGCACACTGAGGGTGAGAGATACATTAACCGACTCAGCTTCAGATGCAGATACATTGACAGATACAGATACAAATACAAATACAAATACAGATGCAGATACAGTTACAATTACTAAAATAAATTCTTTCCCTTTTTGCTATAAATAAAGTCGTCGTGCTAATGGTCTCGCTGTCCAAAATGGGTGGGCCAAATATTTTAGATGCATCTGCTCAAAATGAGGTGTTAACTTTCACATTCCCTTCGCTCTTCGCTCTCCTTTCTCTCCCTTCCCGTCACAGTTGAAGGTGCAGCAATAAAAGGCCCAAGTCTAACGGGCCTCTATGCCTTTGAGTGCATACAATTTAACGACTTGCTTAAACAAAAGTTTATGGCAAATAAACCCAAAAAAAAAGAGCTAAGAAGAAGTAAGGAAAAATAAGCAGCATTTCTCATGACTGCAGAATATCGGTCAGACAACTCCCAAGTGTAGTTACTGGTACTAGCCACAAGTCAATCACATGCAAACACAAGAAACGACAACCCAAAAACCGAGACCAAAACCAAGACCTAAAAGTGGGATGGCATTCTTTAATGGGCATTCAATAAACAAGCTCCAACTGACTGATTTTGGCCTAGTCAAAACGATAGGCGACAATAGTCAGAGTTTGTCAGTCAGTCAGTCCGTCAGTCTGTCAGTCAGTCAGTCAGGCAGTTGTTGACCCACATTTAGCACCGCTGAATGCAGCATTTGGTTCTTGGAATTTTCATTAACACATGCTTGCCCCAGAACCGACTGCATATGGAAATCTATCCCCAAAAATGAAAAAGAAAAACACATATTGTAATGATATTTTGTGAATGGCAGAAAGAGATCGTCGAGCTTGAAGCTGGGAAACTTCATAGATTCGTAGGTAAATCAATGGGGCAACCTTTTCTCGCCTACTTAAGAATGTTGTACAGACTTCACATTTGTTACACTAACAAGCAAACAAAAGTTCTCACTTAAGTTTGATGAACTTACAGAGTGTTTGAGCTCAGGTTACTTCAAGAATCTTCTCTGGTAATTGAATTGTTCCTCTATAATAAAGTAGATACCTATGTGTGTGAGTACCTTGTACACTGTGCATGTATCTGACAATGACTCAACAGTTGACTAAGTATCTATCAGATACATCATTCGACAACATAATAAATCAATAGCCATCGATATAGCCATGATTAATATGCGTCGATCTGTTGAAACATGTTCAAATACTTGACAACAAGTGGCATTTTGCGTCATAATAAAATAGCCAAAATAGCAAATCCTCAAAACGTCAATTGTTAACTTGGCCTGCAAATACTTGTAGCTAAATATGTACATCGTGTTTTACCCTTTACAGTTAAGGCCTAAACGCAGTTAGCCAGCGGCAACTTATGCAATTTTCAAGCTGGCAAGTTCAAGTTTTAATTCAAGCTCAAGGTCGATTGGTCAGTTTAAGCGCTTGGCTCGCTCCGTTGCTCATAGCCAAGTTAATGGACCAAGTTGGAGTCGAAGTCGAAGTCGGAGTCTGACTTGGAGTTGAAGTCAGTCATCGTCATCGTCGTCTGTCAGCAACTTCGGTAGCCACAAACACATTATCATTATTTTATAAGCCACAAAAAAAAGAAGAGAGAAGACGGCAATTTCGAAGACGCAAAGTCTTTTTTAGTTTCGCCTCGTCTCTGACTTTTGACTGTTCGCTTAAATTTCGTGGGGCGTTTTCATCAATCAATTTTGAACATGATTTGTGTTCCCTCTTTTCTTTATTATTATTATTATTATTATTATATTTTATACATTTTCACATGTTTGAGCCACAGGTGTGATTCTCACCTGGTACTTAGCTGTTAGCTGGAGGCTGGCCAATTGACACCAATGAAAGTACTCGAATTTATACGATCTTCTCTGCACAAAACTGATAAGTCACAGTCACTGAACTTGAGTTTTATATCTACCTGTATCTAATTGAAGACCCTCTGCTATCTTTCTCTCTCTCACTCTCTCTCTCTCTTTCTTTTTACCTGTACAAGTCGAGTTGAAAGCTCGTAAAATTAATGCCATATACTATTCTATATGGTTATAGTTCTTATATACGTTTGTATATGTAAGTTTATTTTTTACTGATTACTTAATTTATAACCAATTACAAAGGCATTAGAACGACGCTCATATTTTAGCTTATTGCGCATATAAATCGCCTGTTTATGGCTAAAACTAAAACTTGGAGAGTTTGCGGAAGTTAAATGGCATTTCTGGGGTTTATTGCCACTTGACGCGCTTAATTAACTTGTATTAGTTGCCTACCCACAACTATCTGAAGAGGCTCAAAATCAAAGCTTGGACTTGGGTTTGGGTTTGAGTTTGGGTCTTGTTTTTAGGGGCAGGCATCATTATGCTCAAGTATTAATTGCATGACTGCTCACTGATGATATCACAGTTTCAGCCCAAAGTCTCCTATACATGGCAGCATCAGTAAACGTTAATCAAGATTTGATTTTGGCCACGCGCATATAATTAACATTTTGGCCAGGTTCAATGTCAAGTGCTTATCAGCTTGTTGATAGCACAATGCCAACGGTATCCGACACTCGATGAGGCAAGTGGGCGAAAGAGAGGGAAATAGACGTGATGCATGCCGCATCATGCGGCAATCTTAAATATTTCGTATGCAAACACGCTGACACTGAGTGTGTGTGTGTGTGTATACATTTAGCTATAGCTGTAGCCACATACCAAATAGCCATAGCTTGTAGTCGAACTTGACTTGGCTTATTTGCCTGGCAAACAACGGTCCCAAAGTCGCTGACCATTGACCGATTTGGCAGCCAGAAGAATTTTTTTTTCTATTTCTATTTCTATTTTTTAAAATTTTTTTTTTTGGCTGCGTAGTTGAGGAATTTCATAGCCACTTGAGAGAGGAACAAGTACGCGAGTTAGAGATCACGAACTTGCGGGTTAAGCGGCCCACACGAGTCCACGTTGAGCGTGAGAGGCAACAGGATGAATTTGTAAGCAAAAAAAAAACATGCTGATTTTAGCCAACTGTTTTTGCTGGCCAACTTTCCATGGTGACACAATTAGAATCCGCCCAAACCATGTCCATTCTGTCTTAGAGACTCCTCTTTGTTTTTTTGGCCATAAATAAGCATTCAGCTAAGACTTTCGTTTTGGCTTTTTGGCCCACCAACGACGCCCAAGACGTACATCAATTTGTCAAGAAGAAACTAAAAATAAGAAATGTTCAAGTTGAACTCATATCAAAACTGTGTCTCTCTCTCTATCTCTCTGTGATATTCGTATGATGATAAATTGGCCCTGACTTTGTACCATAAAAAACACATTTATATTACTTGAGAGTGCCTCAAAAGAGGCACTTAATTTGTTGTTATGATTTAACCCACGCGAGCAAATGGCTGAAGAGGCCATTGACCAGATTTAGCTGGCCTAAAGCCATTTGTAGACACAGTTAAGCAGAAAGGGCCCGACTTGACTGCACTTGATTTCAATTAAATGTAAGCCCAGAGAATTGTTGATGGTATCGTGTGAAACTGGTAAGAATAAAATGCCAAGTTACAGAAAGAAGTTCAGGCGGAAACGATTCGATTTTTATCAGCGTTAAAATTTTCAACTTCCTGCGACAAGGTCGGGGAGTTTAATTTCATTAAAGTAAATAATCAGTGAGCGAGTGGCGTTTGCGGTTAACTCGGTAACAATTTGAATTTGTAACGGTAAACAGTAAGCCCATTTGGCAATTGCAATACCAAAGCAACAACACCAAGAGCCACATTCAGTCTGGAACCACAGAAATTACACAATTTGGCCATTAACGCCTTTGGATTTGTCTTCAACTGAACTCAACTCTTGCCTTGACAATGAAATGGCTTCTCTTCTGATTGCTGTAATTCAATGTTGCAGTTGCAACTTGCAAAGATTTTATGTTTGCCGCAGACAACACAAATGCAAAATGCAAAATGCAAATGAAATTCTGCTTAGTAGAGCAAAACGCCGGCGGGCCAAGTTAAGTAACAACAATTCTCAGATTTCCCACTGCGATAGACCCAGAAAGGGACTGATATACATATGAGTATACAAAACTTTACTAGTTATATAGTTACCAGTCTATGCCATAACCATAGCTCATATTATGTGTGCTGGGTTTCTTTTTATTATTATTATTATTTTTTTTCATTTTTGTTATTGTTTGATGTCATTGAACTTGAACTTGTTGGCCAGGTGAGGCCCGTGAGACGTCACTTTGTATCTATTTCTGTATATCTGTTTTATTTGGCATTTTATGCAAGATCTTGGCGTGAATATGCTAATTTCTTATTTGTACAACAAGTTGTCGTTGTCGTCGCTCTAAAAACGTGTTCAAAATGCTAATTAATCCAAGCAAACATTTTTTTTTTTTGCCTTTGATTCACATTTACGGCAATTAGTCGGAAATTTGACCTAATTCGGTATTAGCTGCCGTATGACAGGTGTTGTCTTAATTACAGTTTATTACAGATAGAGTCGCAATTTTGGCAAAACATTTTGAACTTTGGCCAAATTTAATGTAAAATTTCCAACTGAAAACAGGAGCCAACAAACTGACCATTTTGTATGGCATTTGGGGTTCGCTGAGTCAAGTTAGCCAGGCTTAAAGTTGGCTGCGTGTTAGAATACATTTTGACACTATTAAAGACGGAAAGTCTTCCAGCGAAAGAATGGTAATTAGCCATGATGTCTTACCAGATACGAGGTAGAAACACTTTGCTTTGCTGTCGGCTCATTTTTACACAGATCTTTATCACATAGTGCAATGACTTCCCACAGCTTTTCAATTGTGTAACTTTAGACCAGACCAAGTCTAAGAGTTCTTTGTTGGCTCAAATGCCTGGCCAAGCAGGGGGTTCAATCAACCCGTAGCCTGGCACCTTTACGCATGGTAAACCCTATGGAAGACCCCTCTCTACAGTCCACAGTCTACAGTCTCCAATCTTCAACTGTGGGTCATGTTAAGTCACTTAGCAACGGCCACTAACTACGCGAGAAAGAGAGGCGAAGGGAGAGAAAGAGAGAGAGGAAGGGAAAGAGTTAGACAGGGAATGAACTAATACCTTGTATAATTATCGCTTTGCTGATCTTTTGTTCTGTTCTTGGTTTGTGCGTTTTGGCCACATTGAATTTTATGCTTGAGCCAGCTTCTTCAACTAACCAATTCTGCACTTGGCCAACACGCAACTACCCACTAGTAGCATTATCTATGCTGGCTAATCATTAGCTAAATGCCATGCCTACTGTCGTGGGAGTAGATACAAATCGACAGTTCTCCAAGGGAGCTGGGAGCAGAGAACAGGGAGAGGGGACAACTTCAATTAGCGCTCGAATGCCACGTGAATGTTTTACCAAATGAGGCAGACACATTGCTGTAAGCCGTACTTAATTGAATCGGCCACAAGCCACAACGTGAGAATTTGTTGTGGACATTATCATCAATCTTACGTTTGTTATGTTACGAATTTAAACAGAGACTTGAAGCTATTGGCCACCAAGTAAAACTCGAAATTGTTGGTCAAATTCAAACTTAAACTGAAATTAATAAACAGTTACGCATGCGCAAATTTCAAGCAGCAAATTGCAAGTTGCAACTTGTGGCAACTCTGATTGCCTGGCCAACCAACTGAGTAGCGGATCTTCCCGCTCTGGACCAGGTCGCTTGATTATAGATCTTGTCTGTTATTTTGGCAGAAAAAACTCAAGTGGAGTCGACTTGACTTGACTTGAATTGCAATTGCAGTAATCAATGCGCTGTTATCAATAACAGCTAGCGGTGTAATAATTGAATGGAGAAGCAGACAGGAATGGAGGCAGGAGAATCGGTAGAAAACTAAAAGGGGAGAAGAGTCAACGACAATTTGTTTGTCTGCCTCCGTTACGGGCCATAAGAATTTGTCTAAAATTGCACAAACAAAAATTATGATATATCTGGCGAGTGGTACAAGTGGTGCAAGTGGTGCCAGTGGTTCCACTTGCTAGCTGTGATTAGCTATTGCCGAGAGGAATACGAATACGATTACAAATACGAACTGACAGGCAGATTGATGGCCCCAAAGGGGGACTCATTAAAGCCACGCAGAGCAATCAAAACAAATCAAGCCCAAGTTCAAGCCCAGGAGACAGGACACATAAAAAAGAAATGAAGGCCTAGACCATGGCTAGGATCACAAAACTGTGGGAAACTATGCACGGCCATTTTAACTGCTTAATTACAGTGCCTCAAGGTTAAGCGGCAGACACAATTTGCAACTTGCAACCCAGACTCATTATTATCTATTAAGCAGTCAGATTTGCAGTCGATGGTTAAAAAGCAAAAGTTTTTGCCCCCTGACAAGCGATGTTGACTTGACTGACTCCTCTAATGACATTGCCTAGTTCAGGCCATAAATATGCATATGAGTTGGCCACAAGACAGCAATTACAATGCCCACATATAGACAGGTACCAAGGATTGCTTTTGCCTTTGCCTCTGCCATTGCCATTGCCTAGACCTAGAGCTAAAGCTTCTCCTCCTTTTGGTAATTGTTTCATATGCATCTAAAGCAGGCAACAGGCAGCAATTTCACGGCAAGACCTCGTCATGACCAACGGGCATAATTTACTTAGAACGAATCATGTCTAGGCTGCCTGGTAATAAAACACAGCGTCACGCCACAGTCAGACTCAAAGTCAGAACCTTGCGCAACTGCATCCAATTTGGCCCAAACCAAAAGGAGCTGCGATGTCTACATTGCTACCTTGTCCCCGACATAATCATGTTAAATTACTCGCAAATTCATTTGCTGTGCGCGGCGGCTGTTGCTGCTGTTGCTGTTGTTGCTGTTGTTGCTGCTGTTGCCTCTGTTGGGCGCATTGTTAGGGCGCCCCATGCTGCATGCCTCTTGGCTGCTTTCAACGCTGATGCATGGACATGATACGGCGGCACTCACACACACAGAGCAAGAGAGATAGAAACTGCAGTCAGTCCCTGTCTTGGCCATGATCTTGGTCTTGGCTCTTAGTTCTTGGTCTTGTTGGGTTGTTAGCTTGTCGCTCACTCCATATTGATCGACCCGGCATTATGGAAATTATGTGATCAAGGCCATAGAAAATGGAAATTGTTTTGCAACAACTGCGGGCAAAATTTGCATGCCTCTTTGAGCTGTTGCATGCCCCTTGCCATCCCTTTCCTACACACCCCTAGCCTAGCATAATTTCTGTTTTCCTGCCATTGCATAATTGAGGCAGACAGTGCAATTATAGTTCGATTTATTGCATGTGCAACCATAGGGTGTACCATTGTTCTAGCCAAAAGATCATTGTAAACTTGGCTCTAATTACGAACGCTGGTAGATTCTCTATTGTCAACCAAAGAAAGCAGAAGAATTGCAGCTTATCAACTAGCCATATATCTTCTCTTGCTCTCTCACTGTGATGTGGCATGTGGGTGTGCAACAGAATGTTGCAGCTGCTGCTGCTGCTGGTGGTGGTCACTAAAGTAGCGGTAAAGTAGTTGCTGCCGCGTTTGGCAAACGCACAACAACAAACACACACACACACACGCACACATCCACACACAAAAATGGCGCATGGGGAACCATTTGGGAAGCCAAAGGAAGATTTGTGTTTATTTTGTAATCTTTGAAATATTTGTGGCATGGCAAATATTTCACTTTGGCTGCTTGCAACGTTTCCGCGTGGCAATAGAGAAAAGTATTGAAAAGAAGAAAAACAAAAAAAGTAACGATTGCTATCAACAAAATATTTAGCAAAACTTCCACTTTTCACATGCCTCTGTCCCACAGGAGAGTCTGTGTCAGTCCCCCTCTACCCCAAGCCACCTACAGCACTAAATAATAAAGCGTAACCAGCAAAAGGCGTGCCCGCTGCCTGGTCTTAGCCTGGTCAGAACTGGCCAACACAGAGTCCAAGTCGCAGTCGCAGTCGCAGCCGAAGTCTAGGCCCACTTATGTAAGTAAAGCCTGCTAGTGGCTTGTATTTTATGGTTTGTGTACACATTTTTGCACACATGCGCGACCGGGTCATTCAACTTGCCGCAGCAACAACAGCAGCAGCAGCAAGAACAGCAACAACAACAGCAACAACAGCAAGAGCAACGGCAGCAACAACCATCCAGCCATGGCCATGGTCGAGATGCGAGGCAAGCGCGCGCGCTTTCCTAGAATAAACAAAATGCACGACTCTTGCGACAGCAACAACAGCAACAGTCACAGCAACAACAACAACAACAACAGCAGCAACCAACGCCGCCAACAACTTTGGCTTGGCTTGAAGCTATTGCCCATGTGAATGTAGCTGTAAGCTGCAGCCAAATCAACACCAGCAACAACAGCAACAACTGGCTGACTGACTAACTGACTGACTGACTTCTGTTTGTTGGACCGACACGACCATGTTTGATGTGTACCATCAGCAAGGCAAACGACGACTCATGCGTCTTGGTCATCATGTTGATGCTGCTGCTGCTGCTGCCTCCAACTGCAACAGCAACTCCAACTCGTAGTCATAGTTGTACTCGTATGTGGCATGTTTTAGTTGTTGCACTTGCAGCGCAAAATTGTTGCATAAGTTTGAATTACAAGGCGACCAACTGGGAACTGGGGACTCTACACTCTACACTCAAGACGGGATACTGTTGCTGCTAGGAACTACGGACACTGACTGTGAACCGGCTGCATGATTGACTCCCATTGCCAAGTCCAGCTAATGTTGCTCCCTCTACTCTTTCACTATCTCTTCCTCCCTCTCCCACTCTCCGCCTCACTCTCTCTCTCTCTCTCTCTCTCTCTCTCATTTTCTAGCTGGCAATCCTTAACAGTTAATGTGTGAATTTTTATGCGTTGCCAGGTTTCGGTTCGTGGTCTGTTGTTGCTCTTACCGCATAAAATGTAATTTACATCCGTTACTTTGAATGAGTGAGACGTACATTGGAGCAGCATGCCACATGCCTCCTGCCCCATGCCCCTTGCCACGCCATTAAAATTGCTACTCTGATTTGTTGCTACTGCAGTGGCTCTTCTGGCCAAGTCTCTTCTGACCTGTCCAATAGCATGCTTATGAGCACATGCCGTTACAATTTGCATTGTTATTTCGGCTGCCGTTACTGGAAATCTCAATTGCTGAAAAGTCCAGCTAATCCTGGGGGACCTCCCAGCTATGCGGAAATTAACATTTGAAATATATGTGCAAAATAGTCAACCCTTCAACTAAACGCAATTAATCAAAGTTGCTCACGCACAACCACAGCAACTGCAACAAAGCCATTCATAATAAAATGCAATTTGTCAAATCATTTTACCTGCTGTTGTTGCTGCTACTTTGGCATGTTGCTGTCGTGCTCGTAAACGCCACCGCAGCAACAAGTGACCGCCAAGTTGTTTGCAACTCGTGTTGCCGGCTAACTGTCAGCTTAAACAATTTGTTTGAGCCATTTTTTAGAATAGTGTGGAACACACACACACACTCACACATATACACTTTGGTTGCAAATCCTCAGGGCAAACAAGACATGCCTAGAGCTTGCTACGTGCCATTATTACTTGGTTTTTTTCTGGCTTTTCTTGCTGCTGTTGTTGCTGTTGCTTTTCCTGAATTTTGATTATGTGGTAATAACACGTTGCACGCACACAAAGCCGAGCACTGTAGCTTGCTGTTGTTGTTGCTGCAATTTGTTGCAACCTCTGCTGCAGATGCTGCTGCTGCTGCTGCTGCTGCTGCTGTTGCATGTTGGCCAGCGGCATTTTGGCCCTGTTATCAAACGAACGCTGGCCTATCAACACAGCCTACGCAAGTTTGAAGCCACATCTAATTTCAATTGCATGCAGCTACAATTAGAGTCTGGCATTCTGGATGTAATAGATAAATTAATTTATTATACTTACTCGTAGTCATGACTAACGGATATGGCCTTCGTAAGATAATGCCATAATAGAGCAAAAAACAAAATAATAGTAATACGAATTGTGCCATTGAATTAGTTTCCTATGAAGTTTCAGCACTGGAATGTTAGCACGAATAATTTAAATAGTCTAAAAAAAAATAATTTAAATAATTCTATAAATATGTTATAAATTGAATATAGGTCTATAAATTTAAAATCAACCTAAAACGAGGTATTAAAATTAATAAACGTGTTACAATAAATATACTAATAAATTAAAATACACAATTATTAAACTATTTCAATCTTTCTCTATCTTACAGCTCCACTGCAGGAATACACAGAAATCCAACAGTATCCGGGTAAATACAATTTAATTTTAAAAATCCACAAAACAAAATAAATACATTTGTGACAAAGGTTTTAAAACAATTTTGATAGCTGAAATTAAGACTAATTGAGGTCATAAGCTATAAGCTGCTAATCAGCTAAATGTGATACGACCAATAGCTCTTGACCCAAAGCTGACCAGACAAACGGTGGCAAATGGGGCGTATGCGCATTATTAGGCTGTTAGTCGAGGTGTGAAAAGACAAACGCCAACGAAAAAAAAAATAAAGAGAGACATAAAGAAATAAACGCTGTTTTACGAGCTTTATGCTCGAAACGTGAGCGACGGCAACAGCGACAACAAAGACAAAAGATTTCAATCAAAAAATTGTCTAGCCAGGCCAGGCCAGCAACAAAGAGTCAAAGACGGCTAACAGAAATGTAGATGTAGACAAAGTCAGGGGTAGGAGTCGAGGTGCCGTTGCAAGTCGAGCTTAACGTGTTAATAATGTGATGTGAAATTTATTGCGGGTGGACGGCACTAACTTAGGTAGCCCGACAAATCCAGTAGCATGTAAAACAAGTTGACTTGTGTGTTTAATGACTCTGATGAGCCATAAAACTTATCTATTGCTGTACGTATTATGACAGTTGATGGCGCTTAACGTAAAAGTAATTTATGGCCGAAACGACACAGTAGCATACATGAGCTTGACTTGAATGCATAACTGATGCTAGGGAATTTCTACTTCAACTATAGTTGATAGAGATAGTACCTCGTAGTCATTGTTCTTTGTTCCCAAGAGCTGTTCCAGTTAACAGTCTAGGCAGTAGCTGTGGTTATTAATAAATCGGCAACTTTCTTTTGGGCTTTTTATTATTGCAGAAGGCTGCTATTACAACTATGCGCATTACAATGAGGGTGATCGCATTATGACCAATGAGCCATGTCTAAACTGCACCTGCCACAATCGCATGCTTATGTGCTACCTTCGAGTTTGCCCCTTCACAAAGCCCATTGGTCACGATTGCATTGTGGAGAAGCGCGAGGATCAATGCTGTCCCATCATTACCTGTCCAGAGGGTAAGTTTGTGTACTCCATTCTTTAGATATTTGCTTTACGTGAAGATATTTCAGTGCCCGTTAATGTGCCCTATCATACCCCTGAGCCGGGCACTGAGCTGAGTATTCCTGAGAAATTTGGCTGCAGCATTGAGGAGAAGTTCTACCCGGAAGGCGCCCAGGTTCCATCGAATCCGAATAAGCCCTGTGAGCTCTGTTATTGTATCAACAATCAGACCAAGTGTGTTATGCAGGAGTGCACATTACATGTTGATGGTTGCACGCCCATCTACAATAAGGGATCCTGTTGTCCCGTGCGCTACAGTTGCGGTAAGTAATCCCAGATTCAGTCTCTCTTAAATGTATATCTACAATCACAGTTGCTCTTACAGATCATGAGAATGATGTGCTTGAGTTGGAGGATCAGTCGACAACTACGACCACAGTTCGTCCAACGCCAGGATTTATTCTAACCACCATGTCTCCACCTGTGTCCACGGATTGTATCCACGATGGCGATCTCTTTGCCGATGGTGCCTCCATCAAGGCCAAGAATGCTTGTGAGCATTGTTACTGCATGCGTGGTGATATTGTCTGTGCCGTCCAAGAATGCGAGATGCCAATGAGTACGGCCAGTGGAAAGACCTGCCGAGCCATGCCCGCTGCCGAAGGAGAGTGCTGTCCCAGCAATTATGTCTGCGAGGATGATAGTGCTACCACTGAAATTATTGAGATCACCACACAAGAGATTAGACACGAGGAAGGCATCATTACCACAGCTGCTCCTGTTAAGGACATTCACGGTGAGATACCTAAGGAAGATGTCGATCTGCAGGAACACATTGATGACGAGGAGAAGATCAAGGAAGAATCCACTGAGAGTCCAGCTGAGGAAGCTGGCAGCGGTGAAATCGACACGACATTTGCTCCCGAGCCAGAGGATAAGAAGAAGGAACCTGAGGGTTCTACTATTGCTACAGATTCTCGAATTGACATTCCATCTGAATCATCCCCGGCTCCATCTGAGGAGGAAGGCAGCGGCGAGGAGGCCACAACTGCACGAGTACAACCCATTGAGCCAACTAAGGAAGGTAGTGGTGAAGAGGTCAAGGTCACACCTGAAGAGGGAAGCGGAGAAGAGGAAGGTGTCAAGGCCACAACAACATCGGCACCTAAGGAAACAAGTGACTCAGAGGAAGATATTGCCAAGCCAACCACTCCAGCTTCGGCAGAAGATAGCGACAAGGCTACAACTCCAACTGCCAGTGATGAAGAGGATATTGTCAAGGCAACAACTCCAGCTAAGGAAGTCAGCGGTGAGGAAGACAAGGCAACAACCCCAGCTAAGGAAGTCAGTGGTGACGAAGACAAGGCAACAACTCCAGCTAAGGAAGTCAGTGGTGAGGAGGAATCTGTCAAGGCCACAACTCCTGCAGGAGCAGAAAGTGATGAATCAGATACAGCTAAGCCCATCACTTCTACCGAGGAAGAAATTGATGAAGAAGATATTGTCAAGGCTACAACTTCTGCTGCAGAAGTTAGTGAGGACAAAGAGCAAGCCACGACTCCCGGAAAGGAAGTCAGTGTTGATGATGAAATTATCAAGGCTACAACTCCTGCTAAGGATACCAGTGCTGAAGATGAAATCATCAAGCCGACAACTGCCTCCGATGAAGTCAGCGAAGAAGATGAGATCGTTAAGGCTACAACTCCCTCGAAGGAAGTCGGCGAAGAGGACGAGATCGTCAAGGCAACAACTCCTGCTAAGGAAGTCAGTGATGAAGATGAGATTGTTAAGGCTACAACTCCCGCAACGGACGAAGATGAAATCATCAAGGCTACAACTCCCTCTAAGGAAGTCAGCGAAGAAGATGAGATCATTAAGCCGACAACTCCCTCCAAAGAAGTCAGCGATGAAGATGAAATTGTTAAGGCAACAACTCCTGCTAAGGATGAAGATGAAATCATCAAGCCAACAACTCCATCCAAGGAAGCCAGCGAAGAGGATGAGATCGTCAAGGCTACAACTCCCTCCAAGGAAATCAGCGAAGAGGATGAGATTGTTAAGGCTACAACTCCCTCCAAGGAAGTCAGCGATGAAGATGAAATTGTTAAGGCAACAACTCCTGCTAAGGATGAAGATGAAACCGTCAAGGCAACTACTGCCAAGGACATCATTGGTGAAGAAGACTTGGTCAAGGCTACAACTCCTGCCGGAGCAGAGTCTCTTGAACAAGAAACTGACAAAGCCCCCACATCCGATGAGGCTACTCTTCAAACAACAACTCCTTCAAAAGAAATTAGCGGTGAGGACAAGGAAATTGTTAAGCCTAGCGAAGGTGCTAGCGTTCCTGTCACAAGTACTGAAAATATTAGCGAAGAGGATACGTCCAAGGCTACCACTCCTGCTAAAGAACACGATGTGGTTGAAGTTACCACCCCTGAAACTGTGGAAGATCATACTGAAAGCTTTATTGACATATCAACTGAAAAAGATGCCACTAAAGATGGAGATGAAGATGTTTACACAACCCCAGCGGGATCTCTGGTTCCTTCCTCTTCAACTGAAGGCGTCCGCACCGAGGGCAGCTCAGAAACTCCTGTTGATGATGAGAAGCCTGCGACAGAGAGCAGTACAGCCAGCCCCATACTTACTGGAGATAAGGAGGAGGAACCCACAACCGTACCCTCAGTCGAAAGTGATGAAAAGGAAAGTGATGAGAAAGAAACTGAAGAGCAACAAACCGAGCAACCCAAGAAGGGAGAAGTGGACGCAACTACCGACAAAGCCACAACACCTGAAAAGACTGATGAAGAAACAACTGAGGCAGAAAAGGATATTGTGTCATCTACCAGTGCACCATTGGGAGAACCTAAGCCAACCACTGAAGCCGACACCACAGCTAAGGAAGAGGAGCAAACAACCCAATCTGTTCCCGCAAAATCTGATATTGCTCCTGCTGTCGTTGATGAGACTACTGCCCAACCAGAGTCCTCCTCAACTACTAAGCCACCTGCAGTTTACTTACCACCTTCCTCTGAAGTTGAAGAGAAAGATGAGGCTAGCACCGAAGTTGCAGATACAACGGAAGAAACTGTCACTGCATCTACAGCTGAGAAGGAATCTCCGAAACCAACAGAAAAGGGTAAGCCTGAACTACCTCCCGTTGATACCCGCACCGACTTTGATGCCGACAAGACAACCGTGGCTCCCAGTGCTGAGGAAGAGACAACTTCCGCAGCCCTACCCGACATGCAACTGCCATCTGTCATTCCCGGAGAGGGAGATTGCTTGGTGGAAGGCAAAACCTATACCAACAATACCGAGGTACCAGCAACAACTCCCTGTGATGTATCCTGCATGTGTGTTAGCAGCATTGTTTCCTGCAAGGCAATGGAGTGCAAGATTCCCGAGGATCGCGAGAAGTGTGTCCTGGCTACCGATCTTCTTGATGGTTGCTGTCCAACTTACATTTGTGAGTCTGATTCCTCGACTCCTAAGACCGATGATACAACTGCTGAAGACAAGGCTACAACTGTTAAGCCTGAGACAAGTGAGAAACCTGTGGAACCTGTCGATGAAGAAGACGAGTCTACAAGCACTGAGGAAGTACCAAAGGATGTCATTATGCCTTCTGGCATTACTGAACCACCAATGTCTCACGTTAAGCCCGATGAAGAGATTCCAGTAACTACTTCGATACCTCAACTGGACGAGATCACAACAGAAAAGGATGTCAAGAAGCCAACCAAGGAAGAGCTTCCTTCAGAGGAAGAAGAGGAGGAGATTGTACCAGTCACGGCAGCTCCTGGTATCAAGAAGGGTGCTCAAAAGCCTATCGAGCAAGAACCTCAACCTGAAGAAGATAAGGAGACTGAGGATGATTCTGTATCTCCAACTGCAACACCAACAATTGATGAATCCAAGAAGCAACCTACCCAGGAGGAAGGTACAACACCCGCTCCAGTTGCTGATGATACACAGAAGGAGATAGAAGATACTTTGGCTGTTACAACTGCGGCTCCCATTTCAAAGGAAGAAGAGAAGCCAATCGAGGAATCTAAGCCCACTGAGGAAAAGACTGAAGCACCAGAAAGCGAAACTGAAGATAAGGTTACTGTTGCCACTCCTACATCCGAGGAAGCATCCACCGAATCAACTGAGGATGAGGTCTCATCTACTGAGGCAGCTGTCGATGCTGAGAAACCAATTGATGAAAAGGTTCCAACATCATCAACTCCCACAACGTCTGAAGCTGACATTACGGATAGAGTTACAACATTGGCTCCATCTACTGATACTTCTAAGCCATCTGACGAGAAGGAAGATAAGGTGCCGTCCGAAGAAGAAACCACTACAGAAAGCGTTGCAGCTACAACTGTTCAACCAGAGACCGAGGGAGACCAAGACAAGAAATTGTTTGAGGATGTTCCATTGCCAACCGCAGCTACTCCTGTGGAAACAGATAAGAAGGAAGAGAAACCCGCTGATAAGGAAACTAGTACTGAGGCTGACATTGAAAAAGAACCATCCAAGGATACGACAACCAAGGCTCCATCCTCTCAAGAAGAGAAGGAAACATCTGAAGAGGCTTCCACATCTGCTCCCGAAGTCAGCAAAGATCAAGATGAAAGTACTTCTGCACCTGCGGCATCTGATGAAGAGGAAGACTCGAGCACAGAAAAGCCATCAAGTGAAAAGGATACGGAAGACAAGGCTACAACTATTGCCCCGATCATCGAAGATGAAGTATCTAAAGCTACGAAACTTCCTGAGGATGTTCACGATGAGCTGTCGACCACAACTGTGGCTTCTTCTGTACAGAAGGTTTCAAAGAAACCAACTGAGGATGTGTCTTCGACAGTCATTTCAGATGAGACTGGAATTGAATCTGAGTCCGAGCCCACCGCTACTGTCTCTTCTCCTGCTGCAGACAAAGATAAGTCCGAGAAGGAATCTACAACAGTCTTACCAGCTGAGGATGAAGAAGATAAATTGGAAGCTACTACTGTCAGCTCTGTTCCAACAACATCGGAAGATAAAATTGATGAACAACCAATTGCATCAATTCCTAGCGTTACTAAGAAACCAGGAGATGAAGCTGTTTCTTCAGAACCATCATCCACAGAGGCTGGCATTGAAAAGGAGACTAAGATTCCCTCCATCTCAACATCTCCATCATCCGAGGAGAAGGATCAAGAAGATAAAACTGACACGGCTACGGATGCTGTTCCTGTTGATGAAGAGCACGTACCTTCAACAGAAAAGTCTACTTCTGAAGAATCAACTTCTGAGGAAGAAGCACTTTCGACGTCAAGACCACAAGCTCCCGAGGATACAGTATCTACATCTGTACCAACAGTTCACGATGAAGTGCACAAGGATATTGAAGATGTCACAACAGCAGTTCCTCCCAAGCCAATCGAAGAAGAAACAACATCCTCATCCGAGGAACTTGATGTGGACTCTAAACTTGCTACTACCATTGCTCCAAGCACTCCTCATAAGGACGAAGAGAAGCCGGCTCCTGAAGCTTCTTCGACCGCATCGCCATCCATCGAGGAAGACAAAGAAACTCCCGAGGACAAAATTGAAATTACCACAACTGTTCCAATTCCTGAAGAGGAGAAACCGGCAGACAAAGAAAAGCCCATTGCAATGGACATTTCAACTGATGCTCCATCTGAGGAGGATGCTTCTACAGAGTCAGAAGAGGATGTTCAAGATAAACTTCCGTCAACAACTGCTAAATCTCCCATTGATAAGGTCACCGAATCAACGACTAGAATTCCAGCTGCTGATGAAACTGAAGAATCGGACAAATTCACTACAGTTGCGCCTTCCTCCGAAGAAGCCCCAGCGAAACCAGTTGATGAAAAGACACCCGTCACATCTGATGAGGAGGAGAGTACAGAAGAGGTCCTTGCTGCAACACCTGCGGTACCACAGTCTACTGAGGATAAGAAAGAACCACCATTGCCAACGAGAGCGCCAACGGCTGAACCAGAGGAGGAAACCAAGAGACCAGTTTCATCTGAGAATGAAGTTGAGCCCGCTGAAGGAACTGAGCCACCAACTTCAGAAGAGAAAGGTGAAGCTGTCTTGCCCACATCTGCGCCTGTTGACGACAAAACCAAACAAGATGGAGACAAAACAGATTCAACAACTATTCAACCAGTTGAAGAAGAAGAAAAAGATGAAGCTCAAGCTTCAGAAAGCAGTAAGCCATCTGAGAAGGAACCTTCAACTACAATTGCACCATCCAAGGATGTACATGATGAAATTGAGCCAACAACTGAGAAACCTTCTGATACAGAGGATGAAGTATCGACTGATAAGAAAATTGCATCTACGTCTGTTCCAACTGACGTCGAGTCGGAGCAACCTGCGACCACTGCTGCCACTTCCATCAAGATCGATGGCACAACTCCAACTGCTGATGAGAAGATCGATAGTACCACAGCGCCTTCAGTTGCTCTTGGTGCTCAGGATGATGATACAGAGGATATCACTGCGAGACCAACTGCTGATAAGACAGCAGAAACTGATGCGCCCATTGACTATGACATTACAACTCCCAAATCTGAGGAAGACAAAGAAGCTGCACCAATCCCAACCACATCCAAAACTCCAGTTGATACTACTGTTGCTCCAATTCAGGTTCCTGGTGCTGAGGAAGTCGACAAGAAACCCATTGAAGATGTTCTGTCACAAACTATTGCTCCTGAAACCGAAGATGACCAAGGTGTATCTGCCACAACTTCTGCTGAAGATGCTGACAAGACTCCAGTTACAGTTGCTCCTGATACTCATGACATTGAACCAGTCAGCGAAGTTAGCAAACATCCATCTGCAACAGAAGATGTGGGTGAGGAAGCCACAGAGCCAAGTTCTGTTGAACATGAGGATACCACTGATCAAGCTTCTGGTGCCAAACTGAAACCACCAACTCCAGCACCAAGCACAGATGAAGTGCCTACAAAGACTCCTGTCGAAGAGGTCACAGAGTCCCCAGCTCAAGAACCCGACACTGAAGTGCATACTGCTAAACCAACTGAGGAAGCAGCCTCCACTGCAGCTCCAGGTCTTGGAGCTAGCTTGGATTCCACCGAAGAGGGTGATGAGTCTGTTGAGTCTGAAGAGGAGCACACTCCCGCACCTGAGCATCCTCACAAGGAAGAAGATAGCGATGAATCGGAGGAAGTTACTGAAGCTGCTCAAAAGAAACCAGAACACGACGAGGCAGGACTTCCAGCCGTAGATGCAACAACAACTGCTGCTGCCACCGAGAGTTCCAGCGAGGAATCTGCTACCAAACAGCCTGACATTGACAGTATTATGACGGTGCATCCACTGTTCGCCCAGCACATGACCAGCACCACAAAGGTACCAGTAATCGACGATAGAGTGGCAGTTGATGAGACTGAAGCTACTCCAACCAAGACTTCGACAACAGAATCTCCACTCACAACAACAGTGGCATCCAGTGCAGGACATGAACCTATTACACCGCCTTCCTATGGCCATCAGCCACAGTATCCATCTTATCCTGAAGACGAATATGATGAGGAAGAGGTATTTGGCCCAGGCACCTGTCGCTATGCTGGCAAAATCTATGTGTCGGCTCAGCAAATTCCACGCGATGATCCTTGCGATTTCTGCTTCTGCTTTAGAAGCGACATCATTTGCTTGCAACAATCTTGCCCGCCTCCAATTTCCGGTTGCCACGAGGAGCCCATCTCTGGCTTCTGTTGTCCACGTTACGAATGTCCTGTATCTATGGCCGCTGTGCTGAACATAACGACAAGCACGACAACCACAAGCACCACACTGCCACCACATTTCCTGAACTACTCCCACGGTGATGCTGTCAAACACACTGGCTGCCTCATCAACGGCAGGTCGTATAGAGTGGGCGAACTTATTGAATCAACGAGTGGTCCCTGTATCACATGCACGTGAGTAGAAACTTGAATATATTTAAAATTGGATATTTCTAATTTATGTTGTAATTGCAGCTGCGGCGGAGATGGCAACATGAAGTGCGATCCTCAGCAATGCGTGCCAGAGCCAACGATGCGGCAAGTGTTGGCTCAGGCGACTCACCGCAAAAGATGAACCACCAGCCATGCACACTAAATATAATTTTAACTAATTTTTAAGCACTGCAAACAAAACAATCACACAAAAACAGAAACAGAAACAGACGAACAAAACATCCGAAATTGCACCCACAGCGCTGCATTCTTCACGTTTTTTTATCTGAAGGAACAAGAAAATAGACTCAATCTCAGAATCAGATACAGAAACAAACTCATAAACCGAGCAAGAAAAAAACACAATAATATTTACTAAGGTGCCAAAACTGGTGAAATTAATGCGACAACACACTTAATTAGATCCGATTATTAATAGATTGAAATGTTTAATTTGATCGATTTAACGTTTCCATATAGACTTGCACTTTTTTCAATTAAAATTCCAATTTGTTTCGGATTAGGTTACGTGACGAAGCAACCAGTGATATTGTACTGTATACATAGTATAGGTGCAATTAATTTAGAACGCGCTCACTAAAAATTCAATTATAAACTTATGTATTTGAAGTCCCCGTGTCCGTGTAGCAATCCCATAATCAAACGTAACAATGTGCCTTGTAAAATTGTTTTTTGTGCAGCCCCTTTTAATTTGCAATCGCTTTCAGGAGACTCAACCCAAAACAAACATTTTTAAGGGATCACAATTAATGATTTTACGAAGCCTTGACGTTTGCTTATGAACATAAAAAAAAATCGTTTCTTTTTGTTTGTTTTAATAGCAATACCTTTCTTCAATGCGCTTTTATAGTATTTTAGTCACTTTATTTTAAACATTATTATTTTTTGTGTATAATTGTTGCTTCTAGTCTTCTTTTGTTGTAAGAGCAACGAAATTCGCCTGACATACGCGCACAACGAGATCAAATCAGATCAGAGTTGAAATAATTATATCTTCTATAAACTTTTCCAAGCTTTTATACTTTTATATATACAATATGTGTAAAATGAAGAACCGAACGAAACTAGTTTTTATAGCAATTTTACAAACGAACCACGAATTGCATAGTTTTTAATGGATTGAATTTAAAGTTTACGTCATTTGCACGCACAAATCCATCTGTGGTAGAAATGAAAAGTAATTTAACTAAATTAAAGTGTTTTTTTTAGGTCAACTGATGACGGAAACTAAACTTGCAAATCGAATCTAGTGTAGGCTTATTTCTATTGCTCGACCGACTGAAATACGATCACAATCAATAGATATGATATGAAAGTAGGCGATAATTTTGTAAACTAATTTTTTTGTAATATCAGCGATTCGCAATGGTATTATTATAAATCGTATAACAACAATTTTATATCAGAAAATTTCAGTCGCTTGAGCATTAGAAGAATCCCGAAAATTCGATACGTAAAACACACAATAAATATGAACAACAATTAGATTTACATAATCTCTAAATATAGTTACAGTTTTTAAGTATTTAACTATAAAAATAAATAAATAAATTTTAATGTAGAACTTATTTATTTTATATGTCTTTTAAGAACAGCTCTTGTGTTTCCATAATTATCGTAATTTATATGCAAGCTTTCTTTGTAATCTTATAAATAAATACAACGCTTTTTATTGAAATGTACAAACTGAGCGTAATATTTAAGAATCGTGCAAGGCACAAGAAAGTTGATTTGATGATGTGGTCGAGAAGCAATCTTTGACTGGATTTGGCTGGAATTTTTTACAACAATTTTCACTCAAAAGTAACTTCGGTAGCTAGGGTTGACCCCAGGGTGAACTTATGCTGGGTTCTTACGAAGCTCTCAGACTAGACTTATAAATGATATTTCTGGGGAATTACTTCGGGTACTTTGTCTCAGAAAATATTTACTTCTTGACAAAACAATCACTTACAAGTGACAATATATTTATATTGGACTTACGCATATTGCAGAAATAAGATAATACTTATTTGCTCTCGATTGCTGTGCAAATTACAGTTATTTCCCAGAATCGATACACACACAAGAGATACGATAAAGCTATCCTCTTGTATATCAACAGTTTTCCAATTTTTATAAATACTCTGCACCTAACTGATCGTTTAGTAGAACGCATTCAGAAGTATTCGGATCACAATGAAACTAACAGGCATTCTTCTATTGATTGCATGCGCTTTGGCATATATCTCCATGGCTCATGGGGAATGCTGTCGCAAGTCCCTTACCTTACAATATACTGTGGCAGGACAATGCAGTGATGATGGAGCTCATAAGAAAGATAACGGCCGTTGTGAGTTGACCATCTGTGCAGATGGCACACGTAAGGACAAATGGTGTGGACGTGGATCCTGCAATAAGTCAGGCTGTGATTGCAAAGATGGATGTCGTAGCGGCGATTGGCAGAACAGTTTCCTGAATAACAGACATAATAAAGGACGAATCATAGTTTTGGATACCAAGTGGAACAACTAAATATTCATTTTTTTACCTCTTCAATGTTTATTCAAACTTACATATTGGAATATCTTTTTAAATAATATCCTCTATTTCACATATTATATTTGTCGACAGCTTGTAATTAAATAAAAGCAGGATTTAAAAAAAAAAAATCACTTTTTTCTGCTTTGAATATTTTTTACTGAAATTTTTTTTTAACATTTTTTAGATTTTTTAGATGACTATGTATTTGAGCACAAATCGTAACCACGGAACCCGTTTTCGACAAAAGTAGTGTCTAACTAAAGGTAATAAAATTTTCTAAAAATTTGTTATACAAAGCTTTTCAATCAGCTGGATCTTTATTATGTTAGAACCTTTTAAAGTTTAGAAAATTCAATTTTATGTGAAAAAATCACCACGGTAAAATGTAAAAAAAATATATAAAAAGTATATTAATCGAAAAATATCTCCACTTTGAAGAACTGAGCATAAAGTTTGGAGTTTTTCGGGCCAAACAAGCCATCGTTCATAAAAATCGGCTGACGAATGACAAACTTATCCATATGTTTTACGGAATTTTTCGCACTTGTACCCATGCCAAAGATACATTTCCTTATCAAAATCAGACAATCATAAATGGTAATTTATTTATAATGTACTTGAAACGATAGCTAAGATTTTAATCCAGATTTTGTAATTATTTGTACGAAGTAAAGTTGTTTCCTGGTATCGTTATAAAACCATTTAGCATGAACAAATTCTCAGAAAGAGATAAGAGATAAGATAAAGCTTTCCACTTTCATATCCAAAAGCTTTCCTACGAATAAATACTCTGTATCTAAAAAGATCTTCAGTAGAACTCATTCAGAGATATTCGCATCACAATGAAACTAACAGGGCTTCTTTTATTCATTGCCTGCTCCTTGTCTTATTTGTGCCTGGCTCAAGCAACCTGCTGTCGTGCATCACTTACCTTAAATTATGCTGTGGACGGAGGCAACTGTGCCGATGCTGGAGGTTATAGTACCAAAAATGGTTGCAAGATTACCATCTGTGCAGATGGCAGGGCTCAGGTGGGCACCTTCTGTGGACGTGGATCCTGCAATATCTTTGGCTGTGCTTGCAGAAACGACTGCATTAGCGGCAATTGGCAGCAAAGTTTCCTGGATCAAAATAGAGGTCGTCGAATCGTAGTTACAGATGCAAAGTGGAACAGATAACTTTTCAACTGCTGATATTTTAACTAAAGCAGGGATTATAAAATCCATATTCTTGATTTGTTTTTTTCATGTTTTATATTATAAAAATAAAATATAAATTGAATATGTATCCTCTTTATTAAAAATTGCGGGAAACTATCGATTGCGGCAAGACACATCGATAATGAGGTCACAAAAGAATATATTCGATACGTTAAAAAAAATGTTTTCACCCAGCTGTTTTCTGCTCAGAAAATGCTCGATAAATGCCTACATTTTATCTGTAGCCTGAATCGATATAAAGTCAAAGAAACAGCTGAGTTGTGAATTGAGTGCGGCACCTGCACAAAAGAACTATTTTTTAATTTCATATGGCGTGACGTAGTGTTGGTTTCCCAAACTTAGTATTAGATTAACATAAATGAAAATGGCAAGCATATCAACTATTAATTGGCTTTTCGTTTGCGGTCTGTCGTTTTGCCTGGGTGGCATTGCAGTGCTCAGTTTTATGCCGCTTAGTTCAGGTACGAGTGTGTAAATAAACATTTCAAGTATATACAAATGAGGCACAATAGAGTTCTATAAATAAACATTGCTTACTTTACAGATTGCATATGTCCGCTTAAGAACCCATTGAGCAGACTAGTTTCTGAAGAACATGCGACCAAAGCAAGCATTCGGTCACCACATAAAATGGCAGTGTTGGTGCCTTTTCGAGATCGATTCGAGGAGTTGCTTCAGTTTGTACCGCACCTGACAAAGTTCTTGCGCCGACAGGGTATCGATCACCATATATTTGTGCTGAATCAAGTGGATAGATATCGATTTAATCGTGCCTCATTGATCAATGTGGGATTCCACTTTACCAGCGAGGTATACGATTACATTGCCATGCATGATGTTGATCTTCTTCCACTTAACAATGATTTGCTGTACGAGTATCCAAGCAACTTGGGGCCGTTGCACATTGCTGGTCCAAAATTGCATCCAAAGTACCACTATGATAATTTTGTTGGCGGCATCTTGTTGGTGCGGAGGGAGCACTTTCAGGAAATGAATGGAATGTCGAATCAATACTGGGGCTGGGGATTGGAGGACGATGAGTTTTTCGTTCGAATCAGGGACGCCGGCCTACAAGTCACGCGGCCCCAAAATATTAAGACTGGCATCAACGATACATTTAGGTAAATGCTCAAGATTACAATTCGTTTAAACAATCATTAATGTCTGTGTCTTTTAGCCATATTCACAATCGCCACCATCGCAAACGGGACACTCAAAAGTGTTTCAACCAAAAGGAGATGACACGCAAAAGAGACCATAGTACGGGCCTCAATAATGTGAACTACAAAATATTGAAAGTACACGATTTGATGATCGACAGCATACAAATTACAGTTCTTAATATTTTGTTCGATTGTGATGTAAATAAAACGCCTTGGTGCGACTGTTCGGGAACAGCGGCAGCTGCTTCCGTCGTACAAACGTAGTAAGATAAAATGGCAAAGAATTCGTACACTTATTTACAGAGAATTTTTTTCATTTCTTAAATAGTTATAGTTTCATCTTATTTGGAAAAACAACATAATCAATCTCCGAGTTTGATTAAGTTATCTCAAGGATTATCTTTGAGTTTGATTGAAATATCTTAAGAAACAAAACAAGTTTTACTTAAGTTTGATTTTGAACCAACAGCTACATGTACTTGAAAAGTGATCCGATCCGGCGGATTCCAAAATATGTACTGCGTTCAACAAAAGATGGACCTGTACCAAGTTTAATCAAGATAGCTAAAAAACTAAGACTAGTTTGCATAGAAACCGTCAGACAGATGGACGGACGGATATCAACTTAGCATCATTATAATACCGTCGCAAGGGTATAAAAATAAAATAAGAACACAATCCATTTTATCCATTTCGCCTACTCAAACCTTAAGCTATGTTTATTTGTCTATTTGCACGATGGAAATGTTAATACACGTGAACCATGCCATATAAGAATGTCCAGAAGAGCACATAGGTGCAAAGGCCGCCCATGAATTGGTTCGTCAGTAGATTTCTACGATTAATGAAGAATTTGCGCCACTGTATGCCCGACTTCATCAGTACCATTAGCCAAAGCACGAACACCGACAGAAAGTAGAATAAGAATCCAAGTGTTCCACTTAGCCCCAAAATGCCTGCGATGACAATTATTTTAATACATGTAAATTCATTTAATTAAGTCAATTATATATTTACCAGCAGCGCAGCCCGAGATTGCTGCCATTGATGTGCGGCAGTATTCGACGGCGGAAATATTTTTCCGAATAACTCCCTCACTATAAGCAATGATTTCGCCGGTTTTCGACGTACGTGTTCTAACTCGGTTCATTTTTAATTAATTTTTTTCAAGCACACTTATAAATTACAACTATTTTCCTGTAGTAATAATATCTCTAAAAAAATATCGATAGCGATATTATCGTTCAAAAAAATATCTATCGATATATCAATATATTTTCAACAATCCTATAGTAGAGCTGAAGTTTTTGGGTCATTTGCCGAATAAGCTTATTCGTTCATTTCTGAGTTGTGAACGATGAACATATCTCTTTATACAGCTATTCAATCGTTCATTGATAAGAGCAGTCAATTTGTTCAACCTCAATTTTATTTTAAGCTTCTAATTAAATTAATTGAAAAATGTGTATTAGTTAATTAATTCTTCGTTGATGATCAACGGACCAACTGAACAAAATGAACGATGTAGTTCATGAAATACTGAATAAGTTCATTCGATCATTTTAATGAACCGTTCATTTAAACTTATTCAGAACGAAACGACACAACTCTATCCCATAGTGTGAGCACAACACAGAAGAGGGCCCCCATTAATTAAAATATGTGGTGATAACGAAACTTAGTGATTTGTACGTTTTTTAATGTCGAAGGGCATAAGGTGCAATTAAGAAGGACGCGCAAAACAGAAAATGTTGGAAGATCACGAGCAGCCATAAGTGCTAAAGGGAAACAAAATTGAGAAAAGCGGGGCCAGTCCACAACAAAGCAGAGCAATTAAAAAATCAATCACAATTCTAATTGAAAGCTGCGGAGACGGAGACAGAGGCAGGGCTAGGCAATAAATATGTCACCCCCGAAGAATTGTGCTGTGTGTGGCGACAAGGCCTTGGGATATAATTTCAATGCTGTTACTTGCGAAAGCTGCAAGGCGTTCTTTAGACGCAATGCCTTGGCCAAAAAGCAATTCACTTGTCCATTTAATCAGAATTGTGAGATTACTGTGGTCACCCGCCGTTTTTGCCAAAAGTGTCGTCTGAAAAAATGCCTCGACATTGGAATGAAAAGCGAGAATATTATGTCCGAAGAGGATAAGCTCATCAAGCGTCGCAAAATAGAAAATAATCGCGCCAAACGTCGCATGATGGAACACGGTGGATCCGATGCGGACGCAGATGGGGATGACAACAACGTAGCTGGTGCTGTAGCTGATAGCAGCTGTAACCTGGACATGTACGGCGGTTCGCAAGATTCCCAAAGCTGTGGATCACCCGACAGTGGCGCCAATGGCAATGGCACAACAACGGGACCAACTAGTTCAACTACAAACAAACCTCCGGCTGATCGATTGACGATTAATCCGCTATTGATGACGGCCGAAAAAATAGTTGATGAGATAGTCGCCGATCCGGATCGCGCATCACAGGCTATCAATAGGGTTATGAGGACGCAGAAGGAGGCTATCTCGGCCATGGAGAAGATAATTAGTTCACAAAAAGATGCCTTAAAGCTAGTGTCGCATTTGATTGACTACCCAGGTAAATACAAAATTAAACTAAAATGTTTCTACATTTTGCAAACATACATAGCACTTGGTTCAAAAGATATTTCCATTCAATTATGATTTTTTGTTTTTATGATAAAAATTATTTTTATTTATTATTTATTATTTTTGATTTCATAATATTAATTGAAAAAGAAATATTTTAAATATTGGTTAAGGTCAAACAATTTTTATTTGGAAAATTATAACCGTTACGTTCCCTAAATATAATCACATGGAAATACAATATTAATTATGTACAATTTGTGCAGGTGATGCTCTCAAGATAATAAGTAAAATCATGAACTCGCCGTTCAACGCTTTAACAGTATTCACAAAGTTCATGAGTTCACCCACGGATGGCCTTGAGATAATCTCCAAGATTGTTGATTCACCCAAAGATGTGGTCGAGTTTATGCAAAACCTGATGAAGTCGCCGGAGAATGCCATTGATATAATGAACAAATTTATGAACACACCTGCTGAGGCTCTCAAAATGCTTAATCGCATTTTCAATGGGACAAACACGACTACGACCACAGATGGAACAGAAAGGAAACAGTTGCCAGCTGAGGCAAACGATGTTGAAGAGTCAGAGTCTTCGCCTCAAAGCCAAGAGTTGGACAAAAAACAAGCGCAGAATGTCCGTGTAGATACTGTCATTCATACAATACTAAACGGAAGTCCCTCAGGAAGCAGCATTAGCAGCATAAATACCTTGGACACAACCGCAACCTCACCTCTAAGCAGCATAGCAAGTCCACCCAACAATATTCCAATTGACTTGCACTACCAATCACCCAAAGCAAATTACACATCGGATGACCTGCCGAGCACATCAAGCAGTCATCACTACATGTCCAGTTCACCAGATTCAGATGCAAAATCTTATATGCACACCGCCTACAATGATGACCTCAGTATGGATGGAGGCCTCAGCATCAATTCAATTGAGTCTGTGCTCTCTGAAGTCATACGCCTTGAGTATCAGACATTTAACAGCTTTCAGGCACCTAGCTCTCACATTAAAAATGAACATTATCATGCTGCTGGCGGCATGTCCTCACCCTACATGTCCCACAACCAGGTGTACGGCGGTTGCAAGGCATCCAACGGACATCAACATCTGCAACATCAACAGCCGATTTGTGCACCATCGAGCATATTTATGGAGCGGGATCTTAATGAGGCCGAGCAGATGAAACTGCGGGAACTACGCCTGGCCAGTGAGGCTCTCTACGATCCAGTTGACGAAGATCTCAGTGCCTTGATAATGAACGATGAACGCATTAAGGTGACCACCAATTTCCTTTCATTTCACAAAATCCAAATTCACACTCACTCACACACCTGCTCACACGCTTATCTAATCGCAAACTGTTAAATTCGATAGACAGTTAACACCTGGTCTATGAGTCAGTGCATCACACAGTTTCTGTGTGCCCAGCAAACGTACCCTCCCCAATGTAAACAAAAAGCATTAAATAGTGTCGCTGTCGCAATAAAATGGAAATGCACACACCTGTTGGCAAACTGTTGGATAGCTGGAGCATATACTTATATCAAAAAACAATTGAATTCAACATGGATGATGGCTTTATCAGTCTCACCTAATCTCCGAGGCGTTACTATCAACACCAACGCTATCACCAACAATAGCAGGCGCACATAAGTGGGGCTCCAGTGTTTGAAGCTGGAGCAGCAGTGAATTTGTTTTGGTTTTCGGCCCAACAGCCTTTATGGCCATTGAATTGACTGTTTACCGCTGCTGTTCCGACTCAATTAGCACATTTTGTATTGTTAATTAGGAAAACTGATACAGTTTCGAAAAATGTGAAGCTCGCAGGTGTACAACGAAATGATAAGCACTGTTCCTCATCGCTGAATCATACTCTATAGTCTATCGCTTTTGATGCGTTAATTAATGTTATCATACCCCCTTTACGCAGCCCGATGATGCACGACAGAGTCCAAAGCTTTTGCAGCTCATCAATCTGACGGCGGTGGCAATTAAACGGCTTATTAAGATGGCCAAGAAGATTAGTGCATTCCGTGACATGTGCCAAGAAGATCAGGTGGCATTGCTTAAAGGCGGCTGCACCGAGATGATGATAATGCGCTCAGTGATGATATATGACAACGATCGTGGTGCTTGGAAGGTAAGTCAGAAATACACTTAGTGTTTTAAAAATTATTTATTAATTATTTAATCTTCTTTTAGGTGCCACAAGGAACCAAAGAGAATATGGCGAATATTCGTACCGATCTTTTAAAGTTTGCCAAAGGTAATGTCTACGAGGAGCATCAGAAATTCATGACCACCTTTGATGAGAAATGGCGAATGGATGATAATATTATTCTTATAATGTGTGCCATTGTCTTATTTACACCGGCTCGTTCGCGTGTTATTCACAAGGATGCTATAAGGTTGGACCAGGTAAGTTCATTTAAACTACTTAACAAATAAAATAAAAACTCATTACATTACTTTTCTTACAGAATTCCTATTATTATCTTCTGCGAAGATATCTAGAAAGTGTTTATCCCGGCTGTGAAGCCAAGAACGCGTTTATACAATTGATCCAAAAGATTTCGGATGTGGAGCGTCTGAACAAATTCATGATCAATGTATATCTTAATGTGAATCCTTCCCAGGTGGAACCGTTGCTTCGTGAAATATTTGATTTGAAAAATCACTGAAACGATTTGAAAATGTGCATCGAATGCCACAAAAACGTAATTGCTGTGCTGCTATTGTTGTTGTTGTTTCTATATATAGTCTATATCAGCTACAATTTGTTTTGTTTGTTCGCTTATAAAGTTAGATTTAAATCGAATGTGATTGTTAGATTTGCCTATAACACATAGTTTTTATATTTCTACATCAAAGAGTATATTTTAGGTACAAAATGCAAAGCAAAACAAAAATAAAATAAATGTACACATTTTAATTAGTTTTCAATAAACTAAGTTTAAAGCATACTTGATTGTGAACTTTTCAATTTTGTATTAAGAAAGGGTTAAATTTCCTTCTAAGAGAATTTTCCAGGGTCTCCTTAATTCCATTACAACAATATTTGTCGCAAGCACAAGTCCCCGTTTATAACCCATAGATAAACAACGAATTTTAATAGGCAATTATTTTTTTTTTAATTATTTCACAAGATGCATAAAAGAAGAAATTAGGAAGCAAATATTGATATGTATGTCTGTTTGGCCAAATATGTCATTGGATCACCATTTTACTCGATTCGGTCTCAAGTCGCGAACAACAACAGCGCCTAAAATTGATCCGATTTCTAAAAGAGAGACCCACGTCAGATTTTTACGTGTGCTGGGGTCTGTCGACCACAACATACATAGTCAAATATGTCTAATGATGTTGATGTTGAAAGCACAAGCTCCGCTCTTCACAGCCGACTTATGCAGGTGAATGAACCTGGTATAATTGTCTGTATCGCAATTCGCTGTTCATTGTTTGTTGCTCAAGTTGATTCACGACAGTCCTTGGCCCATTGTAAAAACTCGTCCAAAGAGCTTACGGCCAGGTTACGCGCTAATGCCTTAACACGCAAGTTTCGATCGGTTGTTATAAGCACGAGTTCCGTTTGAATAAAGCACTTTCCATCTGAAAATGTTCATAAATTAATAATATTATAATTATCGAGTAAAGTATAATGAGGGCCTTACCTCTGCATTGCTCAGAGCTAGCATTCTTAGAGACAGCAACAGCCGTTGCCAGAATTTTGTCATCATTGGAAGCATATGTCTCTTCAACGAGGGCAAACAAAGAAGCATTGATAAGGGAACCCTTTGTGGTTGCAAATCTGAAATAAGACACAATTAACCAATAATTTAATTTGTAAATAAATTTCAATGAGATTATGCTTGCTTACCTCACGTTATTTTTGGCCGATCTGATAAATTCAAGTGATTTCTTGGCACGTGATGAAACTTCGTCAAAATGATGAATACGCTGATTTTGCTTAGAGCTGCGATACGATTCCAATTTAACGCCTTTAGATAACCCATCTAGTTCCTTTACCACCGTCAGTGGTATAATGACTATATAGCGTTTAAATTCCATTGATAACTTTTCAATGTCCTCCAGGCAATCGATAAAGCAGTTTGTGTCTGGCAGAAGATATCGTGGACGCACCTCAATGTACAGTTTGGAGTCTACCAGTTTTAGAATCTCCTCTAGCTTGTTGTTGCAAATTTGCTTGACTTTTGCCTTTTCCTCGAGTTGTTTCTTTAACTTGCACAGCTCAGTCACATCCAAACTGGTATTACAGGATAAAAGCATATTATCTTCTTCCACTTTTGGCTGTAATGTGCAACTCTCTACAGATCCGGAAATATTACAGTTGCCCACACCAAAGTCATTAAGAGCATTGTGCATATCTGCATTTAAATCTTCAACAGTGAAGCTATCGTTTAACGGCAGCTGCAATGAATCCTGATGCTCCATATAGAACTCCTGAAATTGTAATAATTTTTGCAAGCGCTCTATAAACTGTTCACGCTCGGAGCCACGTTGCCAGCACTCTTTTTTGGCCACATCACGGCCTATTGGCTCAAATCCGTTAAGCACAATGTCCTCTTCCAAAAGCACATTCGATAGTCTGCGATCTGCTTCTATATCGAGTTTGTTAAATATTCCTTCAATGTGCTCAAAAAGTGTCAGCAGTTCTGCCCAACAGTCGATGATTGAGTGACTATATATGAGATTATACATAAATACAAAGATATATTTGATAATTGTGCTCAAAACTTACTCTTCTGTGCGCACAGGCTCCCACAAGTCTACATTGATGGTTAGCCATTGTATATAAATCTTTACATACTGCAGATATGTGTTGACACGCGTGTAACTGGAAAGGAATATAATTATATAGTTTAGTTTAATTCAGAATATTAAAAATATAACATACTCTTTATCGGCGATGGACTGCATGTCGGTTGACTCATCTGAGAGACGTCCTAACAATTGATTAGCCTTAGTCAGCATTACACCAAACAATGAATTGGCGAAATTGAAGCTATGATAACGCATCTCGCGACGTTCGGCTAAAAAATAAATACACACAATCTCTATTATTGTTTCGTCTGAGTAGACTTATCAAGTGTTTATCTCACGTTTCAGCTTGTTATGCTCCAACACAAACACATTAAGCGCAACCATTTTCAACAGTTTGGTACGCGTTAAAAGATTATCGTATTTTAGAGCCGCATCCAGTTGAGCCTGCAGTTTTCCCAGGAGTTGATACATGCACTCCACGCTGTGGATGACATAGTTGTTAGTAATATGAAGACGTCCAAACATTTTTGAAAACTTACTCAGTTGCCGTAAATAGTTTGCCAACCAAATAAAGATACAATGTGACAAGTTTTGGTAGTAGCTCCTCTGGTGACATTTCATCATAACGATTTTCCTCGGCAAAATTCGCCTTATTTTTGATCTTGCCTTTGACATCAGTGCGATGCAAACGTCTCATACCATCGGGATAAATCCACACTTCTTTACGCATTTGCTTTGACTTTTTGGATTTGCCAGCGACGCAGTGCATCGGCGATTGTTTCATTTCGGTTTCCTCGTATTTTCGGCGTATATCATCAAACAAGTCCAGAAGGCTTTCCTTGGCCGATTGTATGGCATTGGAAGTCAACAAGCTGCGCATATAATAATACACGGCATCAAAGCGTTTGTGCTGTAGGGAATGACAGTGTGATAATCATGATAATAACAAATTTATCTACTCTCGAGGTGACTTACATTATAGATAGAAATAATGGCCAGTTGGTTGTAGGGTGCTCCATTGCCCGGCACTAGTTCCTGTGCACGTTGGTAGTATTTGCAAGCCTCAGCAAAGTCAGTTGATTGCAAATAATTGGCACGATAACGGGTCAAATCGCCCAAGCAGATAAGTATACGCTGTGCAACCACTTTGACGGCGCTCTCACAGCGCGAAGAGATGTACTTGTTCATAAGCTTATCATAGAGTTCTCGATAAAACTTAATAGACTGATCGATGAGCAACAAGGTGTGATTGTGGGCCACATCCGTGTGCTGTCGCTTCAAATAGTCACGTACATTATAAAAGAGCAATTTCCAAAAGAATGCATCCACTTTGTGCTCACACACAAACTTCAACTGCTCCAAAAGAAGGCAACAGAAGGCATCCTGCAATTGTTTCAGCAAGCTGCAAAAGTTTTTCCAGTTCTAGAAACATAATAATATGAATCAGCACTTGATGAGTCATCTATTTATTTACATGAACTTACGTTAATTATTAGATTACGTTGCTGTAACACCATTAACTGATCATACAACTGAATAATGATCCTCACATTGGGCATATTCATCAGCTGCTCAAACCATTCAGGATGATCTGTGGTAAGACGAACTCGTGACAGTGGTGACAATGGGGTCTGCTCCTTCATCCTGATGGGATGCGAACGTCCTCGCCTACGTGTTCCATTTCCCGACCTCCCATTATCACCACCTCGTTTATCCTCTTTTGCAGCTGGACTTGCATTCACTCGTAATATACCCGGTATCCCTACATCCTTCGATTTAATCTCCAAACTGCTGCACCCGCTGGTATCCAAAACGGGCACAGATACTTTCACCACCGTATTCCCAGCATTATTTTCCTTTGGCTTGCTCAAAATCGTGACTGAAACGAAAGTTACAAGTTATGCTGGGTTCACATTGCGCGACAGAGTTTGGCACAGAGCCTCATGGGAAGCGTAGATGCCCAAGCTCTGTGGCGCAATGTAAACCAAGCATTCCAAAGCGCGCTCAAAACACATAGACACACACATAACATACAAATTTGACTGTTAATTTTTATGAGCGTAGTGTGAGTCACTTATGTTTATTTGTGTACTTTACCTGGCCTTGTTGTGGTTGCTGCTGCTGGCATTGTTGGTTCCGCATTTTCAACATCCTCTACTGCGTGGCTGTGTGGACTACAGCTGGCAGCGAATTTTTTCTGTAGCCGTTTCGGTAGAGTTCCAATGATTAGCGATATATCATTTTGATCTTTTGTTCCCTTTCGACTCATATTTTGAACGTTGCTTTTCTAGCTGCATTTATTCCGTTTTGATGCTTTAAACCTGACTGCCTTTGTTTTCTCTAATCAAAATATCTATCACAGACACACACACACAAAATGACGCAGAAAAATCTATACTGAGCAGTGTTGCCAACTCTTCGGGCCCTCAAAAAGCTAAACTAGCCTTTTAAAAAAGCTAGAAATAGCGTGAAAATTTTGATGGGAGCTAAAAAAAAAGTTGAAATGATATATTGTTTTATTAATTTAAGCAAGTATTTTTGAGAATATATCAATTTCGTGAAAAAATGTCCTCTTCTGCTGCTGAACTTATATAAGTCTGACTAGTGTCCCTATCTTATTTAGGCATACTGCTTGCTGGAACTTCATAGCATTTTCTCGGCGTAGTCCGTATCTACAAATATGGAATTTAATGTTACTAAAATTATAAAATACGAGTTGAACAGATAAAATACCCTATGTATGCTAGTTTACAATTTATCCCGCATATGCCAATTGCAAACCGCTAGATCTAGCGGGAAAATAGCTGAATTGGCCGCACTGATACTGAGTGTTTATATTTCGCAAAACAGACAAAAGGTGGCGGCACAGTTTTTAAAACGTATGTCAGCCTTGGTTGACTGACTGAAATGACTGGACGGACTCCAGAAAATACTAGACCCAAAGAAAGTTAATTTTTTTTCGGTATCGGAAGAGATAACAATTACTAAATTTATAGTCGCGCTTAATATTATTAAAGTTATCACTAAATTGGTTTAGTTGAACTCTAACATATTTTTCAATTATGCAATTGTATTACTTCTATTTAAACTGCGCGCCAACGCATTTTACAAAGTCCCAAAAAGTAGATAGAAAAAACTTCCATAGAATACCAAAATACCGTATTTCGCGTGTCAAAGAGAAATCCACACCCCATTCACCCTGTGTTTACCAAACAACAAATTTGGGAAGCGTATTTTGTGGGTTGGACCTTTAGAAAATAAGTAAAAGAGCTATTTTAATTGAAACTAAAATTACTGTGCGCTATTGTGATACTGCTTGCTTAAGATGGCGCAGGTTGCTTTTTTAGATAGCATGTTGCGTGAGTATCTAGTGTTTAGAGGATATTCAAACACGCTGAAAGCTTTAGATGTGGAACAGCGAAACGAAAAGGATCAACATTTTCGGGCAGAACGTTTAATAGACCATTTTAATATGGCAATACAAGCGTCTGATTTAACAGCAGTGCGTAGTCTTTGGCTGCATCTGGACAACAATCTGTTCAGCAAGCTGGATCACACTTACGCTGCAGGTAAATATTCCATAAAAGTCCCTTTATTACATACACTTTAATTTATGGTATTTCTACCTTCTTTGTAGCTGTGAAAAAGCTCGAGAACAGTCTGCTCAAATACTATTTGGTGACAGCTTATAGCAACAATAGAACGGACAAGATATCAGAGTTCTTTAATAAACTGGCCAGTGAGTTACAGCAACAGAGCGAGTGGAAGGATTGGTTTTGTAAGCTGAAGAACCCCTTAAACTTTAGCTAGTTCTAATTATTAAGTCCTTGCAGTCTTTTCATTCTGTCGCAACGCAGAGGAGTCTCCCACATTTGCACTCTACTTTACAAAACAGTGGCAGGATACTTTATTGCTGTCACTACGGAACTTTTTGACCACCGTTTATCAGTGTCTGCCACAGCCGAGCTTTGTGCGCGCTGAGCAGGAGGCGGCACACATGCAGCGGCTACAGGATGATAATACTCGCCTGCGAGCACGTCTCTTGCAGCTTCAGCAGGAGCAACTGCAGCAGCAGCAACAGGCAAACTCTGCTAGCTCACAGAACCTAAGCAGCGGGGAGAGCGGCACACGACGTCGCAGCTCGTATCGTCAACAACAGAGTCTGAGTGATATCCTTCCCTTTGATATCAGTCCACCAGGTCACATAGTTGATGACTTTTGTATAATTGCCTCCGAGGCAAATAGTGTGGCCCAGGCCAGCGATGCACAGGCAAGAGGACTTAAATTACTTATACGAAACATTGGTTCCGGCAGCTCTCCGGTGCTCGCTCGCAAGGATAATGGCGGGGACAAGTCCAAACGTCGTTCCGGCAGCGTAGGACGAAGTTGGATTTAATTAAATAAGAACACAAATCACTTGTTTATGTTATTTTTAATATTTTTATTTATTTGCGCTTCCTCTTAATCCAAAAGACGTACAAAATAAAGAGCAAATGCGTGTAAGGTATTATTTAGTTGCAATAAATAACGTAAAATTACAAATAAATATTGACGATTCGTGTATAAAATATCTTCTCTAACTCGTTCTATACAACAAGCAGCACAATTTAAAAAATACACAATTTATTGTATAATAGGTATAATTGTATATATGTATATAAGTATATATAGCATGCCATATAATTATGTAACTATGTATAGTACATATGTAGTTGTGTAAATTTTGCATAAAGTAGCATAGATTTTGACTCGTTCCATCCTATCAATTCTATAGTATATACGTTATAAGTAAATGCGTATTCAGCGTCGTTTGTGGAGGGGGAATTGAAGCCAAAATAAGATTAGGATTGTGATTGCTTATCTTGTTATCATTACGTTTACTTATGTATATTTATGTATCTGTATAATTATGTATGTATGCATATGTATATCGTTACGGCCATCTTCTCGAAGCAACATGAGTCGGGTTTGACCCGCAATTGTTGCCTGATCCCTTACAGCGCCGTCTCAAACGCCGGCAATGACGTGGGAGCGTTGACAACGGCTCCAACGGAGGAAGCAATGCCATTCCTGCCAAAGCTCGGCTTTAGCTCACCGCGCATAAAGTTATTCTCCTCGTTTTGCAGGAAGAAATTCCGCTTTAGATCGAAACTAGAAACGGCAACCGAGCTGGGACTCGTGCTGGTCACTGTTCTTGCTGCCGTTTCACTCGACTCCAAGCTAGCTCGCGATCCTCCACTGTTATTGGAGTGATCCTCCTCGCTGTTGGCCTCTGGAATTGTAGTGGACATGATGTCCGTGCGTGGCACGACGGATGCCACAGCGGCAATTGGTCCACGTATTTTCGGAGCAAAAGTCTTGGATGGCGAACCAAATTGGCCCTGACGAAGCATTCTGCGATTGGCAAAGGTCTTTGGCGATCCGCTCAAATCGAGCAGTTTTAAACTGGAGTTCAATGTTGGCTTTGACGCACCAGGCGTCACATGGATTGGCTTTGATTGACTTGTTGTCGTCTTCGTTGTCATGGCATTGTCCGCCGACGACTTCTTGAGCAGCTCCACGGCGGATACTTTACGCTGCACGGGACTCGTCTTGGCGGATTTGGCCAGCAACAGTTTCTTAAAGTCCATCAACGTGGTCTTGCTCTGACCAATGCGATCCGCACAAGTGTTCAAACGTTCCGGGGCGTTATCATTCCAATTCTTTGATGGCTGCTTCATTGGTGGCACATTCTCCGAGACACTTGCATCCGATCGCGTTGGCGTTGAGGTTAGAAATATGCTGCCGCTGCCATTTCTTGGCACAATGGGCGATATGTTGCTTCTGCCTTCGGTGGCAGATCCTCCTCCCCCATTCGAGGAGGCGGCTGCACGCGCCAAACGATCAGCTCGACGTATGGGCGTGGCATACAGATCATCCCGACAGGTTACATTGCCACCTGGCAACACCTTTGGCTGACTGCGTCGATTCTGCAGTGTCCAGTAAACTGGTCCATTTCTCTGAAAGGGCGTGGCATCTGTGGGCGGTGTTGAATTTATCTGTGGTGCTGGCTGCACTTGCTCATAGATATTAGAGAAACGTTGATACCCTGCGGGGAAAACAAATCAAAAGATAAAACAGTCGATTAGTCGCGTATACCCAATGATCAAAGATTCCTATACAATTTTAGTGCAGTTACCGAAAGAAAAAGGAATATTCTAAATTGAATTTAAATGACTTTAAAGCATTCCAGCAAGCTATATACCGTACATACCTGTAGAGATGGGCGTTACCTGGGACTCTATGTATTTAATGGATATTATGTACATGGTGCGTTGGATGCCCAAAAAATGAATGGTGCTTGGTGCTGGATGGAGAAGGTGCTACGTGTTTATGGATGGAGCCCATTAGCCCATGTTATGCAGTAGGTGCTTAATTGTTTTTCTTTTTTTTTGGTTTTGGTTTTATGATACAATGATTTGATGCATTTTTCATTCTTTTATTATATTTTCTTTTCTTTTTATTAGATATTTCTTTACTTACTGACGATCGGTGGCGATTTTTGTATGGAATGTGATTGAACTTAAAAACTCTACATGGACAGGAACTTAAGGTTAATTCAATTATTTCAAATAAGGTGCTAACTTTTCAAAACTACCATTGCTTGTTTGTTAATTGTTGTTCATTAGTTATTGGGGTGAGGTGCAAAAAACTACTACTACACAAAATACACACAAACATATACAACATAAATTATGCAATAGAAGTTTTTTGCACTCTCAACGAAAGATTTCAAAAATGTTTCAAAAAGTTAGCATCAATATTTGTTAAATTCTTAAAAACGTTTATTTTAAAACTAAATGCATAATTGTGTGAAATGTTTAACAAAAAAACATAAAACGGTGCAAAAAACTTTACAGAATTTACAATACACATGTGTTGTTGCAGTTATGAAATTAAAATAAAACTTACATTTTACAATTAGTTACAGTTAAGATTTAAAATTGACAAAAACACAAGTAAAAGTTTAATAAGTACATACACATAACACTTAATTAAATAGTTGTTAAATGTTAAACAAACAAAGGGAATTATACAAAAATTATTTGCACTTAAAAATGGAAAAATATTATAAAGTTTTAAAAAACAGGTTAAGTTAAAAACAAGCAGACAAACGTTAGTAACAATCTGAAGTTAAATGTTTGAAAGGTAATAATATCGATTGTCGGCATTTCAAGTGTAGAGTCACAGAGTAGGAACTTGGGTTTATCTTTAAATAATAATAATATTTCGGGTATGAACTACATTCCTTTGTATATCTGGCAGCACTCATTTGCTGTAAGCCTAGCTAAGTTGGCAGCGCCTGACCATAGTGTAAACTCATATGAATTCTAGCCGGTTACATGAATAGTAAGCTTTTCCTTTATTTAAGGTAGTTGAACTGTGAGGAAAACTCCCTCCAGGCAACACTAGCGCCATTGAACACGTACAGAACAAAGGCGGAGGGTCTATCTTGTCTTTTCTGAAGATGCACACTTGGCAACGTGCGAGGCAAGGTAAGAGGACTTGTATGTTTATCATAAGGTCAAGTTAAAGACAAGTTAATGAGCCTAGTCGTTGTTCTACCAAATCTCTGTTACCTCAAACTTTTGCAAAATGCGCTGACGTCTTGCTCCGTTGTCGTCATTGGGCAGAATGATTTTGAAGGGTCGCAACAAGACGCTTTCGACAAAGGACTTGTGGTATCTGTGAGGTGTGGCACTTGCCACATGCATTACTTCCTCATCCTCATCCTCCGAATCGCTGGCAGGGTCTTTGTCTGGCTCGCCAACTCCAGACTCTAACTCTGCTTCGGGGATTGGAACTGCCGTTAGACCGGGTGAGTCATCAAAGTTTTCCAACGATTTGTTCTTCAAATAGGAGGAATCAATGCATGTGGTGGATAAGGAGAATTCATCGACAAGACGCTCAAAGGATTTGGCTATTTTACGCTCTCCTGGGGAGGAAGAGTTGGGTGAAAGTAACTGTAAGTTGGGGTTGCGCAATTTGAGCGAACTTGTTGCATGTTGCAACGGGGGCAATGCACTATAGTTCTCCTTATTCATTTCCAGCTTCAGCTCATCGTTAGCCAGCCTATAACTGTTGTTGCGCTTCAAAGCGCCAGCGCGAGATTTGCCACTGCAAGGGGTTAGGATGGGGGATGATGGGGCAGCAGTTGCATTTGAAATGGAAAACTGCGTTGCAACAATTGGGTCAATCGATAATTTGACAGTGGGGATGGGGATGGGGCATGTGGCAACAGCAGCTGTCGTTGCCCCCTCTAGCTCCACCTCTGGCTTAATGCCATTTACTTTCATTCGGGGTGGCAAGGGTGGCGCCACCATTGCTGTTGTTGTTGTTGGGGCAACCACCCTCACTTTCGACTCACAATCTTTGGGGGGATGCGACTGTACACTTGAAATGCTGCTCATTGATGCGAATTTTGACTTGCTCAGCAGCAAATTTGTGTTGTTGTTAATAGTAGTTTCTGTTGTTGTTGTTGTTGTTTCTGTGGTAGTAGTGTATAGTAGCGTGTTATTTACAATAGTAGCATTGGATTTGGATTTAGGGTTGTTGGCCAAAGCAGAAATGTTAACAAAATTGCAACTAGCATTCGATTGTTGTTGCTGTTGCAGCAGTTGCAATAGTTGCTGCGGTTGTTGTTCTGATTGCTGTTGCTGTAGTTGTTGTTGTTGTGTTGTTGTCTTACCTTCTTCACCGGAATTAGCCGATGCCGTTGTGGTTGTTGATGATGATGAATTTGTTGCCGTTGAACCAGTTGATGAATTTGATTTGCTTGATGGTGATGGCATCATGTTGCTGTTGCTATTGTTGGCAATAGTCTCATAGAATGGATTCGTATTGTTGGCCAGCAACTGTTTTTGTTCTTGATAAGAACCCGGCTGATACGTAGCCATAGTGGCTGGTGACTGTGGCTGTGGCTGTGGAGTCTTGACTGAAACTATGGGACGTACATTGGCCACCTTACGATTGGCAGCAATGCCGCCGCCGATACCGTTTAATAACAATAATTTGGCGCTTTTTGTGGCAGCAGCAACTGATGTTGTCGTTGTCGATGTCGTTGTCTCGGTGTCCCGTGTTGCACTGAGCAGGGCACTTTCGGTTTCCTTCACATACGGCCCAGGTGCAAAGGTGGTGTGTTGCCCCTTGCGTCGTTTCAGGCTATCCGAATCATAAATGATGCGTCCCTCGGCATTCGTGCGCACCCGACGCTGTGACTGCGCCTGTGACGACTGTGACTGTGATGGTGACTGTGATACGAGAGATTTCTCCTCTCGCAATTCGCTGATCTCAGCATACATTGGCACCCCGTTGTTGCTTAGGTTGTTGCCGGGTTGTGGCAGCTGTGGCAAGTCTGCGCATGCTTCCTCTCTCACCGTTGCATGCCTCCGCAAATGTTGTGGCAACTCATTGAGCGAAACATACTCTGTCGAGGGGTTGTTTAATCCCTCAACCCTGCGAACTATGTCATTGGAATAATAAATGCCTTTGTTGTTGTTCCTATTGTTCTGATTGTTGTTGTTGCTTATGTCTGCAATCGTTACATATTCCCCAGCAACATCGTAAAGCTTATCATCCATTACGGCACTTGCCGACGCAGGCTTTATCGGAGAGCTTTTGCCTGGAGAAGCACGCTTAATGGCCGGCAGCACAACTCGTAGTTTTTCAAACATGCTGCCAAAAGCTTTTGTTGGCGTCTGCTTAAGCTCATTGAGGTTGTGATCTTTGCTGTTCGTTGGCGTCAGCTGTTCCTGGATATCCGATTCAGTAGCAGAGACATCAACCTGCAGATTGGTTAAAGTTCTATCCGCCTCTGGTTCCGAATGCGATTGATGCTCATCATCATCACTGGTATTGGGTGTGATGATGCACATGGACGGTATACGCTTTGCATTAAGTGTGGTCTTTTGTTTAATGCGCTCAATGCGTTCCACACCCTCCAAATCCGAGCATTCCGAGTACTCCAAATCAACGGGTAAAGGCAACGCCATGCGTTGTTGTTCCTCTCCCTGCTGTTGGTGTTGCTGTTGCTGCAATGCATCTTCTGTGGTGGTGGATAGTTTTACATTCCTCTTGATCGTACCCGTTCGCTCCAAGGTACTGCCAATGGTGCTGCTGCTGTAGCTACGCTCCAAGGTGCTGCTGCTGGCACTATTACTATTGCTCTGACTCTGGCTGTGCTTACCCAACGAGCTGCTCCTCTCCGGCACATCCGGTCCGGTACAAATTGCTGCGTTCATCAATGTGGTGCACACTGTACCCGCCGAACTGGTGGTGGTTGAAGTGGAGCCACGTCCATACAACTCATACTCATTCTCGGCATTAAGCACCGTTTGATTGGATTGACTGCCAAAGGAGTAGCTACTGGTGTGGAGACTCTGCTGGAGAGGCGTCATCGGTGGCTCCTCCTCCTTCAAGGTGCGCAGTCCACTGTCCATGTGGAAGGAAGTGTAATACCCTTCAGTGTCGCAGCTATAGGCGGAACTGGTCTCATCATCCAGATGATTGGGATAGGCACCCGCATCCGTTTGTAACTCCGGTGTGGCGGTTCCTTCACTCGTCACACTGCTGGACGCGGATGTGTTGAGGAATCGACGACGACTCAACATGGAGGAGGGTGGTCCACTGCTGCTACAGGGCTGGAAACTCGACACATTCAACGATGTGTTCGAGGCACTCGACTTCGGTTGCATTGTGATCTCGCTGCCAATGGAGGCACGTCCCGACTCGGAGCTGGCACTCCAATTACCACTCGAGGAATGCGGCTGCTCCTCCTTGCCAGCTGCATCCAGGCGATGCAATCCATTACGTCGCTGTCGGTTCAACGTCGCAGTTTCCCGCATCTTCACATGAGCAGCCGCAGTCAGAGAGGAGAGCTGCAACTTGCCACGTAATTGACCACTGCTGGAGACACTCATGCTCTTCTCGGATGAGGAATACGAGGGTTTTCGTTCGTGCGAAAACCGAGATTCACTCTTCTGGGCAATCAGATCATGGACCACACACTCATCATCAATATCTCGGGAAGCTTCGCGTTTGGATTTCATCATGCTGCCGCTGTTGACGCCGCCGCCAGGCAGTGGCAAGGAGCAATGGTTGCTCGACTCTGGCTTCTCGGTGGAACTGCTGTTCTGGGAACTGCACCCACTGGTATCCAATTGACTCGACTCTCCCGCTCCGCTCAGTTCCCCATTGCGGTGCATGAACTTGAAACGATTCCTGCCCCATTGTTTCAGGGAATTCAATCGGGTCAACGTGTTCTTCCCCTTGTCGTAGGGCAAGGCAACAGATTCCTTTTTTAAGATGTCACTCGATTTACTGCGTCCGAATTTCTTGGATTTCTTTGTGGCATCCACAGCTGCCGCCGGTGCTGGAGATGTGGCATTTGATGTATTCTTCGATGATTCCGCATTGCTAAGATTTTTTTTTATAGTTTTTGATGGAAAATATATTTTGTTTGTTTTTCATTGTTGTTGTGGATGATGTTGTTGTTGTTGTTGTTGGGGAAACATAAAAAAGAAAATATATATGTTTGGTATTTGGTTAGCAAATTTGTAAGGTTTCTTGATGAAGATGTGTGTGTGTGTGCGAATTCTGTTAGAAAGATTGAAAATTTTAGAGTAGAGATATAGATTGAAGAGAGAAAGAGAGAGAGGGGTGTAGCGATTTATTGCCAATCTATAAAAACTATTGTGAGCTGCTGTCAGATTTTCCGCTCGAATTTTTAAATCTGTTTCTGTTTAATTTCAAAATGCACACAGAAAGAGAGAGAAATGAATGAGATATAAAGAGAGTGAGAGAGAGAGGGGCTGGGAAAATGTAGATTAATTAATGGCACAGTTCAAAGTTTAATTTTCAAGCACACATTATTTTCATCTCTGCTTTTTTCGAATTATGTTGATTATCAAAAGGCGATTACGACATCTACATTTTTGAGCGGCGTCTCCGCCCAGCTGAAAGTTTTCTGTGGCAGCTGTGGCATGCACTTAGAGACACACACACATCTACACACACACTCTAACACACACAGACAGACAGAGCCATGTGCTATGTTCATTATGTTGATAAGCGACGCTTTTCATTCATTTTCTCTTGGCATTCTTGGGTCAACAATTTTCAATTGAGTATCTTCTGTATGTGGATTGAGTTGGGAGGAGATTTGGGGCGGGGTGCAGGTCAATCATGACACATAAACAAATTCCTACAATGCAAATGCATCAAATTGTATTAAATTTCAGCTTTTAGGGTGGAAAGAGGCAAAAGTCAAAAAGAAGAAAGAGTAAACATTTTAACATTTAAAAACTGGTATTTATTTAAAATAATTTAAAGCAATAATTTACTCTTTTTAAATGAAGAACACAAAATTAGATTTTGTTTATGGATGCTATTATGAATAGTTGTATTCAATTTTTGAAACTTTTGAAATTCATCTCTCAATTTTCGAAACAGAAACTTCAATAAATGAAGAACTTAAAAAGGGAGATACTTAAAGAGATTTTCAATTTACAAAATGTGAGACTATTGTATTCTTTCTAAAACTTGCTAAATTTTTCCTAATATTCATGCTTTTTTTGAAACGTTTGCACTTCTCATTCTCTAAGTCTCTCAAAAATTATTTATTTCGATTTATACTATAAATTTTATAGTAAAAGAAGAATATAGTATTCCTTCAAAAACGTTCGAGCTTATTCTCTCTCTCTTTTCAAATTAGCAACTAAATGAATTGTAAAAGAAATATGAAACTGATAATTTCTCTATATTTATGCTGTTTTCGCATAGATTATCAATAGATAGATTTTCGCACTTTATCAATCTCTTCGGAATTAAATATTGTCGGAAATATGGAACTTGAACTGATAATTTGTTCAATATTTATTAATTTAAGGCTATTGCACTTTTTCGCTATCTAGAAAAGTGAAAGAAATTTGAAACTTGTACTCATTATTTTTTGCACTGTTTGACATTTTTCAATAGTGAAAGAAATATGAAACTTGTTCTAAATCATTCTCGCATTATTTGGCTTACTTTTAAGGCTGCCCTCGTATTACAACAAATCGTTTGCAGTTTGACGGGTAATTGGGTTCAGTTGAATTTGGCCTGCTTTGCATTTTTAGTGCTGATCGCACAGATATTGAACAGCATTGGCATATATGTATGTCTATATGTATATGGCATACACATACATATGCAAATACATATGTGTGCGTGTGGAGTTTCATGTTGCACACAAAACGCAGTCAAATGGAATGACGCTCGGATTTTGTGGGCAGACGACGCCAACAAAAACAAATAAGATTTATGAAACTTTTAAGCAAAAGGCGTCAGACAAATGCACAAAAGGAGCACGCAAAAAAAATTTGAAGTTGCTGGTGTTGTTGTTCTAGTTGAATAGTTGTTGTTGGCAAAAATCCTACAGCGTTATTCGCCTGATTTATGCTGATGATGCACAGGGCTGAGCAAAGAGATAGAGAGTGGGCGGGCAACATGTTGCCAGCAACAAATGTTGCCAGTCTAAGGCAACAACTTTGAAGGTGAGTGGGTGAATGTCTCGAATATGAATGAATTTTGCTATGATGAATGATAAATGAACGGCAAGCATGTATCGTTGTATGCACATGCGTGTGTATATATGTATGTGTGTGTGTGTTTATGTTGTGTGTGTGTGTGTGTGTGTGTGTGTTGAGTAATTTGTTAGGCTGTTTTTTGTTTTTTATTGTTTGAGGCGTTTCGCAATTATTTTAACTGCCAAAATTTCAATTTGCTTAGCTGGAAAAAAATCATGTTGCTTGCTTTTGTTTAAAACAACAAACTAAGTAATTATCTATTGCCAGACACAAACAACAATTAAAAAGATTATTTACAATTAATTTCGCTTCTTCTGTTTTCTTTTTTACAACATTCAGTTTTAAATTTTGGATTTATTTAGGCATGCTTTGTGTACTGCAGCTAACTTGGCAAACAATAAGAGTTAATTACATAATCAGAAATTATAAGCAAACAAACAAAAAATATAGATCAGAACAAGACACGAATTTGTACAGTTTTCGAAAAATAATCAAATATTAAATAGATCAAAATACTAAACAGCATAACAAATTTTGCAGCTAAAAAGTTGTTCGAGTTTCACAATAATTTCATAGGAAAATGCAATTGATACAATTGATAGTTCACGAATAACGGCAAATGATCATGTATGTGAATTAGAGATGGGTATGGATATTTATCTAATTTTGATAATTATTGATTGTGTAACGTTTACTAAAAGCTGTCGAAAAAATTTATATTTTAAGTAAGTAAAATTCAAAAAGATTTGAAACTAGCTATTAAATTAAATTAGATATCATAAAGATTTTAATAAATATTCTTTTCGAATATCGATTACGATCATATAAATGAATTTAATAGCTAATTTAAAATTGTATTTTTCAGTTTTACTTATTTACAAATATAGTTTTTATCGACAACTTTAAGACGACGTTAAATAAATAAAAATATAACAATATTACGAAAATATGTATATCAATAACCATCCCTAATGTGAAATGTGTGTACGAGAGAGTATATAGATAGAGAGACAGAGGATCTCAGTATGCTTTATGTACAGTTTGAGAGCTGCTTTTTTGCAAATTGGCAACGTAAAGTGTTAAATAAATATAGTAAAAGGTATTAAAGAGGATTTCAATTTCTACATACCCATTAGCTGCATCCTGAATCTCCTTTTGGTCAATGCCCGCTATAGTATTACGACGCTTGCCCCGCACCTTGCGTGACCTTGACCTACGACTCACTGTCTGGACATTATCATCGAGATTGTTGGCCTCCATCTGATTATCCTCCGGGCTGCCGCTGCTCGGAGTTGCGGTTCCAGCTCCTCCGGCATAACAGCCTGTCGTGGATTTGCGAGCGGCGCACATGCGCTGGAAATGTTTGCCGGATGTGTTGACCGAGATCACTTCGGCAGGGTATCTGTGAAAAGGGAGGATTGTGGGAGAACAGTTATTAAATAAGTTACTACTAGGTTTGTAACTGATTCTATACAATCTATAATATCTAATCTGTCTAACATTTGCGGAACAGGTATTTTCCTATTCCGGATCATAATCTTTCTCCGATATATTATATTGCAAAACACATCAATGATCGTGCCATACTCTCGACTACATAAGCATTGTTGCAATCTATTATTTAATGTTTACTGACAGCCCTATTAAATAAGTTACGACTTTTGGCCACAAAATTATCAGCTTTAAAGTGCATTTTGTGGTATTGTTTTTCCCCAAACAGCTTTTTTTCACGCTTTAATGCAAAACAAACATTTGCGCTTCAAATCAATGGAGCGTTAACATTGTCTGTCTGACCGACAGTCTGGCTCTCTGTCCGTCTGTTTGGTGTTCCCTTTTGGGGGAGCATTAAACAAATGAGCCATGGCCACCAAGGGGGCTTTTCGAGTGGGCGTGGCCGTGGACGACACTTGCATAATTGTAGGGCCGCATTGTTAATTTATGTAATACGCAATTGAATTAAAGTTTTTTATTTTTCGTTGTTAGCTTTTTTTACGATGTGGTTTCTGATTGCGTCGCATTGCGCGGAACATTACAAACAAAAGGCCAAACATTGAATTACATTAAAATAAGCAAGGGCAACTATAAACAACAATGCGAAGTTTCAATACACTTACAAATTACATAAACAAATTTCTCAATAAATTGTAACGAAAACTTTTCATTAATAAACTAAATGAACAACTAAACTGAATTCAAGAATCATATGAACTAGTACATTAAATAACTGGTCAGTGATTCCAAGACATCACAAACTAGCCAGGAAAAAAGGTATAAAGGATAAAAAATATGACAGAATTTAGGACAGATAACTGTACATTAAAAGTTTGACATTAGTTGAAAATTATTACCGTGTAAAAATTTATAAATCACTTTGTCAATGAAGGAATTGTTAATGTTTTAAAAGATTAAGTGGTATTTGTATCTATAATTCTTAAATATTTAACTAGTTGAAAGAGGCTGAAAATATCTTTCTCGATAGGAAATGTTCAACATTACTTTTTAAAAAGACAGTTCTATCCAGAAAAATGACTGACTTGGCAACACTGCAACTGATTCACTGCAAAGTGGAACTAGAACTTATAACTATCGATATATGTACTTATATCCAGAGTAAGCTCTAATTTAAACACTCTTTCAAAGTGCGTGACATAGTTCAAGTTCTTTTTCAACTGCCCAGAAACTAGAGTAAATAATAATATTGTTGGCTTGTTTTTTGTGCGCCGCCCAACAAACAAAACAAAGAGCGCAAAAAAAGTGCTATGGAAATTTACATGAAATGCCAATAAAAATGAAGTTTTAAATAAAATTAGCATATGAAATTGTGTTGGGCGTTGATGGCTGTTGACTGCAGCTAATGGATGTTGACAGTGCATGCCAAACTGTCTTACTAACAGTGTCCGATTTAGTAACTCTAAAACTGTGCCGAGTGGCTGTTTAACAGCTGACTGTATTACTGACTGTTCAGTCGATGTCAAACTGTTTTGTGGACTGCCGACTGTAATGACAATCAAACATTTAAAAAGCCGGTCCGATATTTTTTTATGCTGGAATATAAATCTGCGGTGGGTCCAAAAAAATATTAATTCGGGAGCCTAACTGGATAACTGAAAAGCATTTGGAAATCGTTGTTTTTAAAATTTGATACGAAGAGTAAGAAAAAATTGTGTCCCCCGTGATTTGTCTGTCTTTCGGACTATTTGTCGAGGTCCGCGGCTGGTCCGAAAAAAGCCCGCTTAGGATATTTAGGTACTTTTAAATACTTACTTTAAGGCAATTATTTTGGTTTGTTCCTCGGGTGAAGGCAGTCGATGATTCAAAGGCACATCTTTATTGATATCGTTCGGTAGAAGCAACTGTTGCTGCTGCTGGTGATGATGATGATTATGATGTTGCTGATGCTGATGAGCACTGTCCGCCGTTTGGCTAATGTTGATCGCATATTGGGCATCAACCGCATCGGCGGACAGTACGGACGGAGAGAGTGCGGGCGTTAAAATGCCATTATCACCGATTACCATCGATGTGCAGATCGAGGTATCCACATGGTGCATGCAATCGGGCGTGACGGTGACATCACCAAGGGCCTCGCTGGATGTCCATTTCCGCAAATCCTCGATGGCAGCGGGCTAAAAAAATAAAATTATAATAAAAGGGGTTATAACGTTAAGTCACATTCATTTAATTAGCAGTTGGCCAAAAAGGCAGACATGCAAAAACATGACGTTCTATGCCTTCCTCTTACATATTCCTAATTGGCCTCAAGGCATTCTCGTCACGCATATCATTTTTTTTATGCCACATGCTAAAAAATGAGTTGGAGTTTAGCTTTTGGTGTTTGCGCAAACATTTGTCAGTCAGCTTCAACTCGGTTTTAGCCTGGCCTATAAAAATATGAACAAGTCACGCGATTTTTCTTACATGTTAGATACATAGAAAAAAACACGCGTTTCCTTCACTTGATTTTCGATTCGATTCGCTTCGAAATTCAATCAGTCTTATTAAAAGCAATCAATTTCAACAAATTCAATTCTATAAATTTTCAAATTTTCAGCTCTATTTTCAAGTGAAATCAATCGCTCTAAGCAAAGAGCGCAATCGTTTTCATTGATTTTCGGGTCGAACCATTAAAATCAATTGTAACAATTGAAAGTTATCTCGGGGGGGCTGAGAAAAGGGGACAACATGGAGTAACCCCTACACACCCACACACAGCCAAAAATCTACATAAAATTCCACTTGAGCTACATTTTCGCTGGCTAAACAGTGGCCTTTGGACCACAGCTTGGCACAGTGGTAGAAAATTTCATAATATTTTTGTTTTTTATTGCTTTTTATTCCAGAGTTTGATTGGATCTATAACAAGAACTTCAGATATCTGTAGTTTCGGTAGCTTTATTTGAAAACTTTCTACATCTGCTTTAAACACACCTACATTGTCTGTTTAAAAACTTTTAAAATGGGACTTTTACCCAGATTGTTTCTATTTTCCTTTTAAGAACAGCTATAACTTCTCAAAATCCTTTTGCTCCTTGATTCCCAGACTAGTCTGGTCACACTGTTCTTGCTTTATATTTCTTTTATAAACAATTCTAATTTTTCAAAAGTCCTTTGTCCCTATTCCAAATTTACCTTCCCCCATTGGTCATACTTCAGCACAATAATCCATTTTCTATACTAACTAAGGCTTGCAGTAAGTAGTTCAATCTCCTTTTTTTCCAATAATTTGTCCAGTTGTTTCACCAACTTTTGTTCCTTTTTCAAGGGCATTATTAATAGCATTTTCTAAGTGCTTATAACCACTGTGCAAATCCTATCTAGCTGCCAATATATTGTTGTTGTTTACGGTTCGGCGGGCTCTTTGTTTGGGCTCAATTGAATAGCCGATTGGCCAAGTTACAATGATAAAATATTTGCACATAAATGTCTTTCGATATACAATAATAAAATGTCTATGGAAAGACGGCAACAAAAACAACAAACAACAAACAGATGACGACAACAAGAACAACATCTTGTGGCCATAAGCAATAAACCGCAATGCGCTAATGCGACTATTGGTTGGATAACGAAGAGTTACAGTTGTTGTCGTTGTCTTCGTCGTTGTTGTTTTGGTTGTTATTGGGATGCGTCCAAGTGGAACGTCTAATGTCAAACGCAATGCGAAAAGGATTAAAAGTCATTCAATTAAGAGACAGACGACAAAGACGTCGCCAGTTACGGTTATTGGCAGCAGCAGCAACTGTGCAAAAGACACACTCTCAGACTTTTAGCTAACTTATTGACAACAACCAGAAGTTGGCTCTCTGTGCTTTTTAGGCTAAAAACAAGTTTTGGCTAGCTGCCGAACAGGAAAGTTGTCGTTGCCACTGGCTGTTTGTCTTTGCCAGGCTTATCTAATGGCATGGATAAACAAGGAAAGACAACGACAACCAACAGGATGATGATGAAGAGGTTGATGATGAAGAGGTTGATGATGAACATGGTAATGATGATGTTTGCTGCGACTGTCAACTGTTAAATGGGCACAACTGTAAAGCGCGTTAGCTCAAATTAAGTAACTGCAATTTTCTGATAGCGTTCAAATGAGTTACAAGCCAAGTTAGCAGACAATCTTGGCCCTTTTCCCATCTCCAATCTTTGCTTTGGCAATTTCACATCAGCAACATCAGAGCGTGGGATGTCAGAGGAGTAATTAAACAACTCAACTGAAACTCAAGTCAACTGAACTGAAGTCAAAATGATTTGAGTTAGCCAAAGGCCTGTCTCTTAGCCAGTTGTGTGGTCTCGGTCCCAACTTGTTTGACGACAACATACGTAGTTCCTGTGCGTGTGTGTGTGTGTGTTTAGATGGCTATGTGGAGCACAGTGTTGGAAGATGCTTTTGGCCATGGCTTAGAGAGCACAGACACGGGCACAGCTGGCAAATACCAGGAAACAACGGCCACAACGTCAACCGCAAAGACCACACACATGGTACTGTGGCTAGTACGGGTTTTTGGCCAACTTTGGATGGGGTAGATTATTATTAATGCATGAGGCATGTACTAACTTAGCTTGCCACAACATTATGTTGTTGCTAGTTCTACTCACCAGGCGTATTTCAATTTCAGCATCGATGCGCGTTCGCAACTTGCGATTGGCATTGCCAAAGTCCAAGTCGGAGCATAGAAGAGGTTCCTCCATGCCAGTTGCATCCGCTGATCCATCCATGACATCATCACTTGGATGCACATCGCCGTTGAAGGAAATGGAACGCAACGGAGTCGCTGCCATGGGCAGCAGGATCACCTCCTTTCCCGCATCCTTATAGAGCTGACGAACACTGTGGGGCCTCGAGTCGTTGGTGAATAGCTCCTGCTGGAATGCTTTATCCGAATCGAAGTGTTGCTTACGTTGTGCAAAGGTGAGCAGGTCGCTTTCAGCTGCAAAATAAAAAAGGGAAGAGATAGAAATGAGTTTTTTTGAAAATCAACTTAAAGAGGAACTGTAAATAAAGTTGTCTCAGAGAGAAAGGATTTATGCTAGTTAAAGGCTGCAGAGAAATATCTTTTCGAAATTTAAATACTATTGATATGAAGGCAACCATTGGTTTTATAGTAATACAAACTTTTTAGTCGAGAGAGCTCAATAGTAAAATATTTATTCGCTTACTTTAGCGGGCAACAAAAAAGACGGAAATAGCCGGGATTGGTTGAGCGATTCCGTGAGTATTTATAAATAATTCCAATTTTCAGTGAATTTTTGATTTAACAAAATGTAAATAAATAAAATGGAAAGCAATATTTTGCGTTTTTAAGTAAAAGTAAAACAGTACAAATAAAAATCGACAACATATTTGAATTGTAAAGTTCTTAATTATAAATGATTAATTGTTGCATTCATTTTTATGCGCTTATATTTGGTTTAAAAGTCTGTATTCACACACAATTCCAAGTAAAGCAAGTTATATAATCTGATTTGATTATGATTCATAATCATAATTAATTCGCTTCATCGATCTCTTTTTAGATTCACTGTCGGCTGTTCTACATATATGCCATATTTCTATGAATCACAAACAGATGATTGTGATGATTATCAAATGGCAAGAATCAAAGCCTTTTGTGCAATCTATAATAATTGAAAAAGCATGTCCGCCCAGATGCGTGCTTTTAATTCTCTTCCTCATTTTCTTTCTAGTCCAAAGTTTTCAGTTCCCCGTTCTGTCGAAATAATTGCAGCTCTCCAATGTTTACATGAGGAAGCAGACGATGTTGATGCCACATTGTTTGCTCTGATTTCCATATAAACAAAAAAGAGAAAGAACAAAATCAGCTGCCCGTCGCCCGCAAATAAATCAACACGCAAATTAATAGAGTGGATAAATCGGTAAAGACCAAGGACAACAGTGCATAAATAAATAAATAAAGGAAAAAAAATTAATGCTCATAAAATGCAATAAAGGAAAAAAATAATGGGAAAAAAGAATGATATGAGCCATGAAAAATGTAATTAACTTTAATCACCCAAACAGGCCGCAGCCTCAGCTCCAAGTTCCTGCTCCAACTCCCGACAACAACTACAACTACAAATACAACTACAACTCTCGAGTCCAACTCTTGACTCTCTCGACTCTTGACTCCCAACTGCAAGTACAGTGTGATGGGCCCAGAACGCCACTTGCATATTTAATTCATATGACAGCAAAGATGCGAAATGAGTGTTGCAAGATGGAAGAGGAGCTTCAGGAGGATTGGGGATTGAGGAATGAGGATTGTGGTGCGAGGAATAGCCGTTTGTCTTTCTGGCTGTCTGCACATTTTGCATTTAATAGGCGGCCATGTGGACGGTAATGAAAACAACAAAGCCCGAGGAGGAGTTGCTGCAAGTACCAAGAACAGCAACAGCAACAACAAAAACAACAGCAACTGCCACTCGTAGATTAACAAGGCAAAAAGCAAAGACACTCCAACGGGAAGGCATTGCCGGTTGCTGGACCGCTGCCAGGCACAACACTAGATACAGTAGCCAACCAGCCGGAGAGCCATCCGACATAGTAGCGACAATGTCGACAACAACAACATGTGGCAAAACTGTGGTAAATAGTGCTCAACTGAAATATACCCTGAATGTAAGGACATTTAAAAAAAAAAGTTATAAAATTTTAAGCTCAAATATTTGTACAAGCACAAATCCATTAAGAGATGATATTATGAATTAAATAACAACAAAGTTATGCAAGCTTGAAGCCTGAAAACGTTTTTGACTGACAAATACACAAGAAATTGAAAGTAAAAACTAGAGATTCAAAATTTTGAAAATTAAATTTATCAATATTTTCAAACATGTATAATAAAACAATGTTTACAAACCAACTTTTTGTAAATTCAGCATCAACTTAATTCAATCATGATTAAACTATGATTAAAATGACATTCCGAATCGGTTCAGTTTTGACAAAGTTAAGCATGTTTTCAGATATTATATGTTTCTGGGCTATGCTGTGCCACAAAACCATCATACCCTTTCACTCCATCTTGTTAATGAGTAGAAGCGCCTTGGAGCCTAGCGCTAAATTCAGGCAATTTTATGGCAGTCGGGCAACATTTTGACGTTGAATGTGGCTCTGGAAGATGCATGGGTCTGAGGCTATACGGGTCGAGAGTCCATCGCAACAGATACAGATACGTATTTTCAATTTTTTTTGGTTTCAAGTACGCAGACATTGGCACGCAGTTCTTGTTCTGGCACACTCTGAAATTCCACTTGCTGCCATGTTGCACTTGACAGTGAGCACATGCCGAATCCGAATCTGAATCCGCATCCGAATCCGAATCCAAGCAACAAATTTGTATGAGGCAAATCTGAAATTCAATTAAGCATGCTCAGGTGCATTTCTCCAAAGGCAGGAAGCTGACAACAGTTCCGGAAATGACAAATTAACTGTGTAAAATTATTTTCAGACTCTCTCTTTTTTTCCTCTGTTTTTTTTTTTTTTTGGAGGCGTCATCATGTCTGCTGACTGTTGTTGGTCATCGTCTGCAAGTCTGCACGGTTGTCTGGTTTCACATAACTTAAGCATTCAGTTATGAACACCCGATTGGCCATAAAAGTTCATGGCCAACTTGCAATTGCCCACAACTTTGCCATCTGCATTACTCATGCAACATTGAGATATTGATGGGAACACAAAGCAGTATTCGGATCGTATCAGAAGTAGAATTTCTCAATAATTTATTCCCCCTAGACTGAGGCAATTTCAAAGACAAAGGAAAAGAGATTTTGAATTGCGTCTTATTTTGTCGAGATACAATTGCAAAGTTTTTATAGTCAATAATTGAATTATTATAGTATTTATCAGTTAAAATAGGCTGTCTGTTTGTTGTCTTGTCTAAACTGATTGATCTCAGCACCTTGAAAGGCCAAAGTCATTAAATTTTAAATGCATATTCACATGCAAATTTCGTATAGTATAACACTAACATCTATCAGAAAGAGTACCTGGTGGTCATTGTAAAATGTACACTTATAACTGAAACTACAACATTAGTAACCAACACTTGTAGTAGTACCTATATCGATTCATATTGATAAATACTCATCTTCTGTCTAACTAAACTCATTGATCTCAGATATCAGATGTTGAAAGAAAAGTCAGCATATTTGGTTTGCTAGTTTTCTTAAGTATACCCTGTAGGATAAACCTAACATAAAGTACAGATAGTCCTAAGAATTTAAGCGTTAAATCTGATTATTGCCCTGGATAAGACTATGTATCTTTCTCGAAATTTGCATACATACAAATTTATGCATACATTTTAAATGGGTTTATTTCGGGTATCCTTATGATTTTCAATCCTGAATAGAAAGTATGTTGTTTTAACAACCAAAAGGATGCTGATAGCTAAGCTAATATGCCTTAGGCATAAGATCCAACATATCATATTCAAGCTGGCGCCGTTGTCACTTGACAATTGACAATTGTCATGTCAATCTTTGAAATTTATAGCATGGAACAAATCAAAATCCGAGACATGGATGCGAATGGATGTGAGTGCACGTCGTGTGTCTGACAAAACCAATAAAGCACCCAAAGCCAATGCTCGTATCTGCTTACAAGCAGAGACTGCACTGGATGTACATATATCTATATCTATAAGTATGTGTGTTTGTAATAGTATCTATGTAAGTATATGAAAAGTGCATTTGCTGTGGGGCACATTTCGACAGCAAAGCCGCAAATAAACGAGATTTGCACAAGAAACTGAAGCCGAAGCGAATCAAATCACAAAACCAAAAAGCCAAAAACCAAATGCAGACCTAAAAGCCAAAGCTGGCGCTGACATTTTATTAGAATCTGGTTCTGGCCATAAATTGACACCGCGTGCAGCAAGTGGGTGTGCGTGGTGGTGGTGTTAATGGTGGTGGTGCTGGTGTTGGTATTGGTTTTGGTGGTGCAGTGGTGCATGAGGATAAAAGGGGGTCTAGTACGTGCTAGGCCGACACGTTGAGGCTGCTGTTGCCTATGTATGGCAATGTATCTGTATCTGGCAGATACAATCTGTCATAGACTAACGCGTTCTGTAGCATAATTTGCACCAAACAAGTTACCCACAAGGCACGTAGCAGTCTATGGGGGGGGATGTGGCAGAAGGAGTTACATCAAGCACTTTTTGCGTTGTTGAACTGAACTTGCGATAATGTCTAAGCAGTAAATGATTTATAGACAGGACAAGGCATAGACGAAACGAGAAGAAAGAGAGATATGCAGTTGCAGTCGTAATTGGGAGTACGAGTTCAATGCACCCGCTGTGGCAAGCTCTGTGACAAGCTGCAACCAAAGCTGTGGCCAAAAAACCTTAATTGCATCGAGTGGCAGACAGAAGAAGAATCACAATTGAATACAAGAGCTCAGTTGCTCCAATCAGTTGACTGGCCATTTTAATTTAATTATTTAAAACGAAAACAATTGCAAGCATCTACACTGACAGTCGCTGCCACAATCGGTGGTGCCACAGTCGGCAGTCGACAGTCAGCGCCACATCTGCCCTTGGCCCTTGGCACACTGCCAAACAAGCAGACAACAAGCCGTCGCCATCGCCATCGCCATCGTCATCCTCATTGAGTACTTCATGGACATCTGCCTTTGGTCTCCAGGCACAAGAGGAGACCACAGACTCGCCGCTGTGCGTAAGTGTCATAATAGCATTTAAAGCAATTACGGGTCACATTTTGGTCTCATCTCCAACCAAGTGTCAAGCGGGGGGGCAGGAAGTTTGACATTGGACTGGGAATACGGGAAATGAAAGTCCTGCAACATCCGATGCGATAAAAAAAAGCTGAATGCCAAGTGATAAATTATTAATGAAAGAAAAATGAGCATGAATACAGAAATCTGCTTGCTCCAAAATACCGAAAACTAAATACACTTGCAGATGGTTTATATAGGAACTACATTTTCAAGTCTCAGCTTTACTAAGCTATGTTTGCCAAAGTAAAAAAGAGGGATCAAAACAAGATTTTATCAGAACTTATGCTGATGTCTAAAACGTAATATATTCGAATCAAAAATCATAAAATAATAATTGAAAATTTAATCAGAATCTTCAGTAAGTTAACTTTTTTTTTTTGTATTAAACAATTTTATTTGCCCAGGATATCAAGGAAACTAAATAAAGTATTTTTGAAGGTATGCAAAAGTATAACTTATTTGCAGGGTATATTGTAATTTTTTACGAACTGTTCAAGTCCAGAAAAGTTTGCTAGTTTCTTGAAGAGTTATTCAATTTAGAATTTCGATCATTTCGCTTACGAATTCTATAAACAAAACACAATTCACAAATTATCGATAAAACTTAAAACCTTAACACCCCACAAATTGACTCAACTGAAGGGCACTTAATTGAGGTAAGGTTAAAGGGCAAAAAAAAATGGTATACGCAGTGTCGCTGTTAATTTATCAATGCTAGCGGCTTATCAAAACACAGCAAAAGCAACAAGCCAAGTTATAAATGATGAGTCTGAGCCAAACTGGCGTTACCTGAAAAAGACAAGCTTATCACATTGTCTGCTCGGCTTTAACAAGAGATGATTTATGAGGGCGACACAGGGGTGAGCTTAAAGCCAAAAAGTGGCAGAAATTTGTAGCAAAGAGAGCTTACATATTATACATAAATAGCATACAACACACACATGTGTAGAGAAACAGTTACACACAGGGTGTCTGTGTGTGTAGCCACATGTGCTTTATGGCCGGCAGCAGCAAAAGCAGCAAAAGAAGAAAAAAAAAGTTTTTATGCGGCAACTCTGGCTGCTATTTTAGCAAATTTTCGCATGCCAACAAAAGGCTGGCGACGTTTTGAGGGCATAAATTGCAAAGCCAACAACAACAACAACAACAGCAAGAAAATGAACAGCAACAACAAAAGCTTGGCAAATTTATGCAATGTAACAACAACAGCAGCGAAACATGAAAAGTAGAAAGGAAGAGAGCGCACATAAAAAGAGAGTGAGCGGAAAATGTTGCTCATAAGGCGGCAGAAATGTTGCCAGCAACCAAAAAGTTGACAACGTCAACAGCAGCAACAAAAATAAGTGACAAAATTGGTTTTTGGGTCCGTCATTTAGCTCGTTTCAAATCTAATTATAACCGTTGCTAAAACCAAGCTCAGTCCCTGAGGGCGCTCAACAACAACAACAGCAACAGTAGCAACAACAACAACAACAGCAACAGTAACAACAACAACAACAACAGTAGCCACATCGACGTGCAGTTTGGCAAAAGCCGGCGATTGACTTCTACAGCTGCGCTATTAAAACTGATTTATGCGACTCGCATCGTTGTCGTTGTTTTTCTCATCTTTGTTGTTGCCGTTGTCCACGTTGTTGTTGTTGTTGCTGCTGTTGTCCATATCAATGCCTGAGGCACACCCACGCACTCTGAATTGCCCAAAAATGGGCAAGTCACGTGATTTGCTGCCCATAAAACCCATAAAAGTTCGATGCGCCTTGCGGTTTCCCATAAAGTATGCCTATGCTACCATGGAAGGCAGGGGAACAGATACAACTAGCAAGGGTTTAAATCTTATAGACAGACTCGGGCTAATCAACAGACTTAGGCCGACTGTCCTTTATGCTTTTATAACTACTTATGACGATAATGATGGCAGATAATGCACGGCAGCACATCAGTTACACATTGAATGAAATTTTAAGGGATATAATAAATTTCAGTCTAAATTAAGATTTTGCATTTTTATAAAAGTAAAACTAGAAAACTTAAAAATGAAGTTTCAAGATAGAAGATATTTAACAAACATATTCTTCAAGTTTAAATTAAGAAAGAAAGTTTAATAAAATGGATATGCGTTCTAATAAAAACAAAGGTAGTAGTTTTTGTTAAGTTTTCCAGAATTTGTTTTGTTTTTCCTAATCTTATCCAATTATTAGTAAATTTTTATTAAAAGTAATAAAAGAAAACTTTATCTTAAAAATATATAAACAAATTTTTCAAACTATCATTCTGTATTGTACTTTTTTTAGTTTTATTATTAACTTCGAATCCAACTTTCAGGGACTTCTAATTTCGGTATAAACTAAAACTATACTGAAACTAGAAAAGCATAGCCTTAAAAAATAATCACTTGTTTCTTTAGTTCAAACTAAGGAAATGAACGGTACTTTATTACATTTAAAAGAAGCTTAAGCTGAGTTAATTTTGATAGATGACTTTGTGTAGAGAACAAAAATACTTTCCCAGCTAAAGTCAAGAAAGACAGGAAGTAAATTACCTCCCTTTCTACTTTTTTCTTCCTTCTCTGTTTTCTAGCTGCCTCATAATGTGTTCCACTTCTTATTAAACAATTTGCAATGCCGACCTCCCACACTATTAATTAAGTTCTTAATATAATTTTTCTTCACGTCTTTCCATGCTTACATAAATATACTTTTTTTGTAGTTTGTGAATCATTTTTATGAGCAGACAATTTGCCTTTTTATTTAAATTAATTGACCTATGTCGCGTGTCGTGACAGCAATTAGCGTATTTCTTTTTTGCCCTAATTAATAAATTTCAAAAGTCCGACTTGCAAGTTGATTGAAGTAAAGTGTAAAAACTTCCCGTTGATGATAATGTCTGGGGGATATCATGACTTTACGACCATGTAAGCTAATTAAAAGTCAAAAACAGTTAAATGTTCCTCTAAACATTTAAGTGTCTGGTATATATCTTCCTCAACCTCCTCCTCATCTTCTTCTTACACCCACGCTCATGTGTGTGTGTGTTGTGTTCAATTTCAATTTCAATCATGAGTCTGTCGCGTCTATCAATCGATTTTACAGCCCCGAGGCGAACATAAACATTCAGCGACTGAAAATTGAATGAAAAATGCATTTCACACTGGAAAATGTCTGCGCCTGCTGCTGTTCTGGTTGCTGTTGCTATTGTTGTTGTTGTATTGTTTTTCCCCAATTGTTGTTGTTGCTGTTGTTCATTTGGTAGTTGCGGCCAATAAATTTAAGTGACATGCGTTTTTCAGCGAGTACCCGCGGGATAAGTTCACTTAACATTCCATCAGCTACGGGCAGACAGAGACAGACACAGACAGTTGAAGAGAGAGGAAGCTATGCGATCAGTCGGACTGATATCATTAAGAGCAACATCCTCCATCCTCGCCTGTTCCCTGTGCCCTGTTCCCTCTTGCACCCTCTTGCGGAAGTGTTTGGTACGGGGGTTAAAAATAAATTCAGCCAGCGCCTAACAATTTTATTGGGTTTTTCCCAGTCTAAAATTAAACAAAATACCCAAAAAATTTTCTCGCTTGACAATCTTTCACATAGTATTCCCCACCATCTCTTTCTCCTCTCCTTTCTCTAGCAACCACTTTAATGTGTGCTCTCTCCCCTATTTTGTTTCTTCCTGCTCTCTAAGACTGCATTGCAATGCTGTGCGACATTTTCAGGCTTTTCTTTTTGGTCTTTTTTTTTGGGCGCTCTGGATTTTCTATTTTTTTTTTACAGCTCATTTGCTTTGCACCTTTCCGCGAGTGTGTGTGTGTTTACTTTATTTTAAGCATATGTATTTGAATTTGCCTTTTTTTATAGTAGAAAAAAATGATGCAGCTGACACTTGAAGATTATGGCAAATGTTTGATTTGAACTTGAAAAGAGCAGCGCTACCTTTTGCTTATGGAGCGAAGCGTTAAAATAGGAAGAAAGGAGAAGGGGGCAGAGGATGTGAGAGTAGACGGTCTGAGTTATGGGCGCGATATCCGGCTTAGGCCTAGAAATTCAACGCGAGCTCCACAAATGTTTATTAAGATCTACAACACAAAAAAAAACCACATTGTCTTAGTGTGTGTGTGGGTGTATCTCTGTGTGTAGCTTCAATTGACTATAAGTATCTGCTATGGAAATGGGCCCTAGGCCTGAGCAATTGAGTTAGCATTGAGTAGTTCAATTGAAGTACACTCGACAGAATGCTGAGACCCAAAACGAGTTTGGCATTTCGTGGAAGACTTGTTCAAAGACTCTAGACTCTCGTACCAAACTAAATATCCCGCTGTGTCCAACCATATGCCACACTATGAAACAATCTGTAAATGTATCTGTATCTGTAGCTGTAGCTATAGTTGTATTTGTATCTCAACATGTTATCTACGTTCGTAGTCACATTACAAGCACACGCTTCTTTGGCTGAAAACTTTACAGACTTGGGGAACTACATTAGCGTCTTTTAGCTGGGTGAGGAGGGAAATCTTCCACTTCTTCTTCTTCTTCTTTGGAGGACAGCCTTGAACTATGTTGGAGACTGCCTACTCAAGCTGAGCTTGGGAACATGACTGGAGCTTATGCTTGCACATAAGCCACATAAAAACTCCCATAAGTAGGTAGCTGACGAACAATGGAGAATTGAGAGATGAAAAACAATAAAGTATATACTTGTATATAAAACTTGTATAAAGGTATATAACAGAGTTGAATGTGCGGCGTTGAGAAAGATATAATTATCATATTAGGTGAAGAACTGTCTAAAAATTGAGTTTTTTAACAGAATCAAATATTTTAACATCTGTTATCTACCCAATGGCATGAAGTAAATAAAGCCAAAACATCTTTCTGATTGCCCTATAAAGACAATTTTCAGTAAATTTATAACATCGAAATAATATCTTATTTATTTTAATTTTAATGAAACTTGTTCTATAAAATTCACTAAACTACATAAGTAATTTCTTTATGAAATAGAGAGTATCTTATAACGCCAAAATTCTATGTACATACCGTCTTATATATGTTTATTAACATAACATAATTTTATCTCAAAACATAATCCAAATAATCATCTGCCATTTATCAACTTATCCCACAGTTCGTTATAATTAGTTCTTAACACACTTTTAGCCAATTTCTTAACAAGTTAATTTATCTCACAACTAAAGTAATTTGTTTAAGCTCAAGAGCTCAACACTCTTCTCTCAGTTTAATGTATTCAGTGTGATCTCATTATAACCACGCATTAAGCTGAAATGAGCCTATGGAATAATCTTGGCAAGCCGCAAAAATAAAACAAACACTTTTATTTTAATTGCTCGATTAGCTGCAAGTCAAGAAATTCCCTAGAGAAGTCTCTCTCTCTTTATCCCTCCATCTGCCTTTCTCTAATTAGTAGCAGACTGAGAATGCTAGAAACATTAAGTAGACGTAATTCAAGCCATAAGCCAAGCTAATCAAATCCATCCACGCCGTAGGCCTAAGCCCCTATTCAATTACAAAGTCAGGCGCTATTGAAAAGTGAATTAGCATTAGGAATTAGACATTAGGCATTTAGATTTATGCTGCCCTGGTTGCCACTTATGGGTGCAAATCCTCGACGAGATGTCGCTTGAGTCTTGCTTGCAACCAGGCTGCGAGGCGTGTCACATTACATGCCCCGAGGCTGGCTTGGGTCACATTCGAGGTTCAAGCAGCCAGCGTAATGCATTTTGCATTAACTTTTTGCAGCAGCAGCAGCAAACACCAACAACAACAGCTGCTGCTGTTGCAAGGAGCCAACAATGCCAAGTGGCAAGTAGCAAAACAAGGGTGAGGCACAGACAGAGGCGTGAACAGGGGAAAGGGGCAGGCAGTGTGTGTCGCGAGTGCCTGCCAGTCTGGCAATGCAACTTCAACTTCCACTCCTTCTCCTTTTCCGTCTCCAACTTCAACTCCAACTCCATTTCCAACTCCAACTCCGACTCCCTCTGCGACACCAACTTCAACTGGGTATTAAATTCACTCAGCACCAAAAGCTCGTTCGTGTTGTTGTCTTCTTATTTAAACTTTGTTTTTTTTTTCTCCGCGACAGTTTTTTGCAAAGTTTTGTGACACGTGTTAAATATAAATGAAACAAGTAAACAAATCTTGCAATTTTGACTCAAGAATACTCTGTAATCAAGTGACATAATCTAAAGTGTTACCCTGTAATACTATACTTTTTATACACACAGAGTGCTTAGCTAACAAATATATTTTAAAATCCAAGCTATTTTTTGTAATTATTGAAACATTTAAATATACATATACCAGTATTAAAAGGGAGGTTATAAAATATGTAGTTATAAACACAGAAAAATGTATTAAATTGTTAATTTTCTAAACAAAAAGGAAAAATTTATTAAATTGTTTATTTTTAAACAGTTTGACAGTTTTAGGTCCCTTCGATTAGCGTGCAATAATTACAGGGAAGGTATAGAGAGCGTTTAGTTAAACTACAAAATATTTATAGTATTTATATAATAGTACAATAATAATAAATATATAATTCTTGTAAAAACTTGTTTTGGCAATCCAACAAATACAGGGATTAAAAAGAGTTTATCAAATTTTTAAAAGACAATTTCGTAGTTATAGATAGATAGATATAAATATAAATAAAATTCCATTGCTGTATAAACCCTTTGACACCCTGACTTAAAGGGTATAGGAAGCCTTCATTCGGCAGCGCCTCAAAGTAGACAACAGGAAATGCTGCAAACATTTGGCAACACTTGGCCAAAAACAGAAAGAAAAACAGATGAACCAAGGAGTGTGGGAAAGAGAGGCAAACCGGGGTGAGTTCAGTGAGAGGGCAAAAGAAAAAGAGATGAGAAAAAAATACGCAGGAACAAAAAGGGAAAGAATTCCCCCCCATTGAAACAAAAGCAGGAACAGAAAGTGGCGGTAAAAATTCCCAGGGCAGGTACAAAAACAAGCAGCAAGGATCAGGATCAACTGAGGGCAAAAAAAAAAAAAATAGGGAACAGGAACAGGGCAAGGAAACAAAGTCTTAGGGAAAAACAAGTACAGAGTGTGCCCATGTGTGTAAGAGTGTGTGACAGTGTGTGTGTGTGTGTGTGTGTGTATTAAAGACATGTCCTTGCCCTTCTTGGCGTAATGCCATCTCTTTTCAACTGGGGGAAAAAAAATGCATGGCATGTGAACGAAACCCGAAAAGAAGTACATCACACTCATCATCATTCATTTCTTATATATTCTTCTGCTGCGTCTTCTCACTTAACGCTTGAGGATTTTTATGGTTTCCTGTGACGAACTGAAGGACAGACAGACAGATGGACAAAAGACGTCACTGACGAAGCCGAAGCCCTTCCAAGACGATTGAATTACATGCCAAGGAGGCGACAGATTCAAGTTGCAAGTTGCACACACAAATGAAGACTGCACACAAATATTTGCATGCAACTCATTACGCAGATACAAAGATACTGAGATACTGAGATACTTAGATACAAATTGCAGTTTGTTTGCCTTTCGATAAGCAGTTAATTGCTTAAACAAATGCTGCTCATTATTGAATCCAAGAGCAAACAGAACAACAATTTGTTTGACGCTATTTCTTTATTTATAGACCAGCTGAGCCACAGAGGCGGGGGCCAGTGGGGGTTGCAAGGGGGAAAATACGAACAACTCTATGGCTCCCCTGGGCCACATTGCAATTGTCAGCGGCAAATGTTTACGTTATTTATGTTGATGTACAAATTTAGAAAGTTTTCTTCTTTTTTTTCTTTGCTATTTTGTTTTAGGCCTTGTTTTTGTTTTTCTGCTTTGAACTTTTGAACTTGCTGCTTTTGTAGTCCGGATATCAAATAGCTTGCGGCCTATCGGTTGACAATTGCAATTGCAGAAAGCGTGTTGCAACCACAAGCGATACGGTTGCATGTTGCAACAGCTGCTGCTGCCGCTGTCGCTGCCGCTGATGATGTGGTTAATTATAGACCCAACACCAATCAAATGAAACCAATGCCAATTTGTATTTTTGTATCTTTTTGTAGAAAGTTGGCCAACCAGCACATCCTTCTGGCTTAAAACTGATTGCAGAAATGTTTGTTCTGGCCAACTGATCAAGAGTCGACGATTAGCTGTGAACTCGACACAAGTTGCACAGTTGCAAATTTTGTGGCAAGGTGCAGTAGCAAACCATCTGTCCCACTGTCTTCTGTATCTTTGCCTAAGCACGACCATTGGTAAGTGAAAGGCTGAGTCGGCTCACGGTTTTGGCCTCAGCCTAAGCATTAAATGTTGTGGGTTCAAACTGTGTCAACTTTCCCAAAAAAAAAAAGAAGACAACAGAAATTTAGTCAAGAATGTGGCACTGAGATTTAAAGTGTGGGGCACTTCATGGCAAACATTTTAACTAATATCTCTGTATCTTTTATCTCCATCTCTTATCTCTTTAGCTAAATCGTCTGTCGTTTATCGTTTAACCATTAAATGCAGACGACGTGAAGATAATCAAGCCCCTGTCTCGAGAGATGCAAATGGTTAAAGAGTGTCTAGGAAATGTGCAATTTAAGGTGTCTGTTGACAGCATAAACAGTCATGAAAGGAGGGAGGCAGAGGAGGCGTGGCAGATGGAAACACATTTAGCACTAATCTCAGTCAACAGTGGAAAACAACTTAGCTGTCTCCTGTCTGTCCATTCTTGAGCCTGCAGCTAAGAAGTATGCACATCCTTAAGTTAAACCAGACAATTTTCTCCTTTCCCTCCCTAAATAACACCTCTATTTACCCCTCCTCCAACAAACTTAAACACGCGTAATTATGTCTCATTATGCGACGCAGACATTTCTCTCATTCGGACAACGTCACTCGTTAATGTCTTTGACAAACAACCAATGGAATTGTAAACAGCACCAAAGCAACAACAACAACAACAACGACGACAGCAACAAAATAATGAAATTGTAAATACATTAATTGTAAACATTTGAACTGCGTCAGTCACAAATATTTGTCTCTCAACTGGCGGCTTTAATCATACGTTTTAAGTTTATTTCCATACTCTAGCAACGGGTAATATAGTTTTCTAATGTGTAATGTGTAAGGAATATTTATAAAACTTTGTGCATATTTTATATGTGAAACAGAATTGGGATTTGTATTTATTTAACCTTGACTAAATTGATAAACAAATTCTTCTAAGTATACTAATAAAATAAAACTTAAAAATATAATGGAAGGATACAAAGTAAGAAAATTTAAACTACAGTACCGAATAAATAAATTGTACAGTTAAAAATATTATACATAAAAAAACAATTGTTAATAGATATTTATTCTTAACTCGCCAACTTATCAAGAGAAATGTATCAAATTCGAACCACATAGTCATATAATTATCTCTGGAGATAAAGTTTAAATTTACATATTGTGAAATGTTTTAAGTGAAATTTTGCAAAAGTATTTCAAATCTATCAGAACAAAAAGCCAGACTTTCTTGTTCTTTGATAATTTAAATATTTTATTTAATTTTCAAACATTGTCTGAAAAGCTATAACTGATATTTTTATATATATATTCAACAAGAGTATATTAAATTCGTCAAACTTAAGATGGCTTCATTTTCTTCTTTCTTCTTAATTTTCTCATCGTCGAAATATATATGATTATTTCGAAATATTCAATACTGAACCGCTCTGCTGTCAACACTTTGTCCAGACAGTTGGACAGTTTAACATTTGACATTTCTTTGCCTAGCAAACAAACAAATAAATAAGAAAAAGAAAACTGATAAAAAAAAACACGCAGATAATCTTCTTAAAAATTGTTGGGAACTTGAGACATTACAATAATGTATTTGGAAATAATAGCGTAACGAGTAAATTATGAAATCGATAAGATTTTGATGGCCACATTAGGCGATCATTAAAAAATCAATTTGGAAAGTTTCGGTCATAAAAATGCCGAAAGTTAAAAGCCCAATTTTGTTAAGAAAAACCAGTTAGTTTATTGTGTCTAGTTGGTTAATAGTTTAGGCCATAATATGATCGTTTAATTTTTATCACCTGTTGTCAGTTGCGACTGCTGATAAGACCACACACAAATACACACACTCAGATACGTTTAGGCACACCCAGTTTGTGCTTATCAGTCTTATCAAAGGTCACATGGATATGTCAACAATCGCATTGTGCATAAATCTGTTTAATAGATGGACAGCTATAAACTGTATAAACAATACTCAGCAGGCAATTGACAAAACCAATCCCTTTTTATGCATTTGTCGCTCTTTTTTTTAGTATTCTTTGTGTCAATAAGAAAACTAATTTTGATTTATTGAAATGCCTACAAAGACGCTGATTAATGAAACAAAGTTATGCCCCAAGAAGGGTTGGCTACCAGCATGGAAAATAGTACCCCAAAAAAACGCAGGCAATATCATTTAATTTCTCTGACAATAAAAAAACAAGTGTGAATTTTCAATTGAAATAAGTATTCGACTAGTAGATTGGCTATGATAAACTATAGGCAAATAACAAGGCTGTGCCTTATTGAGAATTGTCTTAATGTCAGTTTACATTACAGCAAAAAATCAGTAAAAATAAAAATTCAATTTAAAGATTTTTAGTTATTTCAATATTTAATGAGTAATGCGATATTCCAAGTGTTTCTAATAATTACAGTATCTACAAATGTAATAATATTGATTATTGTGTTTTCAAGAATTTTTCTATAAATATAATGTATCTACTTAAATATATATATAGTATTTTATGGTTATTTCCCATAATTCAATAAAAACATTTCGTGTTTTCTCCAATTTAACAGTTTATAGACATAACTTGATAATTTAATGTTTCAAAAAGTAAAAGTTATCTCTCTCCGTCTGTTGACGACATTTAAGTATCTTGTAGAAACCCTATTTAACCATTTTATGGCTACAGGGTATACAAGTAAAAGATATAAAGAGACTTCGCCTATTGGAGTTCCCTCCAAACACACACACAATTAATTATTTGTCGCAATGCATTTTCATTTGATATTATGACATTTTTATGTACCCATCGCAATGGACAGAGGGTCGGTTATTAATTTGGAATTGAAACATAAATTAAGCAACAGATGTCCATAAAACATTTGTAGCACTTGTCATATCAGCGCAATGCTTTCAAATTTACGAGCTCTCAACACGACCAGGATTATATGTACATATGTATGTGGAGAGTGTCTGCACCGATAAGGACCTCAACTAAGAACTGGACCCTGTAACTGATGCTGATGCTGTGCCTAGAACCTGAGCACTTAAAATAGTTTTAATGGATTTCTCGCATGGCCATCTCGAATGCCAAATCGATTTTTGAGAGCATAAATCAGTTGGAAAAATAAAATTAGAAGAAAAATCAATAAAAGAAACAAAGGAACTGATAAAAGTTACAATAAATTAGGCATAGGCAATAAAAAACGCATTAGTCGAGCATTCTATTTAAAAAGAGTTAAGATAAGTGTACCAAAAAATACCCTAGGATAGCAGAGGCATGATCTAAATTAGTGACTAAAATTAGTTGGTAATTTACTTCATTAGCAAATCCATCAATTTATCTTGAATAAATCTGCGTTCTCAGACCCCTGAAATCTTCAAAAGAAACCATTTTCCCACCACGAAAAAGAAACCGAAATTTCCATCACTTTTTGTTTGTCCATTTTTCTATGCCAACGCAGAAACAGTTATAAACATTAGACAACTAAGTTAAGCATCAACGAGGCTATACCCTACAATAATAAGTATTAAAATAATATTTTCAAACTTTTTAGAAATTGTTTTTAAATGCTTGAAATTGTTAAATGTTGATGCTACAAAATCTTAAAGTATTTTAATAACTATTAAGTATTGTTTATGGTTAAAGACTTAGGCTAGACATGCCCTTTGACTACTGGGTATATGAAAGAAATATTTGCCGCCACATAAAAAACACATCATGCTACATGACGCGAGATGCCACAAAAAAAGACAGAGAGACAGGAAGAGAGAGAGGGAGGGAGATGGCAACCCATTTGCCCCATTCGCATGTTGAAGACTGTAAATCAATGACACCAAATCTTTGGGTTTGTCCAACCAACAACAACCTACAACAACCAACAACCAAATTGCCAACAGGCCAAACAGACAAAACGGACAGACAACTGGCAACATGAGGCATGCAGCAAGAACAGCGACGCATCAAGATAATTAAGAACAAATTCATTTACACTTTCAAATGTTGAAGTTCTGACAAAGGCGGGGGCGTTGAATTTTGTAAGGGGGGATCGGGGGATAGGAAAGTGGAATCCCTTTCATTGGACTTGACATGTTTTGAACGCTTTGGAATTTATTTGTTGTGCATGCTGCGAATGCGTTTTGTATCTGCTGAAGAGCAGACAAACAAGCAGGCATAACGCGGGGGCGGCATGCAACAAAAGGGGCAACGGCAGGGGCCGGAACAGACTGAGATTGCCGCTGAAGCGCATCAACAGCTGTGCCCCTTTGGGAATATTTTGTTTGTGCTTTTCTTTTTTTTTGAGCTGTGTCAGTTTATTGAACTCGTCGACGGTTCGGCAATTGCAAAACAATGCAAACTGTTCATGTGAGTCTGATTGTGAATATGAGTGTGAGTGTGACTGCGAGTACTCGTGAATAATACTTATAGGTGGAGTGAACGCCTCTTCAACAGAAAAATAAAAAAGTGGGTCAGAGCTCATTAAAATGGAACCTTTTTGCTGATCTCAAGCTTCCATTTATCGCAACGAATTGCTACAAATTGTTGCCTTTCGACTGCTTAAGCAGTTAGCTCCTCCCCTCCTCCCCGCCTAACTCTCCTCTTTCCCCCTGCTACTGTTAATCATTTCATTAATGCCACGCACGTGTTGCCACGCCCTGTAGCCAAATGTGGGCTAAACTGCTCGTTAACTTGGCATTGTGAGTTTTTATTTGGTTGAAAGCAACATTCAAATGCCAGGTTGCACTTCCGGTTGTGACAGTTTTAAGCGCCACAACGGGCCGGAAATGCGCACGCATAAATATGAAAAAGAAAAAACAAAATATAAAAGAAACCTCTCTAAACAGTTTTCCGTGTACCAAACAAAAATTCGTCAAAAATAAGTACTTGAAAAATCTGTTGAAACACCCTGAGAAGAGGAGGAGAACTGCGACGCATCCATAAAGTTGTATTGTGAATACCCTGTACCCAGACGACAAAGGGTTGTTGACGGATATAAAAAGCAATAATAAAGTAAGCAACTTTTGATGTCATCAATATGGTAGTTTGGTTAAAATTAATTTAACAGTTGAAAAAATGTATCTCAAGGATACTGTTTTCTAGTATTTGTTCATTAAGGTCAGTTGCTTTATGCTATAGAAATTTTGGTTAAATTATTAATAGTTCCGAAAACATTATTTTTATCATTGGAAAATAAGTCATTTCTAACAATATTATAAAAATAATCTCACGGATGCTCAGGTATAATAGTCTTTTAAAGTCATTATTATTGTTGTTTTATAAATAGTTAGAATAAGGTAGCTTAAGGCGTTTTAACTTTAATCAAATTTATCTCAAAGATACTCTTGAAATAGTTTTGAATAGTTGACCAAAACATTCTTTACGGGAGTTACTAACTATGCAAACAAATTTTGGTATACTATCGATATTCTCAATAACGTTGCAGAATTAAAATAACTTTATTATTTTATCATAAGGCTTAAAAGATATTATCGAAAAGACACAGTCGGCAATATAAGAAAATGTATCTCAAAAATACTCTAGTGTTCACTGGTAACTCTGGTAACGTTGCTGTTATTCCTTTCAAATAAGTTTTTATCAGTAAATGTATCTCAAAGAGAGTGTTGGTTAGTCGATCAAAACATGCGTTTGGGGTGCACTTAATTATTTGGTAGGCATTTTGATTACACTTATGCGAGAATAAAGCGCAATCAGCAAACCATTTGATGACATTTTGAGTGCTTGTCAAATGAATTGCAACCCTCCCCGAATTGAGAGCCGACGACCCAACCGAGCATAGGGACAGCTGTTGCTGTTGTCGACCGACAAAACACAGGCAACAGACTGACAGACAGACAGACTAACTGACTGACTGGCTGAATGACCCAGTGCAAATCAATAGACCAACAATTGTATTGCATGCATTCAGCTTCCGCATTCACATCCGCACTTAGCGTCAGTTCATGGCTCATTGACGTGAGGCTTTTAAACAAAAGCAGAAAGTTTAGAGTTGACCCAATTGATGGATCGTAATGGATTGAGAGAGCATCATCATTAATAGCAACATTAACAACAACATCATCATCATCATCAACAGCAGCAGCAGCAACAACAAAGGCAAAGGTTACATTTGCCCCATCGTATTTATCTGTTAGATACTGTATCTTAACGTCGCTTGTCGTTATGTCCGTCTGGTATATAACATAATTTACGTCTCTTCCGCTTGGCAGCATTGTAATCAAGAGACAGCCGGCAGTTGCTTTTAGCCAGTTCTTAAGCCAAAACGTCACTACGAATCCGGCTCCGTCTCCGTCTCTATCTCTATTTCAGTTCAAATATCTTTAGCCATCTCGTTGTTGGCCGTCCCATTTCGATTTGCCCTAATGTCAGAGCATTGTAATTGCATTTCGTGCTGCAACTTCTTCTTCAACTCAAGGCAACACGATTTCGACTCAACCAGCAAGCTTTCTGTATGTGTGTGTGTGTGTATCTGTGAGATATAATGTCTGGGCAATATCTAAGCGTCGGCATCTTTGGTGGCCGCATTGAGGCCAAAACATTGGCTCCGATTTCAATCAGTTGGCAACTTTTATGCGAGCATCACATTTAATCGCCTCGAATTGCGGCAAAGCCTTGAATGCCAGAATGGAATGTCAACTTGCAACAAACTGAGGCACACAGCAATATATACTGTATCTGTAGCTGGTTTTCTTTTGTTTCTTCTCGGCTTAAGCGCATTAACTCTACTTAAAAGTGCTAAAAGGAGCAGCTACCCTTAATTATACATATGCCACATGCCCCTAAGTGCTTCTCGAGGCGCATGCGTTCGCAGCTGCCTCAAAAAAAAAACAGTAGCAGACAAAGCAGGATTTTGTGGCATAGACAAACTAATTATATAGTTTTTTTCAGTGTGCATTTAGCGTAAATGATACAGCCCGTTGTTGCCACATGCCACATATGTATGCGACATGGCTGAGCAACCAAAAACACTCACACCCACTCACACACACACAAAGAGATATTCACACAGAAACACACACACAGTCATCTCACCTGCATATTTGTTTGCTTGATTTTTGGAGCCCGCTTTTAAGCCAACTGCGTAGCCTCCTCCCACCTCAGGGGAACATGGTAAGGGGTAAAAAGGGGACAGAGGGAGTTAAACTCGAGGGGCATGACTTGGCAGTTGTTTGGAAAGTGGAGCCAAATCCCACGCACTGTCGCTGTCTACAATTTTCATGAGTTTCCTGCTTAACTTGCCCAGTGACTGGATGCACTGACTGAATGACTGACTGCATGACTGATTGACTGAATGACTGACTGGTTGACTGAATGACACTGCTTAATTGGCCATTACGAACTGAGCTGCCTAAGCGGCTTTTTTTCTGCTCTTGCGCAAGCTTTGTGTAGATTCTCGTATATCAAGTTTCAAATGTTTGAAAAAAAAAAGATTTTTAAAAACTCCCTTTATATCATATGCAAATCAAGTGAAAGCTGAGCAACTGAAAACTTAAGAAGCAACAAGCTATTGAAACCATTTCCCCTCTTAAAGAGTTTGACAAACTCTCGACCATTGCATTGAACTTAACCCAAATATTAGAGTGTATAAGAAAAGAAAAAAAAGTGAAAATGTTGCAAAGGATTTTTCTGTATCTTTTTTTGATTTTTTGTTTTTTGTCATGTTTTGTATCTTGTGCTACGTGTGCTGCTCGTGTCAATCGGCTGCTGCTCTGGCGAGTTGTTAACATGAAAAGATAAACATCGGAAATGATGTCAGTCAAGTTGCCTGTATCTCAACCTCTGCCTCTACGTCTCCCCTTGCCCCTGCTGCCTCCTGCTGTTGCACTTTTTCTCTGTCTAAAAACAAGAAAACAAAAATGAAAATCAGCCGGCAAACGGCTGAAAAATTTTGTGTTACATGTGGCAATCAGATGAATTGCAAACTGCAGCCGATTGTTGGTGTTGTTTTTGTTGGTGTTGCCGTTGCACATTGCGCCTTTGGCAACACATAGTTGCATTTAATTAATAACAAAAGAAAATCTCCTGTCAAAAGTGAACAATAACAAATTATGTTTAAAGTGTCGAATTTGTGCACGCGATTGCAGCAAATAGAGGAGAAAAAGAGAGTGGAAAAAAGAGAGAAAAGAAACAGAGAAAAAATTGGTAAAGAGCAAAGAAGATGTTAAATAGCTTCATCAGATTTTGGCAGCTGCTTTTTTTCAAGAGAATTTATGTAACAATTATTTAGAAATTAATACATGCAGCGCACAGAAAACATGTAATTTTTACTTTGGTTAATTTACAAAATAAATCAAATTTAATATAAATCAATAATTAATATTTATTTTTGCACTCCGCAATATTAATTAACTTCATGATTCATTCGGCAACTGTTATTTAATTTATCTACTACATAAATAACTATAAAATGTGACAAATGCCAACTAAGTTGTTTAAATAGATGATTTTATAGATAAGTAATGTCAAGTATATGATAAATTGTTTCTAGATATAAAGATACACGCATAAAGAAATTATTTGAGTATGATATAATATTACATCAAGTGTATAACTATATCTGATATATTGGCTTTACCAGTTCTATTGTTGTAACCTAACCCACTTTAACTATATATAGTTCAATGTTTCATAGATATCGTTTAACTAGCTTCAAGTGTTTCCCAACGGCAAACACCTTGAAAGTTCTCATCGACATCGTATCTGATAGTAAAACAGGTGGCTACGATAAGATACTGATAAGGCAAAAAACACAACACTGTGATATAATTGCCTATGTATTAAGTAATATGTATATTTAGCTAGCAGTTGAAATCTTGAGATACTTTCACTGAAAAGATTTTTGCGAACATTCAAGCTTGATTTATAACTTGAGATTCTTTGCTTTAAATTGCTGTTAAAAACATCTACAAATCTGCAAATTTTTATTACTTTTATTTAGAAGAAAAAAACAAAAGAAGTCATGAATAAAATATCTTGTAAAAAGATAAGATATGCACTTTCTCTTGGAATATTTAGAAACTTCCCAACAACGGAGTTGCAATCTTTAGCTACTTTGCCAATGATATTATGATAAAATATATCATCCAACAAAAGTGTCTCAATCTTAAGATACTATTCTTATGAAGATAACATTTAAATGGTATAAGGATTTATTGGAATTTAAATAACAATAGCAATCTTCAGATCCGTGTGCTTATCATGGGAAATTTATCCAATGATTTAAGTATCTGTGATTTAATTATATTTAATGCTCCAGCAGCTGCCAACGTAACCATTGTCAAATCAATGCCACATTAATTCCCTTTCGCATGTTGCACTCAAAAACACACACCCAAAAAACAAGCATGATTAATTTGCATATTGCATGAGAGTTTTCGTGTGTGTGTGTGTGAGTGATAAGATCAACGCATCAGCTGTCGGCCAGGCCCAAAAGACCCTTCAGCTAGCTCATCAGGGAACTTGTTTTTTATGCCACCAAACAAAACAATTTTCGCGATCTCGTCCTGTGGCACAGTTAGGGCAACATTTATTATGAATGCGTTTGCTTCGCTTTTGCATTTGCCACAATAAACAGAACAACAAAAAATAAAGGGTTGTTGCAACATCGCTTTTTCGGAACACCTTTTGCGGTTTCTTACCTGGACTCATCACTCTCTCTCTGTCTCTGTCGCTGTCTCTTTCTCTCTTGTTGGCCAAGGCAACATTGCGTGTTTTTGGCTTGATGAATGAGAGTGAAAAATGAAACATAAATTGCTGTTGCCACAGTTGTTTTTGTTGTTGCTTCTGATGTTGGTGTTGCAATCAGTCGTCCGGAAATCTACACAGACAGTGCAGCAGGAGACAGACAGACGGAAGGACAGACAGACGGACAATTAAACAGGCAGACAGACAACGTCATAAACAGACGCAACACAGGACATAAAGTGTTTTTCCTTAGCTTCCTTCCACAGTCATTTCAGTCACACAGATACAGATACACACACACTCAGACAGATTCACGTAATGTGTGTGTGTATATAATTGAATTCAAGGTCTGAGAATCTCTGTGCAGCTTTTCCAAAAAGCACTTGAAACGAGGCATAGCCACAATAAATTCCAAGAAACAAGTTAAAGTTGTTGATGCCACAAGGAGAAGAAGCATGCAGCAAAGGAAGCATGAGGCAACATGCCACCAAATGGCTATGAGAAATTCCAATGCCAAAGTAATGCAAGTAATGCCACGTCTTGTGGCAGGCTCAACATTGCTTCTTCTTCTTCTTCTACTACTTCTTCTTCATCATCATCATCATCTTCTTCCCATGCTGCTTCTGTTGTTGTTATACTTGTGCGTGCTGTGGCAGCAACGTCGTCGTCTGGGCTTGATTAGTGCCGCAGTTTACCTGTGGGATGCTGTACAGGTTTCTGGAACGAATCTATAAACTGAAATCGCATTTTTTCCTCAAAAAAAAAAAATATATAAAGAGAAGAGACGAAACTGGGAAAATACCAACGCACAATTTTTGCGCTTTCTCTGTGGGATTCTCCCATTTACCTTTTGTTCTAAACGCCTACGATATCCTGTCTATGCCCACCACATGCTGCATGTTGCATGCCACCAAACTGTGCGACTAGTCGAGCACACCCCACTCACGTACCATTTTGAATGGGCATACTTAGAAACACGTTTGGCTTTTATAAATTAAATTTAAATGCCATTAAATTTCAACTGATATGCTTTACAAAAAGACTGAGAGAACGAAAGAGAGAGAGAGAGAGAGAGAGAGAGAGAGAGACAGAGAATGGGGAGATTGGAAAGGTGCTAGCAGACGTTATTTGCCTCGGGCACAGCATTCTCATGTAAATATAGATAGATTAGAAAGTCGTCGTGTTGCATAGAGACAGTTTATGGCTTAGTTCTTAACTTTCTCTCAATTGCGGGTGTCTCAGTTCTTACAAGGTGTTTATGGGGCTCTTTTTTTAACTCCATGCTGAACTTGAAACCGCAACTGCAACTGTCGTAACTCTTAACGGAACGGAAAACTATTAATCACAGCGTATCCGCTTCAGGCAAACAAATGAAAGCAACAATGAACCATAAAAGTCCTCATCGAAACATCGAAGATTTAATACCCTAACTGTGACTTGAAAACTCAAAGTTTGTATTAAGTAACATCTTCCCAGAGTTAAGATTCTCATAGAAACTTCCATTTTAAAATGACAACTTTTGTACGAATTTTTTAATATAGTCTGCATATATAAAATGGGTCTTAAAATACAGTTTGTAATTATTGTTCTGATAATACTAAGTAAGATTAAGCAACATCTGTAATTTGATTAAATAATGTGGAAAAACGCGAAAGATTTTCTAAAAAGTTTAATTTATAACTTACTGGTCTTTTGGAACATTTAAAGGTAGTATTAGCATTAAAAACATAGTTTGTGATTACGGTTGAGTATTTCAAGAACCAATAAAAAAAACCTTTATAATGCACCTTGAGTGCGTTTTAGATTCGTGAGTAAATAATAATACTCACTGCAAAGGGTATTTAAAAGCTATTTATGAGCCACGTTTATCGGTTAACCAAAAAGACAACAAATAGATGGGGAGAGATTGAACAGACCCACATCAATTTAAAGTTCTTTATGAATCGAAAGAAACGAAAAAGCGCCGCACTTTAAAATCAAACTCCAAAACCAGAACCAAAACTGAAACCGAAACGATCTTTTAGGTTCTACGTTCGTTTGGTTCCGTCTGTGAATGGGAAACGCTTGCCGCAATCTTAAGTATTGAGAATTGGACGTTGTTGAAGTTTGATGTGAGATGTGGATGGGGAAACGCATAGCTTAAAGTTCAATGACTGAAAGGTGCGTTGTTGTTGTGGTTGTTGTTGGTGTTGTAGTTAAAGTTGTTGTGGTTACATAGAAATGCATCCAGCAGCAACTTTACGATTTGCTCAAGCATTGCTTATGGACGTGCAAAAATGCAGCAAGCACGAAGAAGACGATGACGATGATGTCGACGATCGGCAATCAATCTGCAGATTCCAGTTGCAGTTCTTTTGTGGCACGCAACAAGTTTCTTAGCCGTTGAACTTGTGGCCTTAACTGACGTCTTTTCAGCTACACTTGCTGCCCATGTTAAGCAAACAACGCAACATGAAGAAACACCAAGGAGAAGAAAACGTAAAAGGTGAAGAATGTTATCTACTACGAAGAGTAAATACAGCAAAGAAGAGACCGAATACAAGACTTGCGGCTTATGCAACCTGGCAACCAATGTTGTTTTCTCCCCTCCCCTCCCCATCCGCTCACCTCCTTTTCCACTTCCCACAAATACCAATTGCGACTCACTTGTTGTTTATATGCACAACGCTGACAGCGCGCATCTATATCTATGTAAGTATTTATCTCTATCTAACTATCTGTATCTGTGTATGTCTGGGCTTGCTTGGTTTACATTTCGGTTTTGCGCTTCAAGTGAGAAAGATATGTTTGTTGGGAAAAATAAACAAAAATCACCAAAGAATTTCAGTCCGTAGTAGTAAAGTGCCTGCCCCCTCGCGCCTCCCCCTCCCCCTCACCCCTTTCTTGGTTACAACAATCAAATGCTCATCAGCGCACTTGAAATACAATAATGCGTTGAATGCTTAAAACAAAAAACAAAAAGGAGAAAAAAGAGCAACACCAACTACAGACAATAACGCACAGTATTTGTATCTGTATCTTTTCGTTCTTTTTTTTTGGGTGTGTATCTCACATTTTGTGTTGGTTAGTTGAATTTTTCCCTGTTGTTGCGTTACGAGCGCTTAAGGTTTATTTTCGTTTGGCTCGTTTGTTTAGTTTTGTGGCAGCACACACACACATACACACACACATATACTTGCAGCAGAACATGCTGCAGGTGGGAACAGGTTTATGCGCTGTGTTCAGATGCGGGCCATATCTTTGGTCAGACTGCGCGTAATTTATTCCCACTGTGGCTGCAATTACTTTTTGGAACACAAGACAGATAAAAACCAACAAAAAAACATAATACAAAGAACCAAAAAGCTCTCATTAGCATCGCGAAACTTGAATACCCTTTCGGGATTAGTTTCAATTTGTAGCTAAGTATGTTAACTGGGTAAAGACTTAACTGAGGGATTCTCATGTTATACCAAATTAGTATGTTAACTGTCACAAGCTAACAGAGATTCAGTGAAAATAAGGGTAAAACTAAATAAATAAAATATAAACAAACAAAAAACAAGCAATATGGTTTCATATATAAAAGTTTTGACTTGTAGTACATTTTTTATTCTAACACTATTTTAAAATGATTATTCGGTATATCTTTCCAATATCATAATATGCTAATATGTAAAAATAACATGCAACAAACATATTGTTTAGTTATTCACTAATTATGTACTACCTTGCGCTACAATTATAGCAATAATTTTCGTTAGCATATCATGAATTTTTGATTATCATTTTTAAAAGTTTGTTTTATTTTATTTGTTTAAAAAAAATGTCATAAATGACCTTATCTCGAGTTGCATTACTCTAACTTTGTACCCAAATGGTGCCCAATGCAATACTTTCTTAGAATTTTAAAAATTCCTATAAATCCTTAAAATATAGGAGAGATTAGGGGATGTTCGACATATTTCCGGCTTAAGTAGTTTTAAAAAACAGTTCCATCCGGATAAGAGCTAAATTGGCAACACTAGACTTCACAGAGGTCCTACTATTTTAAATACAAAGCAATGTTAACTTGACAGAGCTGCTATTTTATTTAAAGTGCAACTCTCTTAAAGAAAGAGCTCGCAAAGAAGAAAACGCAAAATAGATTCATTAGGCAAATGTACTTCATGAACCATTTAAGAGCGTCAAGTGCACATAAAGCAATTACATTTCCTGGCAATGCCAATGACACATACACGTACATACTTGCACACATGTGTGTATTTAAGACGGGAATACACACATGTGTGTATTTTCACATATGAATTGTGCCAAATTCCAAGTAAAATGTCCATCCTTTGGCCAAGTGATTGGCGGTCATGTTCAAAGTGCAGTAAAGCGCCTGCTGCGTTGCAAGTAAGAATTCAAAGTGCAAACACAGTAGTGGCAACAGTAGCTGCCACTGACTGCAACACTGTTGTTGCAAGTCCAGTCACGTAGCAAGCAAGCCGAGCAATATGGCCGATTGATAGAAGAAGCAGGCAGAAAGCATAAAGGCAGCCAACGGTAACAGTTGCGAGCCCCTCTCTACCTCTCTCTCTCTCTTTTTCTCACTCTTCTCTCTTTCAGCCAAAAGAGTCACCCCTTTTCTGTCTGTCCATGCATCGCTGCACAGCAGCGCCCCCTTTGTGCCAACTGTGGCATAGTTAACATTTGCCCACAAATGGCAATGGCGATGGATGTTGTCGCACACACTGTAATGGCATTTCTCTAATATGGGCACATTAATGAGCAACACTGGCATGGGGGGAACAGGAGAGAAAGGAGAGCACAGGTGAGGAGCACAGTCTGCAAAGCTTCACACATGTGGCCGACAATTGCAAAATTACCAACTCCGTTTATGTGTGTGTGTAATTATGTAGTTCTCTTATTTTGTATGCTTCATACCTGAGCAATTAGCGCGTGCAGAGAAGCAGCTGCCACTACTTGGTCCCAGCTGTCAGCTGTCAAAAAACATAAGAGTGCAAAAGAGAGAGAAAGAGAGGGAGATAGAGAGCAAGATCGACATCGACATCGAAGTGTGTGAAGTTGCAAATCGATTGCATTTGATCACTCTGGCAACTCTACACCTTGCGGTAATACCATGACAAATGGGAAAAAGGAACTACACAAAGCGCACAAAAAAGCTACAGTCAGCGTCGCCAGTCTGACGACAGACTTTGTTTTTGTTGCTGTTTTTGTAACGTTTATTGCACAGACGCAAATTTTCTAGTGAACAGCAAAATTCTGACAAAGCAAAACAGAAATACATAACAACAACAACAACAAAACTAAGAAATGCTATGCCAACAAAATTTTCTCAAAATGTGGAACAAGCTCAGTTTGACAGGCACTGTATAACTTGTTGCTGCCACAAATTTTTTGCACAACAAAATGGGCAACAATTTTTAACAGAAGGTCGTGAAAACAATGAGCTAAAAGCGATTTTAGCCGCTTATCTGTAATTGTAGAAGCAACTACTAATTGTGTGAACTAAAACTCAACTACAACAAAGCCTGGTGGTCACAATGAACGAACAAAAAGTAGATGATGAAGATGAAGATGAAGCAGAAATGGAGAGTAAACAAGGTGTTAATATCGCGCTCTGCTTTTGTGAGCTGGTAAATTGAATTTAATTTGCTGAAAGGCGCAAAGTAAACACAGATAAGATACCAGTCCACCCACCCCACCTACACACACACACAGTTACACAGAGAGACACAAAAGCTTATAAGACTTGCATACAAATCAGAAGAGCAAGGAGAAAAAGAGAGAGAGAGAGAGAGAGAGATGAAAACTGAAGATAAGACAATTTATGATAAACGCACTTGACTTTGCCTGCGACTTGCTATGAATGGCAATTGAATTACGCACAGACATAGTATTGAAAAATAAGTGTTTAATTTAATATGTATGCACATACATATGTACATGTACATTATTATATTAAATAATTAATCATGATGAATCCCTATTTGCACAAATAAAGTTCTTATGTACATTTTTGACTATTTTCGCTAAAAACAGACTTCTGAAATGGAGAGCATTCATTATAGCGATTATTTTAAAAAACCTCTCTTGCAGCATCCAAATTCTTATAAAAATATTCTATAAATATGACAAGTATTTTTCAAGTTTTAACTTTTTTCAGATACGTAATTATCTTTGTTATGTTTGTAGAAATTGATGTTTTCATTGAAAATACTTACGAACTGTGACCATTTTCGGATCGTAGGTACAAACGCGCCGTTCGACGGCTATAATCTTACGCTGCACACGTCCCGCCCTCTCGCCCACCGACTGCAAGTCCCGTTGCAGATCATCAAAGATGTCGCTGGCAATGAGGACCAAGCTGGCCAATTGACGTAATGCATTGCTTAACGTAATATTGCTGATTGAATCGAACTCATAGCCAGATATGACCCTTGTGGCAGAGGGGGAATGGGGTGCACTGGCATTACGTGTTGGCAACGTTGCACGCTGTTGACTTGGATGCCGCGAATTGGGCGCCGATTGTGAGGCACGTGCGCGTGTCGGAGATGTGGGTGTTGTTGTTGGAGATGTTGATGAAGGCAAGAATTCAACATGCTGCTTTAATTTCTTCATTGGCAACGACGCTGGCGGACGTGGTTCATCATCCGGTTCACAGTTGAGGCTGCTGCTGCCATTGGGAACACCATGAACCAAGGCTCTGGTCAAACTGGGCGATGTGGGCGATGTTCCCGAATCCGTTTCATCCGGGGACTGTTTGTTGATGCAATTGTTGTTCTTGCATTTACCGGGCGTGCATTGGAAACGTGTGCCCGCATGCCCCAAACTGGCGGCAGTCGCTTGTGCCACATTAATGGGCTGCACAACACGCTGTACGAAGGGCATATCTGTTGTGACCTGCTACCTGCTACCTGCTCCCCGTCTGCTCCCACCACTCCTTCTCATTGACTCTCCGCGTATCCACCGAATGTTCAACAGTCGCTAGATTTATGCGGCATGCCGTCAAGTCAAGCAAAAAGCAACAAAAAAAAAACAAAAAACTGGTCAAACAACTTCTGGAGTTGAATCCTCAGCTTCCTTCGTCTTCGTTTTCGTCGTTGCCTATTGTTGTCTGTTTTTGGCTCTTCGGTGCTGTGCCAACATATAAATTCCTTTGCTTTTAGCCGTTTAATGACACTGACACACACACATACATATGTACGCACAAACTAGTTGCAAGACTTTTTTTTAGCTGGAGCTTAATTGAAAGTAAACCGAACACCGGCGTTTTGGGCGGCAGTTATTTTATGCACTCTGAACTGGTTTATGCTTTGCTCTCTATAATACATGGCCAACAACAAATGTGGCTTTAAACAGGCAATGGCAGCAGCGACAGTGGCAGCATTTTTACACGCCGAACACGATTTGGTAATAATTACGATTTTATTGCTCTTCTGTTTCTTTGCCAGTCAGCCGCTATTTTTATGGCTTTTACGCGTGTTTACCGCTCATTCAAGTCGACGAAATATCATTCAAAAAGGTGCGCACAACAACAACTACACAAATTCATCACGGCAACCACCGTCCGTCCATACGTTATGCGCGTTTGCCGGTCAAAAAAGAACTGTTTAACGCGCCTGTTAATGCTAGCGATGGGTTTGTTGAAAATACAGCGATGTATCGATATATAAATTTTCGTAATGATGTGAACGATGTTTCCATCAGTCGATAATAATCTACTTCCAAAACTATACGATAGGTGGCGCATTTATGTTTCACAAAACAGCCGAGCGGTGGCCCCAGCTCACTGCTACAGTTTTATGTTAAGTGTTGGAAAATATCTTCTAAGACGTGCGCGCAAGTTAAAATTAAATAATAATATTAAACAATACATTAAAGTAAGATAAACCAATTCAATCATAAATAAGATAAACCAAAGCGGATTCTTAGCCCCGTCTGGACATCACAGAGGGGCGAACTCGTAGAAATAAATTCAAATTAATACATCAAGAATGTATAAAGTATAAACTCTAATAAATTCTAAAGATCCCTAAATAAAATTTCAAACGTTGCGGAGACAAAAAGACAAAAAAGAAAAATCATCATTATTTAAAACGATCTTTCATCGAAATCATTTTTTTGGACGCTGTGCGAGCATAGTACCACCCCCATCTCTTGGCAGTTTTGCTAAGCAGAAATACGCCACCTATGGTTTACTTTTGGAAGTCAGATTCATATTTCGTGCAAAAATTTATCATCACAAAAAATTGCCTATCGATATGTCGATATTTTTCAATAACCAACACTAGCTTTGCATCTTTTACATACTTTTGTGACTTGAGCATATTTTTTGTGTTTTTAAAGTATAAATTAAGAAAAAACTTGTAGTTCTCGGTAATCAGCATGCCAAAGTACTACTGCGATTACTGCGATACATATTTGACGCACGATTCGCCCTCGGTGCGTAAAACACATTGCACAGGCCGCAAGCATCGCGACAATGTGAAGTTTTACTATCAAAAGTGGATGGAGGAACAGGCGCAGCATTTGATTGATGCCACCACAGCTGCATTCAAGGCGGGCAAGATAACAAACAATCCATTCGCTGGGCCATCGCCGGGTAACAAGCCCACTGGAGTTTCCATACCACCTCCGAACATGGGAGGACCTCCACGTCCAGGGATGCCAAACATGCCGCCTTACATGCCACCAATGATGAATCCTCTTATGGCACCAACGGGAATGCGTCCTCCACCTATTCTTAATCCAATGGCCATGATGGGTCCACCACCTCCCCTTGGAACGATTCCGCCGCCAATGATGAAATAATCTAACGTAACTGAGCATATTTTGTAATTTAGTAAAAATAAATACATAATTAAGGTCATATGCAACTTCACTACAAATCAGGGAATCAAACCGAAACAAATTTACCGGTACGAACGTTTCGGTTCTTGATAAATTATCCGCTTGTATTATTTATTAAACAAAATAAACAAGTGTTTGAAAAGCATTTTTAAATGTCCTAAAAAATGCAACGAATCAAAAATGTACCATTTTTGGCCAAATTTGTAATATAGATCTGTACTATTCGCACACAAATAAGCTTCCACACACTGAAAGCTGTCAGCTGTTTGTCATAATCCAGACAGGCGGCCCCTTTCCAATTCCTCCCCAAAACAAAAAAAGCTCAACTTACATATTCCAGCGTCTTTGCCGCTATTCAAAATACTATATCTTACAAACGGGCGGGTAATGGTGGTTGGTTGTTGGTGGTTTGGCAGGGGGCGGTAGCGGTGGCATGGGAAACGGGCGCAGCATTGGATGAGCTCATACGAAAGCCAAGAAACAAGTTTAGTTTAGCTTTTTGGAAATGAGAAACGAACACATACATGCATACAAACATACGTGCATTTGTGTGTGAGTGGGAATGCGTTATGCCGCAGTGTTTTGCCAGTCTCAGTTCTCAGCTTCAGTTGAATGTGAATCGCGAACGTAGTCGGAGCACCCACGCGGAAAATACAGGTTGCGATACGGAAAAGTGTGTGACAAGCTCTCGCATTTGTATGTGTGTGCGTATCTTTCGAGTGTATATGTACGTGTATAAGAATAATAATACTGACCGACCGACCGCCTTGTGCTGTTTTTGCAGTCATTACTAATTTGTACGTTACGTGGCTGCAACGTTGCTATAATTAACTAACTCTCCAACTCAAGAGCAAGAACAAGAAAATACAAATCATAAGATATTAAATAAACTCACTCACACACACATGTGTACATCGTAGATAAGTAACAGAAGAAGTTTAGTTTTAAATTGCCAATAACAGAAAACACAGTCGTACACAGTAAATCAGACAAAAAAATTCTATCAAAATAAATTGTATGTGCAAAAAAAGGGAAACTTAAGCAAAATCAATAATTGGCCCTGCGTCTGTGTGTGTGTGTGTCAACTTTGCTGGACAATTGGAGCAAATGCCATGCTGATTAAGCAATAAGCTAGAAGAGAAGAACAACAACACTACAACAATAACAATAAGTGCAACTTGAAGAAGGAGACATAATGCAACAGCAGCAACAACAACAACAACAATCTGGAGGAGCTACCCCAAGCAGTGGCAGCCATACGCCCGTCAACCCTTCCCCCTTGGAGCTGTTCCTGCGGGCTCAATCGGTGGAGGAGGAGGAAGCAACAACAGCAACAGTAGCACACCCATTCGCATAGGCAGTGGAAAGCACACAGGCGGTGGAGATTCTCTGGTGCCGCCACTGGGCAACACTGCCTCCTCCTCCCACTCAGTACCCGGTACACCGCAACAACAACAACCGCAATCAAGCAGCGTGCCAACGGCAACTGGCAGTCATTTACAGTTACAGACCGCTGGTGTTGCACTGTCCATGGCCGCTTCAAATCAATCGCTGGGCGCTGGCAGCAACATCAGTGGCATCAACATAACGCCACCAAATAGCGCCGGCCTCAGGCAGTCCTCAGGTGAGTTCAGGTGTTCTCAACTGTTCGAACAAGCAGCTTTAATATGGTGACAAGTCAGGTCACGTCAACCAGCCTCAATTGTATTTCAATGTCGTATTGTGTTTTTGTTGTTGCTTTTTCTTTCTATTTGTTACTGTCTCAAACAGCAGCAGTGTTGCCAACTCAGCTTTTTCCCCGGTCAATCATAGTACAGTCAATGCTTGCAAAGTAAATCAGATCTTTTAATTTGCGAGAATAAGGTAGCTTATTACATATAAATACCCAAAGTTTAGTATAAGCAAAAACCAAGGTTGGTTTTGTTTAAGGACTTTTTATGCCTGAAAATTTAGCCTTAATGCAAAACATGAATATCCTTAAATTTAAAATCAAACAAGAACCTACGGAGTAGATATCTCTAGCCTTTTTCAGACAATGAAGAGTTGGCAACACTGAAAAGCAGCTCACATTTTGAATCACTTGCTCGCTCTCGCTTCTATTTTTGTTGTTATTTTTGTTTGGATTCGTTTTGATCGTGTACGTACGTACGTGTGTATGTATGTGTGTGTGAGTGCATATGCTAATCCGTGTTTCGTTTCTGTTTTGATTTTGTCGCTTCTCGCATTTCAATGGCAGCCCGCAACTATCATCGCCTCACACGTTTTGCTTTGCTTCGGCGTTTGAAACGCTTCCGCTTTATCACTCATCCGTTTATTCAGGCTTGTATCATACTGTGTATTGTTGTGGTTGTCATTGCTTGCGCGGGGCATTAATTGTTGATTGAGTTCAGTTAGCGTTGCTACAATTTAAATACACAAACACACATTCCTCTTTTTTTTTTTTCATTTCACTTGCACTTGCACCTCTTCTATTCATAATTCATAACTGTATGTGTGTGTGTGTGTGTTTGTATGTATGTTTGTCGTCATAGTTTCTTATTGATTAGCTTAGTATTTATTGTTTCTTTTGTCACGTCTCTTCGATTTTAATTTACATTTTTTACATTGTGTAGTAGTAATTGCAAATATACATTCATAATTTACATAAGCTTTGTTATAATCTCTGACCAGCTTAAGAAATTAAGCGGAACTTAATGTTTTACATTTCTGATAGATTTTGGGTTATACTAGTTCAGCACTAACTCTCTAGTAAACCAGTTGTTTTTTGGTTTAGGCCAGGCTCATGAACTAAACTCATAGGCACTCTAAATTGAACTTCGAACTGTGAACTAAATATTTACATACAGTGCCTCACAACAATACAACAACGAAGCTTAAAGATATATTATTATAATATTAACGCAGTTATTAGCCTTACGTTTTAACTTGCCTAATACAACTTTTTTTTATTTTAAATGCAGTTATTAAAATTGTTGTAAACAATTTAAAACCAAAAATGACGTCACAGCTCTTAGAAACTTGTTTCGTTAGATAAAAGATACAGCTTGCCTAGTTTATTAAAGATTAGAAGCGTATCTGCTTTTCGGTATGATTTATCTGCTCATTTTTCTGGTCTGGCATTGTTTGTTCTGCGTTTTATTGCGTGTAATTGCCATAAAATATTTAATAGATATTCCTTTTTTTTTATTGTTTAAATACGCGTACATATACAATTTTATATGCGCAATTAGCTTTTGGACACTTTTTACTGCCCAACGGCAATGGTGCTAGCTGTGACTCCCAGCACAGTGGGGCACAGTGATGGGAATTGCAGCAGTTGCCACAGTTGAATACAATTCCTTCTCCTCCCTATCCTCCGGCATATGGAAAATGGAATGGGGAAAAAAATGCGCAAAAACAAAAATCGATGCGTCGCTGCGTTTTGTGATGTGTCCATTTCATGTTTATTCATTTCTTTTTTGCTTTCTTTTATATACAAATGTTTATATAAAAGGGCAAGTCGCGGAAAAGGTTTTGAGGATTGTGTAGTGCTGTATGATGAGGCATGCTGCATTCTATTTTTGTTTCGTTACGATTTTGAGTGCCAAAGGTCACCAGTCAGCGCTGCACCATGAACTTTTGCTTTAGCCCCATGCCGACCCTTTTCTTTTTTTTTTGACTCCATCCATCTCAATGCTAATGGAATTTACTTGTGCACATTCATAACGAACAAAATTCGATCGTCATCTCTGTCCCTATCTATGTACATACAGATGTACTATGTATATGGAATGGAATACATTACTTATCCATATGTGTGTGTTGAATATTTCATAGCAGGCTTTTGGGCAAATTGCCGTGTAATAAATTAGAGAGCGGTGCGAAAATTGATGCACATACATATATGTATGTACGAGACTATATGCATATTGAATACTAGCTTCAACTGGAGGTAATCGTTTGCATACCTAATGAGTTCGCCCTCCCTCCCCCCCCCACACATACACACACTATACACACACTGTGGCAGCCTCGCTCCACTTACACTTGCCGCGTGCCACACATTGACCAGCAGCTACAGAATATAGTAATTGGATTATATAAAGCCCACAAGTATACACAAATATGTATACATATTCAAATGGGAGATGGCCGTGACGTCACTCTGACACATTGCAACAATTTCCCAGATGGTGGCAACAACAGGAACAAAAGTAAAAGTGCATTCCCGTGTTGATGTCATTCATCATTTGAACACTCCCATTAAACCTCGGTAATTTCCAACATTGCCAGCTATCGATAAATGCATGTACAAACATACATACATACATATATTGCCATTAGGCGCCATATATCCATTTTGAACTTTGAACTTTTGCTATATCGGGGCTTATCGGGGCCATCGGCCTGTCCGGGGGCTTAGTAATTGCGTAATTGAATCGCCTTCAAGCGCTTTATTTAAAAACCAATCAATGCATTCTATCGTGGCATCACATCACAAGATTAAGGACCTGTGTTCGGTGTTCCAACAACAAAATCAGCTATTGAGGACTGCGTGCTGTGCTCAATATCCGATGGCAGTAAATTGATAGCAGCACTTAATTAATTTACAACAATTAATAGACACGTACAATAAAAAACGATGCCCCGTGGCTTGTCAGTTGCTGAGATACGGTCAGTTGGGGGATTTTCTTTATAAATAAATTGTTACAAATAAAATCAATTAAATTAGATTGTGGAATCTACATTGTAAATGAAGCTGAAAGCTAAAAATATTAGTTGAAGTATAAAATTTAAAGTGTGGTTAAAAAGACCTCATAAAGTTCATATATATTCTTAATGTATTATGGGGTTATTTTTGAACAAACTTTAAATGCATTTAAAAGCTTAATTTGAATACTATTACTATCTCATACTTCTATTCTCAAGGTTTCGTATTAAAAATGTATGTAGAAATGTTGAAAAGCAGCTGTGTCTATGTTTGCATAAATGTTTTTGTATCTGTCTAAATGTATCTTTATCTGTGCTTACTTTTGGGATCAATTTGGGACTCTGTACAAAGTATCTTTTGGATTGAAACTGCACATTTCAATCTTAAATGTCTATAATGGTTATAAATTAGTATTATAATTTTACAATTATTGTTTTATTGCCTACTTTTATCAGTGTCAAAATTATTTTAACAAACAAAACGAGTAAACGTAAATGTTTTTAATGTATTCGTGTGTTGTCTATAGTAATAAAAGTATTTATAACATAGATAAAATGTTGGACCTATCTCTTTCTCTCCCCCTCTCTATCTTTTACTCTGTTATTTCTCTTTTAACGTATTTCATTCTATGTATGGTGCTAACTGCTGCTTATCTGCTAAATTAACTGCAGTATTCGATTTCAAATTCAAGCGTCGACCCTCGCAAAAAGTGCTTTTAACCAAACTGCCCTCCACAGACAGTTTGAGCAACAGCCCAGCGCCATCATCGCCAGGTGAAGTTTTTTCCAAATTATGCACAGATCACTCACATGAAATTAACAAATTAATAGATTTATCACTGAATCCAAACACCATCAGCATTATTATCATCATTATTACCTCAACAATCCAATGATCATTCAATTGAATGTTCACAATCTCATTAACCCTTTGTGCAAACTCATTTCGCTTTTGCTTTCTCTCTCATCAAATTGAGCCTTAGCCGGATTCATACTTGGCTAAAGTACGCATTTGTATGCATTTCTTGAACATTCAGATACAAGTAAATATATATATATAGATGTAGATGTTTATATATATTTAACCCTGACCGTAGAAAAGCCGTTGTCAGCCAAGCGTTGCCATTGCGAGTGACGCATTTTGTTGCCATTTGTATAATTTCGCTTTTTCGTTCTTTTATCCTTTTATCAAAAGATTTATTATTGTTTTACTACGCGTATTGTATAATTTAGAGGCATTACTTCAAAAGTTGAGGGTCTGGTTTCCTCCAACACCTCGATAAAATGATGGCTCCTCAACAAGCCGAACTGTCAACTTGTCGTACCATATCTTATCGCTCTATATATTTAGTTGTTGTAGAACTTAAGAATTTTCGCACTCTCGATAAGCCCTAATTAATGGACAAGCAAACAGCAACAATAACAATAACAGTAACAACAACAACAACAACAGAGAGGACCGCTTAACAATTTGACTGCAGAACTTTACGATAGCATGTTCTTTTTTTGGTTTCTGATAACAAACCGTTAATTTTTATTGTGTTGTTTCAAATTCTGATTCATACAGTGAAGTTCCAATTGTCAGGTAACATCAGATCTATGACTAATGGACCCTACGAACACCTGTTTCTAAAATTCAGTTCGTATTTGTTTTTGTTTTATCTATGTATTTGCCTAGCTATCTATCATAGCGATAAAGTTTGCATTGAAATGTTTTGATTTTGTGGCACATCTGGCACAACTAATGCAAGGCAGCAGAAAATTTGTTTATTATTCTATTGCTCAACGTAGGCAAAAGACTCTGTAAACTAGATAAAAGAGTCACTAATTAAATAAATTATTTGTAGTTGGAAAATATCTGTTAATTGAAGAGGTTCTTAGATCAAATATTGAGATATTTCTGCGATACAATATATTTTGAACTCTTCTGTAATCGATAATAATTCAGCTCCATCTTTAAATTTTCCTAACTGAATAAAGTAATTAAAAATAAAAATGTAGTTGAGAAACAGTAGTAATTTCAAAATATTGCCAAAAATAAATGTTTACAAAAGTGGCACACTTTCGAAATGCGAAGAAGAAACTGATAAAGTGTAGATCTTATAAAAAAATAAATAAACTTTAACTAAAATATTCAATCTTAAACAGAAATGATTCTTTTTGATAACAAAATAGTTACAGAGATGATCTTTAGCATTTCATAGTCTCCATATACGAATTAAGATGATTTAACGTAAGAGTTATAGAAATAATCTAGCGATCTGAAAACATATAGAACAGACTCGTGTATAGATCATGATACTTTATCACAATAGAACTTTTATTTGATCGATCGAAAACTATGGTATATGCAAAAGAAATCTAACAATAAGCTGAGCATTAATGAATTGATACTTGGGTTTACACACACGCCTTGGGATCACTTCTCATGAGCTCATTGTACACACACACACACACACACACCTAGAGAAGTGAGTGTGTAGTTCACACATATGTATGTACATACATATATATCTAAGTAGTTAGGCCAGCTAATAACCTCATCGATAACGCCCCAAATGTATGCGGTTGACGCTGCGAGAAAGAGAGCGAGTGTGTGAGCGGTAGTGTGTGAGAGAAAGGGATGGACAAAAGCAGACAGCGACGTTGACTGCGCACTGATATCATATCTGACGCGTGGAGGAGTATGGAATGAGAGAGAAAGAGAAACACTTCATCTCTGTACATCATGTATCTCATAATTGCAGTCTCTCAATTTGCTTAGCGCTTGTTTTGAATACAAAATTTCAAAAAATGTTTTCCTCAAAAAAAAAAAAACAGAAAAAAATGTTTTGATTTTTGGCTAGCATACAAACCGACAACAACAATAACAATAACAACAGCAACTACATAGTCTAATAGCTCATTATTATATGGCGGCAACAACGACGCCGAGCGTCATCGTCATCGTCCGCTGGGCTGGCAACGTCAAAGGCCGAGGCAGAGGCAGTGGCAGCGGCAGAGGCAGAGGCAGCTGCTCTTTGGGCATTCAGTTGTCGTTTGCGTCTCCGGCTCCGTAGTTAGCTGCGTTTGTTTTGTGCTCGCCTCGCAAAAAAAAACGCTACGGCACGGCCAATATATCTCAATCAGTCAGCGAGAGTCAGCGGAGGGCATCCCAAGCACGCATTCAATAGTTACGGACAATATATACGGGTTACTGGCTACGGGTTACGGGTTACGGTTTACGCCTGCGGATACGCGTTATTTTTTCTTGTGCATTGTGTGTCTTCATTCAAAAAATAACGCATACGCCATGTAGTGTCAAATGAATTACAAAAATGTGCGCAAAAGGCGACAACAATTAACACGCTCAGCACAAATTTGCAATCAAAAGCATTGTGATGAATCTTTTACAAAGCAAGTGCCATGAAATATTCAAACCAGAGCGTCAGTTGACCTCCTCCTCCTCCATCTTCCCCATCTTCCACCTCTCTTTCGCCACCAACCGGCAGCAATTATGAACTGAAATATTTATTTAATTTTGGTAGACACTTGATAAATATTTAAATTCATTTCGCGTATTTCTATCAAGCTCAAAATTACTATTAATAATCATAAGAGACACAATAATAATAATAATAATTATAATAATGATAATGTGCAAAGTATGCCCAAAGGAGAAATGATGATTGTAATGCAAGTGCCAGGCCCAGAGATAGAGAATGAGAATGACAGAGAGATAGAGTGAAACCCAAAAGAATCTCAACATGAGCACGTGTGCGTGTGTGTGTGTGCGTGTGTGTTTGTGTTCTGTTGCTTTTGTTTGTATTGCGAAATAAATTAAAACATATTCGTTAAATAAATAAAACAGAGCGGCCGGGTCTGTGTCTGTGGTGTGGGCTACCTTGAGACAATGTTGATTTGTGTTATGTACATAAACACACACGTACATAAATATCAACTTATGCTTGTATATACTTTCAGATGCATACATATATACACATAGACAGTGGAAATGTTTCCAAATTGCTTTTTGAACTTAGCCAAAACACTGTTTTGAAAAATCATTTGTGGCCCCAAAACTTACGAAACTCACCTCGCGCCGCATTTATAAATAAATCAAAACTTTTATTTTTGCAGGAATCGCCAATTGGGCCTCAGATAATCGCGATGGCAATCTGGCAGATAAGGCAAGTGTGCAAACCAAACAAAAATATGACAACATACTATTAATAATAATAATAATAATGCAATGCTAATAATTTTCAAAAATGTAGTTGGTTATAAGGGAACAAACTGATTTAAACTAAAACTGGGTCAAGAATTGTAATGTAATTTCCCTGACAACGTGTGTGTGCAACTGATAAGAGCTCTTATCACAACGGGCCAAAAATGTCTCTAATTCAGTTATAATCGATGTGAGGACGGCTCTGACGCATAGATAAATAGCATTAGTTATGAACAGACCACATGCAAAAAATATTTTTTAAGGTTTCCTCGCTCATTCGGAACTTCGAATCGACTCGGAATCAACGGGCAAACTGCCAGCTCCATAAATTAAATGTTTTATGTTTGTTTTCGCCATGCAAGTCGATTTTATGTGTTAACAATTTTCGTTTTAATCAAAATATTTAAAGATGTGTGCCAATTTTAAAAATCAAATCAAAATTTTCTAAAGGACAGAGAAAGAAATGTTTTATGTGGAATTTTTAATAATTGTTTATCGTTTACTTTGATGATAATAAATTAAATTTGCTTGCCGATATTAAAGATAAAAGCGTTTTTAGATTTTTTTAAAAATATATTTCTGGTTTTTTCAAGTGTGCTCTTTTTTAAGTAATTTCATAATAAATGCTAATTAGATTAACAATAGCTGACGGATTTCAGCTTTTGACTTCGAGTGTGCAAATGTTTTAGAGCAAGTTGAGCACTTGCTGTAGGCACACACACACTGAGTCACACACAGGCACACACTGACTCAGGGGGAATATAATAGCTACACATGTTTTTCAAATATTTTAACGTACTTAGGAGATGTAGAAAGGTGTCTTCGTAATTAATATCCTTAAAGCCTTAATACTAACAAGTTATTTGCTTTTTGTGCTCCACAGTCTGCCGCAGATGCAGCAAAGTTGAATCGCAAGGAGTCTTACAAGGCGCAACGGAAGAATTACAGACGTGAGAAGAAGCGTGTGGCAAGCGAACTGATGAATTCTCTGCAGGATCCAGCGGTTATAGTGTTGGCCGATTGGCTAAAGGTGAGCTAATCCATATTTATAAAACTCTTTATACCGACCCTTTGACTGGTGACTGTAGATCTCGTATCGACAATAAATAACAATATTATTAAACTGGTGACTGGTGACTAGTAACTTATTCATTATTGATCATGAATAAGAAGATATAATATTTTTTAGAAGAATAAGAACAAAACATATTAATAATAAAATACCTCAATAAAAGGTTTTCTCTGTACAATCTATACAAAGTCTTTGTCATGTTCTATTGACTGGTGACTCGTTACCAATAACCAGTAACAAAGTGTATTATTTATAAGATTCATTTGATACAGTTCACCATTAATACAAAAGTGTGACATATAATAAGAATAAGAATAAACAACTTGACTGGTGACTAGTGACTGGTGATTAAGAATCACCAGTAAAATAAAGTAATTATGATATTAATAAAATATATAAATAATAATAAAATACCTCCCTTAATTGTTTTAATCCCTGCAGGTGCGTGGCACACTCAAGTCCTGGACGAAACTCTGGTGTGTATTAAAGCCTGGATTACTGCTCATCTACAAGAGCCAAAAGACAAAGAGCAGCCATTGGGTGGGCACAGTGATGTTGACCTCTTGTCAGGTCATTGAGCGGCCCAGCAAGAAGGATGGCTTCTGCTTTAAACTCTTTCATCCGCTGGAGCAATCCATTTGGGCACCGCGTGGCCCCGACAAGGAGACCATAGGTAAAAGATATTAATAAAAAAGTAATCCTAATCACTTACTAATCGATCTTTCGCTACAGGCGCTGTGGTGCAACCGTTGCCCACTGCATACCTAATCTTTCGGGCGCCCAGTCAAGCGGCTGGCAAATGCTGGATGGATGCACTGGAGCTATCATTGCGCTGCTCAGCGTTATTGTTGCGTTCAAATAGCAGCACAACACCATCGAGTGCCTACGCCGGTGAGCCTCTGCCCGTCTCCCATGAGACGCAGTGGTCGGAGGCTGATTATGAGAAGCATTTTAATGATCACGGTAAGTGGACTCAACAGTGGCTGTTGCCGCCGTCGATGACAGCTGAACAGGAGACTTCACGCTCCGACAACAGCATCTCCTCGCGCTCCCAGACTCCACTTCTATTGCAACAACTCTACAGCAGCGCCGTCAATAATTGGGAGCGCAGCAAGCGATTGCCACGATTTGCTCAATTCTCGGCAAGATCACCACGTGGCAGCGATGTTTCCAGCATTGATTTTAATCCACGTTCGATCAGCAAATCATTAACATTGGCGGGCAGCAGCAGCACTAGTGATGAAGATGATGATGATTACGCCAGCAGCACTGCATCCAATGTGGGATCCCATTTCGGATCTCGACCAGTCAGCGCTCCACCTGTTTGTCTGCTGCGTCCGAGATTTCAAATCAATGTTAAGGGTGAAGCCCCCAACTATATATCTTCTTTTTATGCATATATACCCATATATATGTTGTAGTTGTTGCTAAAAGTTGTTGCTAGTCAATTCGTTGGAGTTGTTGCATTGTATATCTACATGAATCTATAGAACTCTCTTTCTATAGAAAATAAAGTAGTCTCAGAGTTTGTTGTTCCAAATTCATGAAATTCGTAATGTGAAGCTGTTGGGCTAGCTGCATATACACACATCTGTCATTCTTCATATATCCATCGAAATAAGCTTGAAATTTAAAAGAGTTTAGTGGAGATCACAACTTAAACGATTTATTATACTCGTTACAGATCTGGACGCAGACAGTCAAACTGAAGCGCCCAATGCGGCAATGTCGGGTCTGGAATCCGATTCGGAGTCGGAGCCAGCACCAGATGATGATGTTTGCGAGGAATTGCAATGCGAGGAGACAACCTATATGCCATTTGAGGAGGAAGAGTTCGGAGCGGTAAGTAAAAATCATTTCAAATCAATAGACTCTGGATTGATATACCATTGATGGAGTGTAGCAAGGCGAGCAGGTGGAGGAGCTGGCTGACGAGAACAAGAGCCTCATCTGGTGCATCGTGAAACAGGTGCGACCGGGCATGGATTTAAGCAAGGTTGTGCTACCGACTTTTATTCTGGAACCGCGCTCGTTTCTGGACAAGCTTTCCGATTCGTATTATCATGCAGATTTGCTTTCCAAGTAGGTGTCTCCTCTCCCAATCAAATATTGTTGCTTCAACTCCGTTTTCTTCCCTAGGGCGGTGCACGATGAGGATGCTTTTACGCGCATGAAACTCATTGTCCAATGGTACCTGTCCGGATTTTATAAGAAACCCAAAGGCCTCAAGAAACCCTACAATCCCATATTGGGCGAAACGTTTCGTTGTTACTGGGAACATCCAAATAGCAGTCGCACTTATTATATTGCTGAACAAGTTTCTCATCATCCGCCGGTCTCGGCATTTTATGTGACAAACCGAGAGGATGGCTTCAGCATTACCTGCTCCATCTTGGCGAAATCGAAGTTCTATGGCAATAGCACATCGGCTGTACTTGAGGGCACGGCGACGATGACGCTACTGCCTCGCGGCGAAATTTATACGGCGAGCACGCCTTACGCCCACTGCAAGGGCATACTCATGGGCACATTATCCATGGAGCTCGGCGGCAAGATAAACATCGAGTGCGAGAACACCGGTTACAAGACGGAGCTCGAATTCAAGCTGAAGCCATTCCTCGGCGGCTCTGATGCTACCAATGTGGTTGTTGGCAAAATCAAACTGGGCAAGGAGACGATGGCCACCATACAGGGACACTGGGACAAGGAGCTGCGCATCAAGGATCTGAGAACAGGTGATGAGACGTTGCTATTTAAAGCCGATGCGGATATGCGGGCCAAGCGACTGACTCGTTATCTGGTCCCAATGGAGAAACAATTGCCAACAGAGTCAGCACGCCTCTGGGAAAAAGTATCGGACGCCATAGCACGGGAGGATCAAGTGGCTGCTACCGATGAGAAAACCGTTCTAGAGGAGGCACAGCGTGCAGCGGCCAAGGAACGTGCTGAGAACGATAAGCAGCACGTACCGACACTCTTTGAACTGGACAGTTATGGTCAATGGATATATAAGTATGCAGATCTAAGGCCTTGGGATCCACGCAATGATGTACGTCAATATGAATGCGATTACAAGGTGCTGACACAGACACGACTCAAATCGGTGTCGGGTACCAATGGGGAACCCATAATCAGGTCACGTCAACCTATGATTGTGACCAGCACTGGAGGCGTCTCTAAGGTGGCCAAGGCCAAAAACAAAACACTTGTGCTAGCCCCACGCGACACTAACTCTGATTCCAGCCAATCTCCGCAAGGTGCTGTCAAACGTGGCTCCAACACCAGCTCAGTCAAAAAGTGAGTGAAATCAATCCCAAATTTAATGAAACATATTCATATTAGATTTCTTTATTTCCAGTCTCACCTTGGCTTTGGAGCAGGTGCATGAATCGCTGGAGAACCATACGAGGCAATTAAACGAGATTTCACGTCGGCTGGAACGGATGCAGTATCAACCTTCAGCCAGATCGATGACTAGCATGTATTCCCATGAGATGGTCGGCGGCGGAGTCTCCCAATCGATTGTCATCAAGTCGTTGATGTATGCATTAATTGGGTTAACATTCAGTCTGATATTGCGCTGGCTGTTTAAATAGCTTTTTGGTTTCTTTGTATACATTTAAGTAAACTTTTTGAGATATATTTATAGTTTATTATATACACCCTTCTTGATATATTCAATATCATGATGCCTATATTGTATTTGTATATTCTGTCCCCAAAACAACACACTCCAAACAAATGCCTTGGCAATCTGCCAAAGACGCGCAGTCAGAGTCAATCACGAATTATGATTAAGTTTAATGGTAATCGTATATGTCGTTAGTCTATTAGTGTCCACGTCAATGTCCACGATGCTAGTGCTAATAAGATGTGTTTAAAATGAGATGCCCCCTACACCCTCTCTCTCACAATCAGGTATGTTTAGGCTTAGGCGTTTTATAATGAATACACTGTATAATCTATCTTAATTAATAATTGCACCAAAACAATTCGTAATAATTCCAAGTCACTGACATTAAACTGTAACCAATTCCTATAATAATAAAGAGCATCATCTTCGAAGAGAGAGTTGCTCGAGAGGCTTTCAGCTTGTTAAGAGCGCGAACACACTCATAATACACTTCTAGAAATTTAATGTTAAAATGCTTATTATAATAAAGTTTAGTCAAACAACAATTTCGCCATAAGATGAACACAAAATTGTACAATCTGTAAAACTCGTAATGGAAATAAAAGTTTAACACATTTTCTCCCTTTTCATTTCAACGAAACTGTTTCCATACATATATCAAATTATAATTACAAAAAAAGGGGGTGAGTTATTACTGTGTACATTATTACTATTTCATCACTTTTAGGGATATTTAATTCAGTCATTTGAAGAATCGGGTCATTAAGGGTGGTTCTGTATCTAAAACAGTTTTATCGAAATTATAATTATAAATTGTTTTTTTTTTTGCATTTATTCGTTTTATTATTGTTTGTTGCTGTTCGCTTACATTTACAAATAGTTTATATATATTTATATATATACTATATATTTTCTACAACATTTACGGTCATTCTCCTTTTTTCATAATTAGCTGTTTTACAATTTTTCACTTAATATAGGGACTTTTGTCTCTCCGTTTTCTACGTTTTGTTCTATAAGCAATCCGGTTTTTTATTTAAATTTTAATTTTTTGTTTTGTTTTGGGATTATAAACGCGATTGCAACTGCGATTGCGACTGCGACTGCTAGACTCTCCTAATGATCCGGCTTTAATCATCTTTCCGGTTTAGTCATGTGAGTAGAAGATGCTGCTAAATATGCGCTAAGAGTACACTTATTTAAATAGTTTTTTGTTTTCTTATTTTTGTTTTTTTTTCTTGTTGTTTTTGTTTTTGATTACGCCTTACACTTAGTGGGATGGCGTGACGGTGAGCGCACGCGGGAGGGGATTACATAGTATATAGTAGCAATAACTAGATTGATTTTTTTACTTTTTTGTTTTATATAAGTTCGGCTTAACATTTAATAGGCTATTTCTACGAGCACTATCATTCGCTTTATTCGGTGTCATTCGATTTTGTCTGATTTGTGGCTTTCCACGACAATTTAGCACATCATTCGGCGATTTCTCATCCTCAGTTTGTAAACAAGCTTTGTTTTGGTTAAAATAAACTGTTTTTGTGTTTATAAAATAAAAAATGGGCAAATTGTGAAAATAGTAAATAAATACTGGCGAATGACGCCGAATGAGGGCTCGTGGAAATGGCCTATAACACGACGAGAAGCTGAGAATCAAAGTCTCGGGCCTGCAACTAAATGGGGTTAGGATTTTAGGATGGATGGGTAAAGGTGGGTAAGGGGAGGTCGGGAGTGGCGGAAAATGACAACAGTTAAGAAGCTAATAAGTAGGATTAGAATAGAGTTTACTTTAGTTTAGTTTAGGTATAGGTTTAAACACCCTGTATGTTGTGTGTGTATACACAGTTGTATATGCATGGTTACGAGTACGGCTAGACTTAATTTACAGTTGGACATGCATGTGGATCAGCTCTATTATAGTTTACATACAATTGCGCTCTGCACAGCAGGTAAATAACACTTTTCTTTTTTTGTTTTCTGAGTATATATTCAAATATATATATATATATGTATATATGTTTATGTATGTATGTACTGTATTTATGCATGTATCGGATCTCAATCTGAATCTGTAACTGTAACTGTATTTGCATCATTATCTGTATCTGTATCTGTATCGTCATCTAGTATAAACTGTATGTGCTTATGCATATTGCACTATTCCTCAATGGCTGGTTGGCTGGCTGACATGCTGGCGGGCGAGCGGTGCACGCTGGGAGTGGGGGGAGCAGGGCTCAGGTTAGAGTTAGAACCTAGCACGTATGGACCCGCAAATGATTTTGTAACGTACTCTTCTGCCGGAACTGCTTGGGGCAGTAGGAACAGTTGTAGGGCTTCTCTCCGGTATGGATCTTCATGTGATTGTTGAGCGTGGCCACTTGCCGGAAACTGACCTCACAGATCTTGCACTTGTATGGCTTCTCACCCGTATGCGTCTTGATGTGATTGACCAGAGTGCTTTGCTGCGAGAAGAATCGCCTACAGACGCTACAACCAAACGGCCGATCCGGATTGTCACCCTTAAGCATATTAATGTTGCCCACGCTCATCCGACCGCTCTGGACCGCCTGATAGTGCTCGGCTTTGCAGTTTGCCGCCGCCGCTGCCACATTGCTGGCAACCACAGAGCTAACTGTTGTGTTACCATCGAGGAAGTGCAGCAGCGGATGATGGTCCAGCTGTAGGATGTTGGGCGTTGTGCTGTGCAGGTTGTTGGGCAGCAGACCGCTCGTCAATTGCTGTGTGCCGGGTAAAAGGGGCGCTGGCATGGCTGAGTGATCCACTATCGATTGATAGTTGTTGATGATGGTTGGTGGTTGATTCATAGTTGGGATAGTTCAATTGGTTGTTGATTGTTGATGTTGTTGTTTGGTTGGCATGCGTACAAAATTTAAATAAAAGCTTCGTTAGGGAAGTGCGTTAATGATCAATGCACACAGTGATAACAGAAAGCGGCTCAGTTGTAGGGCGAACACACAAGCGGCTCACCTGTGGCTGTGACTGTAGCTGGCTGGCTGGCGAGATGTGTGTGCGTCTTCATGTGGTTGGTTAGCGTACTCTGCTGACGGAACTGCATGTGGCAATACGAACACGTATACGGTTTATCGCCGGTGTGTATCTTTTTGTGATTGGCCAACGTCGCCAGCTGGCTAAAGGACTTGTCGCATGTCTCGCACTTATACGGCTTAGGATCGATGTGTGTCCGCTCATGATTGTGCAGCGTGCTCAGCTGGGGGAACCGTCGCTTGCACACACTGCACTGATACGGTTTCACAAGCTCATCCGCCTGTGGTGAGCTATACGTTCCAGAGTATAGAGTCTTTGAGATTTGTACACGCTGCTGCTGTTGATGCTGCTGCTGGTAGGCGTTCTGCATCTGATTCTGCGATTTACGGCTATGCTTGCCGGATGAGGACGGCGGCTGATAGTTGAGTAACGACGTTGGCGTGCTCGACTCAGCCGCTACAATTTGGCCAAAATTGTAGGAGTGTGGATGTGAATTAAAGCAAAAGTGAAGTTAGATTGATTTGGCTAACAATTGAATTTTCTATCAATCTATGTATGATAAGTACATGGTGAGTCGGTCAAGTAATTTAATTTAACTAAAGCAGAAATGCACATAATTTATTTAAAAATAAAAATTAACAAATATTACTCTTTGTTATTTTATTTGTAAATATCTTAGTATATTATATTAAAAAAATTAATAATGTAATCCACTGCAATCAACTGTTATTAAAAATAATTTATAAAAGTTGTTCATCATTCTTGGAACAAGTTAAAAATAAATAATAAAATCTATTGTGCCCAATTACTATGAAAAATAAAAAACAAATATTATATATACACGTGTGTATATTACATTATATTATATGCGTAGATCTGCTATCTTTCTATGATGTGGTTTGCATACTTTTATTTGTCAAAACAATTGACCCAATGTACACTTGAATACATATAATGATAGATAATATCTATCTATGATTTGCTGTGCATCTCCTTATTTGTCAAAATAATTACTTGGCCAACTGTATGATGATAAAAAATATCTATCCATGATGTGGTAAGCATCTAGTTATTTGTCTGAACAATTACTTGACCAAATGTATACGTTTATATGATGATAGATACTATCGATCTATCTATCTATGATGCGTATCCCCGCTCCTCACTTACCCTTATGCGTCTTAATGTGGTTAATGAGCGTGCTCTGCTGGCGAAAGTCCTTGGCGCAAATGTTGCATGTAAACGGCTTTTCGCCGGTATGGATCTTCACATGATTCGTTAGCGTCGATATTTGACGGAAGGCCTTGTCACAATGCTTACACTTGTAGGGACGCTCGTCAGTATGTATTTTCATATGGTTGCGTAACGTGGTCAACTGTCGGAACTTATTCTTGCACACGTGGCACTGTTTCTTTTTACGAGGATCATCCACAACAGAGTCATCCTCACTGATCACACTCTGCACCTCCTGTTTCATAGGGGATATTGGTGTGTGATTGCCGCCACTATTCGTTGTTGTTGTCGAGATATCAAGCAGGTGCACAAGTGGATGCTGTGGATGCAACATTGCTTGATGGGTGGGATGCTGTATGGCCTGCACGGCGGTCAATTGATGCAACGCAAACGGACTCTGTTGCAGGCTTGCTATAGTTGTTGGTTGCTGCAAGCTGTTCGGGTTGATGCCACCACCGCCTCCGCCTCCACTGCCGCCTCCTCCACCACCGCCAACGCTGTGCGTGGCAAGCTGTGCAGGCGCATAGTGCTGATAATTGGCCATAGCAGCTGACGCGGCCGTCGCATGATTCAAATGCATTTTACTTGATTATTTTCTTTTTCTAATTTCTTTTCTTCTTTCTTTTTCTTTCAATATTTGAGTTGCGCCCTTTTGGAGGTATTCGAGAAATTTAGTCTGCGAAGAGCTTCAGCTTTGTTCAGTTTATTATTATTGTCTGCTCATTGAAGGTAACAACGTTATACAATTGAGTTGGAAAAGTTGCAGCCATTTGTCGTTTGTTATTTTAGATGTCTGCTCTTCTTTTGGGCCTCGGTCGCGGCTGCTGCCTTTGCAAGCGGCCACACGTTCCGTTCCACGTAGGCGCTCTGGCGCTCAATATGGTGTACACTTTGCGCGGCACAACATTCTACACACTTTGCAACGTTTTTGCAATTGTTTGTGGGGCTTTTTGTGTTATTTGTGCAAATTTTCTCAGGCCACGCTCTTTTTTATCCTTATCAAAACAAAAATGACTGGCGTGGTTTTCCAGGGCTGCATTACGTGCAGAGCTGCATCGGGGGTGGTCGTCACCTAATCGATTGACGAATATCGAATAATATGCTTCAAGTGTGACACACAACGAGGGCTGCAAACTATTTACAAGGTACTGCACGTCGTATTTTCCATAATGGTGATAGTCGATAATAAAATAGTCGGTTGCCGCGCTGTTTAAATTTAAACAAATACAATTTTTTAAGGTAACAAATGATTTTTTTTTAACAAATCAACACAATTATAACTAGATAAGTTCAAGCGAACTCTTTGTCAGCTATCAGGTGTGTCGGTGTCGGTATGGCGCCATCCCTTGTTTGCTAGCGCCGCTTTTTTAGAACTAGAATTTTTGTCGTGTAAACTGCAAAACTGTGTAAGCAAAATGGCGGCCAATTGACGGTTTGCTTTTGAATAATAATTTAAACCTGTTTTTACGATTAATACTAACTTAATAAAAATGAGACCCTTGAGACCCTGTATTTTAAAAAAGTACAAAAAGACCCCATAAAGTTCATTTATATATTCTTGATCAGCATCAACCTTAAATAACTGCTTTAACCAACAAAGTTACGTGCAAAAGGGAGAAGAAGAGACTCCAGCGACCTTTGTGTTTTTCAACTGATATCTTCGTAGTGGTGCCATCTATTAAAATTTCCGGTACGCAGCATTAAAGAACAATTTATAGTGAACGCTTTGCACTATAGTGTAAGTATAGTATAGGGTCTACCACTGTCGAGCTTGCTCCACCGTAGCTTACTTTCATTTTTTACATATAAACAAATAAAAGACAAAATATGTGTAAAAGTTGATTTTTAATTATTTTTATTATTAATATAGAATACCAATTCTACATTTTGTTTTTGATAAACTGTGCACTTCAATAACAATTAAAAAATATAAATTTGTTGGTTAACAACCTTTTAATTCGTATTATTTAAAAAGCTGTAGTCGCTCTGTACCATGTAGATAATATGAATTACAATATTAGCCATAACTACAAAGGCAAGATTGCAATTAATTGTTCCTACACCAACGGTCCGAATTTTAATGTTTTGCCAAGTTAACTGAATTCCGAACCAATCATTCTGTAATACATAATTTTAATAAAATTACAAAGCACTTTATAATCTATAACACTCACGCTGCGCTCCACTAGATACTCATTGAAGGTAGGATAGCGAAGAATACATAAAGTACTTCCGATAAGTTTACCAGCCATGTCAGAGATTTTAACCAAGGCATATAATTGCAATATTTCGATTAAGTTTATAGATGCAATCGAAACATTTGCTGTAATGGGGATTTCCATTACAGGTTGTCCAAACAATACTCGAATAAAAAGACATCCATTAAAACAGCTATGGCTGATAACATGCAAGATGCAAAAGAACAGAGGATACTTGAAAACTGAACATATTTCCTTGGTCATACGCATGAGTCGAAGACTTATGCTTTGAATTTGCATTATCTTTTGCAATTGTATTGGCATTGGCAGAGGATTGAGAAGCAAGTGCTCTAGGCGAATCTGTATTCTTAAGAAAATCTCACAAATTTGAAATATCAGAGTGAATAGCAGAAATTCCAGGGCACATATCACATTTCTAGAGAGAATAAAACTAATATGAAATATAAAAGGTCGATTGATTCCAATGAAGGCCCATGACAAGTTCATTAGAACTTGCGGCAAAATTAGCAATGATCTGAACCAGAGAAGTCGGAGAAGGTATAAACGTTGCTTAAAATAGTCCAGTTCGAATCCGTGCCTCTCCATATCTAAAAGGTGCTCAATTATTCTGAAAATTCTGCGTTGCCAGCGTTGTGCAGAGTATATACAACTCACAACCAAAGCGGCCATTACAAAAGGGTATGTTTTAAGGCAAAAAACCGTGAGCTTCGATTGAGTTAAGATTGTAGGCGAAGAAATCCAAAATTTTAGTAAAAGTATTGGCGTTAATAGCAGTGTTATAAGGCTAACAAGCCTACTGTACCAGCAAAGCAAACGCGACTTTATTAATTTGCCCGACGTGGCATTAAAGTAGAATCCTGCAACTCCAAAAACTGCCAAGAAATATGAGATCCACGCGAACACTTTACGTTTTCCCCAGGACATTGTAAGACGACTAATTGAAAGCTGAAGTAAATGCATTCTAGTAGTTCGAATACGAGCACTATTAATCAATTAATAAGATGCACTTAAAAGATTCCCGATAATATGAAATGACATCTTGACAATATTAACCGATATATGCTGTCCAGAACTTAACAGTTTTAAAATCTAGATGTGTACATATTTCTTTAGAAGGACTTTCACACTATTAGACAGTTGTTTACATTCTGGTATTATTTTGCGCCAATCAAACACTGAAGATGCTTTCATTATAAATGAACTGTGGTCATTTGGCTCTGAAAGCTCTGTGGATTATGTTAAAAAGATTATACTTTATAATATTTCAGTGGGTGCCTGTGATTCCAAAGTGAATTTGATTGCTTGGTGCCTGTCGATTTCAATATTTCAGTAATAATTAAAAAAACTTATAAATTTTCTGTTGAAAAACCTTTTAGTACGTATTATTTATAAAGCTGTAGTCGCTCTGTACCATGTATATAATATGAAGTACAATATTAGCCATAACTACAAAGGCAAGATTGCAATTAATTGTTTCTACGCCAAAGGTGCGGATTTTAATGTTTTGCCAAGTTAACTGAAGTCCAAACCAATCATTCTGTAATACATAATTTCAATAAAATTACAAAGCACTTTATAATCTATAACACTCACGCTGCGATCCACTAGATCTTCTTTGAAGGTAGGATAGCGTAGAATAAATAAAGTACTTCCGATAAGTTGACCAGCCACGTCACAGGTTTGTACCAAGGCATAAAATTGCAATATTTCGATTAAGTTTATAGATGCAATCATAAAATTCGTTTTTCTGGGGATTTCCATTACAGGTTGTCCAAACAATACTCGAATAAGAACGCATCCATTGAAACAGCTATGGCTGATAACATGCAAGATGCAGAAGAACAGAGGATACTTGAAAATTGAACATATTTCCTTGGTCATACGCATGAGTCGAAGACTTATTCTTTGAATTTGCATTATCTTTTGCAATTGTATTGGCATTGGCAGAGGATTGAGAAGTAAGTGCTCTAGGCGAATCTGTATTCTTAAGAAAATCTCACAAATTTGTAATATCAGAGTGAATAGCAGAAATTCCAGGGCACATGCCACACTTCTAGCGAGATTAAAAGTAATATAAAATATTAAAGGTCGATTTCCAAAGAAGCCAAATGACAGGTTGATTAGAATTTGCGGCAAAATTAGCAATGATCTGAACCAGAGAAGTCGGAGGAGATATAAACGTAGTTTCAAATAGTCCAGTTCGATTCCGAGCCTCTCCATATCTAAAAGGGTCTTAAATATTCTAAATATTCTGCGTTGCCAGCGTTGTGCACAGTATACACAACTCAAAACCACAGCGGCCATTACAGCAGGGTATGTTTTAAGGCAAACAGCAGCGAGCTTCGATTGAGTTAAAATTGTAGACGATGAATGCCAAAATTTTTGTAAAATTAGTGGCATTGAAAGCAATATTATTAGGCTTAAAAGCCTACTGTACCAGCATAGCAAACGCGACTTTATTAATTTGCCCGACGTGGCATTAAAGTAAAATCCTGCAACTCCAAAAACTGCCAAGAAATATGAGATCCACGCGAACACTTTACGTTTTCCCCAGGACATTGTAAGACGACTAATTGAAAGCTGAAGTGGATGAATTCAAGTAGTTCGAATACGAGCACTAACAATTAATTAAATAGATGCACTAAAAAGATTCCCGATAATATAAGTTGACAACTTAACAACATGAACTGATACTTATGAGCTGTCCAGAACTTAATCGTTTTAAATTCGAACATAGATACGTACATATTTCTTTAGAAGGACATTTCTTACTATTAAACAATTATTAACATTCTAATGGGTACTTAAATTGAATGTATGTTTTCTATAAATAAGGAACAGTCTGAACTTTGTAATTTAAAACGTACTAAAAATGATTAATATTAAACTCATAACACACAAGTTTTGAAGCGAATAGTTTGCGTTTCGGTTGCGTCTTCGCGTTCACTAATAACAAAAGAATGCCTTTTAAATAGATAATTTTTTTGTTGTTCTGGAAACTAGTTGAGCGAATCTTGTTGGACCAGATGATCTGAGATTTCAGCTATAGTGAGCGCCAGGTCTAAGTCGGTAACGAGTCTTACCACAAAAAATAATATAGTGCTTAGACAGCAGTAGACGTAGACATGTCGCAGCAGTTGAAATCAAATTCACATGCCCTTGTCGAGATACCGCCAAGCGATTGGAAAGTTTTACTGCAACTCGACTCGGAGAAAAAGTCTGAACCTAATGAATATAGTGTGATAATAAATTATATCCAATGGATAGAAAGGGATCCCGACATGGATGTCTTTAGACGTTGAATGGCTGAACGACGGAACTTTTATAATGGCGTACAAGATTATTATATTTCTTAGACCCTTTACTTACAAAAAGTACAAAAGGGTCTAAAAAAAAATTGCATATCGGGCAGAAAGAGGAGTGGCAGACCCTTTATATAGAAGACCAATACAGTCTACATTTTATTTTTGATAAACTGTGCATTTTAATAATAATTTAAAAAAATTTTTTAAAATTTTTTTGTTGAAAAATCATTTAATACGTAATATTTATAAAGTTGTAGTCGCTCTGTACCATGTAGATAATATGAAGTACAATATTAGCCATAACTATAAAGGCAAGATTGCAATTAATTGTTCCTACGCCAAAGGTGCGAATTTTAATGTTTTGCCAAGTTAACTGAAGTCCAAACCAATCAATCTGGAATAAATAAATTCAATAAAATTACAAAACATTTAATAATCTATAACGCTTACACTGCGATCCACTAGATCCTCATTGAAGGTAGGATAGCGTAGAATACATAAAGTACTCCCGATAAGTTTACCAGCCATGTCAGAGATTTTAACCAAGGCATAAAATTGCAATATTTCGATTAAGTTTATAGATGCAATCGAAACATTTGCTGTAATGGGGATTTCCATTACAGGTTGTCCAACAAATACTCGAATAAAAAGACATCCATTAAAACAGCTATGGCTGATAACATGCAAGATGCAAAAGAACAGAGGATACTTGAAAATCGAACATATGTCCTTAGTCATAAGCATGAGTCGAAGACACATTCTTTGAATTTGCATTATCTTTTGCAATTGTATTGGCATTGGCAGAGGATTGAGAAGCAAGTGCTCTAGGCGAATCTGTATTCTTAAGAAAATCTCACAAATTTGTAATATCAGAGTGAATAGCAGAAATTCCAGGGCACATATCACATTTCTAGAGAGAATAAAACTAATATGAAATATAAAAGGTCGATTGATTCCAATGAAGGCCCATGACAAGTTCATTAGAACTTGCGGCAAAATTAGCAATGATCTGAACCAGAGAAGTCGGAGAAGGTATAAACGTTGCTTAAAATAGTCCAGTTCGAATCCGTGCCTCTCCATATCTAAAAGGTGCTCAATTATTCTGAAAATTCTGCGTTGCCAGCGTTGTGCAGAGTATATACAACTCACAACCAAAGCGGCCATTACAAAAGGGTATGTTTTAAGGCAAAAAACCGTGAGCTTCGATTGAGTTAAGATTGTAGGCGAAGAAATCCAAAATTTTAGTAAAAGTATTGGCGTTAATAGCAGTGTTATAAGGCTAACAAGCCTACTGTACCAGCAAAGCAAACGCGACTTTATTAATTTGCCCGACGTGGCATTAAAGTAGAATCCTGCAACTCCAAAAACTGCCAAGAAATATGAGATCCACGCGAACACTTTACGTTTTCCCCAGGACATTGTAAGACGACTAATTGAAAGCTGAAGTAAATGCATTCTAGTAGTTCGAATACGAGCACTATTAATCAATTAATAAGATGCACTTAAAAGATTCCCGATAATATGAAATGACATCTTGACAATATTAACCGATATATGCTGTCCAGAACTTAACAGTTTTAAAATCTAGATGTGTACATATTTCTTTAGAAGGACTTTCACACTATTAGACAGTTGTTTACATTCTCGTATTATTTTGCGCCAATCAAACACTGAAGATGCTTTCATTATAAATGAACTGTGGTCATTTGGCTCTGAAAGCTCTGTGGATTATGTTAAAAAGATTATACTTTATAATATTTCAGTGGGTGCCTGTGATTCCAAAGTGAATTTGATTGCTTGGTGCCTGTCGATTTCAATATTTCAGTAATAATTAAAAAAACATATAAATTCTCTGTTGAAAAAACTTTTAATACGTATTATTTATAAAGCTGTAGTCGCTCTGTACCATATATATAACATGAAGTACAATATTAGCCATAACTACAAAGGCAAGATTGCAATTAAGTGTTCCTACGCCAAAGGTGCGGATTTTAATGTTTTGCCAAGTTAACTGAAGTCCAAACCAATCATTCTGTAATACATAATTTCAATAAAATTACAAAGCACTTTATAATCTATAACACTCACGCTGCGATCCACTAGATCTTCTTTGAAGGTAGGATAGCGTAGAATAAATAAAGTACTTCCGATAAGTTGACCAGCCATGTCAGAGATTTTTACCAAGGCATAAAATTGCAATATTTCTATTAAGTTTATAGATGCAATCATAAAATTCGTTGTTCTGGGGATTTCCACTACAGGTTGTCCAAACAATACTCGAATAAGAACGCATCCATTAAAACAGCTATGACTGATAACATGCAAGATGCAAAAGAACAGAGGATACTTAAAAATTGAACATATTTCCTTGGTCATACGCATGAGTCGAAGACTTATTCTTTGAATTTGCATTATCTTTTGCAATTGTATTGGCATTGGCAGAGGATTGAGAAGCAAATGCTCTAGGCGAATCTGTATTCTTAAGAAAATCTCACATGTTTGAAATATCAGAGTGAATAGCAGAAATTCCAGGGCACATATCACACTTCTAGCGAGATTAAAAGTAATATAAAATATTAAAGGTCGCTTTCCAATGAAGGCCCATGACAAGTTCATTAGAACTTGCGGCAAAATTAGCAATGATCTAAACCAAAAAAGTCGGAGAAGAAATAAACGTTGATTATAATAGTCCAGTTCAAATCCGTGCCTCTCCATATCTAAAAGGTGCCCAATTATTCTGAAAATTCTGCGTTGCCAGCGTTGTGCAGAGTATATACAACTCACAACCAAACCGACCATTACAGCAGGGTATGTTTTAAGGCAAAAAACCGTGAGCTTCGATTGAGTTGAGATTGTAGGCGATGAAATCCAAAATTTTAGTAAAAGTATTGGCGTTAATAGCAGTATTATAAGGCTAACAAGCCTACTGTACCAGCAAAGCAAACGCGACTTTATTAATTTGCCCGACGTGGCATTAAAGTAGAATCCTGCAACTCCAAAAACTGCCAAGAAATATGTGATCCACGCGTACACTTTACGTTTTCCCCAGGACATTGTAAGACGACTAATGGAGAGCTGAAGTAAATGCATTTAAGTAGTTCGAATACGAGCACTAACAATCAATTAACAAGATGCATTCCCGATAATATGAAATGACAACTCGACAATATTAACTGATATGTGCTGTCCAGAACTTAACAGTTTTAAAATCTAGATGTGTACATATTTCTTTAGAAGGACTTTTCTCACTATTAGACAATTGTTAACAATCTAATGAATACTTAAATTGAATATAGGTTTTCTAAAAGTAGAAAACAGTCTGAGCTTTGAAATCTAAAATCAACCAAAAATGATGAATACATATTAAACTCTTAAAACAGGTGCTCTTGCAATTAGACTTTAGATTTTGCTTCTTGCTTTACGAGGGCAGAAGGAGGCGTGCAAAAATTTTAAAGCAATTTGATCTGAGCAAGATAGACGAACCTACATACCAGTGTGTCTAGCCCCTTAAGTATCTGAAGTCTAGGTGTTCAAAAAGGGACAGACAGAGGGACATGGCTTTATCTACTCGGCTGTTGATGCCGATCAAGAATATACATACTTTATGGGGTCTGCCACGTCTCTTCTGCCTGTCACGCACTTTTTTTACAAACTCATTAAACCCTTTTGTACTTTCTTAAAGTACAGGGTCTGAAAAATCTTTAAAAGTTTTCCCAATCAGCTACTCAATACATTTGGTCCGTTCATCCATGCCCATCCTCAAGGTGGTCAAACTAAACTAACTGACGTTTCAAACATTTCCGAAACAAACACGAAGCACAATCGTCACAGCAGCCGAACACTATCGATCGTTATTTGGTATTTGAGCCATAAGTTGAGAGTTTGACAATTTCAGTGCGCCGGCAGCAATCAAGAGAAACAGTTGGAAAATCGGAGCCAAAAGCTGAAACCGAAGTTTAATGCGAAAATGTGCGATGCGCGATTTGTGTGACAGTTGAAATCGAAAACATATAGAACCTTGAATGTGAAATACGTGTAATCATTTGGATTAATTGATTGGGCGAATTATATGCGAAGATAATGAAAATAATGCAATTTATGATCACGAACCGAGTTTGCCAAGTTTTTTGCTAAACGGACTTCATGCTTCAGTTGCAGTTGGGAATTACAAACAAACAAAAAATACAGTTAATGTGCATTTATTTCAATTTGACCAAGGTCAAAAGCGTCGATCCAATTATGACCTCCGTTTGCTTCTGGGTCTGGCTGTATTTTTGGATTGTGGCGCTCCCTTATTACTGCCACGCCCACTACATACAAATCGATCATGAAGAGTTTCGGGCCAGTGGCTATCCCCATCCCCCGCTACCGCCAGCACCATTGACCCCTCTGGAACTGGATCATCTGCCACATGTGGTGGCCACAACGCCGCTGACACCAGCCGAGGTCATGGTAGATCTTACAAATGATCTAACCCATCGATTACTTCACTATCATTCCATACTCAATCGTAATAACTTTGCCTTCTCACCCACGGCATTGGTCAGTGTGCTGGTGGCACTCTATGAAGGATCCTCTGGACGCAGTGCCACCGAGCTGAGAAATGTGCTGCAGTTGCCCAACAATCGTGACGTCATACGTGTCGGTTACCGCGACATACACCGACGGCTTCGGGTGAGTATTCGTCCCTCCTCCTCCCGCCTCATAACTAAAATTTACATGCATCGTTGAGCAATTGACAAAATAGTAATCCCCACCAGTTCATGGCGTGGATTATATTTGACTGATAAAACAACTAATAACACAGTTGTGGTCAGAGATACTATTGATAGATACATGTCCAAATATTCCATCTGTATCTTTTGTATTTATGCCTAGGGCAGTTTTGTGCTCTACATTTTATGCCAGGTCTACTTATCGATGCTCGATTGATGCTTTAAACGATTTTAAAGGTTTATTGACCTCGTTTGATTGTTCAATTCTCATAATCTGCAAATGAGTTGGCCACAATATTTTGGGCATGAATGGAATTTATAATTGATAGATATTCGTACAAACACTATAAAGTGGTTGATATAATGTAATGCCATTTATTGACATTATTTTGGTTCTGTTGGATCAATTTAAATTTTGAATACTCTTAAAATATTATTATTGCAAATATAATTTTGTTTCTCAATGTCCCGAGTTCCGAGAAAAATATACATCTAGCTGTGTAACTAAACCCAGATTTTATATTTTTCAATATATGTACAATGTACATATTAAAAATTACAATTATCTTTATCCTTGCAATTTTAAATCTCTTCCTATTTTACGCAAATAGAATATGGGCATTTCCAAAATGCCGAACTCGACCAATTTCGCATTTAAAGGGAAAAATCTCGTGTGCCAAAAAATTTTGATATTGTGATAAAAGTCTGAACTTAACAGATTTTTTATTTTAACATGAGATTTAAGTGCTGATATTCTTATTACCATATATTTATATCTTAAGAAATTTACTTTTTAATTTTTAAAAACACTATTAAAATAAGTATACAAAAAAATTAATAATTTCTATCCTTAAATTATTCTTAAATAAACATAAATATATTTTTAGACCTATTTCTTCGGCTCGGACAACCCGTTGAAGGGTCTTAGCTTAAGCAGGAACAATGTCACAGTTCTTAAGGACTTTGAGACTGTTTTAATGTTTTATGGCTATGATCTGAGCATAGATATGGTATCATCGACGCCAGCTAATATTACGGCTGCTAGCGAAGTGGCCAATACCACAATGGCTAGCAATGCCACAGCTGAGGAGATGCAGGCGGAAACTACGACGTCCAAAGATATGGAGACAACCACAGAACTTCCTACTACAACAGCAACTGCTGAAGTTACAACAACACCCTCAACAACAACAACAACCACAGAGGAGGCAACAACGACCACAGAACCGGAAACAACTAGCACCGAAGCAGCAGCTGCCACAGAATCTGGTGAAGCAACGGAAGCAGCTGGCGAGGATGAGGCAGCGGAGCTGGTCTCCGCTTTTGTGGCTGAAGAGGATGCTGAACCATTTTTACGCATTCAAAAGGCACGTGTCTCCCGATTGCCTACAAGTAAATTACAGGCTCCGCTCAAGCACTCAAATCCCATCACGCCAAAGCCCAGTTATTTGCCCAGTGCACGAGTTGCTGTGATGCCCATGATGGCACGTCAGATGTCAGCTCCAGTTCAGAGAAAGGTAACAACTCCGATCAATGTGCGTCAAGCAACAACCACGACTCCAGCTCCAGTAACACCTTCATCTCGTAAAGCAAAAATGACTCGACATAAGAGACACGTTTTGGGCTATAAGGATCTCGATGCGAATCTCTTTGTGGCACTTTTCAGTCCCCATGCGCCACATGGTGCGGCACATCCTATTCCCATACCTCCCACTGCTGGATTTGCTCACATTACAAATGACTTTGAGCCGCATTATATCAGTGATGGCGTCGAGGCCAAGACAAACTACAATACGGATGTAATTAGCCACGTTTTCTATTTGGGCAGTCAACAGGTGGTGCATACCACCTTTAAGGTCTATAATGCTGTGCTCTACTACAAATACTTTGAGCATTTGAAGATTAGCGTGCTGGAACTGGAGCTGGACACACCTGAGTATAATCTTATGATACTACTGCCTGATTACCACATGGATATTGTGGCAGCAGCCGCATCGCTTAAATTGGGACCAACGTTGCGTCTGATGCGTAAACAGCTTAAACCACGATGGGTCCAGGCCATTATACCCGATTTCAAGCTGCATGGCACCATGTTCCTTACCAACGATCTGCAAAATGTGAGCAAGGATTAATGGACTATCTTTAATTTACCTATTTTAAATGAATCTTTATTTTCAGATGGGCATGTAAGCTTGTAAGCTAGCTTCTATTGCAGGCACTTTTACTTTCTGTTTGATTTGTCATTGCAGTTGTGATATATTTGAGCCAAATCGTGCCGATTTTCGACCCATGACTGATGAGAAAGGCGTCTATGTGCGACACATTGAGCAATCCATTGACGTCAACATTCGTACGCATCCCATCAATCAATTGAAACGTAAGTTGAAGTTGCAGCACACCTCGACGCATTGAGGCGCAACGCATCGCGATCTCTATCGAGGTGTTGGCCCCACCTGCAATTGCACCACCAACAGTAGCAGCAGCAGCAGCAGCAGCATTAAGACAAATGTGCAATAACTATTTCCTTTTTGGCTCAGGCAACACAGGCGCTCAAACGAAACCCATACAGATCTCCGTTAATCATCCGTTTCTGTTTTTCATCATCGATCGAGACTTGGACGTGGCTGTTATGTCGGGCCGCATACTCAACCCACTCAATGTGCGCATACAATGATCTACAAGGCAGTGGTGCAAAACGAAGGTCAACACGGTGGCTACATTGAAAGTGAAGCTAGGTGCAACGTTCGCTTCCTGGTGGTGACTCCTAACATACAAAGTATATATTGTAAATAACGCAGCCTTCTCTTTTATAAATGATGTTAATACATAATAAATTGTGCCTTAAAGAAGAGAGATATAATAGGTACACAGATGCGTACAATTCATAGATTATATATCATATTAACTTTAATACGTACAACTCTCATATTCTAGACGGCATAATGACTTATAAATGAGTATAGTTGTGATGAGGCAGAAATTACTTATAAGTTATAACTAATAATAATTGCAACCACTTTAAGATATTGTCAGAGCTTGATCCCTCTTTAGATGCAGCTGGTGTATTTGGTATCTTTTAAAATAATTCTAAAAACAAACTAAAAGATTATTTAAATTGTTTGATTTGGATTGAGAGTTTATACAACATTCTACTCACTTTATAACTTAATCAGTTCAATATTATAGACCACCTTCAGTACTGATAGGTTCCATATACAGTGCAGACGCAGAACAAGCTAGTATTACTAAAGATTTCCGTGATGGAGGTGTCGCAATCACAATCCCAACAACATCGCGATAAATAGGTAGCACCGGCTCCCAATTCTTGGCCCAGCATCACCTGCACCACGTGCTTGTAGCGCTTTACTTTGGGATTGGCGGCTATCTGTTGATTTACTTCGTCGGCTATTTCACGTGTCCATGTCTTGGCCACATCTTTGTCGTATATTTTGTCTGCAAAATGTTTTGTTTAGTTGCTTAGCGACATTCTTGTGTTCATTTTTTACAAGCTCACCTTTGAGTTTCTCGGCCATTGTGTTGTTCATAATACTCTTTACAATCGGCAATGGGAAAGATTCGCCAAATGCCGGACGCATGCTGTACGCCGCTGGCTGACCTCCTTGCTCCTCTTCCATGTCGACATCTGGCAAAAGTTGCGCAGTCGCAGCCGGCGTCTGTTTTTTATCCTGCGACAGTGTTTTCGGCGTCGTAGACTTTGCCCTGGATTCTTGGGGCTTTGTCGAATTCATCGCAATGTTTTCATCCGTCATTCTTTTACAAATTGGGTAGTAATTTAGTATGTTTAACAAAAATCAACACCAAAACAAATGCTTTTGTTGTGTCTATGGAAACAACAAAGCTATTAGTGCTGCCAATTCAGCTTTATTTTAGCTACTGGAAATTAGAAATGAGCGATATGTACGTCACAGATATTTTGCAGTTATATTTGTTGTGATGTCACAAGTATTTTTGTCAATTTGGCAATTCAGTCGAGCTAAGGTACATTTTATAAATAAGTTCAAAATAAGTTTATTAAAAAAGTATATTTTTTGCAAAAGTTGGCAGTACCAAATCTAGTTTGGTGATGTCATCTTGCTTTGCTACCAAACAAGAGGTGGCGCCACAGGGTTTGCTGCTATTGGCGGTGGATTTAACATTACACTGTAAAGCAACCACTGTAAAAATGCCGCCAATTTAAAAATAACTTTCAACAGTTTTTCAATTCATAAAATCTTTATTCAATTTAAATAAATCAAAAAATTACATAATAAATTCGATAAATATGTTGATTATAGGATATAAATAAAATTACATAATAATTTAAATCATTTCATTAGTATACAATAAATGTTTGCTTTCCTCTTTAATATATTTATCGTTATATACGCTCGTATTAAACATAAATTCATATGTATAATATACTTATGTATAGAAAATATTTGTGTGTATATCTTTGTGTTCACTTTGATTTTAGTTGGGCAGCAAATTACATGCATAAATGAGTAGTAGCGTATATTATTTGTATCATTTTAAAAAATTTGCAGACATAGGCGTACACAATAAATCATAATAAAGTAATATAAAAAAAACAAACAATTACACCATTTACAGTTGATGAAAAGGGACAAACAATTTGCACATACATATTCACGTTACATAGTTAACTTATTACACAACATAATACAACATACAAAGATCAGACGGTTCTTTAAATTGTTTATATAAGGCTGCAACAAACTAAATGACTAAAGTTTTTTTGTGTATATTAAAGATCGAAACTAACTAAATATTAACTTCAAATCAGCATATTTCTTTTCTTTTTGGTTTCATTTATACATATATGTTGCGCGTTTCTTCAAAATATCCTAAGCAACCGACCTAATTGTTTAATAAAAGTTATTACATATTATTATTCCGTTATTATCTCGTTAATTGTTTCTGTTCAGTTGCTTATAATTTTTGTTTCATTACTTTTTTCTTTTTTGGTACTTTATACTTAAGTATTTAGGCGTAAAAATCCTTGAAAGACTTCGTAAACCAGTACACCCCAAGGCAAGTTTGTTATTCAAATCTGAAAGTGTAGTTAATAATTTATTTTGTTTGTTAGCAAAACTAACTTATTTGAAAAGTCAAAAACATACAATAGATTCGTCTTGTTCGTGCGATTGGCCGGTTAATGTAATACCCGCATCCGTTGAGGTCGATGCAGCACCTGCTGCAGTTAGGTCCACTTGTGAGGCAGTTGGTCTTAATGCTGCCCTTTTAGCTACAATTTCCAGCATTTCATTGAGTATCGCACCCTCAGCAGCCACGTCAGCGGAACTCTTGTCCAGTTCTATAAACAAAATTCCAGAATTAACCAATCCAAGTGTAATTATGAAGTACTTACTATTGCAAGACAAACGTAAGTTGAGTTCCTCCTTAAGTTGAGCATGCCGATACTCCAATTGCAGTTCCTGTTGTCTAATGGTCAGTTCTTCATCACGTTTTCTGTATAAGTAATACAATTGTTAGGGAATTTTGATAACATATAGTTTAATCTACTCACTTCAGTGCTGTGATATTGCGCCATATTTCCAAAAGTTCCTTAAGTAGCTTCTCATCATTGTCCTTTGACGTATCCAAGCTGAAAAAGTGAAGATTTAATTAGGTAAGATTATATATAGAAAGTATTATATAATTCCTGATGGGATAATACTTACTTTTCGTAGTTGTGCGCCTCGCCCCGCAGAGCCTTCTCGATGAGAACGCCGCGTGCCTCCAGTTCCTTTAGCTGCACCTCGATCTCCTCCTGTTCACGCTGGATTTCTTGAGCGATTCGCAATCGCTTGAGCTCAGCTTGTCGTGAAGCCTTCGATATGGCACGTTGCTTCTTATGCTCTCGTGTCTCGTTAGCGTTGCTTTCATCTACATTTTATAGCAATAATCGATGTTTTTAAAATTTAATTCAAGTATTTTACAATAAGGACAGTAAACAATAAAGATTTGGAAGGAAATGTAAACAGAAAATGATGTTAACAAACCATCAGATCTTTGATAATTCAGTGGCAAAGGCGGTATGGGTGGCGGAGTCTGGTCGTCCATGGAATTCGCTGTGGCCAAATGATGGGGCTTGTGTATATAGAGCTGCGGGCTGGACGAAGAGAACGATTCGGTGTTCGTTTGCTTTCGGTAGCGACTGTTGTTCGTGTTGTTGAGGTATTCTTGGGAGTGTTTTGTTTGTGATGTTGTTCCTGCTGTTGTTGTTATTGCTTGTGTCGGTGTTGTGCTTGTTGCGTTGTTTGTGAACAGATCCTTGTCCTAATTATGTATCGCATTTAAATGTATTGAAATATATATATGAAGTTATATATTATGTGTGTTTGTGTATTTTGTGATGTATGTTTTTGGTTGTCAGCAATAGCGAAAAAGAAACATTCGAAAATTAAACAATTTAGAGCTTTCAGTATATTAAAACGTAATGTTATTAACAACTTAATTATAGAACAAGCGTGCTTAAGTATCCAGGGAAAGAGTTCGATTCGATTCCATTCGATTTCAAACCATAACCATAAGGGCCACACCATAAAATCTAAAAACCAACTCATGCAACATAAACTTAAAGTATTTTTGAGAGACCCAAAAGTAAAAATTAAGCTATTTATAGCTATTAAAACAAAACTTACAAAATAATTATCACTATAATAATCCATCATCATGAATTTCATACATAAAAATCTACTTTCTTATACAAAATAATCTCAGACTACACAGAAACAAGTGTAAAGCCCTCTGATAACTGAAAGATAAGTATTGTATAGTGTGCACACAAGTAAAAAGTATTATAAACAACAAATAAAAATAAAAAATAATATCCAAAGGGTATTAGGCAATCTTAAAAGTATCACTTAAATATTTTCAGCTGCAATCGTGAAAAGAAAACGAAAATCAAATCAATAAAAACAATTCTTGCGAAGCAAATAAAAAATAAACAGAAATCAAGATGAACTGAAATTAAGTATGAAAACAGTTAAATGTGGTTTGTAAAAGATGTCTATAAATTATAAATTGTTTATAAAAAGTTATGCAAATAAATATACTAAAATAAAAAACACTTACAAAAAAAATAGAAATAAATAAATGATTAGCGTGCGAATTAATAGATATCCTTGCAGAAGATTGCAATTTATAAAAGTTGAATACTTCTCAACTTTTGAATGAAAATGCAAAAGTTTAAATCAATTTATTGAAAATATATTATATCAAGATGCTAAAATGGTAATACATATAAAATATAAATCGTGCCAGAGAATTTCGACTACCAGAGTGAATGAAATATAACAATGAATTAATGAATTGTAATGTTAGTTAGATAATGTGAGTAGAAATGTTCTTACACCAAAACCGAAAGTCCTCAGATCAAGGCAAGACTGTAAAATGTTGGAAAAAGTTTAGGTTAAAAATGAAGGACATACATAGACGGCACAGCAAAGATTTATCAGTAATGATCTTACATACTAGATAGATATAGACATAAGACATAAAGCACCTATTTGATCAGTCACAAGTCACATTAAAGATGAAGACATTAAATCGAGTATTTACTGTACATACCTTAGACTTTTCCTTTGATTTTGGTGAGATACGGAAGCGACTGAAGACGCCGCCTCCGGAAGTGCCTCCGTCGGAGATCGTGGGCGTGCCGCTGCTGCTTGTGCCCGGACGCTCTGCATGCTCAGAGTGATTGGCAGCTACAGGGACGCCCTGTTCCTTGGGACTGCTGGATGTTGAGGATGTATTGCTGCTGCCCTTGTGAAAGAAACTGGACAACGATTGAATGAGACTTTTCCTACGCTCTGGATCCTTTTGTCTACGATTTGATTTTGTTTTCTGTGGTTTATCCTGTGCACTGGCCGCCAAATTCGGATCTGATGTAAAGTCAGCTGCCTTGGCTTTGTTCACAGCATCGCTATCTAAACGTAATTGCTGCTGTTGACTATGACCAACAATGTAGGCCAAATCGTTGACACTCTTCGAAGCGCTCATCTTGATGGCACGTGCCGTCAAGTCGCTGGAATGCGTCTCCTGCTGCTTCGTCTTGACCTGATCATATTGCAGACGCTTTCGCAGTAATTGCATCTTCTCCTCGGGACTCAAGCCCAGCTCGGAGTTGGATTTGAGACGAGCTCTTGCCCTCGCCTCGCTGCGTAGATTTTCTGTAGAGGCAGAGATGCTCACCTCGGGAGCGTTTTCAATTTGTCTGCTGCGTTGTGCACGCACTGGCGCAATGGGCGTGGCAAACTCATTTACTTTGCCATAGCTAAACGAAGCCGTCTTGTTGAGCTTGTGACGCTCGAGAAGATTCAACTGCTCGGGATCCAGAAGCTCGCTAAACGGACGTGACTTGTACAGATCCGCGGAGCGTGTAGGCGGTTGTGCAGTGCGATATGGCGACACATATGAGGATGTGGCAGATTTCTGTAGCGGATTGGGTTTGTTCAACATTTCCACACTCGTTGGATTACTCGTTCGATTGGTCACAGGCTCAGCCGCTGCTGTGGAGACATGATAGTGCGCCTGGCTGCTGCAGTTGGCATCGTTGGAGCTGCTGGCAGCCGCCAACTTGGGTGTGGGACTCAAACTGGCACCGCTGGCATATCCGCTAGTCAGAAGACTTCGCTGTCGACTGCGATGTAAACGCTTTTCGGCATTAAGCTGTTTCTTTGATTGCAATTTATCCATGACCAGGTCATGTATGAGATCCTTTTGCTTGGTACGTTCCTTGCTGATCTCTTCCAGCTTGCTGTTGAGCGTCGGTATCTCAGGCACTTTGCTCGATGAGCTACTGCTCCTGGGACGCTGCAACATGCTGTCATCCATTGTTGCTGGTGTGTTGCTGCTGGTTGCTGTTGTTGGGACTGTTGTGTTGACTTCTATCACAGTTGCTTGCTGCAGATGGGGCGCCTCACCCTTGGAGCTCTTGCGACGCTGTGTGCTTATCTGTGAGATGCGTTGTTGCAACGCACGCACGTACTCAAATTGTATCTGCATATCCTCCTCGGATTCTTTGACAGCCGCTGGCGTGGAGCTGCTCCCACTGCCACTTGTCGTGGTCACCGTCGACTGTGTCGTCTTTGGCTGTTGCTCCGAACTGCTGGGCGTCGAGGCATCTGCTTTTCCAGTCGCCAACAACGAGGCAAACTGATCCAGCACACGTGGTGAGGATGTGTCCAATGGACTGGTTACCACGGTAAGAGCCTCGCTCTCCTCCGTTGTGGTTGCCGTTGGTTGTGTTTGTGACGTGGCCATGCCACCCAAACTATCCTCATCCAGTTCATTGAGCGTGCTGGAGTCGGTAAGAGATTGTGTCATCTGTGATATAAGACGAGGCACCTCATTCACCGGCGTCTTGGCATCGTCGTGCATAATGTAGGCACCCTGCTCGATATAATCAATTCCCAGTTTCTCATCCCGTTTGGACAGCAGCGGCTGCAACGGTTGCAGCTTCGACTGGGGAGCATGTTTTGTTGGCGTCTCCGATTTGGGCAACGTCTCAATGTATTCCATGTAGCCACGATTGTGCAACAACGCTGTGTTGGTCGCCGAATAAGCCTCGGCACAGGAACCCTCTGAACCCGTATCCATAAACTCAATATCATCAATGTCAATGGCATGTAGTATACCCTCCATTTCCGCTACTGGTGCTTGCTTGGCAAGCTCATGGATAACCTGACTGCTACTGGGCAATTTATTTGCGGCACTGCGACGTCGTTCCTTTCGCCGTTTCATCGTACCCTTATTGGAGTTCATCACAAACTCCATATCCACAAAATTCTCCGAAATGCAATCATCAGCTGTCCAGTCGGATAGCTCCGTCTCTGTTAAAGCCTGTCCAGTTCCCGTGAGTTCAGTTTCCGAGTCGGAACCGCGTGAATGCAATTCTCCCGTTGGCGTTTTATCGCTGTCATGCTGTGTAGGAGTTGTGGGCGTGTCTGGCGTTTTGGCAACACTACTGCTTAGATTCAATGTAATAGGCTTCACCACCTGACTGTGCTCTGGATCGCGCTCCACAATCAACGGCAGATTCTTCAAGCTTTCGATTTTATTCTCGTTTTTGCTATCAAACTTAAGCTTGGGTGGTCCCATTTCAGGAAGTGGTGGAATTCTCTCCGCCTCAATGACTGTACACTCCGCTGGCTCTGGTGTCGCCGTCACCGGCTCCACATCCGCCTCGTGTTCATCCTCCAGTTCGCTGGTCCTTATCGCCGGTGTCGGAGGCACAATAACACCAGCTGGCATATCGAGAAACTTGACATCCTCGGGATCTCCAATGTATTTGCCATTGACAATCATCAGACTGTCCACCTGCATGAGGGCTCCACTGCTGTCGTGCACCTCGAGACGTGGCACATTGTGCTTGCCACCCGCTGTCTGCGTATCTGGACTCGTTGTGGATTCCAGTATATAATGCTGTATGTCTTCAATGCTCGAGCTACCGGAGCTGGAGCAACTAGTGGCACTGCTGCCAGTTGTGGACATAATCTCTGACTTGGGTTTGGTCCACGGTATGTTGGGCACTTGGATTTGCAGCGTATCCGGTTCATACTGATCCTGTTCTTGGTCCGTTCCCTTCTCGGGAGAGTCACGTTTCTCCTCATCGGATTGACAGAGCAGAGATTGATGCTCCTCCGAGTCTGCCTCGACAGTTGCTTCCTTACCCGCCTTAATGTCACCAAGTATATCAGGTATGCACTCCTTTACATCCTTTGATACATCTGGCTTGGTTCCCTCTTGTTTGGCATCGATTATCTTATTGCTATCTGGGATCTGAGAAGCAACTTCGACATTGGCAACCGTGCTGGCTTCCGTGAGTTTCTTCGGCGTCTCCAATACAGTAAGATCTATGAACGGAACTGCTTTCTCCGGCGTCACCAGATCAATCACCTCGATGACAGTCTTATTGTTGGTCGGCGTTGTTGGTGAACTTTTCTTATTCAACTGATCGAGAAGCGTGGCATTCACTGCATCCGTATATTCCATGCCCTTATTGAGCTCATTCTTGCTATTGACAAACACATTCTCCTTCTCGTTATCCGTGGAGTTACTCGATGGTGTCTTCTGTATCTTCAGCTCTACTCGCAGATCATTTATCACATTGCTGGTCGCTGAACGCATCAGTTCATTTTGCTGGGCATTATCACCCAGCTTGGTCCGATCTAGGAAACTCCTCATTCCCGCACTGATGTCGCTGCTTGGGTTCAATAGCTTCTGGCATTCAGAGATGTTTGACTGAAAGCTGCGTATTCGCGAATCCAATACGGATGTGGATCCAGATTTCTGTATCTTATTCCCATTCGCTGGTTCGCCCAACAAATAACGCTTCTTCAGCTCCAAACTCTTCTTGGAGGCAATGCCTTCAGTGCTCGCCGTCTTGTTTAGCAAATAGTCACCAGGTCGAGGATTCTGCAGTGGAGCCCTTTGGCTGCCAATCAACAGCGTGGGATCCACCTGCACCAGAGGCTTGAACTGCGGCAACGGAGGTTGTGGTTGATACTTTTGCAAGTAGCTGCCTCCCTTTTCTCGAGATGCCAACTGCTTCTGATGCAGGCCAGCGGAACTGGGAGTGATCATGCCGGATTTGATCTGAAAACGGAGAATATATTCGTTTCAAGAATTGCTTTAACTAAGTTAGATCTAAATATTAAATTTGTCCACGTAAGAGTGTAAGTATCTAATTCTACAATAATTCAAATAGGAATAAATATGCATAATCAAATCAAGTACATGATAAATAAGTATCTTAAAAAGGCATTACATTTAAACCTTAGGTCCCTTATATTTTGGTTCCTACACTTCCGATTTTCAAGACTGAATAAATAAAAGTATTTCACATAAGAATACCCTATGGACTAAATATAAACTACCAGTAAATTCCACTGAAAGTCAGTTGAAGAAATATTAAATTTGCTTAGCATTTTTAGAAATTTGAACCAATTATTCAAAATTTATTTTCCCAGAATAAATTTAAATTTGTATTACCTGAACTTTTGTGGGTTTTCTAAGATGTGTGTCGTCAATAAAGATTTTTGGCGCCTGCCGTATGATCTCATCGTTGTCGAACTCAGAATCGGTGGATATTTCCGTGGCAGAGTTAAGCTCAACTTCGTCAGGTGATGTGCTCTCGGATTCGGTTTGTACCTGTAATTGTAGCCCATTGGCAAATTGGTAATTAATTTCAAGATCTTTATAGAGATTATATTGAGAAACATTAAAGCAATGCAACATAAAGAAAAAAACGTAAACATATTAACAAAGCGTCGAGAGAAACGGAGACTCGAGAGTTTAGGAAGTCTCTGTCTGTCTCCCTTGTAATGGCATTTAATTATCATATTTTTCATTGTCTTTGCGAACATGCTTCATTAGTCAGAGTTTGAGCTTTGTGTTTTTTGGGGTTAATATCAGCGACAGCAGCAGCAGCGGCAACTTCTCATCATGCCTTTAGGTACGATCCAGAAAGGTACAAAACGAATACAAAACACGAACGAAACAAGAACGCAGATGTCGGGATGTTAGCTGTATGGATCAGGAATAGTTATAGGCGTTTTGTTATTATTATCATTATATATACATACATTGCGAACGATGACAAAACAGAGCAAAGAACATAATTACATCACATTTCTTTTCTATGATTGTTTTTTTTTAGAGACTACAAACTTTTTGCTCGGACTGATATCGGGCGGCTCGGGGGTTAGCGCAACATTTCGTGTAGAATTTTGATTGAATTTACCTTCATAGATCGTACCCAGATGCTTTTTACGATTACGGCTAACAAAGGTGTAACTCTTTCTCTCTCTCTCTGTATGTTTCTTTCTTTGGATCATACAGTATGTATATATGGCTAAAATTGTAGGCGTGGCACATCGAAAGGCAGGCGGGCGTTGGGTTGTTTCATTGATTGACCATTATTGATATTGATCGGTTTGATCAATCACATTTATTTCCTAGTATGTTGCTTTTTGTTATGGGGTCAGGTTAAGGGGTTAAAGGGACTGTTTTTCTGGTTTGTCATGTTGTTGGTTGGTTTCGCTTTTTTTGGTTGAGGTCTTGAGAATCCTCAATAAAGATAATGGTTGAAACGACGTCTACAAGTTGATGTTGGTTTAAATATATAAAAAAGAAATTTGCTGTTTTTGATCAAAGTTAAATGGACTAGGTCAATCTAAGAGATAACGCACGACTCTTTGCTGGTTGAAGGCAGACCATAACTGGACACGGATGCGGGACTGCGTCGTCGGAAGAGATCTGTTAGATGGGAACTGCTTGTAGATGCTGCACTCGGATAATAAGTAGAAGATGTTGTTGCTCCCAATCCGGAGTAAGGTCTTCGGCTGAGGTAGTCACTGCTATTGTTGAGGTAATCATAGTTGCTCCTCCGTGCGTAGGTCGAGGAGCTGGGAAAACGACTTAATGAAGTCTTTGGTGTGATTGCACTTGAATAATGACGTGGTCGATAGCTGGACAGCTCCTCATCCGGTTCATAATCGACGCGATCTGTGCTCCGGATCACATCTCGCATATAAGGATTCCGTTCCACGACACGTTCGTTGACAAAGTCTCGTTTACGATTGTGCAAGCGCTTGCTCCGATCGAGGAGTGCCTTTGTGCTGGCGTCCACCGGCTCATCATAGTTGACATAACTCAAGGGTCGCGAGGTAGCCACTGTTGTTGCCGTGGATCGTGTATCCGTGTCCTGACTGGACTGTGCCGACAACGATTGCACTGAACCGGAAACGGAGGCAACCTTTTTGAGATCACCATAGGATTTGGAGCTTAGACGAGCGCTGTCTTCCAATGGCTTAAAGGGTTGAGGTGACTGTGAGCGAGGTTTGTTATTAAATTTCTTGGAATTTCTCCTTTTGATGTCTAGCAATCCGAATATGTCATCAGGATCCAAGGTATTCTTTGCCTCCGCTTGCTCGAAAATCGTTTTACCATCGGGCCATTGACGATTCTGGAAAGCAGCTGATGGCGGGGAATCGGAGCGTGCATATTCCGGCAGCTGCGATTTCAGGTCCTGCTCAGCTTTCTCCTCATCTTCGCTGTCTACATGATGCTCTCCTATCTGAGGCTTTGGCCAGGCGCGATCCTTAAAGACTTCCGGCACAGGCTCATCTTTTGGGCTCACATCCGGCACATATTTTGCCGGCTCCAGCTTGGGCAAATGGAGTTTCCTGGGCATCGGAACAATTACCGGCTTGTTATCCTGTAACTCAATAAATGCAAACGAACTTCGTCGCGTTGATGCCGCCGTGGAATCCAACGTCGAGTTTGTATCATCACCCAGATCCAGTTTCTTAAACATGGGCGGTGTGCCATCCCTCCTGCTGGTGGACTCCCTTCGGCTGCTCGTGTCCTGTGTGGTGCCACGTCTAACGCTGGAGGAGATTGGCGGCGGCGTTGGCGGGGGTAAACTTCTCTTACCGCTGGAGGTGCTGCTGCTCTGTTGAGAATCTTGTCGACGCTGCTCTGCAGCAGCTGCCTCAAAGCTTTCATCCCGCCTGATCAGCGCCTGACGACGTTCCCGCTCGAATTCTTCAATGATACGCTCCTGTGCCGCCTCCGAATCCTCCTCAGCAGAGGGCAAACTGTTAAGCAATTGTATGGAATTGCTGGGTGAGACATTGGAGGATTTGGGAGGGACGACGATGCGACGTCGAGGTGGCATTGGACTATTGGGCAACTTCTCCATGTCCCATTCAAGGGAACTCTCCTTGCTGGCCGTTATTTGTGGATGGATTTGCTTTCGACGTGGCATCGGAGATGCAGGCATTTTCTCCATATCCCAATCGAGGGAGTTCTCCTTGCTGCGTACCTTTGGTGGGGTCACCAGCTTCGATGGCTCATTAAGACTGCTCCGAGAGGAGCTGGAGCTTTTAATAGAATTATTCTGGCCATCAGCAGATTTCCCGATCGAGACTGAGTTAGGAACAGCTTGAGATTGATCTACCAATACTTCTGGCACATGATTAATCTCTGACTTTACTTTGGGATGATCAACTACATCTTCTTCTACAATAAGACTAGGAAATTTAAGAGGTTCTTCTACAGGAATCTTAGAGTTGCCATTCTGCACTTTTTTGTTGCTCAATTGTTGGAGTAAATCCTGTACAGATGGCGGCATGTTCTCCGGATCCAACTTGGCCAGTTTCTTCTTCAGGCGCTGGGGAGCAACCGGTAAAGTTGGCTCACTAGACGAGGAGCTGCTCTTTTGTCTGCGTTGTGGACGCGATGGGAAACAAGAGGTATCCACCTCATACACGCCAGAGTTGAGAGTCTGATTAAATCTCGACTTACTTAAATCGACTTCATCGCGTTCCAAGGAATCTAGTTTGCCAACAAAGTCACGTTCCGCAGAGCTATGCTGGTTAATCCTTGGTGTTATGCCCACTAAATCTTCATTGGAATCGAACTCCACATTGACCAGCATCTCATCGGAAAATTCACCAAAGAGTTTTTCAATGCTTTGATCCTCGGAACTGCCACGTTTTATTACGGTGGGTTGAGCACTTGGACTCTTGCTGATGGTGGTACACAGAGAATCAGCATCCAATTCATCATCCACTTCATTAGCTTTATTCTTGATAACTGAAGTAAGCTCCATTTCATCTATCATGCTCTGGAAGACTTTATCCACATGCTCCACATCACTTGTGGCCTCACGCTCAAACTCAATGCTATTGAGCACCTCGAGTGCATCCTGATTAAGTTTTTCGGTCAACGAAATCTCCGATTGTCGTCGGGACAAAACCAGACTGGATTGGGAGCCACGTCGTGAATTGTTCAGCGATTTATCGCAACCTGTCTTGGGTAGATTTTTAATATCCTCCAGGACAGGACGTGCCGGTGAAGGTTCAGTTTCCATCTCAATATTTGTAGTCTCCGGCGAAATGACTTCCTCCACCATGGGACTCTTTGTCTGAGAACGTTCCAACTCCTTGGCTGCCGTGCCCTTATCAATTAAATCCAAAATATCAAAGTCATCCGGCACGGGAGTTGCTGGTTTCAAGACGGCTTTAACTGGAGTCTTCTGCTCAATTTTCTTAGTTTTGTTAACCACTTTCGTTGGCGTTTTCTGAGCCTGTTTAGCCTGACGAGCATTGCTTATTTTGGCCAATTCCTCGAGTGAATTATTTGTCTTGGTTGCCTTTGGATTTTTGCTGGGAGATTTCTTCTTTTTCATGGGAGACTTGCGTTTCTCAGGCGATTTGCGGGCTGAGAGACCAAAGAACTTGGCCAACTTGGAATCTCGATATTGTACAGGCATATCGAATACTCTTTCGGGTTCTTTCTTTGTCTCCAGCTGCTTTTGTTGCTCTTCCTTTTGGGCATAGAACTTGTCACGTTTCTTTTGCAAAAAGTTTGTCGCCTCATTACGCCATTCATTCCTCAAGTAATCCATTGTTTTTTCCAGATCACTCATCGAATCGGTTGCCGAGACAATCGATTCTCTTGATCGATTCAAACTACTCAAATTGCTGGTGCTCGATTCCATGCGTCTCAATTTAAAGGAGGATTGCTCATCACTCTTTTCCGAGTGCACAGAGCTCATGGACTCAAAGCGTTTGAGTATATTTTGAACTCCACTCAGTCGCTTCGGTTGTGAGTCAAAGTCTCCTTCTCCCAAGGATTTGGTTTTCAATAGTTTCTTGCTACTACGACGTGGTAAACCCAGTTCGAGATCTAAGCCTGTGTCTTCGAGAATGTTTTCAATTTTATCTGATAAATCGCTTGGAGATTTCTCATCATTGAAGAGCTTTTGATATTCTGAGCTGGGTGAACGTGTGGCACCATCAGCTAAAATCTCATCCAGAATTCGCTCAGCTTCATCACGTGGCGGTTGATTCTCCAACGGATTCTCTGTCGATGCAGCTTTAGCTGCAGCTGCTGCCGCTGCTTTCTTAGCTTTTGTGCCTTTGGGTACAATTTTCTTAATAATTTTTATTTTCCCCTTGGGCGCAGTTGTTGCCTTGGCCAATGTTGTAGCACTTGCGGTCTTAACAACTGGAGTCTTAGCTGTTGTTACCACTTTAACTGGCGCCTTCTTCTTGCTTAAATCTAGAGCACCATCAAGCTGATGATCACGCAGACTAAAAGCGTTGAGATATGCTTGCCTTTTAGAGGGAACTGGCTTGGATTTCGCCTCCGTTTTGGACTCTGTATTTATTTTGGATTCTCCCTCCACCTTAGACTCTGTCTTTAACTTGGTTTCTCCCTCACTTTTAGACTCTGCCTTGGACTCTACTTTGACATCCTTGGGCTGCACAACAGCGGCCTCCGTTTGTGACTTTTTTAATCTCTCGGCAACCGTTTCAACAGCTCTTCTTTGCGGTGCTGGACTACTAGGAAAATATCTCGCCAAATCGACATCTTTTAAAGTTTTTTGATTCTTATTTATGTTGCCGGCATTGCTCTTTTCCTGCTTCTGATTTGGAAAATATTTGGATAGATCCACGCTAGCTGTATGCACAGTGGGCATCACCATCTGTGACTTGATGTGATCCATAGTGCCAGCAAAGCTACTAGCTCCAATTTCTTTAAGTTTGTTACTCAGTTGTGGATTGACCTCATCATCTATTTCCATGTCCTCCTCGGGGTCGCTGTTCTGTTGTAGCTGCGTTTTTCTTAATGTGCCCAAAATGTTCTCGATTTGCATTTTATTGTCATTGGGCAATGGAGCTTTTCTTGGACGTGGACTATTTGAGCTGGCATTGCTTTTCATGCTGCTGGAACGGCTTACATTGGCGCTACTCTTGCGCTCCACCTTGGGGCTCAGTTGTGTTGGTTTCTTCAGACTTTCTGGCCGCTTTAGCTGCTCTTTGGGACGCTCCTCAAAGTTGGGTTTTCGTGGTTTCAGCTCATCCAAATTAAAATCTATGACCGGCTTTGGTTTAGTCTCAACTATAGGTTGGGGTGGACTGACAACCTTCTCATACTTCTCATCAAATTTGGACTTTGGTGGAGCTGTCGCGACTGGAACTACAATCGATGTTGTTGGCTTTATTCCCGCTGCAATTGCCGCATTCTCAGCTAGCCATTTCTCCTTAAGCGTTAACTTACGCAATATATCGCTTTTGACCAAATTCTCCTTGGCCAGCACCTCCAGGTCCTTGTTCATTTTAACCATATTATTGAGATGATATAATTTTTCGCTTATTGCTTCGATTTCACTACTGAATTTTCTTGGAGCATTCCGCTCCAGTTGTTCCAGCTGAGCACGCGTGGGCGTGGCAATAGGCGTAGTCGGTTGACTCTGTGCCGACTCAAAGGAGTTGACCGACTTAAGAGAATCACGCTCTACATTTTCTTTATTTTCAATGTTCAACTTGGGTTTCTAACCAGTTGAAATTTTTAAATTTTTAAAATGAAACCAACACCATGATAATATGGCAAAGTATAAAGTGACAAAAATTAAATACAATAAATGATAATAACATTAGTTTTCCCATAGCCAAGTGATAAATTCTAATGAGACTCACCTCAGTTTCGGTATCCGTGGGCAGATTGACAGGTAAAGGCTGAAGACGCACTTCCTCACGTCGCAATTCACGAGCCTTCTTAAACTCCTCACCCTCGGTATCGTCCTTGCCATCATCTGAAATTTGTAAGATACAATTAATAAATGCATTCTTAGTTGCTTTGACAAGTTGATTCTTATCAAAACACACCTGCTATACCTTCACTGGAATCATAGAAATCATCCGAATCATCGCTATCCTCACAGTACTGTTTGCCAATCCAATCCGATGCCAATTGTAAGGTTTGAGCTCCAAATGGCGAATCATCCGCCTCCTCAAACAGTTCCGAATCTGATTCCGTATCGGACTCATCCGAACTGGAGAGCTCCGATTGTGAATCATTGTTCGATTCTGGCAGAAAATTACTTCGAGACCATTCATGCTCATCAATAACATTCGCTTCATCATCGGACATGGCATCCGCGGAGGCAGCTGCTCTTGATGTGTCCAACAAATCCACTTGATCCCTGGCCGCCAAGGTGTCCATAGCCTGTGCAGCTCCAGAAGATGCAGCAGCAGCCGTAGCAGGTTGTTGTGCAGGTGAGGCAGGCTGTGCAGCAGCGGATCTCTAAGGGATTAGAGTGGAATATTATTAGCAAGGATGTCAGCATAACAAATTACAGAAAAGGTTCAATTCTGAGCTTAAAACCATAAGAAAAATCCTTGTTTCCATTAGGGAAGCGGATTAAAAATCCCCCGAATTACAAACTGTGCTCTATAAATCTCTAAAAATTGTATTGCGATGTGATAGATTTAATCCTATCACCAACAATTTATTTAAATTTCCCACTTAAGTATTAATATTTTGTAATATTGAAATGTAACAAAATAACAAAAATAATTATCATATTATTGCACTTCAGAAAATTGTGTTTTTGTTGCTTAGCTTCCCTTCTACCTTGTAGATATGTAAAATTTAAATATTACATTTAATTTAAAATGTAGTTTGCGTCAACTACATAAAATAAAATATGAATTCATTTAAATTTAGAAATTTTAAGTAATTTGGGAGCTTTTCTTATAAGTAGTTTCTAATAGCCACTCGCCTGTTTTTAAAGTTATTCTTATAATTTTAATATAATTTTTTGATGCATTTCAGAATACAGTTGTTGCACTTACCCTCGCTTTGTTAACACGTTGTGGCATCGGCTTTGGCGGCAATCTAAAGTGTTGTGTACAATAGAAGCGTCCTTGTGGATCATCACGATCAAAAGCGTAACCACCGAGTCGCAGATTCGTGTGGCAATGATGACACTTAAGGCAATTGCGATGCAGCACAAGACCCTCGACAGTGGTCTTTTCCATGAGATAGACGGTCTGCTTGCAGAAGCGACACTTCTCAGAGGCAGCCTGCTTCTTGAAGGCCAACGCTACCTTGGAGCTCTGTGAAAGATGAATGGGAATTGTGTTAGAAATCATGCAACAATTTGTTCTGCTTGCAACATTGAACAAGTTTCATTTCTTTTTACGTATGTGCGTCTAATTACAGATGAGTGTCATGTACATGTATGTGTGTGTATGACAACGGCCTAAAATAGAAGCACGCTAACAACAACAACAACGATAACAACACGCTAAAAAACCTTAAGCCATTATAACCATAGTTAAACATAAAGCGAAAAGCAAAAGAAAAAATAAAAACTATATACAGGATAAACTTAAACAAATAATCCAAACGAATAAATAAATGATATTCATTTTGGCTGTGTGAATACACCCAAACTACTCACAGATTTTGGTATGACAGTGTTGGTGTTCGTGGTGGCATTGCTGCTTGCATTCTTTTCATCCGAATTCGTTTCATCCTTTTTCACAAATTGTCCTGCAATGGATGCCACCTTATTGCGTCCACGTTCTCCCACATCCAGATTGTGTCCCTCCTTCAATTGCTTATCGAGGTTCTTCAACGTTGTGTCGATCTCCTTGAACTTTTCAGCCTCTCGCGAATCCTGTCGTTGTGGCTTGGACATCTTGTGCTGTCGTGCCTGAAACTGTTCCTTGCTCCATTTGGGAACCTTTTCACGTCCCTTGGGACCGTGTATTTCAGTTTTCTTCGATAGCTCAATTTTCTTTTCAATTTCACGCACGTTCCAATCATTTGAATCGATTTTGCCAATGGCACGCATCAGATCTTTGGGTTTCTTATCACTTCCCTGTCCAGGTCGTCCTGTCATCCGTTGTTCCATGTTCTTTATACGATCGCTGAACTGTTCATCGGGATTCCGTGGTAATGCTGATGGTATATCACCACGCTCACGATCCTATAGTAGAGAGGTTGGTGGTTCGGTGGTGCAGCGCAGTTTTGGTTGTCAAGTGTGTATTACGTGTGGGTGTCAAGTTGGTATAAATATGTTTGCAATATTTTAGGGAGGATTGGGGATGAAGAAATCAAAATTTGAATAATTTTAAATATATATTCGTACTGTCGATAGTTTAAAAACATAAACAATAAAAACCAAACAAGGCAAACAACAAACGATAATAATAATCATATAACTTTTGAGCTAAGACTAAGTTAGATGAACACTTAATTAATCATTGGCATCTTATGAATCAATTATTTATTAATAACGCATTTTAGTTGGGACAACATCTTGCACAATCATATTAATAAACGTATTTTCTTTTTATTTTCCAAAAATCAGAGGAAAAGAAATAATGCTGCATATTATGGAGTAATCAATAGAATTCAGCCGGATTCTAGACACATTTTCTTGATGTTTTTTGACTTTGCAGTTTCTTTTGTTAGCCAAAGCGATACATTTATCAAGGGAAGATCTCTTGGTTTGGTTAGGCAAGGCAAGGTTAAAACATGGACAAAGACGAGGACGCAGCGTGCAGCATTTTGCGTCCTTAAGATCAGGCCAACATGGAGAAGAAATCAACAGGCAATATCAAGGATCGCTCCTGATGGCTTACGGGAAAAAGAAGCTTGCGTTCAAGCTCCTTGACACGATCGTTGAATATTGGCGCCTGCTGGCGGTATAGGAATATTGAATAGTCCTCAAAGGGAGTGCCATCCTCGGCCACGCCCTCAACAGCCCCATCGCCCTCTCTCAGCAATTTTCCAGCTTGCAGCAGCTGCAGACTCTTGTAGAAATTCTGCGTCTGATGGAAACGCTGTTGGCGTCGTCTGCTCATGCGATCCTGACGATTCTCCTCGATCTCTTGCAAACGCTGCTGGCGCTCCTCCTGCGCAGCAGATTGAAGAGTCAACATTTCAACAATTTCACAATTCGTGTGTGTTGTTTACGTGTGTGTAAGGGTTTTTGATAATGTATGAATTAGACATAAAAACAAAGACTACTCTAGAGTAACTACAGGACTAACAATTGGTTATGGATTGGTTTTGAGTTAGTTCGAAATGTGATAAGAGAGAGAGATTACAATTCACAAATGGTTATTAAACGATGGACAAATGGCAAAACTTGGACACTGATCAAACTGACCTCGGTGATGGATTCATATGCGCTTATGACGTTACTGATTTCATGAAAGAGAGCTGTTTTCAGTATGAGTTTAACCTTGGTTTATCGTAATTCGTATTCGTTTTTATGACAATGGCGATCAACAAAAATTACAATTAATTTCATTTCATTTCATTTTTTTTCTTTCATTTTTATGTTCATGTATGAAAAAGGTTTAAGCATAAAATTATGGGATATTTGTATGAGAGATTAAGAGAGAAAAAAAGAGTTGTGAACAGTTGAAAAGTGATGGCGTATATTCTAATATGGCGGTATTATAAATTTTAGCATTGCCATCACTTTCCAAGCTGCCTTCAAGGCCCGGGTTAACCAATCCATGATAAAGTCGAAACATTTACTCACAATGTTTGCCGTTTTGTCAGTCTGACGACGTTTCTTCGACCGACGAGGCGTATCACTTTGAGCTGCAAGATAAAACAGATATTAATGTTATGCCCAAAGAAGGAATGATACATGTAAAGTGTCTGTTGCCATATGAAGAGGGAGAATCACAAATATTCTAAGATATTTAATTATGAATTTTGGGAGAAAAAAATGTGCTAAATCAATTAACATTGTAGTATGGTACAGCTTTATGGGATATAAAATAGTAGATAAGATCCCCTCTGTAGAGAAAGAATTTTACCGATTAGCTCGATACAACTTAGGCCTGTTTTTTTATAATCCAGATAAGTTTTAGTGAGATATATTTTAGAAATTCAAAAATTTAAACTATTCATCAAAAAGGGCAATAGGGAATATTTCACCACGCATTAAATACATTGTAATAACATTAATAGCGGATTATACTTAAATTGTCAATTAAATAAATATATAATTCATTTTTCTAGTGTGTATTAAACGGATCGGACGGAATCAAAGTTTTTAAACCATTTTAAGTATTATATACTTTTTTTAAGAGGCGGATACAACTATGTCAAATATTTCATTACGATTTGAAATCATATTTATTTCGTCTATTACAATTTAGATAAAGGTTGAGAAGAAGGGAGGCAACTGACACCCACATGATAAGGATCTTTAGTCCCTTCGCTTTATGATGGTTATCTTCAACACACCTTGCTGCAAGTTGTTGCTACCTGCACTGCTGGCAGCAGCAGAGCCAGCAGGTGCCACACCATTGCTGTTCAACAGCTGCTCGTGGCGACGCTGACGCTTGGCCCGCTCCTCCTCCAGCACAGAACGACGCTGGACAGTTGTGGGCACATCGACGGCATCCTGCATGGGTGACTTTGCCTTGGGCTTGGTCTGCAGCAACTTGGAGAAATCTGGTGGGGCATGCGTATGATTAATGCGATACTTTTGCCGCAAATCACTAAAGTCCATCTTCGGATGTTTAATATGAGGAATTTCCCCACGAAACAGTTCACAGATTTGGTCCAAATAATGTAGCCAAATGCGAGACTCGACATCTGTCAACTCCAGCGATTGTTTGGCATTCATAATGCGATCAATGTGAAGCTCACGCTCAAGCACGGCAAAAGCCAGCTCATTGCACTCCAATGGACTCATCTCCTTGGTGGCAGCATAATCGATTAAATCGGGTCGATAGCTGTAACAATAATGAGTATAAGCTTCAGTTTATGTATATGCATATTTATATATTATCAACCAACCGACTGATAAGCGCACAGAGCACACGTCCATTGCGGAAAACTTCGGAAGGTTCCTTGAGCTCGGCCGTAAACTGATAGGCGGCCAGCTGTGCGCTGATCCATCGTAGCAAAGTGGCACCTTGTGGCAGAGAATCTGTGAGGCACAAAGATTAATAATAGATGAACAATTCTTTGTTTAAAGATTCTATGACTCACCTCCGCTGCGTCGCTTGCGTTTGCCAGGCGTCTCCGCATGTGGCATTTGCAATGCATGTGTATCCATAAAAGTTTGCTCCAATATCGATGGATCATCAGTGTCAATGAGATGCTTCACTTGCCAACTGTTGACCGACTCACGATTGAGGTTCGGATAACGTGTAGCGGGATCCACGGTATAAGCACTTATATCACGTTGTAGAGTATCTGGTGTAGTTTGATTTAAAAGTCGATAGATGCTCTCACGTTGAGCCAGAACACCAAGTGTACTGTTTTGTGGATTGGACCAGAGTTTAATGGCATAGGCCGCATCCATGCTGGATAGAAAGCCACGGGCACAACCAGATCCTGTGGGCCAAAAGGGCTCCAACAGACTGTCGCCGACAAGGCACTGCATTAGGCGACAACCCTTGCGAACGACAACACGGCAGGACATCTCGGCGGCAAACATGGATGTGAAATCAAACATGGCCACATCCGGTTTGCCATAATGATTGACTGCAAACTCCAGATTTGGCATTTGATATTGTGTCGAGAATTCGGCCGCTTCGCGTGCATAATCATGCAGCTTCTGTGTGTCCACATTCGCTTGGGCCAGAAGCTCGGCAGGATCGGCCATATCCTCAATGATGACACCCTTATCGATTAGACTGTGCTTCTTGGCCGTCATCACAAAGTAATGCGTCTCATCCTTGTAGTAAACAATGTTCTCGAGATCAATCCCAGTGCGACTATAAAGCTCCTTGAAGAATGCCTGATTGAAGATGAAGGCCACACCGCTTATCTCCTCCACCTTGGCCTCCGCCTCGGTTTTCTTATTAATGAAATTGGCCGTAATGGCAATGGCCAACTTGCCACGAAACTCTTTGCGTCGAAAGTCCAACATATTTCGTTTGCCATCGGCACCAATGAGAACATCAAACTCATAGTGAGAAACTGCATGATCCGATGGAGTAACTGCAGCATGCCAACCAGTACCATCGCCACTGGGTTCCAGTGCATGATCAAAGCTAACTCCTTCATGGATCTCAACACCCAGGAGAAGAGCCACCTTGAGCAGCATACACTGAAGCTGTCGAATGGAGATGTGATCTATGGATCCGGCACAGAATTTGCCATAGAACTTCTTGGCACCGAGATTCCTCAGATCTGTGATGACAAATGGCCACAGATGCAACACATTGTTGCGCGTGATGCGATCACGTTTCTCCAGCACCACAACCTTGGCCCCCAGCAGCTGTGCTTCGATGGCGGTGCGTAAACCACATGGTCCAGCACCAATAACCAGAACTCGAGTCCCAGTGCAAGCATATCCCTTGCCATAGACACGATGGGCAGCTCGGGCATCAAATTTCTTCCACAGCGCCTGTGCCTTCCACGAACGCACCTTGGCCTTCAGCTTGGGATAGAAATCGTTCAATGGTGATGGCCTTAAACCCACCGCTTCACACATGGCCCGATGCAGTGCCAGGATCTGACGCATTGTGGTTGCCACACAGAGCAGATCGAAGAGCTCGGCGGCCTCAGCGGCTGCCGCATGTTCCGCCATCAGCAATGCTTGTTGTTGCTGCTGTTGTGCCGTCAGCAGCTGTTGCTGTTGTTGCTGCTGCTGCTGTTGCAGCTGCTGCTGGTGGTGCCGCTGATGTTGGCGGCTCATGCTGCAAGTAGACAAACAGATAAATAATTTAATTAGCGACATTTTAGTCGAAATTTGCAATTAAAAGTATTTTCAACTCTTGCTACAGTTTAACTTACCTATAGTGAACAAAACTCTTACTATTCTGAACTTATTTTTAAGTACAAAATATCTGTAATTCTATTTGATAAAGTGACTTTTTGATCCCGTGAGAATTTACTTCCCTGTCGACTGTTCTATATATGTAATACATTTCATTCTTGACATCCTAACAGGTTCAACATTTCCCCACCTCAATTATATGTCTGTCTGTTGCCTGTCTGTTTATCTTCTTTTGTTTCCCTCCTGACTGTCACATTTTCATTAATTAATGACACAAATTGTTTACAATACGTTTCGAAAAGGTTAACGAACCAAGAAAAGCTTTAGCACGCGATTGAACTGTGAATTTGAATGAGAGTGAGAGTTCCACACTTTCTTATGTAACAGGGAACTACAAAGATTCGAATATCTATTGTGACAATTCAATATCTTAATAAACCTATATCTATAATAGAATATATAATAGAAGAGTTTTTCGAAGCATGCTGCAAAATAAAGTGAGCATTGATGAGATAGATAAGTTTAATATTTCTGTTGTGTTCATCTCAGCTCGAAATGAAACATTTGATTTGACCTTGTTTAAGAAAGACAATTTATTATTATTTATGTACACATGTATCTCTGTTTTAATCAATTTTCTCATAAATGTCAAGCGGTCTTGGTTGGAACGTCTTCTATTAATTAATTAAAATAAAAGCAAAAATAAATCAAAATTAAAGAAGCGCATTAAGCGGACAGTCTGGCGATGATTACTCATGCAAATGCACCGACAGACAGAGTAGAACCAAGCACCAGGAAAGGCAGCTCTCAGTTTTAGCATTGTGTTTTGGATGAGATGATGATTCGACTTCCCAGCCCGCATAACAACAAAGGCAGTGAAAGGAAAATTGCGTTGCCATTTAAAGCGTACACAAAAAGACCAGAGGGAAATGAGTCAATGAAAAGCTCAAGTTTTGTTGCCTAGACTTGAACCTTTTTCTTGGGCGCTAGACAGGCAACAACCTGACAATGACTGCGAGCAGAAGGAACAATGTATGTGAATGTAGGTAGGTAGCTCATGAAAATGAACTTCAAAGCATTGAAAGTTTTTTAATAAAAGTAAACCACGAGAGGAGCAATGCAAAACTTGCCCTTTGTTTGCAAGAAATATGTAGAATATGTTGAGAGAATCGACGACAAAGGATAAAAGCCACAGGCAATTACTGGTGATTTACTGGTGACTGCGAGTCATTGCTCCATTTTGTGATTATATTGAATGAGCCGGAAAGTAATCGCATTGTTAAGAGTTGGAATGATACTGGGACTGCCCGTTGTTTGGGTCCCGAGTTTATTTTCAGCGTCAAATTTACACTTAAAATAAAAACAAGCCAATCTTGCTTGATATACATAGAGGGGAGAAAAAAAAAACTGATCCAAGGGTGGGCAGGCGGCAGTGTCAATCTCATAAGGCTGGCAATTAGTTAATATGTAGCAACAGCCGATGATGCATCTCCAGGTGGCGTACGCTCGCGCAGCTCGCCGGATGAAGACGAAGGCGATAGTACGGATTGCGGCATCACAGGCGGCGGCGATCCGTCCAATTGCTCTAGCTTCATCATCAGCAGCGATGGCTGCGGTAAATCCTCTTCTTCCATAGATAACATCTCATACACATATTTATCAATATCCTGACGCAACTGATCAATGGTCGGTTGGACAATTGAATAACGATTCGACTTGGAACAACAACAAAAGAAGCCTTCTAGTACGCCAGCTGTGAGAACATCCCCAACAACCGGCTGGATACGTTCCCGGGCTACTTTATATATGTTGGCCACACGCTGAGACACCTCCTCAATGGTGGCTGGATGACCCAATACTTGAAGGACCTCCAATACCAATGCACCATTCTGCTTGCCCAACTTCGATGGATTCATTTCTCTTACGTTTTTTTTAAACTTGTATTTTTCGTTGTCTAGTAAAAATCTACAATGAATTTACGCTTCACGACGCTATGGCTAGCGATCAAAATGATATCCAAATTGTGTTTAAAAAATATTATTGTATTGTTGTCGATAGTTGAAAAGTAAATTATAATTTGAAATAAAAACGAATGTCACAAAAGCTATAGCTTTGACAAGACAGGCGCAAACAATATACAATTTTCTATGTGGTTGCCAACTACTGAATTATTTCCCCAAGTTGATAAAGGACTCTTAACAATCGAACAGAGTAAACAGGAATTCTATTCTTGAGGCATTCTTAAGCACTCAACACAATAGACAGCATTGTCCTTCTCTTCCATTACTCATAGCTCACAATGGAATGTCTTTCAAGTGTATTTCAATTTGAATTTGAATTTGAATTTGAATTTGAATAATATGATTAACCCTATCGTAGACAAATTGTTTACTGCTCAAGATACCCCTTTGACCATTTACCAATGTCACAAAATTGTTCTAATTTTTGTTGTCTCATCGCCCATTAAAGCTGCACATTGAGGGAAATTCGATTGGCGCCACGAAAGCCATAAAAAACGCACGCAATATGCCTCCGCAATCGAGTGGCCCATGCCAAAGTTCGTTAAGTAAATAATAAACAATTGAAGCTCGACTAGCTGATACCCTATTCCTAATAACTTACGAGTTGCTTTGTTCTTTTACTATATAATATAATTATAGGAGACAAACAAATATTTTTCTATTTAAATAAATGAAGTCCCAAAAATATGCATCCATTATAGAAGCTTTAGCGTATGTTCGACTAGCAAATACCCAACATTTTTGATTTCTTTTTACAAAGACTTTTCGTATTTAAACAACACAAGTTTACACATACTCTAGTCAATATACCCTACATGGAATAGCTCTGTTTGAAGAACATAAACTCCTCATTTTATATTTAAATAAGTATACAACTGCCTACACTTTTGCTTTGATATGTACATCCTTAACACCCAAACACCCATCCCATATCGAGGGTATTATTTGTAACCACCTACTGGGTTGGGCATAGGCGACATTCTGACGCTTGTTGTCCCTCCGCCTCTTCATTTTTGTTGTTTTCTTCCCCTCCCCCCTTTGACGTTGTGTGACACATTGAGAACAGCATATTATGTCACTGTGGGAGTCGGTACATTATACGAAAAATACATGGAAATTAAAGTCAAAAGCAACGGGAAAGTTAAACGCTTATCGATTTTTTGCTCATCTTTGCTAACCGGCGTAATACTTTGTTTGTTGAGGCAGGAAAGTTGGAAGGAAAGAAAAGTGAAGTTGGCCAACACGTGGCGGGTTGCTAAATCAACTTGGCTTTGACAAATACGAGGGAAGTTCATTGAGTTGCAAATGACTCATCGCGACAGGCGAACTAGGGTTGGGTCTTCCAATTTATATCTTTTCTTGGCATCAACGTCATAACAAAACAAATGAAATACATTTCATAACTGAAGTGTTGCACATGGCTGCCGGACAAGATCAAGGTTCTCTGAATTATGCGATACATTTCTTTCTCTCAGAGAAATACAAATCTATTTTGGCCAATAGCCAACATATTTTATAATTATTAAAAAATTCAAATTAAAATTTTAAATGTTGTGGGCAACATGTTTGTCAAATGTTGAAATTGTCTTATTACCTTTTGTTGTTTTGATTTCGTGTTTTGTTTTGTCTGTCCGTCCGTTGACAATTGTCAAATATCTTTTGCACCTTTTCACAACTTATTTGCACAAAATTTTCTTTTTATTTATTCTTTTTGGTTATAAACTTTTCTCGTTCGTTGCGCGTTTATTAATGAAATGCCTCTGAGGCAGACGAGTATATTTTAAACATTTGTGAATAAAGAGCTTATACGTAGATAAAGATACTCTACAGGTAAACAAAAGCAAAATGGGGAATGCAACCACCGGCAACAAAAAAAGAAGGTAATATACAAGTAATAACATGCTCGTCAGGCAAATTGTGAACTCTAATTATAGATTTATAGATATTGTATCTACAAAACAAAGAACAACGCGTTATACAAATGTTTTCATAATCAACCACAACAACAACAAGGGCAGATAACGTGATTTATGAACAGAGCAACACAACAACAACAACAACGATAAGAAAGTGACAAACTGTTTGTGAAACACTTTCTAACAACATTACCAAAATATATACTTGGTTGCTGACGACAATATGCATTTTGACCATGTCAGTCACGTAATTAAAATAAACATACATATTTCTTTGGTATCACTTTATGAAAGAGAATATGGGAAAAATATGTGTGTGGAAATACGTGAAAGCTTTTCTAGAGTAGCAGACACTATGGGAAAATATAGTTTAAGACTTAAAAGAAGTTTGTGACAGAAAAGTAAACTATGGTTTACTATATACTAACTATATAGCTATAGTTATAAGCTTATAAGCTTCTCCACAAAGTTTGTCATACTTTCCATTGAACTTTATTGCATTACCTCGATTGAACTGATTATCTCACTTTACAATCCTGCACTACAAGTGTTGAAAAAGGAAAAACTAAGTGAATTTAATAGCCAATTTTACTGTATTTTTATGTGACCGAAATCAATATTCTCTGATTTCCAGAAGAAGCACGAGTTTCACTAAAACTCAAGATGATACATATCAAATTCACACAATTAGATATTTGTCTATTGCCAAAATTGACAAAAAAAAAATATAAATGATCTCTTATTGAAAACTTTATCTTGGTATTTCAAACTTTTTTTGTTCGTTTTGTTAAGAAGTTTTGAAAACAAAGTATGCAAATAGCAAAACGCTTGATTGATTTGCTCGCAAGTTGCACAGTTGTTTGCGGCAAATGTTTTCTAATTTTGGCAACCAATTGTGGCAATTGGGCGGCAACGCGACGCGACGCAGAAATGTTGAAATTGCAACAAATTGATTTATGACGAGCGAAACAACAACAACAAACACAAAGACAACAAAAAAAAACCTGACCAGCTACGAGGCACAATGCGGAAACAATACGAAATGTCCGAGGGTGTATCAATATACATATGTATGTATGTATATGCATATATATAATTTAATTTTATATTAGGGGTATTCACTGTAAGAGAAATTTTTAATATCTATTTTTCTTTTAAACGAGAAGACAGACAGTTGGAAAAAAAAGTGGTAAGCAAATTTGGTTAAAAGCCAAATAATTTTCCCATTGTTATAAATTTCATGACATATCTCATTTGACGGCAGACAGACAAAGGCAGATAAATCAGATATAATTAGAGAAATAATAGAAAAGGTTCCTTAACAAATTTATTAATTAAGTCAATTTATATTAAGTTTGTTCATTTATTCTTTTTAAAGTGCAATTGTAATTTGAGGCATAGAGTGCACATGTTTAAATTGTTTCATTTAAAATCTCGCTATTCTTAGTTGGATAAATTGGGTCAACAAACGATGCGGTGGTCAGAGAAGCCACCAGCAGCCACAGCATAAAAGAGAGACAGATAGAGAGTGGGAAAGGAAGAGAGTATCTTTCGACAGAGCGGCGCCTGCAAACCAATTTTTTTTTTCTTTCTTTCTATAAATATAAATGGCATTTTAATTGATTTTGAGTTGGTGTAGGGAGGATATTTTGCAAAATCGAGTTAAAGACGTAATCAATTTACAAAATGACATCATAGGCGCCGCAATTTTGCTGCATCCCTAAGGGGGAGGCAGGGGGAGTGTGGAGCGTGTCCTCAATATTAAATCCTTTCAAGCCGACTGACATCATTTGTAAGCCACTCCAGAGTGTGTTGACTCGCTTAGTTTTTTTCCGATTTCCGGTGCTTGTATCCCTATTATGTACTCGCATGTGGCATGCCACATGGGGCACCTACATTTAAGTAGAATTTATGCCGCCCGCGCAATGTTGACGCACCCCTCTGTTCCATTTAGAACTTGGTAATCGGGTCAGACAAAGTTGCATTACAAATTTAATAACAATTTGCATAAATTTATTGACGTGGGGGCAACAACATGTGTATAATGGTAAACTATACTTACTTCTCAGTCTCTCTCAGTCGAAGGCGTTATCGTTTGGCTCTGTCATATGTAAGTACATGCAGCATTAACTGAAAGAAAGCAACAATTTGAATATAAATTAGAAAAGTATTTCAATTGCTAATAAATCACAGAATTAATTCTTATTTATGCTTCTTAATTACACATTTGCCACATGTCAATGTGAAGGCCAATTCAAGTTATTCATTTATGTCTGACAACTTAACATCAGATGTACATTTATTATACCAACAAGAAATGAGTTTTTTAAGGTCTCAAATGTTGTGTGGGTTGCACGACAATAATGTGAAACTGGCATTAAAATACTTATAATACAACTTGGAAGAGACTTGGCAACATTTGTGGGCAGTTAATTGAAACTTTGGCTAATCGTTTACAATAAAAATATATATTCCAAAACATCTGTTCATTTCCAGAGTTATTTGAGTAGAATTTGATAGTTCTCTGTTTATTATAATAGAAACATACACAACATTCCCGAATTCCAGAGTTTGATTAGTTGGTGAAATATAAAAAAAACAACCTATAAAAAGCAGCTTAATTATGACCGATGTTTTTTGTTTTAAGCTCTTTTTTTATGATTTACAAAAACAGTAAGCTTAGGCATTGTGCACACAGTACTAACAATAAGTATTCGTACGACAATAAAGCTCAAATTTTTTTCCAAGCCGCTGCCGGCACGAAAATGGCATTAAAATCATCGACAAAGCCGACGACGATGGATGCAACTAGACAACAGCAACAACAATAAGCATTGACAATGCCAACAACAATACTTGCAGCTGCAACAACAACCACAACCACAACAACAACAACAACAATTACTAAAGGTGCCTAACGTAGCAAGTTGACTGCAAAAGTAACTGCAACAAGGCACAAAATCACGTGGCCAACATCAACAGCTAGCACAATACAAGCCAAAGAGTTGGTGGGTATGCTAGACAACTGTATACCCTATTGTAGTTACAGTTTGCTGAAGTTATTTATGTTTTTAAATAAATAGATCTAATATTTTCCTGTTGAGTATGCATATTATTTAAATTAACTAAATGATATAAATATTATTTTAAAGATGCTTCTCATATTGTTGTTGCTTAGTATATTATTTAAACATTGTTTATTTTAGTTTATATTTCAATTGAACTTCTACAAAACGTGGCAAGCTTATTGAGAAGACCGTAAATATCTTAAGCAAGTGCATTGGGAATGCCACAACCAACGAAAACAATAACAATAACAATGGAAATAGCATGAACAAGTTTTTACTATTTTTTTTTAAGCCATTTTTGGAAGTTTTGGCTGCCGATGGTTGCAATGAATGAAATTAAATGTTTAAAGCGCTGGCTGCAAAAATAGTTAGCCCAATGCGAGACGAAGACAGGCTCTGAGTATAATTTTTGGGCAACAGAGTCGAACAGCAATAACAACAAACAACAAGCAACAACAACAACTCGTTTGTTGTTCGCTTTAGCAGTAAGCGTCAAGTTGCCAAAGTTGGCCAAGTGTGCAACGGCAAGTGTTCAGTTATTTTTATAGTCACGGCAACAACAATAATAACAACAACAACTGCTGCTGCTACATCAAACACAACAACAAGTGCAGGGAGTGAAATATGATTGCAAGCCGTTGGCTGGCCAGAAGAGGACGCCTTAAGGAAAACTTAAAACCTGGCCAAGTAACAAACTCCCATTGTTGGCCGGGATGTCGACGTCGTCGTCGCAGTTGACGTTGGCGCTTTCACTTGCGTCGACGACTTGACTTTTCCTCGGTATTGAAACTTGTTTGCTTTGCTCTTTGAGCTCCCTCTTTACTTGTTGTTGTTAACTTTATATTTTTGGCCTAATAAACAGCAAAGCCGTATTCTATGAATTTACCGGGTACTGACCTGACCACACCCAAAAAAAAGAATTTAGAAACTGCCAACACGTTTATTTTAAATATGCAAATATTCTGACAATAATTTATAAGCAATTTATTAGTGTCTGCAGAAACGAGAAGCGAAAGGAAATAACGCAACAAGCAATCAACAAAATTTTGAATGTTATGCAAATATTGGTCTAAACAATTATGGTTTACGAATGATATAATGGCAGTTAGAGGGACGACACAGCACAATGCCCGAAAGGTGCCAACGGACTTGAATTGAAATATCATTAGGTGTTGATTTAGATTGGCAAGTGTTTCAAGGGGTTAACTCACCAAAAAGATAACTTATTATCAAATCTAGATTCGCAAGATATCTATGCATCTATGACTAATTTGTTTGCTTTACAAGATTTATATGCTTGCTTAACCCTAATTAAATGCCAGCCCATAAACTGCTTAAACAATATAAAATGCGCACACTCAAGCAGAGGGCTGTTGACTTGGCCAAGACTCATACCACAGACGGTTGTAAATTAACATTAAATAAAAGAGAAACACAAACCATCAACCTGTCGTCGTGTTAAATGTTGCATATTATATTTTGTCATGCTCTTTACAAAGATTTATCAATGAAATCGCCAAAGACGCACACAATTTATGTCGGCAAAGGTCCATTTAAGGCCAAAAACATTATCTTAAACATGGCCTAATGCAGCAGCTGTGTAACCTTAGACACCATTTAAAGATGCAGATAGAGATAGAGATGTCACGGAGGAAATTTTGTGTGTGTATGTTGGGGGGGAGGGGGGTAGTTATGATATCAACTGGTTTTTTACAAAGCTATGGGAGTTTGAAGTTTGATAACTCTTTGGACTGATACCTCTACAAGTCAAATTATTTGTTTTTACAAAAATATATAACTCCTCAGTTTTAAATTTACAGTGTTGCCTTATACTAATTTAGGCACCAAGAGTTGATTAAAAATAATAAATTATGATTTTAAAAATAAAAAGGTATTAATATTTATCAAATTTTCAAAAGATATCTTTTAAAAAAAAATGTAATATTGAAAGCCTATTTACAAAAGTAGAATCAGTTTATAGATTAAACCATGATCAAAATGACTTTACATAGAAAAATTGGTCCAGTTTTGACAAAGTTATGTTACTTTGAAGTCTGAACTCTAAAAATATTTTCTCAAAAAAGTTGAGAAGTAGATTATTTCCAGAAATAGTCAAGTTTCAGTAGCTTATCTGTAATAATTGCTTATAAAAGAAGGGAGATTCATCTTTGAAATCTTCAAGATACTTCTAGATTACAATATTACTTAAAATAACTTTGAAAATATCTATAACGGCATCTATAAAGTTTATCATCTGACCTTATAATTGACTAAGGTAAGTTAAAAGTTAAATAGTAGATGCTGGCTTAAATAAGGACTGCTCTCAGTTTCTTAGGCTTTGTTGCAAGTTTTTTAGCTTTATCAGTAGCTTGAACTGGAAATGTGCGGGCGGAGGCAGTTAATTATCTTTTAGTATATCAAAGCATAACAATAGCATTGACCTCCTGCTTGAGCTTGAGCCTACACAATAAATTGAGTACCCATTGCGCTGCACAATCATCTCTCTTTCTCTATCTCTCATGTCTCTCATGTCTCTCTCTTTCTCTCACTGCCTGTTCATGCAACGTTTATTGTACAATATACAACATGCACTCTGCGCTGTCATAATTAACATCTAAGCAGCGATAAATGCAATTAGCGCTCTGCCAACAGTCATTGACGTTGTCCCAGACCCAAACCCAAACCTACACCCAATCCCATCCCATGCCACCTCGACTTGATTGTACTTTCATTGTGGGTTCATTGTCGGCCCCCAGATACAAATAGAGATGTGAGTTGAGATGCTGATGGTTGCAGCCAACGCCCTGCACCTCAGTGTCAAATGTTAAAGCATTGAGTCAAAATTTAATTGCAGTATCAACACAAAATATACAATAACGCTGTGCGGCGAGGTGAGTATCTCAGAGATACACAAAACAAGTCTAACAACAACAATATACTACAAAATAAACATTCCGAATACTAAACGGATGTGTTAGAAAATTGCGCCTGAATTTCAAATTTTGTTTAAAAATACCAAGACGACTGCAACTAACTTGTGCATATGTATCTACATCAAAAACAAAAAGAAAAACAAAATTACAATAAAAAAGAAAAGTGGAAAATGTTTCTGCATCTGCTGCTGAAATTGTTGATCGAATAACTTAAAAGTTGTAACTAGAAGTTGAGATATCAAATAGCACATAAAGCATTTGATATGCTACAAGAGAATTGTGTTTCAATCAAATGGGCAAAGAAATTGTACAGAATTATGAATAAGAACAAGAACTTTTTAATAAAGTTCGTTTATAAAAGTGAAACACTTAAAAAAAAAAGTTACAATAATCGTAAAAACATTTTGTATTTAGTTTACAAAATAAATATATAGCTAAGAGAACTATTTGAATTGTAAATTAGGCATATATGTATGTATAATAAAGTATCCAAAAGCGGATCCTGATTTCCTCTTTAAGGCGTTTTTCCAGTTGAATTGAAGTAGTCTTGAAATAAAAAATGTAATTTACAAAAACAGAGCCAAATTGATGTAGATATTTTTATTATAATATTAAGTTTTAGCTGGAAAGCATTTTGGACACAAATTTCAGCATCTGTTCTCCTTTTAAATAGTTTTCTAACTCTAAAGATTTCAAGTTTTTAAAAGTCTTTTGTACTAGATTTAAAACTCAAGCAATATTACTTGATATATATTTTTGCTCTGTGTATCTGGTCGAGAAAGTGTGCACTTGGTGATTTACTTGAGCGACCCGAAATGGCGACAAGACGACATTGCCCCGAGGTGCATAAATCGCTATTTTCACGCATTTATCCAGCCAGCTGTGGTGCTTTGATGTCTTCATGTCTTCAGAGGTCTACATGTCTTTCGGGGAAACGAGATGATGGGGTGATGGGGTGTATACTGTGCAGTTTACACGGGTTACACATACATAACATTGGCTCAACGACCGTGCGTGAAAAGCGGCTATTAAAAATGTTTGTCTCTGTGCAAAAAGGCAATGCGCCTATTTTTAGTGCATTGGCATTGCCAGCTTTGGGCGGTCTGCTTTGGCCATGAAGCGAGTATCCATGTATCTGCATATGCACAAGTGTACAGTGTACAGTGGACGGTGGACAAGTGTATCTTCAAGATACATACAGGTGAAAGTATTTAATTATGCGACTACCTCACTGCATGGCAAATCTCATGGTGTTGGTCAGCAATGTTGATGAATTGCACTCGCGACAAAACACAAAAACAACCTTGAAAAAATGTCACGTTGCATTTGAAAAATGTGCTTTAATGAGGCACATCAAAGCGAATGAAGCTGCCTGCTCATGCTCAATGCAGGCATATAAGGCTGGAAGAGAAAAACACACACACACACACACACACATGTTTAGACCGGAAAGCGATAGACCAAATTGGTATTGTCACTTTTCAATGGAAAAATGCCGCAAGGCAAACTGCCAGCCGCCTTGTGGCATCGATAACAAAAGCCAAACAAACATTAATCGATGGCAAAAACAAACAAATAAACAAAAGTCGGACGAGAAACGTGCAGTGTTTATTTGTTATAGCCAGAGTTTGGCAAATAAACGCAGACAGAGTCTGAAATGTATCTAGTCCTTCAAAGATCCCCCAGATGCAAGTGTTACACTCACACTCAAGTGTCTGGCATCAAAGACAAATGGCAAACATATGTCACTCCTTAAAAGTGAATTTCACTTTCAAATACATTAGCAACTGCAGGCAGAATCTCCACTGTGTGATATCTTGGACAGGTTTATGACTTGGCCAAGTGCGTAAGTCGTAAGTATCTGTCTGTCTCTCTGTCTGTCTGTCTGTCTGCATAATGAAAGTGAAACGTGCCTTTGGCAGCGCATCGAATGCATTGTACGCCTCATTTAAGTTGCGCACATGCTGAAAATATTTGCCAAAGCAAACAATAATTGTTCTTTAATTGAGATACAGATACATACACACAAACTGTTGCTTTATTAGCGTCGTTTATCGCAACGTTTTCCTTGGAATTTATGTGAAAGGCTCAAAATCACTGCCACCCGGGTGCGTATGAGTAATATCACCTAATACAGACTAACGAGCGTTAACGATATATATAAATACGTATCTAGGTAAGTGATAATTACGCTTATAGTTGCTGATTAATATGATAATCATCGCTGACAATCGTTGTGTAACTTTGATCCATCAAACGGGGCGTATGAGTAATCTTTATTATTGTGAAATATTCAACTGACGTTTGAAATGATTCTTAAAGTGAAAATGAGTTGAGAGTTTTCATATTGCTTTTAATAATAGGTAAGTTGCAACAATCAGATTCGCATCGAAAGTAAATTGAAGCAACCCACAAAAACGATTTAAAGTGCAACCAAATGAAAACCAAAAGTATTTTTATACAATTTCTATTTATACATACATTATGTATTTTTTGTTCGACTTGATTTTATTTTTTATTTGTTGGCATTTTCAATGCATTGGCAGCGGCAATGCTTGGGGCATATTTTTAAACAATTTATCCCTCTTCCCCCCTTGTGACGGTAACCGAAGCAAAAGAAGAAGAAAAGTTGCAACAATTGTTGTAGCTTCTATAACAACAAAAATATATGCTTGTACTTTTGTGTAAGACAATTTCATTTGCAGTTAAGTTAGCGGCAAATATTTGCACAATCCTCGGCCCACTGGCAACACACACACACAATGGTTGCCACTGCCACAGCGACTGTTGCTGCTGCATCAACTGCAACTGCTGCTGGTTTTGCTTCTGTTTCAGTTTTTATTTCGGTTTCGGTCCTCTGGGCGCTAATTGAGTGAGCACACGCCAGTCCGTCAGTCAGATAGAGAGACAGAGAGTCAGCTAGTCAGCTAGTCAGTCAGCCAGAGGAGAAATGAAAAACGCGACGAGGCCAGCAAAATACTTTACAATAGATGTAATGATATGTGCAAGTATCTATATACACATGTATCTAACTCTGTATCTATGTATGTGGGGCACATCTCGTATCTGACTCGACAGGCTGCAGTTTGGTTTGGTTATGCCTACTGCTGTTGTGGCATGCAACAGCACATGCAACACACTCCATAAACTTCAAGGAAGTGCCACAGATACACAAAAGAAGGAATGTTTTTAAAAGCAATTCAAAAAGTCGACTAAAAGATACACTGCATGCACAATCAAAACTAATCACAAGTATTTCTTAATTAACAATTAAGCAAAAACTTTAGAATACAAAAACAAATTTAAATAGTCAACTATAAAATATGCTCCTTTTCTTGCAGAAACAAATCCAACAAATGCATTCATAAAGAAAGAATAATTGAATTATTATTTCAAATTAACAACGAAAGGATAAAATGCTTGCAGAAACAAAACTAAGCAAAAGCATCTTTCATTTTAATTGACAGGAGAGAATATTTAAGATATGCGAAGGAAGAAATTGTTTAAGTAGTACAAATACAAACAGTCGTTTTGCAGAAACAATCTTTTTTAGAAGTCTTTACAAAAAAGAAATGACTTAATTATTAATTCAAATAGTCAAATATTCAAAGAAGAAATGTTTCAATACAGATTCAAATAATATATACACTACTTAAACTTGCACTTGATGAAATCGTCAAGGGATAATCTTTAAGCTGCCTTGGATTAAGTTCTCTAGTCGGTGGTATTGAAGCCATTCCACTCAGATTACTAATGTTGATTGAGACAGCAACTAGAAATTTAATGGTCGACTTGACTGCCTTCAATTAGGCAACAGTTTCGGAGTTAAGAGTACTCTGACCTACACTATCATCAGCAGTGGCATCAAACAGGCTTCATCGCATTACAGCATGAAATTGTCATAAATTTAATCCGATAAATTATATTTCATTTAGCGATGACCGCAGAGCGCAGAGCGCAGAGCTACTGATCATGTTATCAACATCATCATCATTATTATTATTATTACGCGTATTATTTTTCCTCCTATTATTATTATGTTTATTGTTGCTAGTTATTGCTGTCTGAGAGAGAAACTGACAGAATATATCAAACCCATAGACTTCACTTCAATGCGCACAAACAGAAATTTTCCAACAATTTTTTGTCTTTCAGTTTTTAGGTCAAATTTTCAGAGTGTACGGTTAGTGAACTTTTTTTTTCAGTGACACAGTTTCCAAAATGAATGCAAAAATATAACGTTATATGATTGAAAGACTGAGTGATTGATTGAAGTACTTGTAGATGTGAATTGTGTTCTTTATTCAATTGCAGAATTTTACATAATGTCGTGACATTTGCATACACAGTTTCCCAGCAATTTATTTAAATGAAATTACCCGCAAATGAAGTTGCGTAATTTGCAGTGTCAACAAGTTTTGCTTGTAATCGAAATCGATAAATTTGTCGCTCTCTCTCTCTCTGTCTCTGTCTAGCTGTAGCTGTTGCTGTTCTCTTCTAAAAGCGATTGGCACAATTTCCCCTACGCTTGGCATTTACAATTTGCACAAGAATGTTGTCGTTGTTAATTAAAGTTTTGTTTTTAGAATAGAATCCACATGTTACTCATACGAGATGTTGCACCACATTTAGATTTAACGATTTAATGTCCACTAGCTGCAAAAGTCAGGTATAAATTCAAACAGCACATTATTATTAATATCAAAATTTTGGTTTAAGTTTATATTAAGTTGAAGGTTTTATTGTCGAACTTATTTATGGATCTTTATTATTTTAAGAAATATATTCAATGAAAACTTTCACTGTATTTCTAGGTATATAAAGGATTGGATTCTCTCAGTTCTATAATTGGCTATATTACAACTAACTTGTCAGTATTTCCAGATACCTTGAGCATATTTCATTTACAAATCTCTGCTTAATCAGATCTGACGGGGTATTAAACCTTCATTACACACACCTCTAAAATGAGCGTAATAATTTCTTTCTCCTTCAACCGATTATAATCCCCACTTTTGAGGCACGTGCAGCGTTTTAAGTGGCTTAAACAACACCAGCTCTGACTTCACCTTGCCTGAGGCCAGTTGTTGGCATTTTTTTTACAAACTGTTTATAATTGTTTACTTTTGGCGCTTGCTCGACACTATTTTATTTTATTTTATTATATTTTTTTGGCTATTAAATTGTCAGCTACTTTGCCATAAAAGGCATTACAAATGCGTAGGCGTGGCTCCATATGCGCCCACTCACAACAACAAAAATAAGTAACACTCACTCACATACACATGTTCGATATTTGGACATCGCGTGTGCAGATTTTGGCTGCGTTGGCGTGTGTTTTGCCATTTCTGGAGCATTTTCTGATTCATTGGCCAGATTCCATGGCGCTGTTGCTCTTTCTACTTACTTACTTGTTGTTGTTGTTATTGTTGTAATTATTATGGCTGCTAACGTTTACAGCTATTAGGCGCACGAGTTGACCATGAACCACTGACGACTGTTTGTTTTTTTGTATTATTTGGCTGCAACTCGAAATAATACTTTTGCTTAGCCACACAAAAAACTGGTAGTTTTAACAATAATTAAGCCAACAGTATTAAGTAAAAGTGCAGTTATTGAGTTGGTGCACGACAAGCAGTTACCCTGTAAATTCGTTTGAATTTGTAAGAATTTGTAAGAACATTATGGCTAAAATTAGCTGCATTTCTTTTCTTTATTTATTTGTTGTTAAATAAGGTAGTCGAAAGGCAGTAGAAAGTTCGTATTAAAATAAAATTAAAATAATATTACTTAAAAAAATTATTCCAAATCAAAATTATTTCTAAGCTTGAACAAAATATAAAATTCTAAATATGATTATCGCAGTTTTCAAAACTTATTCAACTACATATTTCCCAATTTGGAAGAAATAATATAAAACTAAATTAATTTTCACCATTTAGTTTAAAATGGTCCTACAAGTACAATGGACTTATAAATTTAAGCATTAGTCACAAATGCAGAGCATATAAAAAATACATATAAGGAGAAATTTGAAATGTGCAATAAAGTTTAAAATAATTGAAATTAAAATTTTTTTTAATATTAAAAGAAATTCTTTCATATAGATCCAACGTTTGTTGGAATAATTGGACAAAAAGTAAGATGTGAACTTGGATCAAAGACTAAAGTATTTGAGATTGATGAGACAGCCTGGAGTAGATATTTTGTAATTTGTCAACGTTTAAGAAATAGAAACACTCCTTTAACATGGGCTATGGCTATAACGGGCTTAACAGTTAATGCATTCGTCATGGCAGTTTAAATTGCAAGTTTCTTAATCAATGCAGAGACTGACGTCATATGGTTGTGCCCCTCAACATGTTGCCACTAAGCGCTGCTCAGCCAGCCAGCCGCCAGTTGCTTTTGCTTTGCTTGCAACTCGAATTTGGAAGCTCCATTGGTTCTGCAGTAGGTCGACTGCTGCCAATATCCGCTGGCAATGCATTCAAGCGTCAATAAACAGAAGGCAACAACAGCAAAAACAACAAAAAGCAAACATAAATGTGAGAAAAGAACGGCACAATTGAGGTTCGTGTAGATGTGGATGGTTCTCCGCTTGGTTGCCTCACTGTCCCTCCTCCCTCGACCCAACTCCCCTCTCTCTCACTCTCTCTCTCTTTCTCTTTGGTGTCCCTCCACAGAGTCAACTTCCGCCATGCGAAAGCTCAACTTGGGGCAGCTAACAAAAATAATAATAACTGTGCCATGCTGGGGTTAAGTGCAAACGTCATAAACGGGGCAGAGTCGTCGCTCCATTTCTCTTTCTCTCCCTTTCTCTCTCTCTCTCACTGAACGTTCAGCTCCCTTTCAGTTGCTCTGCTTTTGCCCTTTAACTGTAAATTGCTGTGTGTACATAGTTTAGTTACCTTTTATTTTTTCTTTTTGTTGTTTTTTTGAAAAGCAACGCACAAAGCAAAACAAAAACCAAAAAATGATTCATGCGCAACCCACAACAACAGTAAAACAACAACAAACAAAAAAAACTTGTTTATTAACCCAACAAAGACTCTTAGAGTCTCTCCAAACGTGGAGGAGCTTGAAGCGTGCATCATTGGTCACTAGAGGAGCCTCTAAAATGCATTTCCAATTATCCAGCAGAGAAATAATGCCCATGGGTCACGCCCCGTTTATTAAGCCGATTGTGTCTGACTTTCCAATTGATAATCGCCAACAACAACAACTGACCTGCAATTGGCCAAATGGCTGCCCTGCATTTTGGCCTTAAATGGTATGTGGTACGATGTCGATCGTTTTCAGCACACAGCTGATTCCATTTTTGGCCCCCAATTAAGTTGGTCAAGGTTTATGCCGTTTCTTTCGGTCCAAATATGGTACAATATGCTTATCTCTCCCACGTTGTGATCCCTTTCCCGTTACTGATAACGAACGCTCGGTTTCTTTTGATTATTATTCTATTGATTAGCGTCGTTATCATTTATATGCATAGGTGTGCACATCATTGAGTCAACAGGGCAGCGCCAGTTTATAGCTAAATACGAGTCAAATATATATTGAAATGGCGCCATAAAAAATTGTCGAATTAACTACAAATTACATTTGGCGATAAGAAACTGTGAATTGATTACATTTTTCCATTGAAATATTATTGTTAACACACACAATTTGTTTATTTAACATGTTAACAGTTTAATAAACCTTGACAGGGAAGAATTTCTTGTCTCTTTACATCACGTTTTAAAATTAAACAAATGTGTGTCAAATGAATTATTTTACCTCAATATTAAAAATACAAATTTCTTGGTCCAGCTGCCTCAATAGTTACTTAGGCAACTTATCAACCAAAGGCAAATAATAATATAATTACGCTTATAAATTTTACCGCAATATTACAAATTTATAAGAAATCAATTTATATAAATTACCAGAGTATAAATGTTTGTGTAATATTGCATTACTGTAATAATCAGATAGGTGTATACATATCTAATAATAAAGACATGTATTTTTACAAAAATCTTTAATTGCTTACAAAAAACGTTAGAGCTTTTCTTTTCTTAAAGACATAGTCGTAAAGTTTATCAGATTTTTTTTATAAAAACTAGTTACACACAAACATTTGATTGCCAGGAATTTGTTAAATAAAAATAGCTAACAATAACTTTTATTATTTGCAATGTGATTAAATCAATGTAGAACAACTGGCTTCTTGATTGGTTCAGTATTATTACAGGGGCGTTGTATTTGTACACAGAAAGAACCCACATTTAGCTGTAACCACAGGCAGGTGGGCAGTGCAAAGCCAAAGCACATACATAGATATGCAGTTATATACATACATACATACATAAAGTTAAGCATATGTTTGCTTGATGCACTCCCCACAGTCCAGACAAGTTCCAATGTTTATATTCGTTATGTTGCACGTACATACAGACATACATAAATATGTTGTACACTCACATTTGTTGATTGCTTCTTCTTCTGGTGGCAATGACCTATGTGAGGCATTAAAAAAATCAACATAGATATAGATTTTTTCCCTGCTAGCCATAAATAGCCATCAAACATTTGGCAGTTAACAATAACAAAAACATCAACAGAAGCAACTACAAAATTGTGTACCATAATTTGTATTTTTCGTTGCGGTTTTTGGTTCAATAAACTTGCCTAATTCTACATTGTATTATGAAATTTATAATTGAAATTCAACTACAAACAGAAATAGAAATAATTTTGCATAAAACCGGGCGGAAAATTGTACAATTAATTGTGAATAAAAAGCAAAAAACCACAGGAAATGTTAGAAACCACAACAAAACACAACGACGCAAAATGCGAAAAAGGGGCAACAATAAAATACGTACAAACACATAGACATACATATATACATAAATGCTACTGGTACTTACAAAGAGATATATAGATATTTGTGCAAATATCTCTTGGATTTCACTTAAGCATTGACGGCAACGGCGCCAGGGCCAGAACCAAAGAACCAACCACAAAACCAGCCCCAAGCAACATGCAATCGCAAGCTGCGATGCTTTTCACGCTAATATTAGCAGCAAACAACAGTGATAACTGCTAAGAAGACAAACAAGAGGTATGCACGACTAACAGATGCCCTACCATTGAGGGTGTGTGCTTTAACATTATTAAATAAGATTACATTTGTAATATAATTAATGAGAGTATCAAAAAACAGAAATAAGGTGAAAGCAGTATAAGATTTTAAAAAATAATTGCATAAAAGGTGAATATTTAAGAACTAATTTAAAACGACATTTACCACTGTAAATTTCCACTGTATAATGGTTGAAATGAATAAAATAAAGTATACAAATATAAAATAAATTTAAGATTTAAAGAAAATAGAAAACTACTTATTAAAAGCAGACAGTTTTAAATCACTTTTAATTTGTTTTTTGAAACAATAAACTGTTTGTTAACGCTATAAAATTAGTATACCCAATACTTTCGCATATACAGAGTAAATTTACTAAAGAAAAGGAACTAGCTGCGAGCAGTGCAAATTTTCACTTAAGGAAAGTTTTGATTCGATTTCAGCTTAAATGCCATTTGCATTTTTTTCTTTAATGAATTGCGAGGCATAAATAAATAGATTTTCATTTTCTGACAATGAGTTTAGAAACAAAATTCGAAGGCTGACGATGTTGCAGTTGCAGTTGCAGCTGCTGCTTAGAAGGAATCAATTAAAATGTCATTAGATCGTCTCGACTGTTGAAATGAAAACTGTCGATTGCTGTGCGTAATTAAAAATAGTGTTTTTCATTCGCAACGCATTTGGACAGTTTCGATTTCGATTTCGATTCCGTTGCGATAAATGAATGTATTTTTGTTTTCTTATTATTGGCCCAATAAACTTTGCACCTCTTCAAGTTGGCAATTGGCCAAAACAAAAGAGCGTCGAACGACGTGTGCAGTTGGTAGTTTGTCTAATTAAAACGCAATATGGATATCGGGGACAGGGGATTGACAATGAGTGAAAGAGGGATTTTTGTATCCATTCGGACATAGATTGATAAGGGCCAACTGTCAGCAAGTGCAGATGGACACTCAGTCAACTGTGTCTCGGGTCAAATTCAACTGAAATCGACACCAAAGTGTAAGCAACGCTTATCAGCGTCATCAACTGACCTTGCCCCACGATTTCCATAGATAATAAACTGGTCAAGTGTGACTTATCATTAATTAACAATGATGTATAAGTTTACAGCAAATGGGAAAGTTGATTTCATCCAATTAAATGCGATTTCGCAACCAATCTATTTACATTCTTATGTAGACTGGATAATTATCGTTTATTTCCATTCAAAATATTCAGTTTAATTGCTTTATGAACTCACCTTAAATTACAAAATTGCTGGCCGACAACATTTGTGGTAGTTAAATAAGTAAACCAATTGATTTGTTGGCAATGATTTGTTTCGTTTTTAAGTATATTTCGTTTGCTAAAAAGATAACAAAAAATTGACAGATAATTAAAAGTTTAAAGTCAGATTTAATTATAAATATAGGTAGTTATACTTAATTATGGATACTCTACAATAAAATTAAAGATCAGAATTATTATAACTAAGGAGTATCTATCATCTATCAACTTATACTATCTTGTCGTTCTTTTCAAGCAGCTTTTACCTGTTTGTAAGAATCTTGTTTGTTATTCAAGGTCTTATTTAAGTGGATATACGTCATCTTTTGCGATTTTTCATCGGCTGTATATATGTAGGTAAGTATAATTATCCAATGTGATTCACACTTTTTGGTATAAACAAAATTGTTCCTAACAGATTCCGGCTACTGTTTTAGTGGGTGGCGGAAATTGTACGGCTGTTCAATTCAAAATGACACGGGAAGAGAAATATGCTATTTATATAACCAACTAAACATTTTCTTCTCATAACAGTCGAACATTTTCCTAATGTCTCTAGATTTGACAGCCTGTCAACACCTCAAATTGAAAATGTTGTTCGTGCAGCTCGATATCTCCTTCGATTGGCCTTCGTTTGATGCCAGAATTGGCATTGCACATTGACATCGTTGAAAATTACAGAACAATGCTGCTCAATCAAGTATATTTGACGTTCCCCGCTCCGAAAAAAGAAAAAAACACAACAAACACTCGCCTCACTCTTGAGATACAAATCTATTATGCCAATAAATCTTAGCAACCTAAATGTTTGGTCAATAAATTTAAAGTTGTTGCAATCATAAAGAGCAGAGATCGTAAAAATTAAAACTTTCTAGTTGATTCTTATTTTAAAAAACTATTTTAATTTAATTTTAAAAATCAAAATTAACTCCCCGTTAAGTGTTATTGTAATTAAAATTAAATTTAAATATAACAGTATTGAATAAAGTGTGTGTTTATATGTATAATTTTATTTTTGTTCATTTGCAAAATGATCAATTAATTTATCTCATATTTTACAAAACTCATGCTCTATTCCTATTTTCAATTTGGAACACCTTTAATTGAACTGAGCCCAGAAGCTGTCGAAGCATAAAAACTTAATTATATTTACAGCAAAAGCAAGTGAATAGCTGAATGACTAAATGAATAAATGAATGAGTGAGTGAATGAGTGAATGAGTGAATTGCTTTCTGAGTGTACGCCTGGCTGATTTGCATGCTTTGCTTGCTTGGCGGCAAACGCGATATATTTTCATAACAAGCTGGAAAACTTGACTCAAATGAAAGGCCAAGTTTCAAACAGCGATTGTTGTTTAAATAATAATAGTATTAATAAGATACACTATTTAAGCAAAGTGCATAAACATATTCTATTTTAGCCCGAATGAATTTTGCAATGGGAAAATAGTTGGATATTTTCACATCAATTTTCACAACAAAGGCAAACACAGACAGAGGTCATGGTTATTACTGTCAGCTGGGGAGACTTGTGGGTTTTAATTAATAATGCTTTATGCATTAATTAATAACGCCTTATGTCTCTTTCTCCTGGGAGAGGTGTGTCCAATTGTCGGACAGGCTGTCCATGGACTTCAAAGTGGCCAACAACTGAAATATGACATGGAAAATGGTCATTTGCTGATGTAAGCCATTTGATAAAGTTGTGTGAAAGTGTTTTCAGCCAATTGACGCCTTCACTTGTCCAATGTTGTGGCGATAAAAATGCGATTAATAATTAATAAAAACGCACACACACACTCACTCACACATATTCAAAGAGTCACGTGAAAGGCATTGGAAAAGAAATCGAATATTTAGGCATTCAAAAAGGCCTTCAAAAATTGAACTCTATGTAATGAGCAGCAACAAACTAAGCGATAAGCTATTTTTGCGGTTTCTTTTTACAACAAATATATAAAAATAGTTATTGAAGAAAAGAAAGGAAACTTTATGCAAGTCATTGGCAATTGTGATGCATAAGTTGTCTTCAAGTTTATCCAATTTGTTTGGCTTTTATTGCATTAGAACTTTGATATTAATTACAAACAAACAAGCGCACACTTCTCTCTGTTGATTTGTATTTTTATTTTCAGCGCTGATCAAATTTCACATGCACATAACAAATGCTTTTAACGAAGCCTCTCAATTCTCAAGTGCTTCCTTTTACATGCATGGCCGAAAGGAGCTCAAAGTTCGTATTAAGAACCAGCATAAACTGCAAATAAGAAAGTTGGCTTTAAAAACTTAGTTTATAACTTAATTAATGAAATAAAACTAGGAATCTTTACGCTTTAAATCAAAAGCATATCATAAAGAACTATATAGATGAATTATAAAAGCATTTTATAGTAGATAAGAAATACTTATTCAACTGTAGAGAAATTCCCCTGATCTATTGACAGAAAACCAGTTCAACAGCGTCTTAACACTTTTAACTACAGTTGGAAAATTAAATTGAAACCAGCAGACAAATCGTTAATTACAATTATGTCACAATCAATTCTGATTTTCAGATTTGTACATATATATTTATTGCAGTTAAAAATAACAATAAATTGCGTGAAAGCTTTCAATTATCTTATCAACGGGGTATATGGAAATAAACTGAAAACTGACCAAAAAAAAATATATATATAAACTAAAATACTGCGTTGAGTTGTGTCCTCGCCTTTCGCCTTGAGTGTGGCAAGTGGCATGTGGCAAGTGCTAGGAAAGCTACTTGGCAGTGTTGTCTGTCAGCAGCAGCAACAACAAAAAACAACAGCAACAGCTACAGCAACAACTAATGCTGCAACGTCGGCAGAGTTCAAGCAACGACCGCGGCGTCGCGACGCGTCGTTTAAATGCAAATAAAACGAAGCGTGAGATACGATGTACGAGTATGAAGTACACTTTTTTTTACATTTTTCTTTTTACACTTAAACTTTTTTTTACTTAGTTATTGTTATCAGACGTGACGATGAGTTGTTGTCCTGAGCAACAGCATGCATAATACAGTTGCTTGTCATCTAGTTGCCACACGCTTCTTCTTCTTCGTCATCTTTTTGCTGCTGTTCCAAAAGTTCATCAACCGAAGCAACGTCGGGCAATTAACAAGGAAATACTGCTATATACATATACATATATAAAAATATCTATCGCTATATGTTGATAATCTCTGTCTACAAATCTTAAGCATGATCAGCTAAGAGCTTAATTAATTAATTCTTGAAGTCGATGCACTTGCAATTCTCAAGAGGTTTTACCCGCATCCTTATAAAGAGGTGCTTGACTTCTTCAACTTTTTGACTTGTACTTGGGCATATTTTCTTTCAAATTTTACTTTTTTAAGTTCGAAAAGGAAAAAAGAAATTGGTTAAAAACCAATTAGTTTTCCTTAAAATATACTTTTGAAATATGTTTTCAAATGACCAAATTTTCGAAACATCTTTCCTTTACGGAAATTTTTTAGTTTTCCCAACAAAATTAAGATGCATAGTTAATTTCACAGCATAAACTAAATAACATTGTCCATTAAATTAAAGTTTTCCCAATAAAATTATGACAAAAATCAACGAAAAAATTATTATTATTCAAATAAAAATATTGAGGTCAAGCATTTATCAAAAATATATCCCTTTTAGGATTTGGAAGACTGCTTTAACAATATTGCTAATCAAAATCGGTGGTGTTGATTAATTTAAAATTCTTCGAAATTTTTGAAAGTTGTACTTATCATTCTCCTTTTCACATTTATGTGTTTTGACAACCTTTCTCATTAAATTTTCCCTTATAGTAACCCTTTTAACACTTTTGCCAAAAAAAAAAAAAAAAAAAAAAAAAAAAAAAAATAGTCACAAATCTATTCACAATTCCGACTTCTTTATGTCGGATTTCTGTCGAGACACAAATATGTCTTTCCATCTTCCAATTGTTTCTGCTGTGCACATTTGACTGCAGTTTGCTCATCGGACTCACAGTTTTCCTTCTGTTTTTTTATCTCCTAGCTTTTGCCTTGAGTTACATACATATATCTTTTTTATTTGCCCTGGATTCACATTCGTCGCGCTTTTTCTGCTCTTCTGATGTTTTACGCTAATGGCACCCCATGAATGACATTTATGTTTATGGTCTAGTTTCTTTCTTGTACACCTCGCAGAAAATGGGAAACATTCATGTCCAATAAGGCAACACATTTGTACATAAAAATGTACATATTTCATATTATGTTCTTTTTGAAGGCTAAGAGAGCGTCAAGTAAAATGCAATTGTAATGCATGATAATTACAAAAAAAAATCTAGCTATCATTATGGCATAGAAAAATACAAGTAAAAAATCTCTGCTGAGATTGATGCACTAAAATTTCTAGTTGGTTATCAATTTGAAATTAAATTTATGAGCCATAAATATCAATGACTGAAGCAAAAGCTAAGCTATAATTCATTATAAATTTTAAATACTTAATAAATTTCATTATATTATTTTTATTATTATATTACTTATGTACTTGGATATGAGATCCCTATATAACTCTGACCATGTAATATTACTACGCTATTATTATCGTTCTTATTCATTCCGGTCGAAGCTTAATACCAATAGGAAACAATAAACCCTTTTCAAGTCCACTTAATATTAGAGCGTAAAGTATTAAATTAATATTAAACAAAGATTTGTTGATAACTCACCTTTTAAATAAAACTTGAATTTTTAAATTGTTGAACTATTGAAATTGCTGGTGTTTTGATAGAAAGACAGAAAATGATACAAGTTTATAAAGCGCGTTAGGCAACAAAAATTTAACAATAATATTAACCACAACGAATAAATAAAAATAAATCAAAAAGAAATAAATGTTTGCGCAGAAAATATGGAAAACCGGTTGCAGTTTTTGTTTACACCGAACAATGAGAAGGAGATATAGTTAAAGGGATTGAGGAGAAGTTGGCGAATGGAAATCAATAAAACAAACACAAGAGAGCGTCCAACGAATAAACGGAATATGCGGAGAGCAGACAGAAGTGACACGCAGCAGACACCGAAACCGTACACACACACACACACTCACACATATGGAAATGGAAAGCAGGCGCTTTTGGTTTTGGGGCGGCGGCATTATTATATTTTTGTTGGTTGCTTTATGCACATAGCCGAACTGCGATGGGATGGGGAAAACAAAGGGGAGTGATCAACGACGACGGCGTTTTTCGGTTAATTTAACAAATAGGCGAATATGTGAGATTGTAACCGTTAGTTTGCACATGTGTGTGTGTGTGTGTGTGAGCAGGATGCGCGTGCAAAAGCAGACGCCGACAGCTGAGCGGCAGCACCACAGTGTGCCCGAATCGTGAATCATCTGGTTTGCGCCTTTTTGACGAAAGATATGAAAAGATAAAAGATAAAATGTGCTGCAAACACACACACCCACACCCACGCACAGACACCCTGAACCGCTTGTAAATACATGTTTATTTTCATATGCGTTATTTTGAATTCCAGACACGCGAATGAATATAGTAAAATATTTATATTCTTTATGCAGCCGCCATCGGAGCTCGTTTCACGGCGGCGACAGATTCTGCTTTGCGGGCGGCAGCAGCACGCGTTGGTCGTTTTTTTCTTGTGTTGGTTGTTGTTGGTTTGTTGGTCAGCAGCCAGACACAAAGTATTTCGTTTCACTGTTCTTACACACACACATATACACAAACACACACATGTATATTGACAGAGATGGCCGTGCCGCGCCGCGCTACTGTCTGCACTTATAGCAATCAAATTAAATTATATAACTGTGCATGTGCATTTTTTTTTAGATCTCGTTACATATATCCACTTTAGCTTTTGCTTCACTTACACTTGTTTTGGTTCTAAAACTGTCGTTTAAAATCGCGTCCACCGTGTTCAATGGTTTTTTTTCGACTGCACTAGTGTTGAGTGCAGTGTGACCAAGAGCAGCACACACCAAAACACTCTAAACATAGTATAAAAATACCATAGATGCAGCCAAAAATACCAAACATATATATCTTGTCAAAACCAATGTTTTCAATATTTTTGAACTGGGAAAACGATTTTTAATCAACAAAACAAGTAAATCCGAAAGTCGACAAAATTAAGCCGCTTTTTTTTAAATTTGTCTCGATTTTCTAGATCCACTGGGGGCCAAGTTTTGTTCGTAGGCTTTTGCTAAGTGTGAGCTTTTCCTGAGAAGCTTAGAAAAATGCACAGAAAATTCATGTAAGTTTTCAATTCGATCCGTTCGCACCACCGCTTTCGAGTGGAAAAATTTTTCGTCCATTCGTTTTTAAAATCCACTCGAAAGTGAAACTGAAAGTGGCGCCACATGGCGGAGAAACAGAAAAACAGGATCAGTTTTAGTTCCGATAACGGACGCTATGGCGCTATTTTACTTAGTTCCTCTAAAAAAAACAATGCATGGCGCTAAACTGAATCCGACGTAACAGTGTGCCGGCAAAGTGGGACCTCTGCCGCAGCGCAGTCATAACGCAGTCACTTATCGATAGATTTACAAAGTGATTTGCAACGATAAGTATCAATCGATATATTAATATATTTTTTGCTACAAATTTAACAAAGTTTAAGAATGGTAAATAATAAATAAAACTCTATAAAAAAGTGCTAATAAGTGATATATTTTTGTAGTTTTCATTACTGCACAAGGAGGAAAATGCACACGACAATGCGCTGTGGGCATGCGCTTGGGGACGCGACCCTGAACCGGCAAATGTTGACGAAAACACGGCACCAAATGATGAGAATCCATTTGATTTTGACAAAAAAGAGCCAAAACCTACGGACTTCCTTGTGACTGGCGGTCTGGATGATCTAGTTAAGGTGTGGGATATACGTGAAGATAACACACTGAAGCTGCGGCATCAACTCAAGGGTCATGCACTTGGAGTTGTTTCAGTTGCCGTCAGCTCCGATGGGCAAAGTAAGTGAATGACTTTTTTAAATTACAGGGTCTATTAGGCATCATTTACAACTGTTTGTTCTACAGCAATTGCCAGCAGTTCGTTGGACTCCAGCATGTGTCTTTGGAACGCCAAAACAGGCGAAAAGAAACACATGTTAACATTCGGTCCCGTCGATCTGTGGACAGTTGGTTTTTCACCAAATAACAAGCATGTTATTTCTGGCCTAAATGATGGCAAGATCTCCATGTACAGTGTGGAAACTGGAAAAGCAGAGCAGGTGCTGGACGCACAGAATGGCAAATACACGCTGAGCATTGCATTTGTGAGTATAAAAGAACCAGAAGGCAACGTTGTCTTTGGAAAGCTGTGTTTACTTCCGACTGTTCCTGCTAAAACAACTTAAATTCTTTTGCATTTCATAGAGTCCCGATGGCAAGTACATTGCCAATGGCGCAATTGATGGCATCATTACAATCTTCGATGTGGCTGCTGGAAAAGTGGCACAAACGCTTGAGGGTCATGCGATGCCTGTGCGTAGTCTCTGCTTTTCGCCCAACTCCCAAATGCTGCTTACAGGCTCTGACGATGGCCACATGAAACTCTACGATGTGTAAGTATATGATATTATTGCCAAATGAAAATGTTTCTTTAAATACAATTCGCTTTAGTGCACGGTCTGATGTGGTGGGTACACTGTCCGGTCACGCCTCCTGGGTCCTGTGCGTGTCATTTTCAGGCGATGGCAAACATTTTGCTAGCTCTTCCAGCGATCGTAGTGTTAAAATCTGGGACACAGCGGAACGCAAGTGTCTGAACACATTTAATGAGCACACTGATCAAGTCTGGGGTGTCAAATACAGTCCAGGAAATGATAAAGTGATATCGGCCTCTGAAGACAAATCTCTCAATATTTACTACTGCCCACCCAACGCCATTGTGTGATTTGTTGTAAGCCTACGGCTTGAATATAAATTGTAAAATAAAACCTAGGTTTAAAGTAACAACAATTATTTGACTATGCGCTCGTTTATAACATAATTCGCTAACTAACTACATTTTACTACTGTGAGTGTCTTCGGGGTTTTGCTTTTCTCGAAGAAACTTTTGCTTGGCCTGCGTCAGCAATGTGTCCTTGTACTTCTGATCCGGTATATAGACACTAAACGTCTTGAAATATTTCAATATGTTTTCTGCAAGCAAATAAAGTAAAATTATTAGAATTGTTAACGTATGCATTTAGTGCAGAAAAGGTTTTAAAAGGTTTTTCGGTTCCTGAATAATAGTTTTGTTTAGGTTATGGTTTCAGTTACGGTTACTATTTCAATCGGTCAATTCCGGTTAACGGTTCCGGTTTAAGTCCCTGGGTAGAAGTGAGAATAGCTTTAGCTTACCAACATGCGGTTCCTTTAGTTTGTACTCATCGGCAATTTTCTTTGCGGGCCACGTCTCAGGATCAATCTGATGATCATTAATAAACTGCAGCGCCTGTCGCAGAGTGACACGACCTTGGGATACACGCGTTGGCTCCAAATATCCATATTCAAAGTCATCCGGAGCTGTGCGGTGTAAAGGCAACGGTCGTTTGATATCGTCTTTTGCTTCTACCGATTTCCGGTCAAGCACACGTTGTATCTAATAGGATTAAAAGTCCTTATTAATAGTGTGCTTTTGGAAATAATTTTGTTTAACCCACAAATTTATCCTCTGATGTTACATAAACATCTTTTAGCCTTGTGTTTAAGCCGGCGTCCTTCGTGTTGAGCTTGTCCACGAACTTGGGATCCACTATGGATACACAAATATTACAAAATTAGTCAGAAATCTATTACAAATAATAAGAGGTCTTACGTTCTAGTGTGCGCTCCATGTCCCGCAAATTAGAGTCATATTTTGGTGCCGGTGTGGGTTTCTCTTGTTCCAATACACGATGTGCTCGATTCTCCGCATTAAAGCGATTGGCTTTGCGCGCCACCATGGACATGGCCTTTCCCATTACAAAATCCTTACAATTTTAATTAACAATTTAATAAATATGTTTGCTTTTCCTTACAAAACTCGAACAGCAAATGAAACGACTGCGTTTGTAAACATAACCAATAAGTAAGTGTTGCAAAACGAAAAAAATGCAAAAAAACAGATGGAAGCGTCAATCGAGATTTTGGATAGCCAAATTATTGTTAAAAATATATAAGTAATTTCCATTGTAAGAAATGTTCCTCTCTTGTAAAAAAAAAAATGCTACTTTTTCAAATATTGTTAAATGTCCCCAATAGCAACGTAAATACAAAATAACCTTAATTGGCGGGACACTATCGATAGTGTAAGAATATCATCGATAGTTGGGCACAAAATATTCGATGCAACGATAGTTTAACAGCTGTAAACAAAAACAAACCGTTGCAACTGGTGGATTTTATACAAAAAGAGTTGTATTTGATTATTATTAGAAAAAAGGAAACAAAATGTTGTCGTTGCGCTGCAGTCTAAGGCTGTGTACCGCCAGAAGCATTCAGAACGTAACCAAGTGTTATCAGAGCACTAAAGCTAAGCGCGCCGAGCATGCAGAGAGAATGTCTCGTTATGGCACAGAATTCCCAGAGAAACTTCTGACCAAAAAACAAAAGAGTGCCGCACACATGTATATGGCAGATGCGGGAATAGCACAGCAAGTTAATGATTATGTGGAGCCGTATTTAAAAGATTCTGCATGTGACACAGTGCTTGAACTGAATCCCGGGCCGAGTCACTTCACTCGGCATTTGCTCGACCGGGAAGCTCAGTTTCGCAAGATTATTTTAATAGAGCCTACAGATCACTTTATGCCACGCCTTCAGGAGATGCACGCATTATATCCGGATCGCGTCAAGGTGCATCAAGGCGACTTTGTTGGCCTGCATAAGTTGGCCTTTATGGATAAGATTGATAATGGCACGCGAGTTGCAGACTTGCTGCGCGATGTGCCACAAAAGGTCTTTAACGAAGGTGAGAATATACCATAATTAATTGCAAAGATTTATAATTATATTTTATTTGCAGATATAAACATGCTTGTGCTTGGCGCTGTGGGTTCCTATCCGTTCTTTAAGCACTTGGTTAATTCACTGATCTTTCAGTCGAGTCTCTATAATTTGGGACGCTGCGAAATGATTCTAGCAATGCCACCGCCCATTTATATTGTGCGTATTCGTCAGCTGTTTTCCCTTTCAATTCATTATCTTTCGTTTTTTTACAGCACTTGACCTGCTCCAATGAGATAGGTTATCTGTTCTATCGTTCCACATCGGTGCTGTTCCAAATACTTTTTGAACATCGTTATATAGCGAAGGTACCACGCGATCTCTTTTTGCCCCAGCAGGCCAACTATAATCTGACCAAAAGCAGCAAATTAAAAAAGGTTAAGTCCATCAACCCAGAATACTTGTATTTAGTCAAATTTAAGCCACGCCGCAATCTACATGAGTTGTGTCCGATTCAGGATTTGCCTGCATTATGGTTCTTTATAAAGCAAAACTTTGTGAGTCGACGAAATCGAATAATCCCAAATTTAGAGTGAGTAAACTGTGCATTAAATGGTAATCCTCTAATCGTTTGATATCTCATTTAGAAAGTGGGTACCTGGCTGTGGTCCACGGCTGATAATCAATCAAAATGCATCTGAGCCAACATATCCCCTTTATGCAGATGAATCTGTTGAGAACTTGCCACAATTCTCAAAGCAGAGCCGCACGATGAGCACACGGGACTACTTTCCCGGGATAAACATTTTCACACAGTTTGGCGACCTGTCGCCAAGTCAAATTTTAACGTTATTTACACAATTCCGTCAGTGGCCAGAATACGGAGAAAGTTCATTTCTGGCATCGTTGGAGAACACGTTGCTTAAACTAGAGTCTGTCACTGACGAACAGGCCTTGGATGAGACTGTTAACCTGGCCGAGGAGGATGACATAAGCAGTGAAAACGTGGATGAGCTACTTGAGGTAACAGAAGAATCTGATCCAAAACCCACAAAAAGTCGCAAGAAAACCAAGCAGAAAATTTAAATACGAGTTTAATCTCCATGAAATTGTATATATCAGTCTAAAACATTTTTTGTTTGTTTTTTATTATAAAAGTTAATTTAAACTCTGAATTAAGTTTTTTAAAAAATATGTAAAGGCGGTAGAAGACGATCGGACGGAGAATTAACAGAGATGGTAATTACTGGAAGCACCAAACTCGGCATGAACACTTCTTATATTTGCAGGCTGATCTAGTTTATTTTCTGTCACAGGGCATTTTACGATCGGGTGAGCTCGATTGTCACAAATCCCACTTGTTGTCTGTCAATTTGAAAATTGTATAGTTATACGCCTTCCGGATCATAAAATGTTTATTCCTTTAGTAAAAATTTAAATTTAACTACTGTTCTTAATTTGTACAATGAAATTTAAAAATAAGATTAAAAATTATTAGCAGAGTACCCCATCAAAAGAAAGTATATCAGAAATTATCTGGTACATACAAATTCAATGTTTATTGCTTTAAGCTTAACTATAAAATCGTTTTGAATTTGGAATGAACACATTTTTATGCGACAGGAGTGCAGCGTCCTTGAGCAGAGAGGCGACTGCCACGCAAACACTTCTCAGCTAGATCAATATGATAATCTGGAGGAGCAACTGCCGCTGTTGGTTCCGCAAACGAAATTCGTGTCTCCAGTTGCATTGACAACTGGACACAGTCCACCATAAGGGTTTTTGGATTAACACCCAGCACATAAGTGTATTCCTTGAGGGGGCAGGGATTGTTGCTGTTGTTGTTGTTGCCAAACTCAAAGCATTTGTTTTGTATCTTGAAATGACCATCCTGCTGACAAGGATTATTCACACACTCGGGTATGACCTTATCTTTATAGAGTACCAACATTTCACCCGCTTTGCAGGGGCCTTGTCTATAAGCTGGATAACAAGCGTCAGTTTCCGGATAATATAGCGCCGCTGGGTATGGGAAAGTACATGATTAGTTATTAACAAGACCTGATTAAATATTATTGTCATTATGTCATCGTTTTAAATGCTCACCTGGCGCGCAATCGCATATCCAGTCATTAAGCTGATCTCCCGGGTAGAGCAGTTGATACCGGGCGCAACGGGCGGGGGAATAGACAGGCTTACGGCCCTGCAGGCAGAATGGGAGAGAGAAAGCGTGTGTGTGTGTGTGTGTGTGTTTGATTGTGTAAATACAAGGTTGTTGTTGTTGTTAAAGCTGTCTTTGACTTGTTATCAACTCGAGGTCGTGTTTACTTAAGTCTTACCTCCAGATTCATTTTCTTCTTATCAATGTCGGCATCCTCCACAAACACAATTTGTGCGATCGCAATACCAATAACAACCATAAATAACGCACAAAACATTACGAAACGCAACTGAAACATTTTTACTTGTCTGATTTCTTATTTCCGACGATAAATATTGTTCGCGCGCACTTTAATAACTCTTTTTTTATTTACTAATAAAGCTCGCTATTTTTTAACAACCAGTCGCCAAAGCGTATCAATTTCAACTGAGCTTAGCTGTCCAGCTTTGAGAAGCCATCTCCAAGCTTTCTGAGCTAAGCTTTGTGACTATTGCTAGCAGCTAGCGCCGCCCTGAATGAAGTGTTCACTTTTGAAGCTAAAAAATAATGAAAATATTTTTCACGGTGGTGGATCGTAAAATTTAATTTTACTGAAATTGGTTCACTTGGCAACTCTGCCACAAAACCTTCAGCTGTGTTTTTTTTTGGAATCAAAACAGCAGGAAAATTAAGCAAAATACGCAAATACTTGTATTTAAATAGTTATTACGAAAACGTGAACGAATTTGGCTGAAAATGGATGACGAGGACACGGCAGGTAGATATATTAAACATTTCAAGCAATTCAAAATGTAAAAATATGGTAAAATAAATGCACAGAAATCGATGAACCAACCTCGAACGATGCGACTGCAGGTGCTGCATCAGACATGCAAGTGGTGGCGGAGGCGGAGGCAGAGGCGGGGCTAGACGATGAACGACATTTTGTGCAAATAGCTGCCGCAGCAAGAGCCCATGAAAGTAATCGTGCAAGACTTGAAAATATGCTCGAGGAGGTGGACAGCATGTTTGAGGAGGTAAGCGAATTAATGGGCGATGTCACCGACCTTATGCGACGTGCCAATGAGCTGAGAGAAGAGACAGGCACGGCCATAGTTCCAGTTCCAACATCAGACCCAGCAGCTGTTCCTGTTCCTGACGTGGTCGAAGGGAGTCCTCCGCCACCTGCTGTGGCTGAACAGCAGCTGGAAGTGGAGCAGGCGCCAGTGGCCATTGACAGTCTTAGTGATGCGAGCATGAGTTCAAGGCACAGCGGTAGTGACGCATCACTCAGTGCACTCAGTGCACAAAGTGAAGGTAGGTCAGAAAGGTCGTAGGGGAATACGAGTTAAGTTCACTATATTCGGTTAATTAGATGACTCGGATATTGAGGCCGTGCCACGCTGGATGATACCTGCTAATCGTGTACGTTCCGCAGTTGATATGTTGGTATCTCAAGCACGTAGTCAGGATGGTGGCATTGCAACTCTGATGCGTCGAGAGAACTTTCTGCAGCGCGTACGTAGCATGGTCTTTAGCCAGGATCGCCTGCGCAGTAGAGTCAGCAATGAAGCAAATGCTGCTGCTGAAGATTCACCAGAATTTCCGCCACCACCGATGGACGCTGATATGGATGAGGATGTGCGCTTTGACACAAATTTGCCAGCGGAGCATTCGTATTTTGGCACGAATCTAAATCGTGTGCCTGGCGTGGATTACCTAGAAGTTGGCAGTACTCATCGCATGCTTATATTCATGCATCAACACATACTATTTCCTGGCGAAGTGTTGCCATTCATGATTGATGGTAGCATTATCGATGAAGAAGTGCACGACACTGGTCGCGACGGTGTAATTTTTGGAGTAGGCTTTCCCCTGATGATGCCACCCGATGATAATCCAAATAAACTATATGGTGTCACATGTCAGATCTATGAGAAGGGCGAAGGAGGACGACAGCAAGTGTTTTACAAATCCCGTGCACTGCAACGCATTGTCATTAATTGCCACGATATCCAAGGGTGAGTATGATTGTTGAATGTTAAATGGATTCTAACCAAGTTAATTTCTTTCAGACCGCCGCAATACATCGCACGTAATCCTAGCATGAAGTGCTACAGCAATGTTAAGATTTTACCAGAGTACTTTCTTCCTGAACCGCTCAAGTGCATTGACATGGGCTCGATAAATCGTTTTCGTGATATTCCCTCAATGAAGGATAAATTTCAACGCTTCCAACTGACCACGACGCCTTGGCCACTGGAAGCATGCGAGGAATATTCATTTAAGGATATTGTGGAGAAGGCGCGTAAGAAGCTAGAAATACACAAAATCGACACCATGCCAAAGTGTCCCATACAGTTATCATTTTGGCTGGTTCGCAATTTGCATCTCACAGAGAAAATGATGCGTTTGACATTTCTCACGGATTCGGTGAATATAAGACTGCAGCTTATTGGCTCGACATTGAAACAAGAGTCGTTGTTCTATTGTCGCTACTGCAACAGCAGTCTCGCCTCTTGCTCCGATCTCTTTGCCATGTCCAAGCATGGAGTGCAAACGCAATATTGCAATTCAGGTGACATAAATGATGTTTAACTAAAAATTAAGAGAAATATTATATTGTATATCCTTTGTTACAGCTGGCTATATACACGAGACCAATACAGTCTATCGCGTCATTTCACATGCTATTGGTTATAGCGGTGAGCCATCCACCGAATTTAGTTGGTTTCCCGGCTATCAGTGGCACATAATAATCTGCAAATTTTGCGCACAACATGTGGGATGGGAATTTAAGGCAGTCGAGCCGAATCTGTCGCCCAAGGTATTCTTTGGCCTGGCTGGCTCCAGTGTCCGCATCGGGAAAACCATCGAAGGCACGCCTACAAATGGCAGCACGTTTGTAGTACGCAACCTATTGCGTCTTGTCTCAAGAGAACTTGAATGAGGTTGGCGACAGGTGAAACGCATTGGCGGCCTTTGTTGCTGCCGACGATCTCCTGACATACGTCGGCATCCATCATTGGAGCTGCGTAATCTCTAGTTAGCGTAGAGCATTTAAATTCGTTTCACATATTCGCTTAGTATATTTACAAACCTTAACTTTTGTAATTCGTTAAATAGATGTACTTCGTGCGTGCAAACATTAAGATTGATTTACCAAGTTATATTAAAATTTATCCATATTTAAGATAACAATAAATACTTTGTGTATAATTACAAGGGATCGCAAAACATTATTGAGACGAATGGGGAAATCTTTGAAATTATAATTTGGGATGCTGAATCCTGAAAAAGGATAAACTTTTTTAAATTTCTATTGTAAAGATTTATTTAAACTTTTATTTCTCGATCACAAAATTAAATTATGATATAATAATAAAAATTGAATTTTTATTTAAAATTAATAATGTAATTCATATTTTAAATTTGTATTTTAAAAATTAAAAAAATAAAACATATTTTTCCATTTTAGGAAATTAAAAATTAATATTTTTAGGTGTTTAGCAGTGCCGCAAATGAGGTGGATAGTTTCTGTAAAGATAGTAAAGGCTAACTTTATTATTCTATAAATGAAGATTTCGTATTTATGCATTTACCGCCTTGCAGAACGGACATAGGCCAAAGGACACCTCCAGAAATGTCTTGCCATCGATCAGCGTGTCAAACCATTCTTTCAGGCACGCTGCGTGGCATTTTAATACACAACGGGGATTGTCACATGAGACAAGGGGCACATCGCCAGTGTCCAATCGATAAACATAGCAAATATTACAATGATGCTCCTCCTCATTCTTTTTCACCAACTCAACGTCGTCCTCAATGCCTGCCGGCATCGGAAAATAGCACAAATCGAAAATTCGCAAGAGATTCTTGTGCATGTCCATCTCTGTATCCCAGCTGCTGAGACCATCGCTTAGAACATGCCGTAATTGAGCTACTTCTTCCGTTGGTCCTATGATCTGCACAGCCATGGAACCATAGCTGGCAAAGGGATCGGCAATGGTAATCTTAAGGTAGACGCGATCCTTGAGGGGAAATACACGGCTGTTGTGCTTAGTGGTAATTGGAGATGGTTGCAGCACATTGCACAGCTCATCTATATCCACAAAGGTCTCATAAAAAGGACGCAGATCATCCAACAGCTTTAGATAGAGATTCAAGACATCAGTGAGAGAACGAGCGTTGGTAGCCAACATATCCGCCAGGGTAACACAGTCGGGCAGACTGTAATCCAAGAGTCGCATTGTCGGCAACTCTAGTTCCAGATAATGCGAATCATATTCTGCAAAATTACTGAATCGAATGCGTGAAAAATCCTCATTCAATTGCAGACGATACTCTTCAGGTTTGTGAAGTTCTAAAATCTCAGCATAGATATTCTTCTTTTGCTGATTCTGAGGGGTCTTCAATAAAACTGGTGATGGCAGCTGTTGTGCCAGTTGAGTTAGTAAATCCTCAAGTTGCCAGCCTTCTTGGATCTGAAGATTAGCATTGTTGTATCGTTTATATTCCAAATGCTGTAGCACATACAATTGAAAATCACGCAGCTCTGGAAAATGTGGTAAATAAAGTTTCAATCGTATCCACTTTTCATTTATGTGGACGACCCCGCTGATAACAACAGCACTATTTTTAATGTGCTCTATTTGTAAGCCAGGATATTTGGCTATCAAATTGCGCACAGATTTATTATTAATGGCAAACATTTAATATGTATTTAATTGAAGAAATGTAAACACAAAATTGTGGTCAAATCAAAATAGTATGCCCAGTCTGTAGCGCTTAAAATATCGACAATACCGATAAGTTGTGGCGGCAAATCGATTGGCAGGGTTTACTTTTGAAATCGACAGTTGATTTCAAGTTATCAGTATAGCTTCCGGTCAACTTTTCACATGATATTGATGAAATATAGCGGCTAACTATTTTAACAGCTGTGCCGGCTGTGTTTATTCAACACTTAAAAACTAATCTTAACAACTGTCTCCCCTCTCAGTAATCGTTGCGTATAGCTGTTAGCTACATACTTATTAAGTTGCTGCCTCAACACTTATCAGTCAAATGTTACGTTATTTACTGATTTAGACATATAGAACCGTACACCTGCAGACTACTTTGTATACTCATTATTATTGTTTTTATATTTTAGTCACACCTGCACATTTCAGCTATCGATAGCCGACCGTTACGCGTTTGATAAACCTCTCAGCTTTGTCATCATTTTGGAACTTTTGCTATTTAATGTTCCTTTACTGCCGCAATAGTTTCATTCACTGTATTACACTGCTCGCGTTTTTGTGCTTCCGTTCAGTAAATTTACAAAAAATATTTGCAACATAATGTTTCGTTTTGTTTTGTTAACTCTTGCTTGTCTGTGCGTCGCTGCCAACGCAACAAATGTTAAGGAATGTAAGTAAACTTTTTATAAATGAAATACATAAAAAACTTTATAAAACTTGACATTATTTAATATTGTTGGAAGACCGTTTAGAAATTCTTTTAAATGGGTAGAAAGCAGGGAATGAAACCGAAAAGAATTTCGTTCCGGTTCCGGTTTCATTCCCTGGTAGAAAGAGTTTATTGTTGTGATAAAGACAGATTTAAGAAATATAGAAAAACTCCAAACGAAAAATAATAATGTAAAATTTGTAAATACACGTATTTAAGCTTTCAATTTGCTTTAAATATTAAAGAGCGACAGCGTGTAATTTTTAATACATTTTTAATAATACTTAATAACAAGTTTGAAAACACTAACTTTTACTAAACTTTAAACATTAAAGAGCGTTAGCGTGGAATTCTTCTTATCTTTCACCTGTCAATAAACAATCTGAAAAATTAGCAAAACATCCAGTGAATATCAGTTAGATGGAAAAGTAAATATATATGTCAAATATTATTCTTAGAGTTGTTGAGTCAGTTAGCTATTCTTATGTATTTTCACTTAATTTAGCGCAATTGGTAGCTCCAAAGGTCGCCTATCAGTAGTATTAAATAAATCATGTTGATTAAAAATCTCTTCGGAAGCATTGAAAATCCCCAACTATATATGAATATTGTATATTAAGCCATATATGCGCATATAAATGTATAGAAGAGTCCAATAAATACAGCTGATAAGGGTTATCAAAATGCGCAACCTAATCAAGGAATAGAAAAGTATTCAAAAGTGTTGCATACTTTTGAAATTTTTAACCAAAAGCTCTTTAATTGCAGGCAAAAATCAACCGTTTCCACTGGAGGTTTCTGTGGCGGACTGTGTGGAGCCACCGTGTGTCGTCTATAAAGGTCAATATGCTGTCATGGATATCACATTTTTGGGTGGTAAGTAAATTATGATTAAAACTTTGCAGACTGAATGTTACAACAATGTTTTTTACTGACAGTGAAAAACAACCTTTCGAATATTACGACCAAAACGACTGCCAAAGTTTTTGGACTGAATTTGCCTTATGATCTACCCGAGGAGGTCTCTAACGTATGCGACAATCTGTTGTACGGTGCCATATGCCCCATTGACAAGGGCGAGGATGTCACATATAGGTTCAATTTCTTTGTGGATCCCGTGTTTCCCGAAATCACTGCCGATGTTACGGTTTCACTGAACGATGCTCAAGATAACCCGATCAGCTGTTTCGTTTGCAGCTGTAAAATCCGCAAGGGACCCTCATCACTAATCTTGGAAACGATTGACCAAGAGAATGACCACGTCGAAAGCGAGGAACAGAATAGCCAATCGCTCTACCCGAACCGACACTTGTTAGCTGACTGATTAAAGCCATTCCTTGACAGTCGTATTGTTGACTAATAAACTTCCAATTCTAGAAGATAATTTAATTTTGTTTACTGGGCTCTACGTCATCATTGTATTGGCATATTCCAGTGCACCGCCTAATCACTCTATTCATAATCGGGGACAATTAGACCGATTAGATATGTGTCCGTGACGTTGCGATTTGCACCTAAATTTAAAATTTATAATGATTGCCTGTGTAGCCTAAATGCTAATAAAAATCCATGATGATAATCATTTATTGACCGGCAGCAGGTTGTATGAATTGACCATATGGTCAAAAGTTTTTGATTGTGCTTGATATGGCTTCAATTTTTAAGTGCAAAACGACACTTAAAAAAATTAATCATTTCTCATTTAATCTTCATTATATTTATTAATATATAATATAATATTAACTTCAATAAAACGGTATTCGAAACAGTTTGAATACCAGTTTTAATTGGATATTAAAATAACTGATCGTTTTAGATTTCATTAAATCTATGGGAATAACTTCCGTTTGGCTGTTTGTTGTTGGAGCATTTAATCCTAAACAATTTTCTTAAAATTTCCATCTTGTCAAGTTTAAACACAAAATACTCGTGCTACATTTTTAGCAAAAACAAAGCCATGTAAAATGAATTGAACAGATCAAATTAAAACGCATTTCGAAAAAAATTATATTTAGCTGCCAAAGACACATTAAAAAATTTTTGTTTCTTTTAACTTAAATTGACTGAAATGAGAAAAGTGAGATTGTTGCTGTAATCTATCTCAAGTACTTAGTACATCTTAATAATTTGGGAAATCGATACTATAACGATAAAATCTATCAAATATTTATCTATCATTGCCATCTCTTCATAAAAAATTATTTATTATATCCGGTATGCCTTGATATCTTGCAGTGTACTCGTTCGATGAGTCTTACTCTCAACAATGCATACAAATATGATAAGTTCTTCAGTCATTGTTGGTTTGGTACATTTCCCTTCGGCCTTCACAGACGTGAGGTGTGCGAGGGGCTCCGGTAAATGTGCGACCAGGTGTGCTAGGACTATATAAAGGCACTTGAAACTTATCAATATGGAGCTTATTACGTTTAGATTTATCAACTCAATTAATTTTAAACTACCGCATGTGGGAACGCAGAAGTTTTATGATCGTTTGTACTTAAAATTAAATCTAAGGTGATTAATTTTATGGCTTTTTTCTGATGACATCTATAAATTAATCGATATTGATACAGTTTGTTGCCTTTTGATAAAAAATTTCTTCTAAAACAAAGTAATTATTAATTTTTTTTTAAATATATATTTTGAATAAAGTATCACAGTACAATATAAGTATTTGTAATTATAAATGAGTATAGCTTAAAAGTATTTTTTCTTTTTAGTTAAGATAGTTTAACTCATATATTTTATTACCTCCCGAGCCCTTTTTGACTTTGATATCACAAATGAAACAGGTCGCTATGTCACGATCCTGATCAACTAAATATATCTCAATTTGGACACCAATTTCGGGATATTCACCAACAGGAAAGTTGAATAAATAGGTAACATCCTCTGTGGGATACAATGGACAGTAAGCGCCAAACATGAGATTTGGACAGACAGCGGCAACATCAGCAGGCAGTTCGTAGGGAATCGTTAAAATTCCCAACGTTGTGGCCCAAACCTTGGTCGTCATTTCTTTGATGAACTTGTCAACAGCAAAATCGATCTCAAAAAGGACATTTGTTCCTTTTATTATATTACATGGAGGAACCACACAGCCATGAACTCGCACCTCTAATGGAAAGGGTTTACCTCCAGAGCCTAGGCAAAGAAAAAAGTTATTGGGGTCCAAAATTCTAATTACAAAATGTATATCTTACAGCGTCTGACTTCCGTTGCGGGTTGTTTTTCATCAGCCAAAACTCCATTCAAAATAGAACCCAATAGCAAAATGCTAATGCAGATTAGCGCGTTCTGTTGCATTTTTTCAATGGACTTTCTTTAAGCACTTGCTAAAATAATTAACCGAATTTATATGTTGACTTCGTTTATATAGCCGACACTCAAGATTTCTTTGAGTGAATTCCGTCGGAATGATTATCTTATCAATTGGAGGCGCCTTTTGATTTGCTAAATTTGTTAAAGTTGAATTTCGCTCACATGCTTTTGAGTGAAGAAAATCATTGTTCCAATGAAATAACTAGCTATTACATAAAGGCTGCCATATTTTATAAGAATAAATAGTGTATTAATAATACGAATTATAATACGACTAAGCGTGAATTGCATAATTTTTATAATGTGCATAATTCTTAGTGCAAATTTACAATAACAGTTGTGTTTAAGAACATTATTTATTTTAGATCATAAACAGCAGAGTCTATAAAAAGTAGCACTTTTGCTTAAGGTATTTCATACAAAATTTCTCTTAACTGCACTAAAAATGAGTCTTAAAATTGTTGTCTCAGTTGTTTCAACAAAATTTTATCAAGTTCACATGAGCTACGCCAACAAGTACAAAGCCAATGTGAAATAAATCCCTAAACAGACGAGAATCAAACTACCAGGCTTACCAATGAGAAAAAAAACAGACTATTTTACTTGAGAACACCAAAGCTTGAATACCCTCACTTAATGATGAAATTTGAATAAAATACCTGGATACAAATATTAATAGCCACCAAAGAGCTGACTATTTATTTTATAAAACAAAGTAATTATGTAATAAAATAAAGTCAGTTAAACATTCAAATTTTTTAACATTAATAAGGTCACTAAAACTCTCCAAAATAACATAGTAATTAATCTAAAAAATATTCAGTTTTTTACTAAATCAGATATAACATGTATGTAGTTGAATTTGTTCCTTTTTTTCTGTTTATGCGTTACAAATTTAAACACAGAACTTTTATAACTTTTATAGGGTATCAAAACCCTACAAAAACAGACATTTGAACTCCAGTGAAAAACCATTGTCAATGAAACTTCAAAAAAGAAAATGCAGAAGAAAGAGACTAAAAGTAAGCTGATAAATATAATTTTGCCGCAACGCAGTGAAAATTTTACCAAAGGTAAGTGAGCGATGGAAGTATGAAAAGTTTTTCAAACATATAAGAAATATTTGCTTCATTTGATGGAACTTTAGTAACAGCCCTCTCCAGTTTTTTTGTGTGGATGGTTACGTTGCGGGTGGTGGGTTGACATGTGGGCAGCGCAGCATGAGATTTCCGCCTATATGCTTTTGAAATCGCTCAGCTTGTCCATCCCCCTACCGCTACTTCTCTTGTCCCTTGCCTTTTACTCCCAGGCCCTTGGCAGCTGCCAGCGTCCTCTTCGACACTGAGATGTCACATGCTGCACTGTTGTAATTGTTGTGGCATTATTTGATATGTCAAAGCAATGGCAAAATCCTATACAAAATCTCCTTGCCCATCTCACATGTGTGTATATCACCTTCAAGGCTTTTAGCTTCTTATTTTACCATTGGAACCACAATATTTGATTAATATCATTGGCCTCGCATTGATTTTTGCCTTGCGATATTCTATTTTCAGTTCCATCTAATGCAATTATCTGAACCGGAAAATCTGAGCAGTGAGCTTCATGTGAGCTACGAATTTGAGATGAAGTTGGAGGCAAAGAACTGGCGGCATACTTTCACAGACGAATTACTTACCCCATTTCCGTTTGCACTTTTCTCCGAGTACATTTTTTTTTTTTGCATATTCCCAAATGTATTTACTTGGCTCTTTTTGCGACACAAAGTCTTTGCAAGCTTATTTTGCGATGTGCCTTTTGAAATCAATAATACCAGGACTGAGTTGTTAGGTTGTCTTTTTATCAGCTCACTCTCTCTTTTTGCCCAAATATTGATTTGCGCTAAAATTTTCTTTATACTTCGGATTAGCATATCAGCTTGCGAATGACGAGATGTGTAATAGTTAGATTTGAATTAATACTTTCAGAAAAGTGGGTTCGAAATATGCTATATGTTTTGATAGGATTAAATTGACTCTAAATGTTTTATATGATCTGAAATGCTGATATTGCATTTCTACCAAGTTTCAGCAAAAGAACAAGTTAATAAAAGGCTGATAAAGTATCTTAAATATAGCCCTGTATTAATTTCAAATTTTAATGTTAAATGTCAAAGTTATAGCTTAATATTCTCAAAAAGTGTAGCATACTCCTGTGCGTCAAGAGAAATTCAAATCATTTTTACACAATAACTTAAACTTAACTTAACAAACAACAGAAACTAAAAAAGAAATGGAAGTATACAAGAAGTAACATTGAGATGGTATTTATAAAATCGATTCAGCCAAACATCTGGTTGTTCTTTAAGCAATATAAGTATACAGATGAGCTACAAACTTAAAGCAAAACAATGAATATGGAAAAAAACGTACAAAAATAAATAATTAGATTTTGAAATAAACTTTACTTAATCTAATATAAATTTCTATGAATTTTAAATTTATTCAATTTGCGAAGAGAATTATGTCATAAATAGATGCAATTGATTTAATATGTGTTAAATATTGACTAATTGTTTCCAATTCAACATCAAGACATTGCAATTAAAGCTAGCAAACAGTCGACACTTATGAAAACAAACCCAATTAATTTGTCAAATCAAAGCTGACAACAAAAATGCCGGCATCAGAGCCGAGCAATTTGTCACACCAAGTCGAACCCTGGGCACGTCACCAGATACTCTGACCTCTGACGCCAAAAACCAGTTGGCCACCCAACTGTCGACTGTCAACCAACTGCGCTCAATCGACGTCAATCGCCGTTGTCCAAAACATTTCAATGTGACGTCTGTTTTAACACGTAATTTAATAGCCGGCATTGTGTCTCAATTAGGCGACAATTTGATTTTCGTGTTGTTAATTTTTCATTAAAAGTTAACAAGCATATTTGATGACATGGTCGTGTGTTGTCAATTAATAAAGAAATTTCCAAATGTCACGCCTAATTGTGTTGCAACTGTCAACCAGGCTCGACCCAAGGATACCCTATCAACAGGTGAGCGAAGCAACCCCTTTTTTAGTTGAGTACGATTATTTGGGGTAGATTTCTGAAATAGTTTTTCGAGTGCATTCAACTGTTTGCATTTTAACAATCTAAATATACACCGAGTTTTCCTAAGGTGCTCCTGTGGTTTTTCCTTAGAGCTCAGTGTGGTCAGTTGACCAACTGCCCTTGAGTTTATGTTTTCACGCTTTCGCTTGCAATTTTCACCTGGCAAGCCAAACTGTGCGTATTTTTCCGCCTTGTCGCACACTTTGATATATATTGTTCCGGCAATTTGCATATGCTGTCATGCAAAAATTATTAAATTTCTTTCTACTTTGCTTCCAAGCCAAGAGCACTAATTAATTTGCCAATCCCCTTCCTCCCCTTACTCCCTTTTCAACTGTGCTGTAATTAAATGAATGCAAAATTCATGTTTCCCGAAATCAAGAGAACATGCGTTTCGACAAGTTTTGTGCTGTCGAGCAATTTTAACATTTGCTCAAAAAGCTTACGTGTTGGCATTCAATGTCCTCGTCCTTTGTCCTGGCAACGCAATTTTGCCCACCTAAAATGTGCACAAATATTTTCTTGTTGCCAGCCTGCGAAAGGTTTTGCTCTATTTGCATAAATATGCCGAGCTCCATACACAATTAAGATTTTACCATGTGATTTTTTTGTACTCGTAGTAAGAGTTCTTAATTTGGTTGCTTTACTTTTGCTCTTTATCCTTGCTCTATGTAATTTCAGCTGCCCCTTGAAGCATATGTATTCTCAATGTTTTTCAAAGAAATTTAAGACTGTGCATTTTAATGTGGTTGATTTCCCTGAAAAAGGCTTTGAATGTTTGTGTTGTGCGATGTGGAAATTACTATATAGTTAATGTGCCTGTCGATTATTTTGAAGAGAAGGAATTATATTCAGTTATTGAAGGCGATATATTCTCAGCTTACCATTTGTGGATTTGAGGGTTTGCGAAATTTAAGAGTAGCAAATCTGCTAGACAAGGTGAAATTATAAAATCTTTTTTTGTAGGATTGGATTAATAAAATTTCAGAGATTTTGTTCTTTTTATATAATTTGGTTTTAAGTATAAACTCTAATATAGTGAGATATGCTGCAAATTATAGTGGAAGCTCTCGAAAGCCAACTCTCGATGGATAAAACTGTTTTTTAAATCCAAACTCAAACTAAATGATGTACCATTGTCAAAAAATGTTGCCTGCCTGTTTAGTATTAGAACATTTTTTCTACATACACTAAAACTCGTTACTTGAGAATTTGGAGTAAAAAGTCAACATCTCTAATGTAATTAAATGATTACAAATCATAAGAATTGTAAATTTATACTAGTTTATTTTCCTGCAGAATAATTTTCAAATAGAGCCAAGTGTCAACATTCTTAAGTCTTTTTATCTCGACAGTAATCTAATTCAAAATATTATTCAATATTCATTGACTTACGAACTAATTAAGAAAATTCAAATTTAAGTAATTGTCCAGGCACTTGAGTACTCAAACATCCACTTTTCTTCTACAGCAGGCCATGGTAATCATTTAGGCATTTTAATAAGCTAGACATAAACATTTAAAAAACAATTTTCGAAAACAAGTGAATCAACTAACTTAACCCTCAATCTCTTTCAATCTGTGGAAAATCGCGTTGCTAATTTGCATATAAAACAGTTGAAAAATATGAAAATCTGAAAATATTGATGAAATTTAGGCACAAGTGGCTGCTGATGGCTACATAAAAAACTTCACCCCTTAACCATGTTGTTGTTGTGACTGCTGTTGTTGTTGTTGTTGGGTGTAGCTGTTGTTGCTCTTGTAAAGTCAAGTGGGTGTAAGAAATTGTATAAAACTTGTTTCAAATTGGCTATGCATATAAATTGACGTTAATGTGACGTCTAGAGCAGGTTGCAAATATACAAGTACATAGCTCAGCAGTAGCTAAGGCTGAGGACACTGTGCACAGTGTGCTATCTTTGGGGTTGTTGAACAACAACCTAGAAGTATGCAATGAAAGTGTTATTTGCTCTTGTCACTAGGCCAACTCAAATCAATTGCTAATCGTTTTTGGTAATTTTATTATCGCTACTGATGATAAGCATAAACATTGCGTTCAATTGTACTTAAACAGCCCCGAGACTAAAAGAACGACAGGTGTTTGGGTTCATCATCTAATCGGAAACGGAGCAAATAGGTTCACTTGCACCTACTCCTATCTGATGTGGTTCATTGGGTGTAGAAGTACTTTAAGTACCACTTAATAAGCAAGCAGGTGTTTACAATTGCTATTAATAATACTTGCAATTCATAAACAATGTTTATGACAATAATGATTGCTCATTGAAATCAAAGAAGATGCGTATTTGTTATAGATGCTACCATTTCTATGGCTTTAAGTGGATTAAGATGTTAGTATGGTATAGTAGGACTTTCTGCTATTTTCAATACTTGTTATTATTAGAATAGCTATTAACTACTACTATTGATAGCTATAACAATTAAATTAAAGCAAATATGTTGATATTAGGACAATTATTATTAATACTAATGTAATCAGCATCAGCTTTACTATAACTGTAAAAAAACCATACTTAACTTTTCTTCTTTGTTTTCTATATTATTAAACATGTTTATAAATCGTACTCCTAATAATATTATTATTATTAATTATTAATTACAACACTAACACTTATGACTAAAATTCCTAATTTTTGTTTTGCTTCTGCTCTTTTACATGTGACTAAAAATATTGTTACAATTATGCATAGCTTTGTTGATCCTAACTTCTTCACATTTTAGGTAATATTGATTTTTACATTAATTTAACATAATTTAACTTTACTTATTTAACTAAAGAATATTTTAATTAGCTTTGTTTTTAATCACATTAATCTTTATTACCTGAACTTTGATAAGCATAAAGTTGACGACGGAATAAGAGCAGACAGTTAACAAGTACTTTCCAAATTTTGGCAGTAGATAATGCTAGCATAAGCCATTAGACTAATAAAAAAAATGAGTTCTTAAAGGCAGCGATTAGATTGGATTGCAAAGTGCAAACGAACTAGAGTTGCGACTTGGGTATAAAAGGCATCGATTACTGGGAAATGGAATTACAAATCAAACAACCTCTGAAGAGAACAGTACTTATAAACTTAAAAAAAAAATCCAACCACAATTAAAAATATTATAAAAATGTCGTTCAATCAATTGTGTATGTATTTCTGCCTAATCTTTGCACTGAGCTGCACCTTGGCGAGGGCTGACACACCAGTCAGACAATGTGAGTAAAGCTATGGGAAACCCTCGCTCCAAATTGGATTACTAATAAAATGGAATTATAAATAGGTGTCGACGAAAGTAATCCCCTACCATTGATGGTGCAAATTGATGACTGTGATGAGTTGCCCTGTGACTTGTGGAAGGGCATGGAGTCCAAAATTGCCATACAGTTTGTAGCAAGTAAGTAATTACAAGAATAAAAGTGTCAAGTGTAAAGTTGCTAATCAATTTTATTTATTTTGAAATTAGCACGTAACTCAATGCGTAAGTTGACTGCAAAAGTACAACTGACCTCACTTGGAGTGACAATACCCTATGAATTGGATGCCAAGAAGAGTGAGGTCTGCGACAATCTGTTGCATGGTGCTTATTGTCCACTGGATGCTGGCGAGGATGTCACCTACAAACTCTTGTTGCCCATTGCTAGCAATCAGCTCGAGGTGCCAACCCGTCTACAGGTGACTCTCCATGATGCAGAGAAAGCTGACCAAGTTGTTGCCTGCTTTTTGGCCGACACGAGGGTGAAGAGGCCCAGTTCTAGTTAAAATCAATTATATTTGTGATTATGTGATTAGTTTAAGCATAGATTTATCAAACATTGTATCAATGTTGCATTGAACTCTCTCTGGGCATTTGTTTATGCCAATTTGTAGCAACTAAGCAGCTAACATTTAAGCTACCAAAACACTATTAGCCATAATGAATAAATAATTAAGGCAAACGTTATGAATAATGTACATGAACATGTGAGTTAATTACCAAAACAGCGCCCAAACATAAGCCGCCTAAGCCAGCTGCCACAAATGCCACATATGCCACTTGCCACTTGCCACATGCCACACCCACTGATTCAACGAGCTGCACTGAATCGGCTTAATTAAATGACGCTGAAAATTACGCAACACCTGTTAACACAGCACACACAGCAGGTAGACATCTTGATTGACTGACTGACTGACGAACTGATGTATTGACTGTCTGATTGAGGGCTTGACTGCATCTCTCCCTCTCTCTCTCTCGTACTCTTTCTCTGAGCTTTATTGAGGTGTTGACGCTGCGTGCGGTTTTTCATAAACTTTCAACTTTTCATCGCAAAACCATTTGCCATTTCCACATTTACACGCACATTTCACCCACGCTTTATTGAAGGTGGTGTGGGTGGTGTTGGCGGTGCTACTGCTGCTGTGGTTGTGCCTTTCCAGCTGTGGTTATGGCTTCCTTCCTGTCATTTGGCAAAGCAACGCTAATTGGCTTTTCAACACTTTAGACCTTCCTGACAGACTTGCATTTTTTTTATTTTTATTACGAAAATACATATATAGTATACAAGTATATATAGTGACTTTGGCTAATGAATGAGCCTTGATTGAGCACATATCCGTCGGTTAGCTAATTGAGTCGTCGACTAGGTGGTGACATATTGAAATACAAGTACAAATTGGCTACAAACTACGATAACATACTAAGTATATAACATCAGCCTTAATGATGCAACGACAGCAAAGGTAAAGAAAACAGGATCTCAAGGTAACTATAAAACCCCACTTTTGCATTCAATATAATGCTCCACTGAGGTCTACAATTCTTGAATATACTCAGAGACCTATTCAAACTCAAATAAATTCTGTAATTCACTAATTATATTATAACTAAATTACATTAATTAAATAGTTTTAGTATGCATCAAACTCGTTTTATGTAACAAGCACTTTGTGACTAGCATGTTAAATTATAAGTTTATACTTACTTGTAGTGCTGGGAAACTCAATAAACTTAATTATTATTTCATTTTACTTTTGTTTACAAAAGATCCTGCGAGAAGCGCCCAATGTTTAAGGAAACACTGATCTAAAAATTATTATACTTGTTTTTGAAATCAACTGAACTAAAAAAATGTCAAAGATATAATCTTTCGAACATAAGTATGCTGGAAGTCATAAATTTCGGATGCCTTAGTTTTAGTGAAAACAGTTGTTTTGTTTAAATACAAGCTAAACGGTTTGGGAAAATCATTTAACTTTGTGTAATAAATTTAATGAAATTTTTACTTACACAAAAAACGGATGTTTTGACCAGGAGTAACATATTTATTAGTTGGCTAATACAGCAGAGCAAAATCCAAACCAAGTTCAATTCGAATGTACTTAAATCTCTGTACAACACAAGCGAAGTCTATAATCGTCGGAAAGACGGCACTTGAAGAAAGATACCAGAAGTGTAAGAGGAGTCAAAATTGCTTAAAGGATCAGCCAAAATGTTGCACTGTAAAGCGGTAAATGAGGAAAATGAGTTCGTAGAACCAAGGAGAGGAATTCTATATTGCGACATTTGATTTCCACGTAAAACAATGTCGGTTTGGCATTCACAAATGAATATTTTTAGACCCAGTACTTTAAAAAAGTACAAATGGGTCTATTACGTTTGTGCAAATGTGCGTAACAGGCAGAAGGAGGCGTGGCAGACCCCATAAAGTATATATATTCTTGATCAGCATCAACAGCCGAGTCGATATAGCCATGTCCGTCTGTCCGTCCGTCCGTCTGTCCGTCTGTCCGTCTGTCCGTCTGTCTGTCCTATTTTGTGTCACCTAGATCTCAGAGACCATAAGAGCTAGAGACACCAAATTTGGCATGTAGGTTCATCTATATCTCCCATTGATCAAGTTTGTTTTGGATTTTTGCCACGCCCCCCTCCGCCCCCGGAAATTGAAAAACAAAATTTCAAAGTCGAATTACAAGAGCCCCTTTGAGACTAGCGCCTTGATTATTGGTACATATAATATACACTATAGTCCAAACCTGTGCAAAAAATTTCATTCCAATCGGATGATAAACGCGGAAGTTATTCAACTAACAATGTTACGGGCAAAAGGAAGAAGAAGAGACGCTGGCGACCTCTGTGTTTATTAACTTTGGTAGTGGCGCCATCTATTGTTTGGTACGCATTATTGAAGAACAATCAAAAGTGAACGCTTTGCACTCAAAAAGTACTGGGTCTCCTACTGTCGAGCTTGCTCCACTGTAGCTTACTGCATTTTTTTATTATGCTGTTATTATAATTTTTGGTGTTCGGGGTTATTCTGTGGTTTTTTCAGTGGGTTTTTCAGTGGGTTTTTCAGTGGGTTTTTCAGTAGGTTTTTCAGTGTTTTTTTCAGTGTTTTCTTCAGTGTTTTTTTCAGTGTTTTTTTCTGTGGGTTTTTCTGTGGGTTTTTCTGTCAGATCATCTGCGTTTGGATCCCTTTGAAACTCAATGATACCATCAATTTCCTTTTCAACCAGAGCCTGATCTTTCACTAACTTTTCGGTAAGAAACGTGACACGTCCTCTGGCATAGGTACCGGTATCGATCAATTTCTTGCCCAATTTAATCAGACGATTCAGCTCAGCAGTGGAAGTGCTTACTCTTTCTCCTTGAATAGTAGTTTGGCATCGAGAAGCAGTTGCCTTTTCGCATGCTTCCATGTCCCCAAATAGCTTCTTGGCATGAGTTCTATAGATTTTGATGGCATTGTTGACTTGCCTTTCGAAATCTTTTGTTGCTCTGGTAAGCTCCCTAGTGGCTTGGGGCAGATCGATGGAGTAACGTCTGACCAAATTCCGAGTTAAGGACTTAGCCTGGTTAATACCAGCTTTTGTTGAGGTCTTGCTCGCACGTTCGACTTGCTCATCGGCCCATGTATTCAGTCCCGTAAGTGTTTCATCGATCTTTTTGTTAAGATTTTCACCGAGCCCATCGTTGATTGTATCCAGTTCTTTCTTTAATGCTGCAGCATTATCCTTGAGAAGATTGAGGGCGTCTAATCCATCCCCCAGCGCCTTCTTTTTAATGCTATTCTTTGAAGCAGTAACTAGAGCTCCGGCTGCTGTAATCTTAGTGTCCAAATTCTTTGTTGCAGTCTCCAAGTTAGTCGTCAATTCTTCAGAAAGTGCTTTCGAGCTTGCCACCACAGCACTGGTCTTGACCTTGACCTTGATCTTGTCTGCCCAGATGCTGCTGGAACAGAGGCAAAGTGCGAGCAACAGAAAAGTTCCCTTGATTAACTGCATCGTTTAAGAATCAACTGCCAAATGCATGGTTATCTATTCTCATTCCGCGGCTTTTATACCGTCGAGCAGACTGTCGTGTAAACAATCTCGCACGTCAATTCAATATTAGCGCATTAGCCTTCCTGTTATTGTCAAATATTTAATCAGGTGTTTCTACAACACTCTCTTATTTACAGTTTATTGTCCAGTTCGGACTTTGAGCAAGAGAGTTAGACTCTCTCTCCGTTTGTTTGATTTAGTTAAATAGTATTATTATGCAAACCATACTTAGTTGCAAAGACTAAGCAGTATTTCGATTGCAATACAATTTAAGGCTTCAAGATGTCAATTGTCTCTGGAAGGTTTGCGTAATACTTGTCTTTAAAGGCTCCTTAAAGAAATTAATCCAAAGGTGGTACATCGCAGCTACAAGCCGACCAATTAACTTCGGAATTTTCGGCTGGTTATTCGGATTTCGAAATCAGTTGAACTCAAAATGTCTATGCCATATTCGTAAATTTTTCGAAATAAAAAAATCATTGAGCATGGCACGATACCGCTCTCCATTCACGGTAAAGGCATTTCCTTTCTCATTTTTAAAGAAAAATGCTGCAACGATTTCGCCTTGCAATTCCAACCGCTAGATGGACCACCCTGTATTTTGGTTTCGGAACATGTACTTATTTTGAAATTTAATATATTTATTATGCTTTGCCGCAATTCCTCAACTATTCTGCCCTTAGCTCCTTTAACTCTGTCTCAGAGCTGAATAATTTTAAACAATTAGTGTGACCACATTTTCATAATTTGTACTGGCCTCACTTCAAATTTTGTTTGGAGCAGATGTAAACAACTCGCGAAACCTAAAACTAGTCCGACCCAACCCGGGCCCGAAATTCGCGATTGAAAATGCAACTTTTTTATAAAGCCCGAAACCGGCCCAAACGCCTCCAAATTCCCAAAGCAGTAAAAGTTTTTGAATACTTCAAATTTGTATTCGAAAAGAGGGCATTTGAAGAAATGTACCAGAAATGTAAGAAAAACCAAATTGATCAATGGATCACTCAAAATATTGCACTGGCAAAGGGCGAAAATGAAAATGAGTTCGTAGATCGTACTATGTTACGTAAGCCAAGGAGAAATTCGGTATTACTCCAATTTATTGCCAGGTAAAACTATGTCGGTTTGGCATTCAAAAATGAATATTTTTTTATTATGCGGTTATTATAATTTTTGGTTTTCGGGAATGCATTGAATATTTTTTTATTATGCGGTCTTTAGTCTCCAGTGCTGCCTTTCTCTCCATCGCTTTCATTGGTATCGTCTTCCAGATCATCGGCGTTTGGATCCTTTTGATACTTAATGATACCATCAATTTCCTTTTCAGCCTGAGCCTGATCTTTCACTAACTTTTCGGTAAGAAACGTGACACGTCCTCTTGCATAGGTACCCGTATCGATCAATTTCTTGCCCAATTTAATTAGACGATTCAGCTCAGCAGTTGAAGTGCTTACTTTTTCTCCTTGAATACTACTTTGGCATCGAGAAGCAGTTGCCTTTTCACATGCTTCCATGTCCCCAATCAGCTTCTTGGCATGAGCTGTATAGGTCTTGATGGTGCTGTTAACTTGCTTTTCAAAATCGGTCTTTGCTTTGGTAAGCTCCTTAGTAGCTTGGGGCAGATCGGTAGAGTAACGACTGACCACTTTCCGAGTTATAGATTTAGCTTGGTTAATACCAGCCTTAGTTGTGGTCTTGCTCGCACGTGCGACTTGCTCATCGGCCCATTTATTCAGTCCCGTAAGTGTTTCATCGATCTTTGTGTCAAGACTTTCACCGAGCCCAGTAGTGATACTCTCCAGTTCTGTCTTTAACTTGTCAGCATTCTCCTTGAGAACATTGAGGGCTGCCACTCCATCCTCCAGTGCCTTCTTTTTAATGCTATTTTTTGAAGCAGTAACTAGAGCTCCGGCCGCTGTAATGTTAGCGTCTAAATTGGTTATTGCACCCTCGAGGTTAGTCGTCACTTCTTTAGAAATCCCATTCGAGCTTTCCTCCGTCTCTTTCGTTGTTTCTTCTGCCCAGATGACTCTGGAACAAAGGCAAAGTGCGAGCAACAGAAAAGTTCCCTTGATTAACTGCATCGTTTAAGAATCAACTTCCAAATGCATGGTTATCTATTCTCATTTAGCGACTTTTATACCATTGAGCAGGTTGTCGTGTAAACAATCTCGCACGTTACTTTAATATTAGCGCATTAGCCTTCCCATTATTGTTAAATATTTCATCAGGTGTTTCCACTACACGCGCTTCTTTTTAGTTTATTGTCCAGCTCGGACTTTGAGTTAGGGAGTTAGACTCGCCCTGTGTATGTTTGGTTTAATTAAATAATCTTATGATGCAAACCATACTTTGTTGCTAAGACTAAGCAGCATTTCGATTGTAATAAAAATATTGACAGATTGATTGATTTAAAAAAAGTCTGGTAGCTCTTTGGACTGACAACTTTACAAGTCAAATTTAGTGTCATTTTTTAGACCCAGTACATTAAAAAGTGCAAATGGGTCTATTACGTTTGTGCAAAAAAATATGCGTAACAGGCAGAAGGAGGCGTGGCAGACCCCATATTGATCAGCATTAACAGCCGAGTCGATATAGATATGTCCGTCTGTCTGTCTTTCTGTCTGTCCGTTTTTTGAGTTCCTAGATCTCAGAGACTATAAGAGCTAGAGACACCAAATTTGGCACGTAGGTTAATCTATATCTCCCATTAATCAAGTTTGTTTTAGAATTTCAAGAGCCCCTTTAATGCTAGCGCCTTGATTTTACATATAATATACACTATAGTCCGAACCTGTCCTGAAAATTTCATTCCAATCGGATGATAAACGCGGAAGTTATTCATTTAACAATGTTACGGGCAGAAGGAAGAAGAAGAGACGCTAGCAACCTCTGTGTTTATTAACTTATCTTCGTAGTGGCGCCATCTATTGAATGGTACACAACATTGAAGAGCAATCTATAGTGAACTGTCGAGCTTGCTCCACTGTAGCTTACTGCATTTATAAATGCTAAAAACTATTTGGAGCATTTAGGTATAAGAGAACATCATTTAAATTGAATTGACCTTAAAGTTCATTAAACATTTAATTTAAATATAGTATAATATATAAAATTTCTGCTTATCAATTAAGTGATTCATAGTAAATAAAATCTACAATTAGTCGAGGCAACAGTCCATAACAAGAACATTTTGATGGACTTTTTCTGATTTTACTAAAAGTTATTTAGTTTCAGAATGAAAACACTTTTGGTACTGTGGCTCTTGGCGTACTTTCAGTTGCAAAACTGTCAGGATTCATTTGAGGACATCGATGAATCGAAACCCATAGTAAATATGAAAGGATTAAATAATATTTCTTTTAAATGTAACTACGTTTAAATTAAAGCCCAAGGTGGAAGTGGAACGCGTCAAAGTCCATGGAGAGCGAAAGTATTTACTTGTCACAAGTAGAATTCATGATAACCGTAATCAATTTGACGTGTATGTGAAGTTCATTCGGGAGCTGGGAAGTAATAATCTTGTAATGAACAGCAACATGCGTGCAAAATTCGAAGGAGAAAAGGATTTTAAAAGGATCTTTGAGATGAAACGATTGGACTTTTGTGGCTGGTTAACCGAATACAAGGAAAACTTCTTTTTGCGAGCATTCTTCAAGAAGAGCATGGAACTAAGCGATATTATAGTGTGTCCTATTCGAGTGGGTAACTACTCGCTTACCAATGTCAACGTGGCTGATAATGTGTATCCTCAGAATCTGGTGCCAGGCAACTACAAGTATTTCCTTGAGATTGTCGAGGTCACTGGAGAAGTACCCAAAATATTTGCATTACAGGTGACCACAAAAATATATATCAAGTCAACCTAGAAAAAGAAAGGAAGGAATAGAGAGTTTTTTTTTAAGCCCCACACACACACACATGTGTAACGCTCAACAAAGGATACGTAATTACAGCAAGGACATTGACAGCGAGTGCTGCCCCGGAGGTCACCCCCCGTCGTCCTTCGTCTGCCCTTTAAGCGGATTGTTACCTTTATTTCTTCTTCATTTTATTTTTGTTCTCCCCAGCGCACAGTTTTCCGCATTTAATTTTCCATTGTGCGTCATACTCGAACGCTTTTCCCTTGACACGACGCGACGTAGCACATATTGAAAATCGTTTAAAGCGACCGAGTGCAGCGTCCGATTATTGTGATTATCTCTGACTATCGCGTGTTTTTGTCCCGCGGGACATTTGCGGTATTCCCTCATATTATAGAAGCCATATGTGCGCATTGTTACCGCAATTTTCCTATGTCATTTGTCTATAATTAATAGAAAAACAATATGCTCAATAGATAATCAATAAGCGAAGCCAAGTATAAGAGAAATAAATACATAATCTTTCAAAGTTCTGGACTGTTTTTCTCCCCTATGAGAGTTTTTTCTCATTATTCTGAGCCCGAAGTGTTTCTTACTTATGAGAATTTCTTCAAAATAATAATAATAATTGTAAATAGTTTTCGATCTAGTCTGGCTTATATAACTAACTTAGTTCTCCTTCAAATTTTAATAAACTGCATAGAGCGCTAAAATTTCCTGAAATTGAAACATGGCTTGCCTATGCTGAAAAATCATTCTGAGTAATAAATATTTTAGAGTCACTCGGCGATTTATAAGCCACTAAAACCTTTCCAACCCATTTAGTTTCTGTGTAACCTGATACTTTAATGGATATCTAACCATTTTCACAGTTAATTAAAATCCCTAATGCGGTTTACCTTTGCTTTTTTTATGCTTTCTATATAAAGGGGTGGCCAAAGGTCGCACCCTGATTTCAGAGCTTCTTCAACGCACAATAAAATCATTTCGCAAATTCAATTTGCCAAAACGAAAAAAAAAAGTGAAAATAATGTGAATATAAAGAGCAAATGGAAATTCAAATGGAAAAATGAAAATCCCAGTCAACAGCAAATTCCTGCAAGTTAAGAGTCCAAGGATTCCGTATTCTTCCCCGAACTTTTCAAGTGAAGTGCAAATGCCTGCTATCAAGTGTCACACTTATAGTATGTGTGACCTTTGCAAATTCAATTTGTCTTCTTTTTATCTATAAACATTTTCTATTAGCCTTGCAGAGGGCACAATTTTTCACAATTTCTTTGGCCTAAACATTGGAATAGCTTAGTGCAAAAGGGAGTTACATTTTAAAGGCCAAAGAACATGTCAATTTGACATCGTTTTATTCAGCGGGGATGGTCAATTACTTTTGAGTATGTGATGTCAGTAACATCCACTATAATAGGGCTATTTTGGGAGTATTGCAGATATACTAACAAGAAATTAATATTTATGGAGATTTCAATAACTTTTTTAATACCAGCTGATATGTTTTGTGGAATTGTTTCCAAATCTGTTGATCTTAAAAGAACCTCTACACTATTATCTTATTTACATTATAAATAAAATTAACTGTGGAATTTTTCATTATAATCTCATATAAAAATTAGGTTATTCATTATTCGTATATAATTGGGGAAGTACAAAATTGTTATTCCTTATGTAAAAAAAGGTTTTAGTTTCCTGAAGTTCAATTAAGGTATCCATTGATATATATCTATAAGTATCTAATTAACTTTATTCACTTTTATGTGAAATTTTGTAATTTGTTATAGATTAGTTAGTGTAGAACTGTATACAGGGTACTTTCGAGTCTATAAGCCACGCTTTTAACTCTGACATGCTATCATATAGACATAAATTGAATCAATCAAAATTGATTTTGCTCTCTACAAAGTTGTCCCAAAATTCAATTTGAAAAGCAGAATGATGGAAATGAAAAAATTCGAATGGAAATTGTTTTCCACGCTGTGCCTGGTTGGCGTCAGTTATTAAATTGTTCTCGTTGGTTCCTTGACTCAAGAGGCTTTTGTAATTAAAAAGGCGTTGAGTTGAGCAATTATACACACGAACTTAGCGAGGACAAAGCTCGGAGCTGGAAAGTAACACAAGTAATACACTAAAATAACGCAATGTTGCTTAATTCAGTTTCACAGTTTTGTAATTAAACGCATTTGCATAAGAATTGCATACGCCGATAGCAATGCCTTAGGCATACTTCCATGCGACTCTAATTAAAAGTAGCCCCTGAAAAATAAAAAGAGAAAAAAAATGAAAAACCTATCCCCACGACAATTAACTCAGACCCCAGCTCTGTCCCCCTCTTTTTCTTTTCCTTCTCCAACTGGGCCTCTATTAAAGGTCATCAACGTGGTCAAATGGCAAATGACGTTACGTCGATGGCAATATCGTTTTGTTCTTTGGGTGGCCCACAGGAAGTTTCTAATGTGCGGAAGTATGGCGACAGCTTATGGAGGTTGAATCGAATGTTAAAATTACAGGCACTTGCAAAAAATATCTAAATGCAAAAAAAACTGAAAAGTTAAGTTCTATGCCAAGACTTTAACATTTACAGAAATCAGGAAGCTTAACTCTCATTTCTATAACGAAATATAAAATTTTCGAAAGTACTCTCAACAGATTTAAAAGAAAAGAAGATACTGCATATTACATTTGTGATCTATTAATGATTAACTTCTTTTCTTTAAACCAATGATGGTTTACAAACTGATGTATCTTTTGCAAATACCTAGTATTTGATATAGTTTCTTTTTTAATGAAAATCAATACCAATCTAAAGAGTCAGCTGGGATATAATATGGAAAGATTGGCCATATTTGCAGTCCAATGAAGCGAATGTTTAAGATCGTATCATCGTAGTTGTAATGTGCTCAGCTTTTGCCTCATTGCATTTTTTTCGCATTCTTTGCTAATCTTTTCGAATCTGTTGAATCCCCGACAAATATCATAATATCATATGATCCTAATTAAGAGCCCATTACCCACCCCGTCAAAGTAAACAGATACGATGTGTGCAACCAAAATAGAAACCGCAACTCATCCAAGCAACCCTCTGTTGAGGTAAGGGTGTTACGATTGCTATACCAAATTTTTGGGCGGGGTCCAGTGAAAAAAGGGGGCGGGGTTGATGTTGTGCCGTGTGTAATTTGACACTTGAACATGTGCAGAGAGCACAACGGCAACCTGAGCAATTAGGCCAACAAAATCAAGTTCAACAATGCTTATGGTATGCAAATGAGTGAATACTGTTAACGGGGCTAATTACAGTGTGGCCCAAGTGTCAGGAACAGGCAACTACCAAGTCTATCAATAACGTCTTACAAAAGCCTCAGCTATGTTAATGAGACGCATCCTCCATCCTCTGATGAACCGACAATTAGCTGGTGCTAAAGGAAACCGCAAAGTGAAACTTTATGCTTACCTGTTGGATAGAAAGGACTGCGGGGAGTGGAAGTTGCTAAGGGGATAGCAAGGCAAAAGTTGCCGTGAAAAAATGACTTCAAAAAAAAAGAAGGTAAAAACTTAATGGTCAACTTTTGTTGCCAGTTATTCAGCCTTAACTTGGTATTACTTGTTGAGAAGCAGAAAAAAATTTCATAATTACATTCCTGTTTATTAGACGTCCTTGTGATGAAGCTGCAGACGTCGCAGCAGCGTCGACGTCGGCTTCAAATTAATATTTTTTTGCGAGCTTCTTTGTTGCAATTTAATGGAAAGCGGGAGAAATATATTTTTTTTAGATTCTATTAATAAATTAAATTAATTTTACATTACATGTTTGCGAAATTCTTAACTGCGATTAACTAAAAATATAGAGGAGCTATTCCATATTTGCATATAAAAAATTTATTTAAATTAGTTAAATTAAATGTTAATTTTATTAACTACTTGAGTTCATTAATTTTAATTTGTTTCATAACTATTTTACTAAAGAACTATATCAGTTAAGTTCTTACTTTTAAATTGCGGGTTTTTCATTAAAAGAATTCTCAGTATTAATTACACACATATATTAAAGTTTCTCATCTCAACTTTAAAGTATAACTATTTGATTTAAATTTATATATGATTTATTATGCTTAAGTAAATTAACTTAGTGGTTACTATATGTATATTTGTATTATTTCGAGATTTCACAGTTATAAAGTATAACTATTTAAATGCCGAAAGTATATATGTATGTTCAATATACTTAAATTGTCACTGTAACCCTCCATTTTGAAATCGCCGGATATGGCATTAATAATGCTCAAAAAGGAAAACCGCAAAAAAAGAAATCCTTCGGTTCTTAAAATGTCTACACAATGGGGAAAAATAAGAAAAGCTGCAGCAGTAGCAGCAACAAAGGTACATCCCACTGGATGTCTCCCCCCCTAACTCCCTCCCTCACTCCACAACCATCCTCCCTAGCACTTCTCCTCCTCCCTCGATACGTAAGCGAAAGAAACTCCAATGCATTGCATTGAAATTCTTCATTTGCAATTCAATGACATTCCGTTCCGTGCTGTGACAAATCCTTTAGCTGTATGGGCGTGGCATTCAACGGGTCCAAATGTTCAAATGCCCAATGAGCGTTGCGACGCAACAGATGACGACAGCTTGCAGCGCCCCCTGGCGCCTGAAATTGCCAACAATCCAAAGTCGCTGTCAAGCATTGCTTCAGCTGTAGGCGTGGCAACGCATGCGCTCTCTAACGTGTGGGAGTCGATGACAGTCGACGGTGGGTGGAACGATAGGGAGAAGTGGCGGAGGGGGATGGGTGGACAAGTCCCGCAATGCAGACTGAGAGCGAATCCAATGCTTGCTGGCGAGGATTCCACAGCAATGTGCGAGCGAGAACCTCAACCTGTCAACCAGACGCCAATGTCTCATCCTATGTTAAGGGTGGTGGATGGTCTGGTTGCTCTATAAGGTTGGGTGGTGGGGGTGGTTCACTCTATGACCGTTCACTGCCTTGTGCTGGCTTTCATTGGCTTCGCATTCAAACCCAATTTTGTTGGCATTGCGACAGGTGACCCAACGAAGTTCTCTTCTCAACTCAGTTGAGCTCCGTTCAGTTCTGTTCGACGGGCGCAACAGGAAAGTTGCGTGTAACGGTAAATGTGAAATTCGTGCTCGGTTTTCAAGTGAAAATCTATTGCATATTTTAAGGACGGTAACGGTTTCGCATTTGACAAAGCAAAGTTATTTAAGTGTGTTAAATATTTACAATAAAATATTATTCAAAATAAAAAATACTTCAAAAACTGATATATATTTAAAAAATTAAGAAAAATAAATAAATTTAAAATAAATTAAACTAAGAAATAAATTCCCAATTAAAACAATATCGAATGCAGGTAATGAATTTTCTAAATGTGTTAATGTTCCGACATAAAGAAACTAAAATAAAATAATGAAATAATAAATTAAATCTAAAATTATTACAATAAAATAAAAATACGCATTACCACTGCAAAATATCACTCAAGATACTTAATATATCCATAACGCTCAATATTAAGAATTGTTTTTCTGATGTGTCGGCTAAATTAATTTATTACTAAGTTTGACTCCTAAGGACCTTTTTCACATGTTAACGGTATAGTTTTTAGAAGCGGAAATAAAGATTAACTGAACAAGTCTATGAGTAATTATTCATATGTCTTTGACATACTTAAGAAAAGTTAACAGATACACAGTGACAATTAATAATGAAATAACTTATAACATAAAAAAGAATCGTAAGCTTTCTTGATTAAATGAAGTGAGGATGCTTCATATATTTAACAAATCGTATATTTACCAAGTATATGGTACATTTACTACACAAATAGATTGGCATAGCATTTACTTATCTTTAAAGCATCCAATTAAAAATTATTCCAGACAAAATAAAATAAATTTGCAATTCAGAAATGGATTTGACATAATACTCCGCAGATGCTTGTAGAATAACTATTTCACAAAATTATTTTGTCTAATTAAAATACCTTGAAAAGCAAGATTTTCTTAAAATAAAGAAATTATATTTTTAAACGTTCGATACTAACTCTGGTTAAAATACTTCGAAAAGCAAAGAACATGTTAATAGAGAAACTTACTTTTGAAAATATCTTTAACTAAACCATTCGTAAACGCTTTAAAAAATATTAATGAAAATAATATAATAATATTTAATATTCTAGTGAAACTGTATACATTAATACCAAAAAGGAAAGAAACCGAATAAACAATTACAAAATTAAAGCTTGCCAAATAGCAGAAAGTAAAGTTAGAAGGTCGGTGGACCTCGATAACCTTCGAGAATGTTGAACATGAATCAATTGTCGCAGCCGCAGTCGTCATCGCAGTCGTTGCCACACCCACAACAACTACATTACGCCGAGTGCCGCCCATTACCGGCAATCAATGAGACATTTGCCCAATTTAGTCAACATCGTTCCACAATATCACTGCTCTCCCCATTGGATTTATCTTTAAGGACAACATCAAATATAGTTCCAATAACGCCACCATCGACGCCGTCGCCACCAAGAAAGCGGCAAAGATTAATGTCCGAGGAGAATTATTTGTGGCGGCCGCATATGGCGACGTTGCCATTGATGCCACCAGTGCCACATGCTGCACTGGTCATGCAACCACCAGCAAGCACAAGTTATTTTCATCATCATCATCAACAGCAGCAGCAGCAGCAGCAGCAGCAGCAGCAACCAACTCAACTGGGGAGCAATTGTTACGGGTTGAGGGGATTCGAGGGAGCGTCCTATGATAAAAGTAATTTTCACGTTGCTGCGAAAAATGGCTTTGAGCAAATTCCGGCAAGTCAATCGAGTGTGGCAAGAACGGGCAGCGTTTATGTTGAGGATGAGACAATTGTGTTGACCGAGGACGAGGATGAAACAGTTGTCAGTTCCCATGACTACAATGACTATGCCACGGACACAGAGAACGATGATAATGATAATGATAACGATGATAATGATACAATACAAGTCAACGATGAAAATGATGAGGTTGAGGCTGAGGCTGAGGCTGGGGTCGAGTCGTCAGAAAATGTTGATGATGAGGAGGAAGTATTTGTCGACATTTTGAGCAACGATGATGATGAGTTGCCGGAGCATCAAAATCCCTCAGAAAGATTGCAGGCTCAACTCTTGGAGACCAAAGCTCTAAAACGTAATGATCTGCTCTACGAGGATGAGGAATTGCATCATCAGGCTGTTGACGGTTTGGCCAAACTCTTTGATCGCGATTTCAGGCAAACAAACAAGGAATCCTCCTCCGAAGAAGTCGTGACTGCAGTCGAGGAGTCGTCTCAAACGGAAAAAGTCTATATGGATTTAAGTGGCACCTTGGCGGAGGCGACTCCCCTTTATTACCCCCACCGTATTCCCCGCAACTGCGCAAACAGAAGACGGAACGAAAGCGAACCAAGTTAAGGAAACATTCAGCCATCGATGAGGAAACAATTAGTCCAGTGTCTGGTACCATCATCCGTAAGCTGCGGGACGATGAGGAGCTTGTGGTGCGCAAAGGTGACATTGATCCGGCTTTCAATGTGGTCGAAATCACCGAAGAGGCCAAGGCCATCTTGGCCAGCATCGATAATAAGATTGGCGATTATTTGTGTCAGCTTTGTCGCACTGTCTACGACGACGCCTTCATGCTGGCTCAGCATCGATGTCCTCGCATTGTTCACATCGAATACAAGTGCTCCGAGTGTGAAAAGGTGACATCAAATTATTTTCTATCTATTTATAAGTTTATATAACTTAAATTTCAAATGACATTAGCTGCAAATCAAATTACTCTTGCAGAATATAACAGAAATTAGTGAACATTGATATAGAAAAGTTTATTCTAGAAACTGATTATATCAAGTGGAAAGTGGTGTATATTTAATTTAAGTTTAGAGTTTTAAAATTCTTTAATGAGCTTTTCGCAGTTTACATCTTTCTTAAGTTGTTGGTGACTTTTAAATCTTAAAGACCTGTTTTACTATATATAAGATTATGATGCTAATGCTATATGCTCCTTAACCTCTTCAGATTTGTCTGAAACAGAACTTCTTCTTTTTAAACTTTTGAATTTGTTGGTTAAAAAATAAATTTTGCTAAATACTTAGACGATATCAAAACTTAAGCATAGAATGTCCAACCGTTGACCGAAGCAGCGCTGCTGCTTTCTTTCTTTTTTCCAACTTCTGTTATAATTGAATTTCCTCTACAAACTATTGACCGTCGCTAGTTTCTAAATTTTCCGACTCAGAATCGTAATTAAAATACGTGAAATACATGTTATAAAGATATGAAAACTTTCAATTTTATTAAGTCTAATGCAGAGCTGATTCTTATCAACATTTCTGTGCTATTATTCCAATTGTAAATAAATTTGCGCAGTCCTGACATGCAAGCTTAAAAACCTTTCCGACTTTCACTGAGGAAGTGCCTGTTTATTTTCAATCTCTTATGATTATAATTGATAGATCATATGAAACCTTTACGGCTGCATACTTTTACGTAGGAAGATATTATTCTATTACCCAAATTTTTCTAATTTGTCTGTCCTCAGTCGGATACTCATTTGCAGTATATTTACTATATGGCATAAGAGCTCATTTACTGCTTACCACTTTTACCTTAAAAAAAGCTGCTTCATTTCTTATTTCACTGATTATAAACCAATCGCAAATAAAATTTTCAAGATACAGAGATAATTTATATGTTTTCCCAACTCGATTTAAGCCATAGCTAATTACCACTTTTGCCTGCAGGTTTTCAACTGTCCAGCGAATTTGGCATCGCATCGTCGTTGGCACAAACCCAAGTCGGAGATGCAGTCTGGAAAGAAGCGGCAAAGTAGCAGCAATGAACCATCTGCCAGTAGCACAGAATCCAACAAAGCAATCGGCGATGATGCCAGTGAAGGCATTTATCCTTGCCAGCAATGTGGCAAGTCCTTTCGACGGTAAGTTCCATTTGGAGTTTAGACTGTTCTTAGTTTAATCTGTGGCTTTCACAGCTATGCCTACCTTAAGAAACACCAGGCGTCGCATCAAATGCTGGACAATCTGAAGAATATGGAATTCTTTAATGCCCAGCAACAACAACAACTTCCACAGGCACAGACACAGACAGCGGCAAGTGGTGCAGCGGGTGGTGCGGCATATGTGCTGCCACGCCCACCACATTGCGGACTTTATCCCACAGCAACGCAAAAGAATTATGCAACTCCACAACGCTTTGCGGGGTTCCCCTTTCAGCCATTTGATCAGCGACGTTTCTACTCCTTGGGGGAGTTGTATTTATCACAGCAGCTGGAACGCTCCTCGGCCTTTCAATATGTCCATGCCAATCATCTGAGGCAACTGTCCAATGTTGCACACAACATGTTGCCACCGCTGCCCGTCAAATGACCCAGCTCTAATGTGCTGCGTCCAGTGCCGCGCATTGCATCCACATCCACATCGACATCCACGCCGGCTTCGAGTGCTGCAGTGGCTCCTTTGGAATTGCCTCCTGTTAATTGGATGCTCCCCATGCCGGCGGCAGCTGCTGCCGTCGCTGCAAATGCGGTGGCGCCACCAGATTCAGTTGTTGGCGGTGTTGGCAGTGTTGTTGGTGTTTAACTTAATAATATGCTTAATAGAATTCAATAAAATATACTAGTTCAAGTTTACATCATCAAAAGTTTTAAATTCTATCAATTGGTACCATAGGACGGATGAATGTTAAGTATACGCACGGGAAAAGATAGCTGGGTTTAAAATAACATAATAAAAAAAAACAGAAATATTTTCCAAAAAAGATAAGCGGCACTGATTCAAATTAAAAGTGTTGTTTTATATTCATTTTGGCTCCAGTATATAATTAAAATTGAAGGCTGGAAATTTTAAATTGTCAAACTTGGAGTTTAAATCTTATCCACATTTCCAAAACTTTTCAGAAAAAGTCTGTTTTTGAAAACCAAACAAAAATCTTTCAGTTTTGACGAGTTATGCTTTTTAGTTTGGATAATTGTGATCAAGTCTAGAAATACTCTGTTGGGTCAAATGTAGTCCGTTTTGTTAGATACTCTTTTCAAGCAATTTTTAAATAAAGTATAAAAAAATTATAAAAAGCGGAGATATCGAAAAAACATTTCTATCTACATTATACAAGCTTAGCAGTAAGTAATTTATAAGGTAAAATAATGTAGTGTAAAGATTATCTAGACTATAGTTGATTTCCAAATGCATTCAGTCTCAGAGCATAGGATAAAGCCTGAGCCAGGTAAGTTTCTTCGTGGACTCCATAAAAAAGCAACGATTTGGGACCTGCGAGAAAAGGGAGTTAAAGATCTTTCTAATCTTAATGGAACCTCGACCCACCTTGAGCAAAGACCAGACTCTCCGAGGACATTTGTTGCAGTCTAAGCTGCAGTTGCATCTCCGATTGCTTAAAAGTCTCATCCAAAGTGCTTATTAACTCAGTTTCTCCGCTAACATCCCAAATTGGACTTAAATAGTTTCCATTGGTAAGGAGGACAAGGGTCAGGGAATCCTTCTGACCCAGAAAATCTGAGAGAGTCTCGTTGAGCAGTTTGAGTTGACGTGTTGCATCCATTTGTTGCCGCACAAAATGCTCCACAACCAACAGATGCCCCACACCTGGACGTCTGAGCACCTCGAAGGTTTTCTTTAACATCAACTGCAATGTAGGAGCTTGAGGATTACTACTGAGATCTCCATTTGATAGAACACCCAGCAAGTAGTCCAAATTGGTGGCATTAATCGAACTGAGGGCCTTTTCATGCTGCACAATTTCAAATCTCTTGTGAGGTTTTAGCTTTGATTTTTGATTTCTCCAGTCGCGTAACAAATTACGTCCAGTTCTGGCACGGCACAGCAGCTCATCCAAGGGATCCCAGGTGAAAGTAGGGACTTTGGCACTCAACAGCTGTCGACCACCACCCATAACAACATTGAGAGCTTGTCCAGTCTCGCCAGAGATCAATTGTTGAGCCACATCCTCGCAACCCGCCTCGATGGCTCCCAAGGGCATCAAACCATCGCATTCCCAACTCGTCTCGGCCACATGAGCATAAAGAGCAGCTCCAGTTGCTCCTATAATTGAGGGTTGTTTAATTTTTAAAGAGTTAGAATCAAACATTTTTTAAATAATCGGGTTTGGAAAGTCGATTAATCGATGTTTGAAGACCATAACAAGATTTAATAACTATAACTATAACAACATCCGGTTGTATTGTATTGTCAAAACTTATTTCTTGTGGTAGAATTTGTCCAACTTAGTAGAGAAAGTGTTATAAATTCTAATTCAGTCATTTCAAATCTCAAGCTTTATGTTAAAATATATAATCTGAGATCCAGGTGACACAAAAAGGATCAGACGGACAGACAGACAGACAGACAGACAGAGAGACAGACAGACAGACAGGCAGACTATTATAATTATTATAATATGTTATTACTATTATAATATGTAGTATGATAGGATATTCTGATAATGGTGATAGCTTGTTTAATACTTATTAATATTGATTGTCTATTATCCAAAAGTCATTGTTGATCGATTAATAGATCATTTTTGACAAGCTTACCTGTAATACGTTGATTGGTGATAAATCCCGTGCGAAGACCAGCAATCTGAGCCTGACGGACCACACTGTGGAGTTGCCCCATCCGACTGCAATTTCTCTCCAAGTTCTGAGTGGCCCTTAAGGGCACTCCCGACCAGAATGCTCGAGAAACGCTTGACAAATCACAGGGTGAACTGAAACTGCAACTGTTCTTGAGTCGGGCCATATGTGGAAATTGATCCCAAACAAAGTGGGCATGATCTGTGGAGCGGTTTTCTTTAGGAAATCGAGCTGCAGCCAAATCCTTGCTATCGATACCATTAACCAATAGAATTAAAACATTTTTGGGTTGAGTCTGTCTGAAATGAAACCTCATTGCCTGCTTCAGCTCCTCAATGCCCTTGTCATACCAGATTTTTTGTTCCGGCGACACCTGATCCTTCCAGTAATCCACATCGGATAAATTAACCACCTCATATTCCACCTCATAGCGTATTGTTAGCCCAATACAAAGCAGAGATATGAACACGGCCAACAACACAGATCCTGCCACAATAAACAACTGCGTTGACTTGAAACGTAACTGAAAGCAAAATTGTTTCAATCTTCCAGATGTTGCCATAATCAGGTTCCGTACACGTCTTCAATCTCAAACTGACTCTAAAATGCGCCAAGACAATCCATCGAAAAATTAACTTATCTTAAGAACTTTGATAGTCTCCCTGTACATTTTAGATAAGAAATATAAACTGTTTGAAGTTTTTACTGCCACAATTCGCATTGTTGTAGTTAATTAGTTAGCAAATGTTATGAATAATTTACTCGTTAATTGCCCTAAAAACAATTGCAAGTACACTGCGCGCAATTGCAAAAGAATTGCTTAAAATGCACATAACAATTGTTTTTAGAAGCGGAAACTTGTAAGATAAGTTATCTTTGGAAACATGTATTACTTTGTCCATTTTATTAGACTTAAGTGATGGACTAGCAAATACTCTGTCCATTTATTGAACGGTAACATTCTTGCATGTGTTTTGAAAGCAACAAAAAATGTTACACATATATACGGCTGAAACTTTTAAGACACATAGAATATAATGTTAAGTTGTCGTTTTACACTAGCAGATACACTTTAGCTATTTTAAAAACAAATTTAAAGTATGTATTTATTAATATTGTTTCTACTTAAAGCTTGCAAGATAGGCATATTATCTTTTAAGTAGGTGTAGAATTTTCAATCTTACTTCTTACTTTACATATATTTGCACAAAGCTAGTATACCCTATAGGGCATAAAAAGCTCCGTACTACAATATTTTTGTATGGTTTGATTGTGCTAAAACGAATAACAAATCTCAAATTACTGCCCGCAATTAGCAGATTTAATTTTGTCAGTGTATTGCAAGCAAAAATGAAATTCCGATTTCAATTTTAGCCTTTGGCTTTTCTATGGGGTCAACGACGTCACTGTTTTGGTAATTAACTATTGCACACTTTCTGTGGGAGGCCACAACTGTTTGATTGTGTGGGCGTGTGTCTCAAACCACACACACACACTAACACACAAATACTCGCATACATTGACAATACATATGTCTAATTGCAACCACAGAGACAACTATTCGTTTATGAATTTTCAATTAAACGCATCGAGCAAAGGTTTTCATACATTTGCCGTTATGCGAGTGCAAATTCGAATGGGAAAACTGTTTGTCGCAATTACCAGTCGTTAACCTGCTGTTACGCCCCAATGCAACCAGCACTCCCTCTCCTCTTTCCATCAATTGTAAGCCATCATTGCGACGCTTTGAAGTTACGTCGCATTGACATGTGGTCAGTTTTCCCTGAGCAAAGCTTGTCACAAATGTCACACAGTTAAAGTGAATGCCACTTGCAACATTTGATTATCAATTTGTCAATTCTCCTCTATCTGTTTCTTTTATGTTGCCACTGACAGTTTTCCGTAAACAATAACTACAACCAGCAACGCCCACGGAAGTGACCTTTCTTGGCTATATTATTTAAAATACCAATTTTTCCATCAAGCTGTGTGAATTTTCTTTACGCACATTGTGCGTGTGTTGCTTGGAGTGGTGTTTGGAGAGGGGTAGTTGCTGTCAAGCTTGATTGGTTCGTGCATTGATTAAACTTACGAGCAAAGCTTTTTGCACTGCTCTTAGCGCCATCTATCGCAATAAGTGTGTACACCATAAGAGTTACGCGCGAAATTTAAATTAAATTAAAACAATTGTTGAATTGAACAGCAAGTTTAAATTAAATTAAACTTGTACTTGTTAATGAGATTAAATAATGAGGATTATTTTAATGAACTCCTGGTGTTGCTAACCCCTTAAACGGCGTTTGCCATTCATACACTAATTTTCATTACTGGTTTCCACAACTTGGCATTAAATTGATTATTGTCGGCATGTTTCTCAAGTCTACCAAGTGCACTTGTTGCGTAATCCTTTATTCTATATTTATGTATCATCTTCATTTGGATACTATTATACGATCATCATTATCCCGAACTATTTTGCCCTAAAAACAAATTGTACCGAGATATAGGAAGCTAGTTTGTCTGTGGAACCTTTCTTATGGTTGTATTATTAACAATATGACGTATTTATTCAACTTAGACTCTGCCTTATGTTCTTTTCTTTAGTTGAACGCACTTCGTGTTGGACATTGTTCAGCACTGTTTACCTATGTACATATGCATCGCTACTTCTCCGTTTTTCTGGCACCACCTGTTGTACAGTTTTCTGGCAACGCTTTTTCTAGTCATATTGAAACAGTTCATATTTTCTATTAGATTTGAGATTGCTTTAAAAACTGATAAAGAATTCGATGGACAAATGCGCAAATGCTCTAAATGGGAAGCAGAATGATGTCCAGGATACAATTAGTGTCGAGTGGTCATCAAGTTGTATTGAACATGCTGCTCAACGATGTGCAATCCCATTGTGATTGTAAATTGAGAGCGGGGAACACGTGGTCGCTGACTACAATGAGTGGAAGGAAGGGGAAGCTGGTCAAAGCTCTCCTGCAGTTCAACAGCTGGTGACGCCCACGCGCGCTCAAGGATGTTAAATGCCAATGCGTGGGTGGAAGAGTGTATTGAGGAAAGTGCGAGGTGAAGAGCAAGACAGCAGAGTGCAGCAATAGATATAATGACGGAGAGAGAGAGCCAAAGAGAGAGGAAGGTATGTACTTGTACATACATAAGTGTGTGTGTTTGCTGAGTGCAATTGGGCGGTTCCCTGATATTAAGTTATTTCTCTTCTTCTTCATCTCTGTTGTGACCTTGTCCGCCAAACATACAAAACAAGAGAAAAGTAAACTTTGCATCGTCATTGTGTGGCGCCTGCTAAACAATTATTTTGCTCATTTTCGCATATGGTTTAAAGAATTTATGAATAGTTTCCATAGTTTATACCTTTTCCCAATTAATTGAGAAAAATCGCATGTAGTATATTTGCATACGTGTAATAATATTTTTAAATAAAATGCAACGCAGTTTGAATTTTCGTGCGGGGGCAGTGTGTGTGTGTAATCGTATTCTATCAAATATTAAAATATATATGTACGTATGTACGTTTGTATGTAGATATATTTAAATGTGTAAAGAAAAGGCAGTCAAATGTGTAGAGTGCAAAGGGGGAGCACTAACAATTTTGCACTTTTACGAGCTGTGTAGAATTCACCACTTCCCCTTTCATCATGAATTTACTAATGCATTTGTTGTTCTTAACGCTGATCAATTACGACATTGGCGCCATAATAGAAAAATACTATAAACTTAAAAAATATAACGAAAAATCAAAACAATTATTGCCATTTTAATAAATAGTTAATTTATTTATATGTTTATAGGTTAGATTTATGTACATACATATGTATTTGATTGACATGCACTGTAATTTTCATGCCTGAATACACTTCATTCTCATTTGACAGTTTGAGATCAGCTTTATATTATACAATACTTGCGATATTATACATATGTACATATCTATATAATATAAATAATATATATATATATATATATATATATATGTGTGTATTTAAATTGAGGTAGTTCTGAGTGCAGTCGAAACTTGTTTTCACCATTTATGAAATGCGATTAGATTAGATAGCGTTCACAATTTTAAAATGATTAGATACGCCTGCATTTGAATAGAATTCGATGAGTTGAACCGATTTAAGTATGCACATATGTATGTATGTACAGTAAAATCGACCCTTTACTATTCATATTCCAGGTCAAATCGTGTCTAATCTTTGGTTTGGCAAACACATTTTATGATCATGAAATGAAATTAATAATTCACAATCTCCAGCAAAGCTAAGTAGTGCCAAGAAGCTGCGAGTTATTGATTAAAAGTTCATCTTTATACCTACACACAGTACAGTGCAGATGCACATACATATGTATGTACATACCATATGCACTGTACTGTGTGTACGCATACATATGTATCTGCTCATGTTCCCATTAGAACTTTCCAGAATATTGTTTCCCAGAGCTACATGATATAAGATAAAATGGAAAATAGAATCTCTTGCAAATAAATGAGATTTTTTATAAGGGTTTGCTTTGATCATTCCGCGTTTTTTTTTCAATGTAGGAAGAAAACCAAATAAAAGGTTTCCTATTTAATAGCTTTTTAAATGTAATAAAAATTTTCAAATAAGAGTTCCCTTGGCCCCGGACGAGAAAGCTGTTTAGAAGGTACTTTTAAAATGGAAAAAGTTCTTTACGTTTATTAAGGAACAGCAGGCTGACTTATGTAAGTATAATAAAGTTATTGAATTCATTCCAGTTTGAGCTTTTGAGCGCTAACACTTACAAAACAAAAAGCTTTCTTGCACGGGTGCTAATTTTTACCAGCTTTGGTTTAGATTTGAATTTGGCGATAACTCTAATTTGTAAGCCTCCATTTAATTTATTTGCATATTAAATAAACATTCGACTTTCTACATCTGTGTGAAATATGGCAGCTCCCAGGCAGCCCTTATAGCATTCAATCCATTTCGACTGGGTATTTTAAATCTATGTATGTACGTTTGTGCTGTTACAAATACAGTTGACAACTGACGACAGCAGCGCACTAATACACTTGCGTGTTATTTCGTGTGTGTGCTTGTAAGTTTGAATGTATGCTCTCATACTAATGCATTTTGATACTGGCCTTGAACGTGAATTGCATTTGCGCAAAAAATTTGATGAGAGAGGGCCGCGTTCAAGTGAGAACGCAAATGCGAGAGCGAGCGAGACAGATGACGGCAGAGGGAGAGAGAGGAATCGCAAGAAAATGTTTTGCCAAAGCAAAAAGTTTAAAGTACATACATGTGTACTACATATACATATATGTACATACATACACACAAGCAGAGAAAACCTAGCTGAAAGCAGGCTACTGCGTCGCGTCGCTTGCACTCACACTCTCCCGCTCTCGTTTCCTCTTGCTGTTGCTATCCTGCTCTCACACAGAAGCAAACATGCATCGCATTGCCCAACTAAATATTCAAAGCAGTCTCAAGGTTATGTACTTGGCATGTACATACATACGCACATATATACATATCTACTACGTACATATAAGCACAGTTCTCTCTCTTGCACTCTGCTATGTGCTATCCTGCTGCATTTTTTTTTCGTTATCCAAAAAGCTCAAAACTTTCCAACTGCATTTCCCAAAATATCTGGACGTCCATGTTACTGCATAAATCCCACCCGGACTATGTATGTTTACTTTCTTATGCATGTACATTGTACATACATAGTTAATTCCTCCTGCCACGCTGCAAAAATAACCGTTGAAAACTTGCTTTAGCTTTGGCTGTTTACTTTTATCTATCTCTGTCTATCATTGCTCTGCCTTTTGCACAATTCTCATCACAACTGTGCTGTAGGCGTTAAAGTGCAGTGGAACGTATGCAGTATATAGCTTTTTTATGGGACCTATCGCCATTACTTTTGAATCACATCCATGTGTGTGTGTGTGTATGTGAGTGTGTACGTACACATGTGTGTGAGAGAGAGTGAAATCTTTGATTATTGATTCGTAATAGTAAAACCTTTTAAGTTCTTTCATAAATGATTTCTATGTGGAAACGCTTAGTGAAAAAAGTTTACCTCAGTCAACCATATGTACATGTACTATATGTATTCACTATATGTCCCTAATGACCTATTTACGAGTGAAAATTACAAATTCCAATGAAATCGCGACTGGTTGCAGGAGATTTCTCAGTAATCTACTGCAATTTCAGGGAATCTACTCTGAATTCATTAGAGAGAGAGCTTAAGATAAATGCGGCTTTGGCTGAATCCAAGTTGAGACACTGACTCAACTTGCAGGCATCAGTGTTGCCATCTTATCTAATTTATAGCTAGACTAAGCTATTTTTAACATAACAATTCATAGTTACATAATGGTAGAATTCTTTGAAATGTACAGAAATTTGTTGCTTCAATTGCACATAATCATTTCTTTTTGAGCATACATACGTACATACATATGTGATTTAGCAACTAGCTATTTCTAGCTACTTTTTATGATCACGGTAGCTGTTCCAGCCTTGGAATCTCTGGTAGGCAGTGGGTCATTCAGTGGGTGGGGGTGCGAAAGAATAAGCTCTTCATTTTGAAATGTCAAAGTTAATACTAGCAAAGAAAATCAACAATTTGATTGCAACTGGGAAATTCCAAGCTAAACGTGACAAATGAAATCGAAATGAATATCATTTGATTATCCAGCGTAATAAAAATCACATGCATTCAACAAACATATTTACATTGAATAAGCATATAAATAATTTACTCTTGCGTACATACAGACAAACATGTTCATATATTTGTCAATAGATTCAAATGTCAGCATTGCATAAAACGCGCCCCTCAATAACAGTCACCCCTGCTCGCTGTACTTGCGAATGCGAAACATGAAAGGGAAATTTCTGGCACATATTTCAAATGTCGACTGCAGACAACGAGTCGCACGATGATTCATCAGAACAGGAACAACTACAAAAACAAAAGAGAGAGAGAGAGAGTGTGAGAGAAAGAACGTACAACAAATTGCTTAAGCAGAGAGAGCGAGAGTTTTGGCCGAATGTGCCATTTTATAGTCATATAAGGAACAAATACATACAAGCACACATCTTCGCACATACCGACCGCCCCCATGCTACAGCAGCAGCTGCAGCGAAAGCTTTTTAAAGCAACCGAATGCACTCTCTCGGTTGCTTAATTTCCCTCTCCTGTGCTCTTTTTACGCTGTGCTCTCGCACATTTTCAATTTTCGTTCAGTTCGCTGCAACACCTCCGCCGCCTTCGTCGTTTCATTCCATTGTGTTTCATACAGAAACACACACACATACAAATATACACAGTGCCAATCCTTGTAGCGTTTATTTCAAGTTCACTGTCAAGGTTACCTACTCTTGTCATGCGCTGCAGTGGTGTATTGCAGGGCAAGGGGTATGTAAGGGTCTGATTTGCAGCAGCCTCGTCGCCGAGCAATGTGGCAGCCTCAGCTGAGTATATGTACATACATACATATGTATGTACCCTACAGTGGTTGCAAAATGTATGCACCCCTTTTACTACCTGTCCCTTAGACGGGAACTGCGCTCGCAATGCACTCACTGTTATTTCACTTTTCTCAACGAATACAGAAGTTATACTAGATATACGCTTAGTTATAACAGATAGACTACGAGTACATATGTACAAATATGTACTTATGTACATATATAAAGACCAAACTGTATTTACATACATATAAATTTTCTGCTGTCATGCATTTGCGCTGAGCCAAGTTTTTTCGATTTCATCTGCCCTTTCTCACCTCTGAATGGTTTTAGTTTTGTTTTGTTTGTATACAAAATAAATATTATGCCAATTTTTGTGTTTAGTAAACAACCAATTTTTTTCTAATTTTTTTATGAATTGTGTTTATCTAAAAGTTTTCACGGGGTAATGGTATACAGGGCGTATACGTAGCTTAACGTGACATTTTACTTGATGATAAACAAGAACTGTTTCCTGTTTAAAGCTCCATGATCAAAAATTAAGGAGTAAGGAGGCAGTGACAGTGACTCAAACTACTGACACACACTGTTGTATTAGTTTTATACTTGTGCGTCATATAGAAAGATCACGTATACGTAATATTTTAATTACTCACAAGGAATATTAAAGTTCTGCTTTAGAATGCCACAGTTTTGAAACAGTTTTGTAATTGGACAGTTGAAACTAGCTAGACCTAAAAATAATGTAAAATAAACATAAAAAAAAAAAAAATTCAATCTTAAATTCAACATAAAAAAAAATTGTAGATTTTTAAGTGTAAAAAACCTGTAAAAACTTTTAAGCACTTAAAAATATGGTAGATCTGACAATAATTAATTTAATATGGCAATACTGTTACGGCATGAGCTTAGTTTGTGTCCCTTCAATTTAAGTTAAGCATGGAAACGGTAACATGTTCAAAAAAGGCATGATACAGGCCTGAAAAGGGAAGGAAAATATTGGGTGCTGTGAAATTTGCTTTAAAGCCGAGTTTATCAAAGCTTGCCTCCGGGAAAGAAAGCGTTTTGTTTGTTTCTCATTTAAAACGTACAGTATTTGGAAAAAGTTACCTCTCAACGGGGCAAACTTAGATCAATATTTCAACTTTAGCATGAGTTTTTCTACATGTTAAATAAATGGGAATATATCAGACAGCTGAGACTTTGAAAACTACAAACTACTGTAAGAGGTTGTCTGACAAAACAGGAATATAGAATCATTTATTGGTTTTTTCCTGTTTTATTCTCTTCCTATGGTGAAAAGTTTCTGCTGGGATGTTCGTGTGCACATCTGCATTTGCAGTTTAAGCAGTAGCAGCTATATATGGAGGTATAAATTTAGTATACTCTTATGTTTAGATATGTATGTGTGTGTGCACATATGTAATAAACTGTGTTTCCTTTATAAAGACAGCGATGCGCATGACATAAGAAAACGGCCGCGGCGCACGAAAGCTACTGATGAAAGCGAAGGCATGCAATATCATCTGTTGCACATAGGCAAAAGGCAGGCCACATACAGGTGCAGGCGAAAGATACAGATACAAATACAGATACAAGTTTAGCTACAGATACAGATGTAGTTAGTGTCTAGATGCAAACGTTGCAGTTGTAGCATTTAATTAAATTAAACAATTAAACAAACATGCCAGAGAGCGTCTCACACACACACACATGCAAGTACATATGTGAATGTGTAAAAATGTATAAACACTTATGTACGACCCCAAACAAATTCAATTAAGATATTCAAACAGGGGGCAAAGGGCGAAAAATGCAACACACGCACATTTATCAGCGCACATCACCTACAACTAATGGCATCTATATACATATATATATATATATATATATATATATATATACATACATGTACGTATGTATCTAAGTGTACATATTTCAACATACTATATATGTATGTGTGTACATTTAAAAGGCATTTATTGTTGTTTTGTTGCATTTAGACAGTAAATGCGCTAATTATATACAATTTGCAAACACAGCAACCTGGTTAGCCCAGTCCCAGTCCCAGACCCAGAACACGAATATATAAATATACTAAAGGTAGACATACAGTCAACCCAACGTATTTGTACACTCGTAATTTTTAGACCCTGTACTTTAAAAATGTACAAAAGGGTCTATTAAGATTGGCAGACCCCATAAGGTTAAACAGTATACGCTCGCAAGTTAGAACCACTTGGTTTTGAAGGTAATTCTTTATTTTATTTCATAAAAATAAATAAATGAAACTAAACAATCCATATGCAACCGAACAATTCTAGAGCGTTTAATGTTTCACAAACTTCAATTCTAATATCTGAAAGACTCGAATTTCATAGAATTCTAATTTGTGAGCTTCTATGGATACTTCAAAATAATTCAGAAATATTTTTATAAAAATAAAAAAAATAAAATAAAATCGATTAGAGTACTATGTATATATGTAGTAGTATATTAAAATAACAGCTGTAATAATTTTGTTAATGGAATGAAAATTCAATTCATACAGAAACCAACAGATATGTATATATATCAGAAAAATCCCCTGGAATCCTACCGATACAATCGTTCCTGTTTTTGGTTCCAGTTACGGTTTATACATACGTATAAAAAATGTAATTCCGATTAACGGTGTCGGTATTATTCTCTGGCAAAAATAATGTAACTTTACTATGAAAACCTGACCTACAATATCCCTTGAAGTATAGCAAATGTGTGTACGTATATATGATGGATAGACTATATATACATACATGCATGTACACTGTATATAACATACATATGTATATATGTATGTGTATGTACATTGTACATAAAGCTGCAGTTAGTAAGGCGCGGTCAGGGTAGACTGCACAAGCTAAAAGCAGCGAGTGTCAGCACAGTGGGCGATAGATCAGCGTCGCCTTTTTGATTGGTATTGGTGAGGATAAAAAGAGAGCAAGGAGGAAGCTTCCTTTATATACATACACAGCTGCAAGTGTGCGTGAGAGTGTGTGTTAGTGTGTGCATGTACCTATTCTTTAGCTTTGTTCGCTCTTGCATTTCGCTTTATTGCATAACATCCTTGAACTTGAACCGAGGCTGAGTTGAGCTGAGCTTTGGGTCGCTTGGCTGCTCGCCTGGTTTGCTTTTGGCACTGGCTGCGCTTCGGCTGACTCAGCGACTTACACACATATGCATAGATACATATATATACACTTGCAACTGACCGCTCCCCCACAGCTTGCAGTCCACACACAAAATTCACCTCGTCGCCATTCGGCTCAAAAACGACAACGACGACGCTTTGACGTCGACGTCGACGTCGAACTTGCCGACTACGACGTTGGCCTGTATCTCTATCGTTTTCTGCTGTGCTTGGCATTGAAAGCGCGACAAGCGAACAGCGAACAACATACCATTCCCCAGCAATAAGAATACAAGAAAAAAAAAAATTAAAAATACAGTGAGAGAAATCTGTATTCACAGGAGCGTATAATAAAAGAAAACCTGAACTAAACCAAGTACAAAACAATAATGCAATTTATTATTATAGTAATTAAAATTAGACTCGCAAAAAAAGATGACATCAATGAGATCGTCGAAATTAAATTGAAACTAAAATTGACACAGCCCGAAAGCAGCAATAAAAGTTAAAAATAACAATAACAATGCTAAAATAATTACAAATTAATTGTGCAACAAAAATAAAAAGAAACCTAGAATATTATAATTTGAGAAGTGCTCGTCAAATGCGCAAATTGATGAAAATAAAAAAATAAAGATTGTGACAACAACAGTAATGAATTTCAATTGTACCTCCAGTACTACCCTTCCCATACATCGAGTAAGTGCAATTCTTTTGTGTATTCCCTAATTTACGGAAGTAATAAAAGATATGTATGTAATAAGAAATGGGCGAAATAATTTTTGTGTAAAGTCGCAAACAAGATCTTAGGTAAATATGCATTTACCTAAGAGTATTACGTGTCAAACATGTGATTTCGTTCTCCTTATATACAAATTTTAATATTGCATGCCAAACAAAAAAAAATGTCAGTGAAAACGAAATGAATGGAAAATATTGTACATTGCATCATCAAATTGGGAAAGCTGCTAACAAAAGGCATATGGATGATGTTCTTCAACAAGGTAATTAATATATGTATGTACAGATTATAATTATTTATATATCATTTGATATGAAAAAGCAATTGTGGTTTCCGTTATTCTTGTGGTTTTGAGTGCAACAAGCACCACAATATTATCCCATCAGCCAAAGTAAAGCTTATACTTATAGTATAACGGCAACAAAAGCTCTCACATTTAATTCCAAGATGTGCGAAAATCGATCGAAGATAATCGAAAGTTCAGTTTGTGTAGACAGGAAGTACATTTTATCTAATCGCTGATCTAAATTATTAATTAAGTTTATTTTGCGAGTCCAACATTAGCTAAATTGGTTAACATTTTAGTTCATTCGTTCCTTGCGTTTTTATACGTTTGCCTTGGTGTGCGATCTGTGATGAGAATGAATGCATTAAGAAGTACAAAGAAATAAGAAAAAAACTGATAGTTGCCGAGAATATAATAAGAAAAAAATAGAAGTTGAAAGATTTTAAATTTTATAAACTCAAGATCCTGCTTAAAATCAACGCATGTTATCCTCAATACAAAATGTGTAGCACAAAACGTGACGAAACTGAGTGGCGGCCACAAGAAGCAAAAGTAAAGCTCACACTCTCAGGCTTTCACACACATACACACACACACAAACACATGCATATGCGTAGATAAAAAGAGCGCAACATGGACAGCAAAAGAGATTTTTAGTTTTGTGGTGAGCAAAAAGCACAGCCAAAGTGTCAACACTAATACAAAAGTAGAGCGCACACGCACACAGATAGCAAAACAAATACAGTTACAGATAATGAGCATAAGATTGTCAAAAAGAACTGACAGAGGGTGAGATACATGGAGAATGCATGAATGAAAGAACAACAACAAGAATGAAAATGGAGACAGGAGAAACAAGTTGAACAATGAGAAAACTGAGCCTGAAGGCCACACACCACAACGTGTTGTGTGATGGCAATATCGGTGTGTGGGGCAGTAGGACAAACGAGGTGGTGTGGAAGTGTAGAAGAATATCAGGAACAGGAAGAAACCACAAACTTGACGAAACTTATGAGAGAGCAAAAGCAAACAAAAAAAAAAGGTAGACAGGCAAGTTCTCTCGATACGAGTGTTTGACAGTGTTGCCAGAATATCTGAAGCTAAAATAGAAAATTTCGTCAAAAATAAAGTAGCTGAGAATAACTAAAGAATATTAAATGGTGCTTAAGAGGTATGGTAATATGTTGTTTTATATTGTTTAATTTAATAATAAAAAGTTGCAATTATTTTAAATACCAACTTAATTTTCCAACATTTCGTCACTATAAATGTCAAAATTCACGCCACCCATTCGACTTCCCTTAAGTCATATTATAATTATGAAACCATAAATTGTAAAATTGTGTGTTTTCACATGCAATGCGAAAACTCAATCTATAATTATATGGTTTTTTCCAATGGATGTACGAAATGGATTATAGCGTGCCGCAATACTATCTGCTAAATATTTCTTTCTCTGGGAAAATTCCACCTAAATTATATTATTTTTGATTCGGCGATAAAGATATCTGCAGAGAATATGTGTATTATACTCCTATTTTTGTTTTTAATGGCAATTTAAAAAATAGTCCAATTTAAAAAAAAATAGCTATTTTGCTGCTAGCTAATATTGTTTTGTCAAATGCTCTTACTTTTGCAATTAAAAAATTGCTGAATTTAGCTATAATTTAGCTACAACGGCAACACAACTGGCCGTCGACGTCGCAGCAGAGTCAGCAAACACACATCGAACTTTCCACGCGGTCTGCGGCGAACAGCAATGGCATTGAGCAGCGGCACCTTTAACCGATCGCAGCGCAGTTCCTTTTTTCGCGTCCGCGTGTGTAAAGTCGCAGTACGGAATGCGGAAAAAAGCTCAAGTTAAAATCGGGATATATGTAAATACATATGTATGTACAAATAACTTTTTGCGTTGTTGCTTTTGGTCCTGCCATGCAAAATGCCGAAAGCAACCCTCATTCAAGACGCCAGTGACAAAGCCCAACATAAAAATAACGCAAATTTGGGAAAAGAGAATAGTTGATGGGAAATATGTTTGTGTGTGTGTGGCAAAAAAGAATGTGAGTAAACTGAATTGCGTCGTAGTTAGCATTTGTTTATTTGTATTCAATTTTTAGCGATAGCTATTGCCGCTGTTGTTGTTGTTATGAAAAACATATTCAACGTCAACAATTATTAAAAGAATAGCTTGTTAAATATTCCATGTAATGTCACAAAGCTTACAATAATACATGACATTATTTTCCGTGGCATTTGTAAATTATAACAATAATAATATAAACAAAATGCGCGAATTAAAATAAAAAAAAAAATCAAACATTTCTTAAAGGAAAGAGCGCAAAAGAAAAGAAAGAAATTCAAATGAAAACGTATTGAAAAAAATAAATTTCATCGGAAGTTACGCAAAGCTTAAAAGTTAAAGTATGTGTGCTGGTGTGTGTATTTTTACGAGTTGCATTTATTCAGTAGAATTTCTTATTTTTATAGTCAAAACACTCAGAATAGCGATAATGCTTCAAAACATTTATTTGCTATTTACAAACAAATACGTTCACACATACAAACACATACGCTGTTTCTTTCCCCTTCTAATAAAATGCAAATTTAACTTTTTGTTGACATTTCGCTTGGATAAAGAATTTAATATTTACAATTTATAGAAGTTGAGGCAGGTCTCTGAAAGGATTTAATTACAAAATATACATTTTTTAATTTAAAAACTTGAATACTTTTTTCCGTGTAGTTATTAAAAAACCAAAGTTTTTCCACTAGAATAATTTAAAAATGGAGAGGATTTTTTTGAAAACGGTTTTTGAAATATTAAATTTTTTTAAAGGGTCTATCAATCAAACTATGTAATAATACCCAAAGTGCCGAAAGATTCACAAGCCTAATATAAACAAGTTTTTTTTTCTGTCGAAGTCAAAAGACATGTCTAATTACGATCTAATTTATTATTTTCTTAAATGTATTACATAAATTATTATTCTATATACAAATTTTAAAAGACTCCGAAAACGGTAGATAAATGCCATCCGAATCTTAACTCAAATCTTAACTTAACTTAATCTGAGTTGACGGCACTTTTAAAATTGCACTTCATATTCCAAAAATATACAGTTGAAAATTGTACAAGTAATAAATTTATTCATATTTCAAAAAAGATATTCTGAATTTTAGCTATCTAAAGAACATATGTATGTATGTATAGCCAAGTGAGTTAATTCAATCACGTGACTAAAAGCCAAGTTAAACCGCTTCTTACTTACCCTGCTGTGCGAAACTGTTGTTTTGTCATTCTCCCTTTTATATTATAAAATTTTACAAATATGTTTACGTAAATGCATACCATGACAAAAGCTAAACAATTCTGTGAAATTGTAAACTACATTTTATCCATATATAAATATCCATATGTGTGGAATAATACAATGAAATACTGTATATCGTGATGCATTCTGTGACTGCCCACAACATCTACCACTTAACAATATGTACGTATGTATGTACATATATTACTCACAATTGTATGTACTATTTTAGATCTACTAAGTTCGCAATCAAGATCTAAGCCCCACCTTTTCCCCACATTTCACATCTCTTTTCACCAACCTGCTTTGTGCTGACAAACAGCAAAACAATAATAACAATGAATACACCTCATACATACATACATGTACATACATATGTATGTATGTAGGCGAGTGTGGGGCATTCTTTGTATGTGTGCGTGTTTCTATCTAAAGTTGAGTCAAGTTTGCTTGCGTGTTGTTTTTGTTTGTGCAAGATGATTTGTATATGTGAGAGATTTAGAAAACTTTTACGTAACATTCGAATATGCAAGAGCAACAGAAAGGGGAAATAAGAGTTGGGAGAGAGGAAGAGAGTCATCTTTACGCTTTTGCTGTAATTGCAAAGTGGCGTCATCGTCATACTGGATGTTAATATAAGTGAGCTTTACTTTATAATACACACACACTGACGTACAATTGTACTACAGGGATGCCTCTTCACCCAATAAAACTGACAGTTATCGATGTGTACATCAATAATATCGGTTGCATTCAAATTTAAGTCTGGTAAACTTAAAATATAAATCATGTGAGTGTGTAAGGTGTTTAACAAGTTAAAGTTATCGAAAGAAAGCTGAAAAGAAACCAAAACACAGACATAATAAAGCGCAAACACATAACACATGGCACGAGTGAAAAGAGGAACGCAGCAAAAATAAAGCGTCAAAATACTCTCCGTAGATGATGGCGGCTCCTCTGCTCGCGTCAGCGTCGTTTCATTCGTTGTTGTTGTTCTCATTCAGTGTGTCGAGGTGGCGGCGGGCTGTATGTATTTCAAGTTCAAGGTTAAGATACTAGTTGTACATACAGCCAGTAGGTGCGAGTGAATAGGCACTAGTTGCCACAGTGCTTCCCCTGTATCAGTGTGCTTTTTGTGTGTATGTAAGTATGTTTGTGATGGTACAAATGTGTGATAAACCAGTTTGGCACGTTTCGCTGCGCAAGCGAGAAACGAGACAGCCAGTCAGAGCGAGAGGGCAACATAAAAGAGACAGAGAGAATAGCGTCAAACAAAGAGGAAGAGGAAGCCAACGAAAAGCTGGCGCGCGTCAAACACAAAGTTTAACAAAGTACATATGAGAATGACTGTAGTGTATATACGGATTTACTAATGCACAACAAATTTATAGTCAAAATTACCTCAGAGAGTTCTCACTGTGGTATTTCTCTCGCTCTCTCTTTCTCTTTGGTTAACAGCTTAAAATCACAAAATTTAATAATAACAGCTTTAAAATACCGTCGGCATTATTGACAATTCCTTGCTAATTTAACTCTTACGGCAAAAATTTAATAGAATTGAGTGTTGATGATTACATTACCTTTACTGTAAATTGGAATTTTGAACACGTGGCAAAGGTTCACCGGAAAGATAAGAGCTGAGGAAATATCCATGAAAACTTTGATGCGTCGATGTACTTAAAAAGTTTCTTAAATCCATTTTGTTAATGTTTAGTTTAAAAATTAATGTCAAATGCAACAAAGCTCTCAGATAAAATTTAAACGGATTTTTATGTATTAATAGTCAAATGGTAATAATAGGGGCTTACAAGCAAATGCATTGACTTAGATAATTTATTTATTTAATTAATTAGTAGTCTGGATTAATTTTTAAAAACGATATTTGTTTTCACTAAAAGTATCTATAACATCAATTTTTCATTAGCTCTATCAGGAAGAAATGGCAATTGCGATTTGCTTCTCACTTGATTAGAAACCAACGCTGCGTCGCCTTTAATTAAATTTTTTAGGTTTTAAGCAGTAATGGGGAAGGAGCTTTTTGGGCTTCGTGGCCCGAAGCTAAAATCGTAGTCACAAATGTTACCGAGCCCGTCTTTACTTTCAACAAGTTCTGATACTCAAAAATACCATTTCTATAAATATGTAAATACATTACTCAAAATGTACAATGCCAAATGGCAATTTGCCAATTTAAGGCATTAACTACACAACATTAAACCCAAGAATCGTGTGTTATTGCCGTATATATTTTTAATGACTAGTACTTGCACTTCTCATAGTTCCAAGTTCGTTGCACTGCATATTATTAGCAATCGGAATAGCCTTGCATAGAGAAATCATATATGTGTAAGTACAGTGATCCCACAGCATTTGTAATCTCCTAACATCTGTTTGAATTATTAAAATCTTAGTTTAAAATTTCAGAGAGAATCTATTTTTGCTTTAATGCAATACCTAGACAGTTTCATCAATTCAAAATATAAGTTTCATTATACCGCATAGAAGTGATATTTTAAAATCGGATTGCTATGCACAAATATTTAATTAAATTCCAATCCCTGATCTCTGGGATAATAGAAATAGCTATGTAGCTACTTAAAGCTTGAGAAATTCTTATCTGTTTCAAAATCTTAAGCAATCATTAGTTATTAAGTATCAGGATTATAAGGAGGTTACATCACTTTGACGACTACGATAACCTGTAATGATAAATAGTTGTAAAACTATAAATAATTTCAATGCAACTTTGATAAAAATGTGAAATAAAGACAAATATTAATAACACTCAACAAGATTGGTTTTTACAAATAAAATTTATTATTAGTATACATTTTTACTTACAAGCAAATTGTGTAAGTTATAATTACATAGAAATATTTCAACAGATCAGACCGATAAGAAATATGAATATTTGCATTAAAATAAGTTCACCCCAAGTCATCTTTCTTTTGTGTGTGTTCTATATACAACTTGGAAATGAATAAACATTTGTGTATTGTATATACATATGTATTTAAATAATTGGGTTGCCAGGTGGGAAGTTTTGAATGTAGTATAAATTATAGTATGATTATTCAATCTTAAATGTACAATGTACATTGTACATACATACATACATGCATACATTCAAACGGTTTGCAGGGTATTTGAGCCTGTGGACCAAATTTAAATTAAAAATACACACTTTCATAATATACATATGTATGATGTGATGTGTTTGCAAATACACATTCTCTGTATGTGCGAAATCGATAATTTTGGCATGCATTTTTCGTTAAGATAATATTTACATAGGCAATTTTAACAAAAATCTCATTTTGTATATTTTTTTTCTTTATTTTTAGTGCGGGGGTCGCAACGTCAGCATGGAAATTTAATTAGCGACAGTCGAGTGAGCCACCAACAACAACGACGACCGAGCAGCGTCGGCAATAAGAAATACAGCAAAAAGAGGCCTGCGAGAAATAAACGTAAACACAAAAGAAAAAAAACCAAAATAAATCATGCGAGCAAAAGAGGAAGAGATATGAAATTTGCCCACATTCTGTGTTCCTTCCCTTTTCACATGACGACAGCAAAAAAGGCAGCAAAGACTATAAAAGCGATAGAGCCGACAAAATGGTAAACAGCAACAACAATTAAAGTGCACCACAATCAACCCACCACCGCCCCCCTCATCTATCTGTCGTTGCATCGTGGACATCACTGTACGCGTGTATGTGTGTATGCGTGTGCGAGCGAGTGTCCAAACAAAAATGGCGCATGACATGCGCACTGAGAGACCAACTTGAACTTGAAAATGTTATTGTTGCGCTAGTCGGTTGTTCCATTTAACTTGAAGCAGCAACGGCAGCGACGTCGGCAGTATAACGAGCCGGCAAACCAAAGAACTGAGAGCGTAGTAAGAGAGCGACAGACAGAGAGACTACGCGAGCGAGAGAGTGCTGCTATAGTCAAGCTTTCTGATGGTAGCAGCAGGTATGTATGTGTATGTGAGAGGTAAATAAGCTATTTGCAAAGGAAAACAAAAACAATCACGCGAGAGAGCAAAATAAAAAAGCTTTAATACAGCTTTTGCGTGGGTGACTTAAGGCAGCGACGTCAGCGTCGCTGTCGACGTCTGCCAACTGTTTGCTTTTGTTGTACTTGCTTTTGCCAGCTGCCCGAGACTTTCTCTTTCATCGCCCCCTCCTTGTACCACCACGTGTGTGTGTGTATGTGTGTAAATATGCTGTTGCTGTTGCATATTTATTGGGATACGATGACGCGCACCTGTGCGCACACAGCTGCAGCCGACAAGCAGACACACAGGATGCTGCTGCTACGCTAGCTGTGCTTCCCTTTATAGCTAGCTGAAAGTTGCTTTCCTTTTCGCCTGCCCAGTAAAAAGTTGTTCAGTGTTGAGCGCACTCCCGGCGAGGTCAGGCCTCTTTGCAAAACCAGTGTCGCCATATATTAAATATGCGTTTTGATGTGTGTGTGTGTGTGTAAAGCTACCATATGAGTGCTAAAACAGTGTATCAAAACTAATTAAACACATTTGAAAAGAGACATATGCATTAAAATCTATTTACATTTCAAATATGTGCAAAAGTTTGTGACGCGTGAAAGCATGTTGGCAACATATGGATGACAAACTTTAAAATAATGAACACACACATAAAGCTGCTCCCTAGCATATGCAACACATTTTTGTCTTGTTTTTATTACTCTTGTGACCTTTTAACAAGCAGACACACATACACACACTACGCACGCACACTCTCAACTAAAAGCACACACAATTGAATAAGATGCGAGTTATTTATATATAGTATATTTAAGTGTATAGATACATGTGAATCTATGTAAGTCAAAGGGCAAACTGGCAGAGGGCAAATAATATACAAATATGCTTTGAAATCTTTTAAAAATAATACAATACAAGCTTTAAATTGCTATTTATACTAATCTTTAAAGGTGCTTGCAGACATTTGGTGAATTTTTATGTTTTTCTTGAAATTGTGAAATACAAACAGAAATGTCAAGTAAAAAAATGCAATGCAAATTCCAAGTGCAAGGTGACTAAAATACCAACAACAACTAGTGACCAGAAGCAAAAGCAGCAGTTGAAAAGCATCATCAGGTTCATGTCTACGCTAAGCTTTCGCTAAAAGCTTTTGTGATGTTTGTGCTATTGACACTGGGATACACCCTGTGCTCGCTTTGAAAGTTGTGAAAACAAGTGAACACAGCTGGTGGTATCCAGTTTCCGTTGGCATCCATGCAACACAGCAACAACAACAACAATAATTCGAGCACCACCAACAACAACTACAGGGTGAGTAGTGTCATTTTGTTTAAAGTCTTAATTTTCTTTGCAAGTCCAATGTATTTATTTTCTTATATATTTTAAGTTTTATTCTTGTTGTTTTCGACTTAAATTTAATTTAACTTTTGTTACAATATCATTTGACCATACTAAATATTTATTATTCTAGTCATAAGCTTTGTTTAACAACTTTTCATTTATCTACCCAAAATGTTAATTGAAAACTAAAAAAATTGTAGCCAAAATTGTTACAATCGAAAAAATTGAATTGCGATAAATTTCGAAAAATAATTTTAAGTAAGAAAAAGGAAATCAGTGAAAAATACAAAAATTGCATATAATTATATTCAGCATTTACTTGTTGTTACACATTTCGATTACCAATTATACGATTATTATTCTTATTATAATTATTATTTTCGTTATCATTAGGATTTTGTTTTTCCACAATATTCTATTTGAATTTTTACGCACTCATTTCGACTGATGATGGTGGGGATTATCAATGGATGCCATGGAAAATTGATTGCGCTTCAATGCGCCCCACAAAAAGCAACGCTCTGAAAATTTTAATGAAAATTTAATTATGACAGCAAAAGGCAGAAAAGCGGCAACAAACAGTCCGTAGTAATAATGAATACTCATACTCTTGATATGAGTGAAATTTGTTGTATTTCAAGTAGCTGGCAAAACGCATTTGTGTCTGCAAAATCTTTAATTCGGCCAACAAACAATTAAAAACATTTTCATGCTGCAATTCGAAAAAATCGCGTGCAGCGCTCGTTTGCAATTTTCTATTTTCGTTTCGTTTCGCTTTGCCTGATTTTCTTTTGCTAACAGTTGCAGATTGTGCTGCTTTTTGGCTATTTGGCTCACTGCAGCGAGAGAAGAAGAGGATGGGGTTGAGGATGAGAGATTCAAGAGGGAGAGAGAGGTTTTTCTATCTAAATTATATCTATGGCAAAGGCAGACCCGTTGACATTATTTCGACATTTATTTGCATTTAGCTGCATCGTCGTTTTGTCACTTTTGCATTTCAAATGACCCTCAATTATCCTTTGTTGACTGACTTTGTGGTGTCTCTTTGTTGTAGTCGTTGTTGCTGCTATTGTTGCCGTGCAGCCATGAGGTCAAGGAAAGCGAAATTGATTTTATTTTTGACCATTTCCCTTCTTATAAATACTCACACTTAGTATACATGGCTTTGCTCGACACTTACGCAATCAATAGTTTAACAGATACTTACAGCTCATCACCTGATTTGTTGTGGTCACTTTTAAGGTACTCTATAAGGTATATACGCCTAAGCGATATATCTCTTAATTATATATGAGAGTTTCCAAGTTCAAGCCAGCTGACCTCAGATTTTATGATGAAATCAGCTCTGACTAACAAATTGCAGCAAAGTACTTATAAAACAATTAAAAAATAAACAATCAAATTATGTATGTACATCTAAAGTGACGTAAGCGTAACGTAGGCTATAGAAAGTAACTGGAAAACTATGGGAATAACTCAAAAACGGGGGATATACCTGAAAAAATGAGATAAAAAATTAAAAATGGGGGAATACTTCAAAAAATTGTAGAAATATATAGGAAAATAACAAACTTTAGTTACAGACTAAGGGAATATCTTAATTAAAATAAGAACAAAATTCACAAAATGGGGAATAGCTAAACAATATAATATCAGAGGAACCGGGATAGAAACTGACAGTGAAACACTGGAAGAACAACTAAATATCTTATACAAAATTTAAGAGAGAAGTATAAAAATTGTTGTAAGATTTGTAAAAATAGTAATACAAACTATGATTTATATGCCAGTCCACCTTAATTCTAATCTTACATGTCTTCTACAAACAATGCCACCCATATCTTTAAGTCACGAAGCCAATGATGATTAACTATTGATAACTTATAAATAAGTATAGAACTTTGATTAAATATTATAGATTTGTATGGGCCAGAGAGCCTGGGATAAGATATAGTAGAACATATATGTAGTTACTGATAGAAAACGATTGTATTTTCGCTTTCCAGTAGAAATAAAGTTAATCTCTGTATTATTTCCCACAGTTTACTGTTAAAGCGAAAGCTTTTTCCACTTCAAAATATATTCATAAGTAGACAATTGTCTATTGTGTCGAGTATTTGTAGTTAAAAACTTAATAGTGCTTAAATAAATGGAGTCATGCATGACGACGTTTAACACACACACACACACACAAATACCAACATAACTTAATTTATTTTCAATTTAAGTTGACCTTAGAACAAAATTTGATCGATAATTTCGCATAATTGCGAAACACGCAGGGACATAGAGGGAGAGTCTAACAGAATTGTGACACATACACACACTCATACCAAGAGAAACACACACACACTCATACCAAGAGAAACACACACAAAGGTAAATCACCTTGAACATTAACGCCCAATGCAAAATGCAACTGACATGAGAAATTTGTGTGAAACATACGGCAGCAATGTGTAAGCGAGACAGCAATCTATTGCAGGGCAAAGAAACAGATGGTGGATAGAGAGGGGGTACATCAAGTCAAACGTGAGAGACAGCTTGTTATACATAGTTTTGTGGCATGAGCGAGGCCCGCACTACATTTGCGTCATGCGAATAACAACAACAACCCACAGTGCTACAACTACAAGTCGTTAAAAAAATAGTTAAAGCAATAACAACAACGAGTAAAACAATCAACTGCAACGTCAGCGGGCAGAGCACTGCAAAGAAAAAGCTTTAACGCTTCCTGCTGTTGTTGTTGCTGTCGCTATCGGTTCAGTGTGTGGGCGCCATGCCAAAAGCTCTCTATTGGCAAAGCTCTCTCAAAAACTCTATTTGCTCTTTTTCGTTGACTCTGCTCAATTTTGTTAGCTTTTGTGAACGAACTGAGCAGCTGACAGTTGCGCTTCAGCGTTAGAGGAGCGTAGTTTGCAGTTTACTTTGCGTCGAACGAAATCAAAAGTTGACTGTGTTCAAGTGTATGAGTGTGTGAGAGTTTGTGGGTATGTGTGTTGTGGCAGCAGCAGCAGCAGCAGCACCTTGCTGCAGTTGCAGCGAGAGCGGCTCGTACAGAAATAAAAATAATGCGCCCAGCGTTTAGTATATTTCACCTTTGAGCGTCTTTGGGGCCTGCCGCAACGCCAACTCACACCAACAACGTTCAAAACGCTACACACTCACTTACTCACTCACACTTTTACACTTGGACACGCAGCGCTGCAAGTTTCATTCACGCCGCGTGGCCATCGAAATTGTCGTTGTCGTTGCCGTTGTCGGTTCGCGTCGCGTCGCGTAGCGTTCATAAAAGAAATTGGCCTAAAATTGTAACAGTTTTCTTTTACTACAACAACACAAACAACAACAAAGAGTAGAAGAAGCTGATGATGAAGAAGAAGAAGAACCACGATTCGAAACGCAGTCGCAGCTGCAGTTGGCGTCGACAGCATTGCGCTGCCCCGTCAGCTGTCTGCTAGCTGCTTTCAGCTGCATGGCCAACGTCAGTCGTCGTCAGTTTTAATTTCCACATCGAGTTAACAACACACACGAGGCGGCGGCGGTGGCGACTACCAACCAATCTTCCAAGGAAAGGAGCAGAGAGCGCCCTAAGCAAAGTGGCGGCAGTTTTTGTCACCACAGTCGTCAGTCAGTTGGCATTTGGATTTTGTGGATTGTGGAAGGTGGAATGTGGATTAGCAGCAAAGATTGCAACGTGCTTTCATTTTGTTATTGTGTGCTATAAACGAAACAGCTGTTTAATTGTATGACTGTGTGTGTGTGTATGTGTGTGTTGAGGTTGCATAAACTATTTGATGCATACGTAACGCTTGTAACACTGCACATCTGCCTGCAATCATTTTTAATTTGGTATTTCTATTTGAATTTGGCTTGCAGTTTTTTTCTTTTTATTTTTGCATTATGCAATAACGAAACACAATGCCGAGTGCCATGTGAAATAAATTTCATTGTGCATTTTTTTGGGGAAATGCCGCTACACTGTTTTAAAGTAGAGATTGAGCTTGAGTTAAGTTAACAGCTCTTCCAAACACTGTGTTAGCGTGCGTGAGTGGGTTGAAAACAATCAAGCGACATTATCTACGCCTTCCGTTGCATCAATTCTCACACACAAACACACACACACATTCTTACTCCCCCACTCGCTGTAGCTTTTGGTGTTGTTGTCTCTTTCTGACATTTGACAAACTCTTTAGTTTAAATTTAGATAACCATGCAGTTTGCCTGTTTGTTGTTGTAATTGCAACCTTTTCTTTGGTCACTCTCCATTTTGTACTCTTGTATTATATAATGTAACACAGAGAGAGAGAGAGAAAGAGAGAATCCTCATTTGTTTTTAATTGCCATTCGCTGTAAAAAAAATTTCCAATTAAAGCGTCGGCTGCTTTGAAATTTCGTGCGCTTGTCAATTAAACAAGACCCGCACACGCGTCGTATGCGCAATTTCACAGATTTTTTCATGCTACTTCAAGCTATAACAAAAAAATGCACACACACACACACAACCAATGCATAACGTAACCACTTGACCTTGCACACATGCAGCTTGTATTACACACACAAACACACACACACTGACTCACTATTTATTGGCTTATATAGTTTACCTATGTATTGTATATACAAAAAAAAACCAACGTTTTGTATGAATTTTGCAATATTTTTTGTGTATAAAAATAACAAGCGTCGGCATATGGTGTCTATTCATATACATATACCTATATAGATATAGATGTGGGCGTTGCAAGGCTTGTTATGAGGTCGATTTTGTGTGTGAAAAGATGACTGAAAAATGCATTTGACACAGAAAGGCAGGCAAAAGCAGCAACAACAACTAATAGTTCATTTCATTTTTCGCTTCGTTGGGATTTTCTATTGAAGGTTTTTTTTAATGCTTTTAAAGCTTTACCCAAGGCATAACTAACTGACTAAAAAATAAAATTCCCTCTCCCTCAATGATTCACAAGTATTCACAGTTTGAGGGCCAGCTGGTTATTGTGGGTACTCACTCACAAATACTCTCGAGTATAATCGAGAAATTTGTTATGCGGGTCAATTTGCTAAAAAGTTTCGCAAAAACTTGCAACAATAACAAAAAAACCGGTTTAGAGTTGAAACAATTAATTACGTATAAATTAAATGTATTAGTCACAAAATTGTTTAGCAATTATAACATTCACTTTACGCGAAAATTATAACAAATTTCATTTGCTTAAAGTTCACAAAAGTTGTTGCTTTTTACTTTGACTAATTAGCGGCATATTTATATTTGGAATTTGTACCCCAACTTGAGTTGAGACTATTCGTATCAGCATATTTTAACGTCAACAACCTAAGCAGACAATTTCGATGGAATCTTGTCTGAATGTCTGTCTCGCTATCTGTCTGTTTGTCTAGTAACAATACGTATCTGCAAAGGTACGCGGAATGACATCACCGTTCTGTGTCTGTTTGGATCGGTAGTCAGTTTAGCTGAAGAGCAAAAAAAAAACGATACTTTGGACTCTACGAGTATCTACATGCCTCAGACAGAAGTAGCAAATAATAAAAAATGCATTGATAAACGAATAGAGCGCGTCTGGAATAGCGGCAGTTCATGAATCACGTGTTTCCAGATAAGCACAACGCAGAATACTAGAAATATATACATATACATGCATATATACAAATATGTATAGTTTGCCATTTTTTTTGTAGCGATATTTCATGCTTTGTTGGGTTTTTGGGGAGGGAGCGACCTTCAGAGCCGACGACAAGGTCACAAACACACTCACAGCTTTCATCTTTGGTTTCGTTGCAGTTCCGATTGCAGTTTGTAACTAAACATAAATTGGGTCAGTGTTATGACCTAGTTTCCATGGACCAGGCCCCCTTCTCTACCCTACCACACCCTGCTTCAGAACCCTCTAAGCGTTTGGCCTTAAGCACTTTTGACACCTTTTATTTTTTTTGGTATAAGCAATTACAAAATGTTGAATGGCTTTCGTAATAGCAAAGTATTACTATTGATTTTGCATCTAGTATAAGGTGCAACCTACATAACTGTGTATCTAACAGATACATACACTTGTATAAATATGTATCTGTATCTATGTATGTATCTGCATATCTTGTAGCTAGTAGAAACTGCATTTTGTGCCGCAAGACTGAGCACACTGTGAGCTTAGCCAAGTAGCCAAAAATAAAATACTCTTCTGGCCAAAAGCCAAAATGCACAACAACAACAATAACAAAGAAAGGGCAGAGGGGGGTTGTGTATAGATACTATATACATATATTGTATAGAAAGCGAAATGTTGGCCCAAAACGAAGTCAAAGCGTTGCTATAAATACTGCAAAATGCAAAATTGACAATGAGAGAGGGAGAAGAGGAATATGTGAACGAGAATGAGAACTGCAAAGTGCATAAATTTTTATACTGAGCACTGAGAGATGCACACACACACACACACACACTCACTCAAGGCAGCAGTTACCACACCCCTCTCTCTACTCTGTTACCTCCTCCTCCTTTTTCTGCTGCAGAGCAAAATCAATGCGCACTTTTGTGTCATTTCGCTTTTCACTTATTACATCACACACAAATACAAACACATATACAAATACAGAAATCGAGGCCCAGCAATTTGGGTCAGCTCAGCTGCAAACCTGGCCAACTAACCAACCAATGTTGCCAAGAATCTATAGCCATACATATATCTATCTATCATCTATATATATATATATATATGTGTATATGCATCTATCTATATATCTATAGCTTGCCTTGTTTGTTTGCAGTTCTTGTGGCAACTGCTTAAACTTTAACGAGTTCAGTTCGGTTTGTGAGTTTTAGGCCTAAAGACAGTTGCATTATTTCTGCAGTCAACATTTCTCTTGTGCTTTGTTTACTTGAATTTCAAACTAGATGCGAGAACGGCATAACAAATCTTCAACAAATGTGAATTAAAACCTAACTTGGTCAAGATATACATTTTTGTTGGTTTTTTCATCAATGAAAATAAAATTTCATGTTTAATTCATGAAGTATTCATTGATAAGCCAAATGAATCGCTTATGGCTAGCAGCTTTAGAGTGTTCTGGTTTACAGTTTCACTTTAAATCTTCTCTTAACTAACTTTTAACTAACTAAATTTTCGATGAAAACAAAACTTTTTTTAAATCAAGTAAATTCACATACATATCGCTATCTTTGGGGTGTTCCGGTTTACAATCTCAACTCTATTAAGAGAAAATTATGTTTCTTCTCTTTGATTGCTTCTTTTGTAAAATGTTCTTAATCTTTGAGCAAATTGGGATTGAGAACTCATTTTTAATCATATTCTGACCAACTTTGCTACACTTGGTTTAGTAAAGAAATCGACCGCTTTTCGTCAGTTTAAAGTAGCACAACTTTGTGCGATATAATTTTCAAAACAAGCCAACGAAAACTTGATAATTGTTTAGAGTTTTCAACACGATTTTTATAAAGATTAAACCATTTCAACGGTTTTAAAATATTCAAGAGTGTTCTTCTCGCTCTACCAAACTCTTTGTCTCTCTTTCTCTCTTTCTCTTGAGTATATACTACACACGATTCGCTTTGATCGTCATCGGTGCGGAGCACAAAATCTTTTTGAGCCTATCACGCATTTGCCGCATGACTAAATTGCCCGCCTCTTTTTTTTTTGGCTTTTTGTTGTTGTTTGACGCTGCTATTGAGAATATTATATCTTTTTTGCGTGGCTTTTTTTGTTTGTTAAAATTAGCTGAAAGAGTCATAAAAATCAGTATGTTGTCGTTTCTCGCTTCTTGTGGATTTTGCTAAAACAAAGAAAATTACATAAATTCCGGCGCATAGATATTGCCCGAGGGCGTCTAATTCCCTCGGAAAACAAATGAGAAAATTTTTGTTAATTCCAGTTGGAATTTGTGGGTTGTGTTGAGTCTTTTTGGCCAGCATGTGATTCGTGAATGAATTTGTTTGTTGGCCTGGTCGAAAAGCGGTTGCCAAGCGCAATTTTCACACTTGAATCACAGTTATTCATTAACAAATTTTAGAGTGTGTAAACAATGACGTTTTCAATATTTAATAAATAGACAAATTTATATTTCTTATTTAACCAACTAAACAATCTTTTCTATTTACTTAAAGGCTTATAAAAGTGATTGTTTTTCCTGCCATTAAAAGCTTTTAGGGATCGTTAAGCAGAGCCTTAAAAGTCTTTCAACTGTCTTTGTTCTTCTTTCGACTAACTTCACATTAATTTAGGTCTTCCACAGTTGCAATATTCTTCTATCTTTAACCGTTGGTGCCTTATATCGAGCACTCACTGTGGCATACCTGACGCTTATGTGACGTGTTAAGTGGCTGCTACTGTTTGGCTGTCATTTCGTTCTGTGACTCGTTACAAATTGTTCGCAATTCAACTATGTATTTTTTTTTGGCCAGTCAAACAGTAAATTAATTTAAGTAGCTTTATGTGGGGCGTATGTATGTGTGTGTTGGTGTGTTTGTGTGTGTGTACTTGCAACTCTTTGGGCAACACTTCCGTTGACAACAAACAGCAACAACAGAGTAAAAGAAATACGTTGAAAATACTTTAGCTCCAAATTTTATTACACTTTGGCAGGGAAGTCAGCAGGTTTTGTGTGTCGGCGTTTTATGACCCAGATAAAAATAAGCGTGTTGGTCAACAACAACCACACAGACACACACACAACTACTACTACACACACACATCTATAGTATACAATGAGAACTGTTAATGAAAAACGCTCAGCATTTGCCTAATGAAATTATAACTGAGATACTAAGTGCTTTAACAGAGGTAAAGTCAGGAGAGGAGGGCTTAAGAGGGAGCCATGAAGAGATAGAGAGCCATTAGAGAGAGAGGAAAAGGAGGGCAGACACATGTTACAACTACAACAGCTACATTTGTTTTGGAAATTTGTGTGTAGAATTGCCACAACAACGACGACCGTCTAACCCATTTAACACACATCATAAATTATTTTTGTATATTTTTCCAACAACTTTTTTGTATAAAATCATTTTTTTTAACGCTTTTTAAGCCAACGTCGATACACCTAAGCGCACACACACACACATATTCACACTCACACAACAGTTTGACATAAATAAGCTTTAATTTATTTAATTGCCAACGTTGTTGTTGCCTTTGTTGTTGCAATAGTTGTTTTTTATTTTGCGCTTATGCATTTATTATTATTTTTTTTTCTGTTTTTCTTTTTATTGTTTCTTCAAATTTTTTTCTCGGTTTTCTGTCTGGAAATTAGAGCACACAACATTTGCGAGCACGCGATTAAAAATTCTGTTAGAAACAAACACACACACACACAGCCCACACACACACACACACACAGCCCACACACACACACACACACAGCCCACACACACACACACACAGTCAAAGGCTTATTAATTGTGCGGCGCATGCGGCGTATACGCAATTAATTGTGGCCTTTGCGTGACATTTGCTCGGCAATTTTTACAGCATTCGAAAAACGAGTATTAATACCATTGACAACATTCATCACAAGTGTAAACTGTCGTCAACTTTAGCTGTAGTTAAAGTTCTGGCTTTGATTTTGCCATTGTTGGCTTAAGCCACACCTCATAAAATGGAGGTTAAAATTGACTGCGCCCAAAACTGTGCCACGCACCAGTACATCTTGGCCAAATACGACCAGATTGTGGCCATGATTTGGACTTTCTTTCCTGGCAACTATACAAATTTGACTTTTACACATTAGAAGTTTCCAATCGCTTTCAAGTTCTTATCTTATCGAGCTGCAGCAACTGTTTGTTCCTTTTCTCCTTGCCTTCTTTCCCTTCAGTTTCAGTTTGTTTGATTTAGACTTCCGCGTTTATTCTGTGTGTGTTTCCCGGCTAATTCTGCCATGACTGATGGATGGTTGTATGTATTAAAAGGGGAATTTGAAACTAGCGACAGTTGTGACACATAAATGACTTGTATATATGCGATTGAAATCACACATTGACCCACTTAAATAGCACCGCCCCTAATCACATTTGTATTTTTCAATTGATAACGTTTTTGTTTTGCACTCTCTCTCTCTCTCTTCACTCTTTTTCCTCATTCATCTCTTCTCGCTCAGAGTGTTGTTGCATGTGAGTTTTGTTTTGGTTTGATTTGTTTCCTAATTCTTTTGGTTTTAAACATGACAATAACAATTAGAAAATCGAAAATATCGACAACGTCCAACGAGCTCTCGACGATGCCACCAACTTTGCCACGCCTACACTGACACGCTGCCGCCTCTCTCGATGTGTTTGCCGCCAAATACGTAAATTTGAGTTAACAAAAAAATAATAATACAAAAAAAAAGAAACAATTATATCGTATCTATAAAATGCATCCTTAAAAACAGTTTTGGGCTGCGTGTCAGGAGTGCATTTGCACTGAAACATTCTGAAGCTTGTAAATGCACTATCTGGTACGACATTCCAGAACGTACAATCTTCCCGAATGCAACAAAATGCTGAATATAATAAAAATATGCAATTTTTGTGTGATAGTGTGACTAAATATATATATAATCTACATATTCGATATTAATATATAATTTATAGAAATATATACACAGTTTAGCCAAACGTATTTTTAAACTAAGTACAATTTAATTTTAAGATCATATTTCTGAAATAAATACAAATAAATGAAATGAAAATGTATTCACAAATCTTTTATAACTATTGTGGTTTTATTTCTTTAAATTTATAACAAATCTAGTTTAGTTTCTTTATTAATGTGGGTCACACTCAATGGAAGTTTGACTCAGTTGCGTTGACCTTGAACGTAAACCGCTAACAAGTGGGTTGTCCCACTAGCCAACTTTAATTACTAAATAAAGCGCAACATACTAACTTTTAACCATCAGTTAAAGTTCCGCAATTATAACAAATTGCTTAAAGTTAAGCCAAATGTCGACCTTCATACGTCGCATGCTGTAAGTAATTTGCTACTCACAACCCTTTCAATTCCCCTCTTTTTTTACTGACACACACACAAATTTAAAGACCAACTTAAAACAAACGTTTATACAATTTATCGGAAGCAAAGGATGAAACTGCCTGACTTTGATAGAATCTAGATTTAAAAGCGAACAAAAACTTTAGGAGCCAGCGCTAACAAACCAATGATGACGCCACAGTTTTGAAACGAGTGGCAACTTTGGTTTTAACAAAAGATTCCATTTCAAAATATACCAAAAAATTGAAAATGTCGTTTTTGCGCCCAGAAGCTAGAAACTTAACATTTTGCATGCACTTTAGATAGTATTTTTTTTTAAATTTATTCAGAAACTTCCGCTGAGAAATTTGCTAAATGCCCAAAAAACTTATAAAGATGATTCGCTTTATTTTATAAATTTAATGAACATATTAAATAATACCTCTTTTAAACCATTTATTTTTATTTTAAACAAAACGGCCGCATCCGCTGTAACAGCAGCTGTTAAGGAACAGTGATTTAACAGTTCCGTTCGACTTAGCAGTGTAACGCTAACATTTTTTTCAGCAGCATCACACAAAGCTTTCGATGTGGACAAGAACCGGAGACCACGCAACGTAGCATAAACTGCAGCATAGACGGCCGCAAGATGGCGCCCCCCACATATTCGCCGCGTTTAAAAGCTCACACGCAGCTGCGTTCAAACTTCCGCAGGATGGCGACATCTTAATGGCGCTACATTTAAAAGTGATATTCATACTCTCTCATTTTATTAAAAACATTTGTTTGTTTTTTACCATAACACCACCTTTAAAAAATGGTTGCTTCCGGCAACAACAATTCAATTGGCTATGCGCTTTGGCAGTGTGGTTAGCTGGTTGTGTGACCAATTGATAATTCACAGCCACTATCTTCACTGCCGCCGCGACAAGCTTTGACAGCAAAGAATATAAACTTGTAAGAAAATAATTAAATTACATTTTAATTGTTAATAAACTCAGAATAATTAAGAACTATATCTATTAACTATTAAAAACAAGGTCAGAAATTCGGCGAAAAAAAGCGAGAAATACAATTCAATTCATATTGCACAATTATTGGAACGTCCTCTGAATTTAATAGATATTTTCATATTCTGCCGATTGTCATTAAAACTTAAATTCACAGCTCTTTGTAAAGAGTAATAGGTGAACAGAAATCACACAGCAAATGTATACATAAGTAAATATATAGGCAGACGCTACGGACGAGGTTAAATAAGAGGACTTTTAATGTGATTGCGATCAAGCTTAATTTCTTCAAAGCTCTACCCAAAAAGTAATAGGAGTTTAAGGTGACAAAAATAGTGTTGCCAATTCAGCTTTTAACATAATCCTCATAATAAAATATGTTATAAAGTGTTGTTTATTTATCATATTTTTAAAAAGACAAAATACCCAAAAAATTAAATAAAATATGTTATGAATGACAAGTTAATAAAATTCTATATGTAAAATTATATAAACCGTATGTTAAAACGAACTTCTCCTAACGCGCCAAAGTGTGTTGAAACGGTAACATTTCAAGAAAACAACAGTTATTTCAAGGACATCCTCCCACCACTTTTACTTTAGTTACAGGTGACGCTTCGTGGTTCCCAATGTGACCAGAGTGGCGCTCACAGAACAAGCGCGTACTCAAATTTGGGTCAAAAGTGCATTAATTAAAAGTTATTTTTTAAGCAAGAAAATGAATTTTTTAGCCAAATTAAGATAATTCGAAATTAGACAAAACTAAGCCGCTTTTTTCAAAACATGTCTCGATTTTCTAGCTCCACTGGGGCCAAGTTCCGTTTATAGCCGTGTGGAAAACTTGGGCTTTTCCTGAAAAGCTTAGAAAATCCACAGAAAAAGTTTCAAGCAAATAAAAGTAAAAATGTCCCCATAAAGAAGTAAGCATAAAAAATAAAAGTTTAAATAAATTCGCATTTTGTTTTATGTTTTGTTTCATATATATAAATTTTAAATTAATAAAATTTACTTGCTATATTTCTATATAAGTTCATCTTCATATAAATAATAATTTTAAATCGCACATTTTTTCTGTTTTTTTTTTTTAATTTCATGTTTTTTATTTGAATTACACAACATTACTATTATTTATCGTTATCGTTTCTTTATACGTATGTTAAAAGATTTTTTTGTTTTTCTTACATATTATTGACATTGTTCTTCAAATAAATAAGAAGATCCTGTTTATATTATATTTATTTCTTATGGTTGTTGTTGTTGTTGTTCAGTTGATGTAGTTTTACATTTAAATATATTCAAGTTGATTTGTTGTTGTTATTTTGTAGAGTTCTATTATATTTTCTCAGTAAATGATTTGCATTTCCAGTTGATTTTTTTTTATTAAATTGTTTATTGTTAATGTTTATCGCTGCTTATGGTTGTTGCTGTGTTTGCTTTAAATAATTTAAGAGTATTTAATAAAGGACTAATAAATTAGTTATACGCATGGTAGGTATTGGCAAAGTTTAATATAATTATTATGATTTTATCAACAAAATGTAATGAATTATATAATTGTTTACCCCATTTCATTGCGTTGATGTGTATGTGTCAGCGAGCGTGTTTCCCTCTGTGTGTGTTTGTATGATGTGTAATGCATGTGTGTGAGAGTGTGTTTGTGTGTGTATGTTAAATAATAGTAATAAATACAACGTTATACAAATAAGAGAGGGTTTCCATGTTGTTAACATTTAGCGCGACATAAAACAAAATGCAACAACACCAAAGTTGACAATTTCGTTTGTAAATTTGCATATTATTAATAAATTTGATCTTCCGAGATTTGTTGACAGTTTGATTTTACAGCGCCAAAAGTGTTAGCAACATTCAAGCATTCAAGTACGTAACTAAACAATAATAATACAAAATAATGTTTTTTAAGAATGAAGAAAAAAAAACGAATAAAGATATCAATAGTTAACTGTTGCATTTTAGTTTGTTTTACGCACGAATTATACACAAAAAACTTGACAAACTAAACTAATGCTAATTTAAAAAAAATAGAAACAACAAGAAAAAAATAGAAGATAGATATAGATAGAAAATAGACTTCTTTCAACTATAATTTTATGCACAGTCGTATGTAACTAGAAACTTGTTCAATTTGTCGAAAAAGGTGCTTTTAAAGCACCATTATTCGGCAATATCGATTTGAGAGAAACTATGCTAATTGCCAGCTTGGTTTAAGTTTTAGTTAACATATTCCAATTTGTTTGTTTAGGTTTTCTTTTATACAATTTCAATTAAAATTATAAGCCTAGGCATGTGTTATCCTTCTCCTACTTTTTGTGTATAATTCGAGCTGTCTGTGTGGGTGTGTTGTATGTATATGTGTGTGTGTGTGTGTTAGTATGTGTATGGTTGTATAGTTATTACATATTTCATGTATATTATGCTTTGTTTTAGTTACTCAAATAGTTTCTTAAACATTTTTCTTTTTTTTATATTATTTATGCCTATTCTACACGTTGTTCATCTTGTTTGTTGTTGTTGTTTCTGTTCTGTTGTATGTTGTGGTTTCGTTATGCTATGTTATGTTATGTTATGTTTATGTGGTGGCGATGGTTAACGACATTAACATTATAATTTATTTATCTGCCTGCATTGTTTATGTTTTCTGCTTGATGCGCGCACACAACAATTTGTTAAACGAACAAATGTGCAATTTGTGTTCATGTTGTTGTTATTGTGGATGTTGCTGATGCTTTTGAATTTGTTTGTTGTTGCTGCTGCTGCTGATGCTGCTATTATCCCCTGCTGCTATTTAGGACGTACCATTGACCAGACCCTCCTTCTTGATGGTATTATCCGTTGTAGCCGCCTGATCCGTATGGTTGTTGCGATTCTTGTTGTTGCGACGTGGCTTTGACTGCTGCTGCTGCTGTTGTTGTTGTTGCTGCTGCTGTGCCGCCTGTGGTTGTTGCTGTTGTCCCTGCTGTTGTTGCTGTGGTGGTTGTTGTTGGGGCTGCGGCTGTTGCTGTTGTGTGGCAACCTGCTGCTTGTCGCTATTTCTCGGCGCATCCTTGGACTTGTTTGCACCGCCAGTAGAGTTCGCATTGCCGCTGCTCTGTTTGTTGTTTTCTTGTGCATTCACTGGCGCTTTATTCGATTGCGCTGGCGCCTGTTGTTGTTGCTGTGCCGACGGCGGCGGCTGTTGTTGCTGCTGCTGCTGTGTTTTATTGTTGTTGTTGTTATTGCCCACCGCTCCATTAGCTGACGAATGAATAAATACCAAATATGTTGAGCATGACGAGATTAGCGTTAAAATTTCCTCACCATACTCACTGTTGCTTGGCCCATTGTTGTTCTTTTGCCTTCTGCGCCTTCTGGAGCTGCCCTCGTACGACGAGTTGCTGTCCGCTGTATCGAAGAAAATATGTAGAAATAGGATCATCAAACTCAAAACAAATCGTGCAATTATATTAAGGGGAAAAATATAACATTATTTATTCCCAAAGAAAAAAGGAGATTTGTAATGAAATTGTTCAGTTTAAAATGGAAACAACACTTAAAAACTCCACACATAATCACCAGTTTAGGCATTGTTAAATAATCATTTGTGTGTGATTTGCAGTTGATCTTGGAACACAATCCTCAAGTCGACTGCAGTCTCTCTCTCTCTCTCTTTCTGTTCCTAATCCATTGCTTGATTGAAAGACTCACCACGCTCCACGCTGCTCACTTCGCGCGTCTCTCGCATCTCCTCGGTGTGATTGTGGTACTGATAGTCCCGGCCATTCTGCTCATTACGTGGCGGCCGACGGTTGATGCCACGTCGATCGTTGTTACCGCGATAGTTGCCACCGCCACCGCCCCCGCCGCCATTATTGCCCGTGTTTGATGGACCAACATTGCCACGATCATTATAGCGCTGCTCACGCTGATGATCACCGCGGGAATTGTAGTCATCATCCTCACGTCGGTTGTTGTGATAACGCTGATTCATATTGTTGCCACCGCCGCCGCCACCACGCCCACGTCCCCGACCACGTTGTCCTCCGCTGCCGCCACGTATTGAGCGCACGGATTCAATATCGCTGCTGTAACCACGTTCCGAGCGCCGTGACACGGCAAAGCTTTGTGTGGAACCCATTGAGGATTCTTGTATGGCGCGCAACTGTTGATCGATTTCCAGCTTCTCCTGACGCAGCTGCTCTACTTCCTACACACAAATATTGGGTTAGATATCTTTGTATGTTCAAATGGAAATATTGATTAGTTTTTAGACACTCACCTTCAGATGTGACAAATGATATTCTAGTAGCACTTTAGCATTCGCAATGCTCTCCATAGTGCCGATGAACACAAAGGGTACATGCAACAATTCACGTGGTATATTCTGATCCTGTTCGTCATCGCCAGCGATCTGTGATTTTTGTTTTTCAGGTTGTGTGTTGGAAACATTGATTAGGCCGTGTCACACACAGTGTACAATACTCACAGCACTCACCTTGATTCGAAACACGCCGGATTTATCCACAATCTCTTGTATGATGCGACCATTCTTGCCAATCACCTTGCCCACCAGCTCCCTAGGAACCTGAAAGAATTCTTCGGCATATTCAAGCATTGCCCGTGCCCGCTGTACAGACTCCTCTGTCTCGCCGCTTATTTTGAATGTGCACGATTTCTCCTCCAGCTCAATATTCGTAACGCCGACCAGCGTGCGTGCCGCTTGTATATTGGAGCCGTGTGAGCCAATTGCCAGGCCCATGAGATCTTCGCGCACACGAAATTCCTCAATAAAATTGCTGCAAAGAGTAAATAGGGAAAGAATAAATATAATTTGGTCATGTTTTAGCATATTAATCAATTAGCTTACCCACGACTCATCAGCTTAGTCGTTTCTAGCTGACGAGCAGCTTCTTCAGTCCTTTTCAAGAGCATAACCTGTGAAACACAGACAAAAGTTAGTATCATAAACTTATTTTAGCTGTAATGTTATGGAAAATATCGAAGAATCGCTGTTTCGATTGTCATAAATGGGATTTTAACTTTAATTTTTTGTTTAACATTTTAATGTATTGATGGAAACTGATCTAGAAAATTTAGAAAACACTGAGGCTAAAATTTTGAGAAAGCAAATAGAAATGCTACAGAGCATCCCACTTTAAGAGACTTGATATTTACTCTGTAAAGAACAAAGATATATTTGGTCAGTGTGAACAACTAGATGTCGGAGACTATAAGAGGTAAAGATACCAAACTTGTTATGTGTGTTCCTCTATGTCCTAAGCGGATAAAGCTAATTTTAGAATTTGAACACTCATCTTAAAAAAAGTAACTAGTTATAAAAGCAATTTTTTAAGCAGAACCCAAAATATAACCATTTATAACATATATTACAGTCCGATTCTTTCCTAGAAATATCATAATGATAGGATTCTGAGCTGGAAAGTTATTTTAAAAACAATTTTACGGAGACCAGGGTATAATAAATACAATACGTCAAAGTAATCACTCATGTTCTTGGCCTAGATACTCTAGTTTTGTATGCAAACGGAACAGAATTAAATAGATGTCTTAGGGCGATGTTCCCCATATTAAAGTGAAGTCATATTTTATATCGAATCGTTGTATCGATTATTGCATTGACAAATCTAAATTTCGTTACCTTTTGTGAGAGATTACGAAAATGCATATCCTTGAGCATGCTGGCGCGCTTCTGAGTGTGTTCCCATTTTGAGATGACAATTAGAGCGTCCATATCGCGATTATAGTTGCAGACACCCGCATCAATGGTGCGCTGAAACTCCTTGTGTATGCCATCCTTTTGAGCTCTGTGACATATAACGGAAAGGATATATATTAATATATTTAATTAATATGAAAAGTATTTGGGGATACTCACTCTTCGCGCAGCTCCTCGGGTACGGGCAGCGTAAACTGAAAGAACGATTTGGGCGTAATTGGCGGATTTGGATTTTTGGGACGCAGTCTGCCCAGTTCACAGATTTCGGTATAGGGTGTCTCAAAGCCGATATATGCCACTGCACAGATTTCAGCTTTGAGCATTTTGATAACAGCCACCCACCAGCCGCAAGCCTCACGCTCATTTGTGCGCGTCAACACCTCCACCTCCATGCCCTCCTCAAAGTTGGGCACGGCGACAACCGTTAACTCATCGGGTGGCAGGCGAACATTGACGAATGCATATTTCAGCACCTCGGGGACACTGCAACAAATGAAAATAGTATTAAATCAAAGTGTGTTAATACGATAGTTAAATAACAATATAATAAAATTTAAAATTTTTAAACTCTTTTTATCCTTTTGGTATTAATAATAATATAATAATTATCAACTTTCAATATTTATAATTATATTTTTTTGTATGCTCAACCTTTTTTTAACTTTTTAGTTTATATTTTAAAGTTTAAATTACTTTAGTTTTTACATTATAGTTTATTCTCTTTTTGCCGACTGCAATAGACGTCGTTCAATAAGTATATTTTAATCATAGTATCTGTTAAATTAAGCCATATATTATAATTTTATATTTAAATATGTTGGTCAACTGACGTTGAACAAAGAAATAAAGTGTGATGCTGAGTAACAACTTTAACAATTAGATAAATATGAATAATATATGTATATCAAAACTTGAATTTTAAATTGCTTTTTATACTTTTAGTTTAAAAGTGACATTTATAATTTAAGCTGGCTCGATGTCTGCATATATTTATTATCTTAAATTACTGATATATAAAAAATTTTAAATTTTAATAATTACAAAGGTTTGCCAAAAGCGACATATATATTCATGAATAGTTTATTAAATTATCTTTTATTTAAATCATATTAATCATATTTGTTATTTCGAAGCACATTTCCTAAATTTATTTTCAATTACTATTGGTCAATTGCTCTTACAATTAGTTGTAGTTAAATAGTTTCATAAATAATACATGATAACAGGCAACAGCTTTAACAATTGGTAAAATAGTTATGATAAACTGCACACACTCATTTAAAAGTCATGCCGTAGCCAAATATCTGATTATGAATAAAAAGAGCACACAAGTGTTTTTTGCAGACGCCAGCGCAGGACGTCAACGTCGACAGCGGCAACTGCAACAACTGTTGGCAGAGCGCCAAGCGAGCCTAACACAATTGCGGGGGTGCCCCTTTTTATCATGTCTAGTCTATCAAGGCATAGATCGGAAATGCCACACAAACTTTGCATATACATTTGTATGTGTGTGTTTGTGTATATGTATTTGTGGTGTTTGTCTAAAGAGAGAGTCAACAGGGTGGCAACTAAAATTAGACTCAGCTGCTGCTGCTGCTGCTGCTACTGTTGCTGTTGCTGCCTCTTCCTCTGGCTCTTAGCTCAGCCATAAAAAAGAAGGCGCAAACAAATAAAATATTATGTGTATTCAAAATAGAGACCAAAAAGAAATTTAAATCGAAACTACAAGATTTGTTCCAAAAATGTCACGAAAAATGCAGCCAACGAGGAGAAAAGCCAAAGCAAATGAAAGAAATGACAAGAAAAATAGTTTCTTTCCGCGGTTTAAAAATAGCTAAACTGCGAAGCGGACTGCGACGCCGGCAGCAATTGTTGTTGTTGTTGCTGCTGCTGTTTAGTGGCATTTGCTGTTGATGCTTGACAGCTCGGACCGTGCACACACAGTTATTGCCTTTGAAAAGCTGGCACTTGTCCCTCAGGCCGGACAGTCGTCTTCGTCTTCGTCTTGATCGTCAGTCAGTCAGTCAACAGTTTGTCGACTGTCAGAAGGAGCTGCTGCTGCTGTTGTTGCTGTTGCAGCATTTAATAAATTGCGCCAAATTAAACTATGGCAAACGATGGCGTCAGCAGAAGCAACAGCAACACATTGCCCGACAAGCAGCCAGAAGGCAACATAAATGATGCGCCACCCAAGCATCTTTTAGTCTTTAGTCTTTAGATACGTTGCCAAGGAACGGAACGACGTTGTAAATTGGTTAGAAAATATACGCACTAATTTACAGTCTCTTCCCTTGATTAGTTTTGTTGTAAATACGCACATTCATATGCATATTGTTATAATTGTTTCTTTTTTGTCATACAACTTACCCGTCTACATCCACAAAGATGCCATCATCGCCGACAGCTGTCACCTGGCCCTGTTGTTGTTGTTATCATTATTGTTGTTGCGTTGACGTAGACAGCGGCGACAGAAGAAGAAAGACAGAGTAAAAAAAGAGAAATATGTGTCATTAATGCTGTTGCTAGTGCTTTATGATATATATACATATTTAATTATATTTTTATGATCGTTTCAAATGCCGCCGCAGACGAAGAGCGAGTGAGATCACAACACATTGTAGCGAGAGGGGAAACGTCTCGTGATAACGAATGCAACCAGTTAGCTCTTATCAAAACTCAAACAAAGACCTTATAAACTTAACAAGTATACAACTAATATACTAAGTTAAATGATGAGAAATGCAATTGCTAACATTGACAGCTTCTTGTAGAAAAATGTTAGTAATTAAGATTGGAATTAAAGTAAAATTATAAGCAATTCAAATGTTAATTTTGGAATTAAATGATTAGAAAGTCATTTGTAAATTTGTTAAAAAGAAAAATGTTTTTTGAATTAAATTTAAACTAAAATAGTAATAACTTTTGTTGAAATTGAATTCTTTAAAATTTAATTATTAGTTTAATGGCTTGTTAGATAAATTGCAAAATCAGATTATTAGCAACTAAATTAAGTCAAATATTTAAGTCATGTCTGCAATTTGAAGTGAAATTATATAAAAAAAAAATTTGTTAAAGTTACAATAATAGCAATTAAATTGAAAACTAGATTTGCTTTAAACAAACTTTATAAAACGTGTACGTCTGATTGAAATCTTTTATTTTGGAACTTATTTTTCAAATTAGAATATTCTCTCGCCCACAACACGCAATTAGCATAATGCATGCAAATCTGATAAGATTTAAAAAGGGAAATCACAAAAGGGACTGAGCGAAGTCATCCCCTTCTGCTCCCACATACACACATACACTTATGCAGCGCTGCTCGCGCAGACGGCAACCCACACACACGCACACCCCCACACGGACTATAAAGTGCGCCCTATATGAAAGTGCGTGTGTTTGTGCTTATTTCTATGCGAGACTCCACTCAACAAAATGTTGCAGTTATTTATAGAAATAAAGCTAAAATTTACGAAATTAGAAACTAAGACTGCCGCTGACATCGCACGCGCGTGTTGCAACAAAAACAATTTAGCGGCAACTTTCGACTTGAGCTCATCTCTTATCTCCTTTCTCTTACCTTATAGTAGGCACCATTATCGAGTCGCACTTCGACCATAAGATCGCCCATTTTGTTAACCCTTGTGTTCTCGGCTGTGTTTACGCTGCAAACTCCTTTTTGTTTTGCTTTGCTTGATGTTGTAGCTTTTGTTATAGATGTTACTATTGTTGTTGTTTTGTCGCCCCTGTTTATAGAAGAAGCATATTTAAGTAAAATGATTCAATAAAAAGCATTTTTGAAAGAAATCACCTACAAAGATAAAAGTTATTATTCCCTCGTTATTCCCTGCGGTTTCTTCGTTATCAGTCTTTTTGCTTTCTTACTCTTCTGGCTGTTGTTGTTGTGTAGTCGTTGCAGTTGTTGCTGTGGTGTTGTTGTTGTCGTTGGTGGTGGCACTTCAAAAAAACACCCACACACACAAACGTACGTTCCACTCTCTCACAGTTCCTGTAAAAATAAACAACAGCGCTTGCAATAACAACAACAAATAAAGTTATGAGTTTATACTAAAGATATGAATACGATGAATCAAATTTATGGGACAGAGACAGAGGAAGATGGAATGGATGACAACGACTGCCGTGCGATGGCAATCAAAAATTTTGAAGTTATTTCGGGCCCAGCATAGCAAAAGAAATTCCTTTCTGGTTGAGAACAGTAGCAAAATATCAAAAACAACAACAACAACAAATGCAGAGACAAACGTCAACGCGCTTTCGCCGGGGCAGCGCTGCTTCTCTTCTTCTTCATTTTATGGCCAGCGCCGCTGCGCCGTCGTCTTTCTTTTGTGTCTTCTTCACATCACTTCTCCGCTCTCTCACACAGCACAGACGCACGCACACCAACACTCACATATATACGTCCGACTCACTCATACACACATTCAAACAAATATATACAACTGTCAGCAGCAGCCGCCGAAATGCTGAGCACGCTTTTCCAATAAGAATTTTATGCACACACACACACACTCATATGGTGGCCCCAGCACATGCCGATTTTTCATACATACACACACAAATGTATCAAATTTATGGGATTATTCTTTTGAAGTTCTGTAGATTTCTTGACTGTGTCCATTTAACTTCATTTAAATTTGTCAGCTATTCCACAATTCGTGCGCTTTGGTAGAATTTTTCATCTTTTTCACCTCCCTTTTGCTGCACAAATTCGCCGCCTTTGCCGCTGTGCAAAAAATTTTTTTCGCTTCTTGCAAAATTCTTGAGACGAACTACACGGCTGTGAATTTACGTTGAATGTTGTAAAAATTAATGCACTTACGGCTGCCCGGCACGTTGATCCGCTGAATTGATTAATACGAGCTTGAACCCTTTGAAAATAAAAAATATATCGCGTGCAGTGCGCTGCTTTACTGCTTCCAAAAAATTTTTTTCGGCTGCGCTGCGTTCTCTTCGCTTTGCTTATGCACTCTGCTTCGCAGCTCAGCATTCAACAATGCTGCCAACTCTTTACAATTGTCTTGCCCTGGCAGCAACCTTTTTTAAATGTAACTTTATTCGCTTGGCTTTTAATATTCTTGAAACACAAAAAATTGAATAATACTATTTTGATAAATGCTTTTTGTAAAATAGCTTGGTGCTTGTTTCAAAACACACCCAAAAATCATATGTGACATGTATCGAACGGTGGGGCAACCCTCTAAAATGACAGCCAACTAGGCGTTGCCAACTATTTGATTTTGTTGTTTCAGTTTTCGATTTACCAGGGCTACATAAGTGTGCATTGTCGCATTTTGCCGCGCAAGCAGAATGAATTTAAAATTTGAATTCCGATCAATAACGAATGTTCAGAGTTCATAAGATTAAATGGCTTTTTGCTCACTTTGCTGTCTAGCAGGAGCAATTTAATTAAATTGTGACTCTCACTCAGACAAGACAATCAGTTCAATTCACATGATGTTCGCTATTCAATTGATTTTTATTCAATTTTAATTCGTTAAATAAATCATATGGCGACCGAGTCACACGTTAGTGGACGCCTGTTTACTATGTTCTACATGTTTTTTACGAGACCTTTACCGTTTAATGTAATTGTAATTGTTATTGGGGTCAGTTGTGTGCACAATTCGTCGCATGACTTTTTTATGCTCAGCCGACTTTCAGTCGCGTGATACGCTGATCAGCACCGCTTTCAATCAAAAAGCTTTGTTGCTTACTATTCATAAAAAGCAACTGCACACAGATGAAAATACGCCGATGATTAATAGTTGATAAAAGAATGAAATAGGTGCAGTGTTTTCCCCTCCATTTGTTTACAAAATGTAAAAAATAAAATGTTAATTTTCTAAGGACACAAACAATTAGAGATAAACATGCAATTTTGCTATTTTCTCTTATGATCTGCCAAAGATTTAATAATCATTTTTCGTATTTTTGAATGTACACATGACTCCGACTAACATATGTGTGTACAAAAAAAAAACAAGCTTATCCATTAATCGGAAGGATACATTTTTTTTAAATTTTTTTAATGTAATCTAAGGTAGTATGACAAGAAAAGTTTAAAAAGTTAAACTTTTTATTCGCAAATTTTTAATTAAGTGAATATAATTAAGAAATACTTGTACATATTTTTCTTTTATATACCATATTATAATTAAGGAATAAAATATGGATATTAGCGCATTAATTTCATATGTAAACTAATCAGAACTCTGGAAATTGCAATTTATAAGCTCTAATTTCATGCACACATATCAAATATATGAGGATCTACCGTCAATACTTGTACTTTCGTCATTGCCAAAATCATTATCTTTCACCAAAAGAATAACATTCAGTACTCCGAAAGCTCTACTTTGCGCCTTTTTATTTAATTTCAAAATAATTTTCACAATACTAAATTTATTATTTAATTTTAATTTATTTATTTTTATTTGTCATCCTACCTCTACAAAGTCGCCCTTTTAAATTACTGCACTAATCACAATGTATAAACTTAATTCATATTATTTTGTATATTGGTTCTTATGCTAAAAGTATCTCTCAGAGATAGTTTTAGTCTCTCTCCAAAGTTTACTGCGCTACTTATTATTGTTGTATAACATGCCTAATAATGTCTAAAGTATTTGTGAGTTTGTTTCTTCCCAGCAACTTTGCAGGTATAGATATAGGGTATCAAGATCCGTATTTCGATAGCCACAAATTGTGGGACAGCGTTGACGGCTAATTGTAGCGGATATGCATTTTGATTTGCACACAAGCAAACAAACAGCCGGCAACACACACACACATACATACACACACACACATGCATATACGTCATTAGGCTGTCGGCAACGGTGCAAAACAACAAACAGCAGCAGTTTGACATTGACTTTTGTTATGTACTTACTCGTATTAACTGCATTTTAACGACGCGCAATAAAGTGAGGGGTGGGAGAAAGGGCAACGTACAACAAACAGAGGCACGCCCAGAGGCTGCGACTACAAAATTTGCCTCATCAATTAGTGATTCTTTCTGCATGTGGGTGCAACAATTGGGCTACAACAATGATGACGCGTCAACGACAACGACAACTACAACGACAACGACAGCGACAACGACAACGATGTTGCTTTGCGGCTTGACCCGTCAATTGTTAATATTCCAAATTCAATTAACAAATCGCTTTCAAGTGATGCTCAGAATTATGTAGATTTATTTCTGAGTTCACTCTTTCCCCCTTCAATATTCACTACGGATATTAGCACATATTATCAATTTAAACATAAATTTATTTCGTACTAAAACTATTTCTGTGTAAAACATTTATTAGAATATTCAATTTAACTGATGATACGTCACTTCCGGCGTTGCTCGCACTGTAAAAGTGTATGTAAGGCACGCGCCATTTTTGATCCCTCTCCCTCTCTCAAACGATCTCTCGGTCTATCTCCGACAGCTGTCAAAGAGCGCCAGTAACTACTACTTTCTACTACGATTTTATTCACGCTTACTTCGCGTTCTTCCGTTCTGTGCTTATCAATTAATCACCTACGTCGGCAGCGTGGGCAGCGACGCGTCGCTTCAAACGTTCGGAGAACATTGCAATTCATTCGGTAAACTTCGGCTCACCTTTTGCTGATGTTGTTGTTGCTGCAGTTGTTTAATCGGCTCCATTTTGTTGTCATTCAACTGCTGACAGAGAGTGAGTGGAAGAACGAGAGAGAAAGAGAGTGCATAGAAACCTACAAAAAAAACAAAACCTGTGTGCTTTTGCCATCATTCAATTGAATTCTTACCGTCTCTCTGTAAGTACATATGTATGTATGCATCTGTGTGTACTTGTATCTGTGTATCTGTGTATCTGTGTGCGCACTTATTCGCTTGATGCTCGTACGGCATTCAGTAATCATTCTGTGCTGTGGGCTGCGGGTTCTGTTCTCCGTCAACGAATCGTTTGGGTTCGGTTCGATGTGGTTCGGTTTGGTTATAAAAGACGAGGGTTCTATTTCAAATTTATGGAGTTGTCATTGAGCTCGCGAAGGTTCCGAGTCCTTACTGGCCAGTGTTAAATAAAAGTGATAGTTAATATTTACAAGTGATAAAAAGATTCTTTGAATAATTTTTTGCAACCATTTAATGATGCAGTTGTTTCTCATAGTATTAGGTAAATTACTCTAAAATACTTTTAAATTTAAATAAGAAAAGTGCTCTTAATTACCTGAAAGTCTAAATGATACAATACTAATTATTAAAGTCTACCTAAAAGTGGATATCGATACATTTTCTTTATCAACTTATTAAACTTGAACTGCAACCATACGAGTACAACTACTATTGTTTTATATTTAGACCGACACATTCTTAGGATTTGTAATACAAGCTTGTTCTACCAATAAAAGACGAGTAGTCACGTTTTGCTTCGTAGCCTGCTTAAAATGCTTTCAAAGATCCCACGTTAAATATATTTCACACTCAACGTGCCATTTCTTCTACAAACTGCGAACAATTCATATTTTATATTTGCCTTCAAAATTCTTACCGTATTTAAGAAATGTTCTTGAGATTTGCTTGATTGAAATTGCATTAAATTGAATAAAATATTAATGCAGATTTAGATTTCAGTAATTTCAATAAATCTTAAGAGGTAACAATATAATATCATGTTTTAAATATCATAGGAAAGTTTTCATGAATGAAGCCACAATGACTTGACGAAAGTAAATCAGATCAGTTACGTGTACTTATCCTCATTTCAATCTCAATAAAATTTGGGGAACTTTTTTTGAGTGCTTTGTAGGAAATTAAATAGCACTTGTTATGAACTTACCCATTTATGTACTTGGCTTATTAAGAAACCTTAACACATTCTCATAGTCATGAAGAAGTGTCGACTCATATAGACTTATGGAGTACCTTATAGAACTCGGAGTTCGTGAGTCACACGGCAATAAGTGCACGGCAATCATTAGTCAATTTGGAAAAAAAAATTGATAACCAATAGGCTTACATTTATGTTAAGGTCGAAGCAAACACTATAAATGTGCAGATTGTGTCAATAACCTGATATTACAGACCCTTGAATCATCGGCGCCTGGCAAATCTGGTAAACAGCCGCGCCCTACGGCACCCATTACACTGACCACATGATGATAAGGTCACAGTATTTAAATGTACACATATTGAACTCCAGTGTCGTTAAATGTGGAAACAGTGAAAGCGATCAGTATATTTTTAGTCGACAATAGAATGGAATCCAGTTATAAAGCAATTAGCTTGGCTTAGATCGATTTCACATATCACTGATAAGAGCTGAAAAACACTTTGTAAATTGGTGATAAGCCAGCCTTAGGCATGCTTAAGTACATATTAAACAATTATTTTGATGGTCGTCTGTGAGATTCGATTTGCAACAATAAAACTTAATAACTTAATTCACAACGAAGCCCATTACGATAACAAGAGCAATACAATAACAATAACAGTCAGAGATAGATAGAGCTTCTGGGCTTTTTTTGTTTTTTTCTTTTTAACAAAGATTAACTGTGATTTGAGCATAAGATATTTAACAATTATTTGTACCTGTGTCACATTATTATTACTGATTATACAACAACGGAGTGTGGGACGAAGCTACGTCAATTGATTGTTTCCATTGATAATTGGGAATGAAGCAAGCTGATAGCTTTTAAAATGGTTTTATTTCGAAAGGCTTCCTCTGATAACTTAATGTTGATAGCTTTTCATTAAAACCCACTGAAGCGTTGTAGTTTAATTATCAGATTTAGATTTAATCTGGTTGCATTGCAGTAACACAAATATCCGATGCCTTGACGAAAATACTTATATGTAAAAGTGCATCACACAGTCAACAAACCGTGTGAAAAATCTGTCATGATTGACCCCCAATGATACTATCACAAGTGTCATGTTAAACGGCTTCCGTTTGTCATTTAATTACAGAGGGATAAATATTCACAATCAGCAACAATGAATGAACTACGCATACTTATGTTTGTACTCAATTCCATTCCTCTTATCTGTTCTTTGTTTATAACTACTTCTTATTATTACACTTTAATATGGTCTTTGATATGGTCTCGAGGCGCTGTCAACAACCCATCCCCAACTCGTCAATGGAAAGTTTCCTCTAATTGCCATCATAATCGATCATCCACAATCACAGTTATAAAATCAGAGGTACTCAATTCATAAGATCTGGGGAGGGGAAAGTGTGTCTGCAAGCAATTCATAAAAGCCAAAATAAAGTTCACTTCACATCGATCTATACACTCAGTCAAGTGAATTGACTTTTTCGTCACAGTCCTTAGTCAGTTGAATAGATACAGTTTTAATTTATATTTACTCAACAAATAACAAATAATGAAAAATGTTGCTAAAATCACAAACTTAATGTAGAAATCACTAATTGATCAGATGTTATGTTATCTTTACTGAAATATAAAGTTCAAATTCCAATGTCATATTCACATGACCAGCTCTGTATGTGGATACAACCGTCATTAGACGTTATCAGTCGACTGTCGAATGATAATCAAATAAAACAAGGCGAGCGCACTCCCGAAATCGTTTATCAGAAAACAACTTTGATTATTGTTGGGATAATAAAATGTAAATAAATTAATTATATGGAAAATCACCAAAAATGTCGTCGGGGTGACTTGACAGAAAGGCCTCCAAAAAATCTGAACGACTTTCGAGTTAATTCTGACGGTTTTATGGCATCGAATGCTAAAGTGTTTCAAGTACTTTTCGCTGACTTGGCCAAAAAACGCTGCAATAAACAACTGAAGCAATGCCGAGAAATGTCGAGACGCCACAAACTGAAGAAAACAAAGCGAAACTCGGTGGAAATTGAACATGCCGCATATTTCCGTTGTCATCTACGAGTATTGTGTCTATTGTCTCTTACTTGTATGCATCTCTGACAGCTGAAACCGAACAAGTGGCTTTCATTTTTGTAGTCAAAACTAATGCACTACAAAAAATTGACAGACATTTTCATATATCCATTGAAAAGTTTCGAAGCTTTTCTCTCATGTGCATAAAGTTGTTTGTTTTGTGCAATTTTTCACATTGTGTTTTTAACAGCATCTAAAATCTAGAATGCAATTATCGTTTTGTTGGCAGTTTTGTTCAACACTCTCAACACTGTTGCACACTCCTGCCGCCCCCTTTACAGTTAACTAAATTGCAGCCCACTTTTAACAGCTTCAACTTTTAATAACCTTTCGTTGCATGCGAAATTTAATTATAATTATAATGGCTAATAATTATAGCCTGCCCCAATGTTGCATGCAGCTCTTGTCATTAAGCACATATGTAGGTACTTATATTTCCCTATCAGTTGAACGACATTTGACACAAGCTGCGAATATTTTTCAATAAGTTGAATCTAATCCTAAAACAGATCTCATTTCAATAACTATGTAAAATATAATTAAATATTCACATGATTTTTTTTTTTTTTTTTTACGAATTTCTACTGAAGTGGCACCTGAAAATGTATGTTTAATTATTTGCTATGGGAAATCACACTATTGTAATGATACGATTACAAAGGGTATTCTCACTTAGTAATATAACATGTTAAATATATTTACTAAGGCTGATGAACTGATTTGTCATAGGCAGTATTACGGAAAGCTCTCTCAAATCTAATAATAGATAGCGTATTAAACCTCTGAAGCTCAGAAACTTAATGTGTGCAAAATATTAATTTTCATTTATTATTTTTACTTTTCTATTAATTGAACACTGAACTCGGATTATATAACATCGATTAGAAAGCACAATACATTAGGTCTAATTACTTTTTTAATTGAAATGGTTGGCTGCTTTCACTACAAATTAAATAGGACTATTTTGTTTTAAAAGACAAATTAAGTATTGTCTTGGTTATAGACAAAACTCATTAAATATTGAAAGCAATGTACAATAATAGAACTTATATTTCAAATTTTTCAAAATCATGTGGAACACGTTCCCAAATACTTTCTTGCATCTTGCAAATATAGTACACATTTCGAGCCCATAAATCTCAATAATACAAGTAGTATTTCAAGCAGCTGCTGTCGTCATTTCAGCGTCCAATTTCGCATATCTTAGATAATTCGCAAAAAAGTCAAGCAAAAAGCATAAATATGTCAAAGATTTAGCAAAGCGTAAAAAATAAATTATCGGGGTTTTCGTTTTTCGTTTTTTGCATTTGTGGCTACATTTACGAGCCTTTTATTAACCCATTAATGACTATTTAAACACTGATTTAAAGTAATGCTGAATTAATGGAACTACAAAATATTTTCCATTCAAATGGATCGTAAAAAGTGACAAGAAAATTTAAAAGAGAAAGAAATATCTTTACACATAAATTGAGTTGATGTTTTGATGTTTGGCTGTCAAAAGGCTTTTAGTTGAGGTCAAAATATGAAATGAAAGCTATCAAAATATATTTTTTATGTACATTTGGGTTATGCAAACATTTGAATTGCAATTAAACTAGGATATTCACAATATAATAGAATATACTATGACGACAGAGACGCAGATCTGTCTATGTGAGCATTCGTCTGATTCTTGGCCAAATCTTCATAAATTTAATGCTTATTTTTAGCATGTTGTTGGCCAAGTCAAGTGCAAGGTGCTGCGGCTATTGACGTTGCCAAACAGACACTCATTTCGACAATATTATGTAGTTATGGCCTCTCTTGCTCACAGTTTCCCGCCTGCATTGTTTTTATTTACATGTCCCCTTTCAGGGCCAAGAACACTGCCACATTTAACATAATATGTCGGTCAAGTTGAAGTACACCCAAACAAAAAAAAAATGAAATGAACACATTGAGCGCATGACAAATGGGCGCATTAAGCTTTTTTATGCAGCGTATACTTAATATTTATTGTGTTTATATTTCTTTATTGCAGCCTGCAGCACAGTAGCTTTAAGTGCTGCAAATGATTGGGGCTACCCAGATCTGGATAACAATCAGGATGAGCGTAAGTAAAGCCAATAAAAATGAAATCTACGAGAGTTGCCCTCGACTCGTTAAAGTCTATTTGCTAAAATTAGTTAATAAACGCCGAGTACGAGTATATATGGTACTTACATATACATACATATGTATCAACTATGCTCGTAGTCGTAGTCGTAGTCGTGAGTGGGTCAGCCGATCATTGTCAAGTGGTCATCCCATTTGTTGTTTATTTTAAATTGCGCCAAATTGCGGCTGCATGCAAATTAGTCTCAAACGAATGTCCAAGAGCTAAATACCTTGTATTCCTTGCTTTCTTCTTGAATGCTTTTCATTCTCTTCTTTCTTCTATTTTTTTCTTTAGCATTTCCAAAGTGGGGCGGCTTGTGTGACAATGGCAAAAAGCAGAGCCCCATAAATCTACATGCCAAAGGCGCCCTCAAGGGAGAATTCGATCCGCTGAGGTTTGAGAACTACGATGAGCATCAAGGTTCACTCCAAATGATCAACAATGGACACTCAAGTGCGTATTGTGAACAAGCCAAAAGACAAACAATTTATACTCATTAAACTATTATCTCATTTGGTAGTTCAACTCTCGGGCTTTGCTCACGATTTGACTTTAAGTGGCGGCGGTCTGGGCAGCGGTTATGTTGTGGAACAGATTCACATGCATTGGTGGTCGGAACACACTATCAATGATATCCGCTATCCCCTGGAGGTGCACATTGTGCATCGGAACACGATTTATCCCAACATTTCAATGGCTGCCAATTTTAAGGATGGCATTACTGTATTGGGCGTACTTTACCATGTGTCCAATACACCCAACGAGGCCATCGATAGCATCATCAAGAGTCTGAGCGATATCAAAAAGTATGAGAATAAAAACAGACCAGTTCATATAGCAGACAGTCTGGCAGTTGATGATTTGGTGCCCAATGTGGAAACTTACTTCACCTATGCAGGATCTTTGACCACGCCCACCTGTGCCGAGGCTGTCACTTGGATTGTGCTCACAGAAACCTTCCCAGTTACTCTGGATCAGGTGAATGAGTTCAAGGAGATTGAGTATGACAAGGGCAAGCAGTTGCACAACAATTATCGTGAGATTCAAAGTGAGAACAACCGTGCTGTGGTCTTGGTGCAACAAATGCGTGGAGGAGCTAAGCAAATCTCCGCTCTAGGACTCAGTCTAACATTGTTACTTGGATTCGCAGCCCAAAAGATACATCTTCTGTAGTTACTTTAACAACCATGACAGCCATAGATACACCAAAGACTGCACGACATGTTAAGTGCGGATACAACGAATTTTAGAAGCCATCTATAAGGAGGAGAGATTAAGATTTCCGAAGAGGGAGCCATGACAGATCAGACAATTTATGCATACTCATTATTTGAAATCAGTGTTTGAAACTCAAATAACAAATTTAACTAGTCAATTTGTGTGACATTCAAAGCATGTGCCTTAAAAACACTCACAATTTATTCTACGAAACATATGTATTTAATAAAAGTTTTATAAGCATTTCTTGTATTTCACATTTTTTGGTTTGGTCAACTTAAAAGGGTGCCGCTCGATTAAAGTTCAAATTGTTGGACTTTAAAAAGTTCAAACTGATCGTTAATGGCATTTATTGTATTAATAGTCCCGCAATATACATATCTAATTATAGCAGGTGAGCTGAGCTACAGTTCATCATATTTTAACCACTTTATGACCATTGGTCATTTTAATTCGTCGAACGCTGCACGCGTTCTTCAAGTTTATGAGTGTTATTAAGTTAGCCGTTCGCATGCTTAAAATCACCTGCTTGTTTAGTGAGGGACTAAATATAATACAGAAATCACTGATAAGCAGTTGAAATTAGCGTTCGCGTCAACTGACCAGGCATTCTACCGATAATACGTACTATTAATGGACAATTACTGAATGTCCATGTATTATTCAAGATAGCTAACTGCAATGATATTTGATTTGTTTACAGCTTTAAGATTGATTTCGTTTTGATTCCTAATCAGTATTTCATGTGATAAAGTTTATTGTGGCAAATGACCAGCGACGTGTCTGCTTAAATGCATTTCCAATCAACAACTAAATAAACTTAATTTATTGTGTGTTAATTAAAAATGCATTTCCAACTGTTGAGCTGTAATAATAAATAAACAGTTAAAAGCCGACATTATTAGCCAAAAAAAGTATAGGGAAATCCATTCGGCTGAGACGAAATTGATCTAATTTTTCTTTTTTTCAGCTGTTTGTAACTAAATACTAGGAAAAGGTGTATAGAAAAGAAAGTTTTGGGAAAGCTTTCCGGAAAAGTCACTAGTAACTTAAAAAAATGTTAACGTATACATCACTGTAAGCGTTACAGGACTGTTCACGACAACGAGGCGACAAGACGAAGTTCGCTGGGTTCCCTAGTTTAACACAAAAAGTTTGCTTAAAGTTCGCTGCCAAGCTGGGCCACTCGTTGGGAATGCCAAATGCTCTGTTTGATGAATAATGCGGGAGGATTGCTCGCTGGTGATAGAGTGTCGCTGTTTGAAATAATTTTCTCATTTTCTTTTATGCTTTAATAACAGACCACTTTCAAAAACAAGAAATCGGCATCAATAAAGAGAATATCAGAAAAGTCTATTTCATTAAATAAGAACAAATCATTTTTCCTTCATTAAAACAAATAATATTTTTCTTTTGCAAAAATTGTTCATTGTAAATAAACAGGCAAACAAACCGCAAAAGACGAGACATATTTTTAAAAAATCCGCTTAAATTTACCTAGTTTCAAATTTCATTGAATTGTTAAAAAAATTTTGTTACTTAAAAAAATTATTTTTATATCCAATTTATTTTTTTAAATCGCGTTTTTCACCCTATTCGGGTGCATACTTTTCGGCAGAGCGCATTAAAGGCCGATTTTTCTCCTATTTTGGTGCATACTTTTAGGCTGAGGACACCAATGCCGATTTTCACTCTGAAGTGAGACAATACCAGAGATGTCCCGGTGATCACGCCATCTATTTGCCATATTTGCTAACAGCGCCGCTTTATTAGAAGTACAGTTTTACCGATCGCATCGTTTTGTGGTTTTTGTAAGAGTGTTAAAATAATAATTAAAGATGCAAATTTGCGAGGATGATGTGCCATATATATATTTAACTGCGGGATTATGAAAATAAGGCGCTTGCAAAGTAATGGAAAAATACTCTGCGAGTGTTTTTACTGCCCTTCGTACCATAGATTGAGTGGAAATATCAAAAAGACGAGAAATTTTCTTCAACACAATACGGTAAATAAGATAAATAATGTGTGTGTAAGAAAGGTCCTTTATTTATTTCACTTAATTCGTATAACTGTCATCGAATGCTTGACGAGGCGAAGGAAAAAAGCAAAAAGAATCATGCGATAAAGAGGTACGAGCGAAGAAAAAAGATACAACGATCGAATTAGAAGGATGAAGATGAAGATAAGAGGAGACGATGAAGAAGATGCTTATGAAACTATTTCATTCGAAAGCGATGTAAGCCAAGAAACCCCCATTCCCCACACGTTTATTTCATCAGTTAATAATTTGTATCAATTTGACCCCCTTCCTTTAGAGTGAAGAAGACAAAGATTTATTTGTTAATCAATAGCGGATTCTTTTAATACAGCGAGGAGGATCTTGAAAATAGTACACAGACAGAATAACGGTAACATCCGATGGGATTGTATGTACCGCCCCTCAACGCACCGATTGCGAGGCAATATAAGCGCGGCGGAGCAATTTACCAGCACATCAAGGTAAAAAAGGTAAGGAAGAAGAAGAAGGTCCATCTAATTTACTTAATTTTCATTTATTTTACTTACTTAATTATGTTTATTGGCCCAGAATGGGCATATATTTTTGTAAATATCAAAAAAATGAAAGTAGTTTGAATCTTGATTTTTCTACTTTGCCTTCGAAACTTGCCTCCAACTACCAAATGATTATGAATCAATCAAAGTATACTAATAAGTATGTATGTTATAGACTAAGTAGTATTTTACGCGTATGCATAGCAAGATATTCGTATCTTTGAAATCGATTTGAATTCATTCATCAATATTTTGTATGACTATCTTAAAGATGTGGGCTTAAGACAAACTAAATATTTTTTTTTGTTGCGTGTGCTGTATTGGGCTTAAATGTTTTGGTACATTTTAAAAAACACAACATTAAATCGCTTTTAAGCATTTTGTGTGATTTGTCAATGAAAAGTGTACTATAATTAATCGGAGATCATTTTGAGACCAATAATCAAAAGTGCATTAGTCATTCCAGCACCTAATCAAATGTCTTTCCTAGTATTTAGATGATTATAATGTTATGCATACTCTTATAATCCCCATTTATGCTACCACAACAAACAAAGCCCATGTCAAAATCTGACAGTGTGAAGCGTTACCTTTGCAATAAATTAATAAATAAAAACTTGTTACGAAAATTCAAATTTATGTCTCCCTTCAGCATTCACTTTTTAGCGAAAATATATACAATTTACTACTGCTGTATTTCAAATTAAATTTATTTATAAAATCCATTAACATTTACGAAATACATTTAAGTAGCAGTCGAGTTTAGATATATTTTATTAAAACAATATATATGCTTATACTATTTTATGGTACTTGAAAGTCTCCAGATTAGGAATTGCATTTGCTTAATATTAATGAAAGCCTTCCCTTCGGCTTCACATTTCCAACGGAAGTTGATCAGAGATATTTTGGATATAGTTTTGCATATTTAATTTGCTTAATAAAAAATACAAAATGCGGAGCTTCATTCCCTACATCTCTTTTTTGGTCATGCCTCGCGGAATTGGCGTGAGAAAGTGAGAAACCTGTTTTGATAGCTCTGTCTCCGGCTCAGACTTTACAGAAGAGACAGCCCCAAGAAATATGGGTTAGTTTTATAATTTTGAAGGTTGTTGGGCTGATTTGTGTGCAAACTTCTGTTAATGAGATGCACTCAGTCCATGTCCCAGTTGAATTGCATTTGTTACTTGCATAAGCTGAACAATTTAATGCTTGGTTTGGTGCAAGAGGAGCATTTGGTGAGATTTCAGCGTGGGATATCATAATTTGTTTCTTTCATAATTAGATTACAGATAAATATGATGTAGGCTGAACTTTTGTCGTAGATTACATTCACTATTTTACAGCCAATCCAATTAAGTTGATAATACTAATCTTAATTCATTCCATATGCATCTTGTTATGACAACTCATTTCCGTTGTCAAAGATTTCCCTGAAAAGACCAACGCGTAAACTGCGCAAAATGTCAACCTCAAAACTAAACTAAGCTAAACAGTCCCATGAAAATCAGAGCTTTCAAATTGACTAAGTGATTTACCTTCACTTTTGTGTATCGTAACTGACTAATGGCTGGCTCTGGTTATAAAAATCTTCATTTATACATATAATAAGTAAATAATATATGTATATATATGGACATTTGTATCAATTTGGCGATATATCGCACAATATTTACACTCTGCGTATACACAATATGCAGCTAGACCTTGGCTTCCCTCCTCTATACAGTGCCCGTCGCCAGTATACAGTATACAGTCCACTGTCCCCTGTCCACTGTCCAAATTTTCATTTGCATTTTATAGTTCAAGTTGTTTGCAATAAACCACAGCCAGACAATGGATCTGGAGTGACAAAAGTGCATAGAAAACGATTGTAATCGATTGTAACCTCGTCCATTCGATCGATATGCAAATACGAGTATCTATCTCCATTCATTTGGACTGCAAAATTTAGACAGCACATCAAATTACCATCTTGCGAAGTTTTTGTCTTTTACGACTTTGTTGACACTTGCGTTTTTTTCTGTTTTACTCCGATTCAAAATTATAATCATAATTAAAATTTTTAATAATTTGTTCAACGGCAAGTATTTTCTTTGTAGGCACACAAAATTATGCTAATTTCGGATCTATGCTTGTTGGAAACTAATTAATTATTGGCCACACTTTGCTGCTTAAATTGGCAAGACTAGAGAAAATTGAATCAAAGGAAATTATAAATTTATATCCGCAGCATAAATACACTAACAAGAGTTTACAGTTTATAAATGTGAAGCATTTAATTTATTTTAAATTTGATAAACTGAGCATATTTGTAATAGTTTAAATGATTTGTGCTGTGTTTTTTCCAAAACTCGCAGAAAGTGTATAAAATGACACGATTTGAAATGAAGTCAACTTGTCCAGTGTGTCAAAATTGCCATGTTGATTTGTTGGCCTAAACAATAGACTGTCTTGAGGCGTAACAAAAGCCCACTTCCACTTGCCACCCCACAAACTGTTTCAGTATCTTCATCTTCATCTTCATTTTCATCTGCGTCTTCGCCATGCAAATGAATTGTTGTGTTGACTGTTGCAACAATTTGTTGTTATTGTTAGGCGGCAGCTGCCGTAGCTGCCTTTGCTGCTGTTTTATTATTAGTTTCCGATTATAAACAAGTTGCGACCACGCATTAAATTTTGGTATAAAAGGCCAAGTCGTTGGTTGACCCATCATCACAACCACTTGACACACAGAGCGAGAGAGCAAGGGCTAAAAGCAAGTTCAGCTAACAGAAGAAGAAGTTCCAGCCTAGGCAACAGCATGAAGATATTTGTGGTGTGTTACCAAGGATTAATCAAATGGATATCAAAGGATTATCAGTGACTTTACACATTATCTTCTATTTCTTTTAGACAATTCTTATGGGCGTAATGGCGTTGGCCAATGCCGACATCAGTCTGACGCAGCAGGGATACAATTACCGTGTGCAACAACAACAGCAGCAACAGCAACAGCAACCAACTGTTGTGGCACATTTGCTCAATCAACAGTTGCAACAACAACAACAGCAATCCACGCATCCCGTGCTGCCACCTCTAGCCGTACCTCTTCCATACTTGCCACCTGTTGGCCAATACCAGCCACAGTCTCATGGCCAACAGCAACCTCGCATCATCCCCTCCTCCTTCCCAATGCCTGCTGGATTCCCCGTTAACTTTCAGACAGCTCCCGTGCAACAACAGCGTCGTGCTCGTCCACGTGTTAGAATTCCAAAGAGGCCAATTGTTACCAAGAATTTCTTCATTCACTCGGCACCCGAAGAGTCTGAGGATGAAATTCAGGATGAGTTGCAACAATTGAGTCAACAACCTCGCAATCACTACAATGTGCTCTTTGTGAAGACGCCTGCTCAGACGAATCGCGCTGCTGCCTTGAATCTGGCCAAGACTCTGAAACAGGAAAAGACTGTGGTCTATGTGCTGGCCAAGAAGACAACTGCCTCCGATCTGCAGGATGCCATTGCCGAGGCACCACAACAGATTAACAAACCCGAGGTGTTCTTCATCAAGTACCGCACTCCAGAGGAGGCTCTCAATGCCCAGCGACAGATTCAATCTCAGTACGATACTCTGGGAGGCACTTCCACCATCACCGATGAGGGTTTGGCACCAATTACCTCTGTTGTGGGATCTCTGGATGCACCCGAGGAGGAGGAAGAGGACCAGCAGCAGCAGGTGCAACAGCAACAGAACCTTGATAGTTCCTTTGATGCTCAAGGACATGGTCACCATGGATCTAGCATCCTGAGTGGCAGCATCAATGGAAATGGCCCAGTTAACAATCAATATCTGCCCGCCAACCAATTCTAAAATATCTTCATTGCTCACCACATCAAATCTTATTGTTAGTTAGAATGAACTCGCATTTTCTTGTTGTCTAAGTTTATAAGTGAATTTATAGATTGTAATTTGTGTCAATTTGAATCAAGTCCGTATTAAAGGTTCAACATTGTAATTTATGTATTTTCTTTTATTATAGGGCTATGTCAAAGGGAGGGAAATTATCAAAAGAAATATTTTTTCATAAAATAGTTATTTTGTTCAAAATCAAAATATAGATAAAATTATGTTTAAAATTGGATCACTGTCATATTTCGCATGGAAGCACGTTTAGACACCTTTGGAGAGGCAAATATAGAAATACATATATATATTTTCTTATAAACGTAATTGAGATTTAGTTGCAATGGGAGCGGCTCATATCCCTGGTCTCAGCTTCCACCTCGTCCACAATGAGATGAGTGCGTATAAAGTCATGATAGTAAGCGATGCTAGCACTAGCATCAGGTTTACCTCTGGCACAGGGCATGCCCCAGTTAACCAACGCCACCAGTTTTCCATTATGCACCAAAGGACCACCAGAGTCACCGTGGCAAGCACCGCGTCCTTTGTCATTGTAGGTGCAAACATGTCCGATGTCCACGTTGGTGCTGTTGCCGTGTGCTTCTCGACATTGCTCAAAGGGCACATATTCCACCTCGAGTCGTTGCAGTTTGGCGGGGACTTCTCCGCCTAAAGATAAGGTACCCCAACCGGTGAGAAGCAGCCAATCTCCAGCTGTTAAAGGCTCATGATCCAGTTCCACAAGTTGAGTGAGATTGTCAAAGACAATCGATTCATTTAAATGAAGCAAAGCTATATCATTGCGATACTTGCGAGGCTCATAATTGCAATGCTCGATAATCCTGTCCACATAGTAATACCTGGACACATTCTGATGCAGATCCTGTGTGCCTGTGAGCACTCGAAAGGCTTCTGGTGACTTTCCATGGATGCAATGGGCCGCCGTGATTATCCAACGTTCATCAATGATGGCGCCGCCACAGGAATGTTGTCCATTCTTAGTTCCTTGCAGGGAGATTTGATATGGAGCCATGCCCTCAGGTGCATCCTCGCCGCCCACAATGCGCTGAGTTGTATACTGTGGTGGATAAAGGACCTCGTCAAGCACCTCACCAGTCACAACTGAGATCAATAGTAGCAATAGCAACATTCTAAACTCTCAACAGACATTGACTGCAACCTACTTGCCACATTTTGTTGCCTTTTATTGGCTTTAAGTTTAACACTTTGTATGCCAGACACGTTATTGCCAAACACACTCTGTAGGGGTCCGGACTTCCAATCACAGTACTTGTCTATGTGTACTTCACTAGAAGGCCGATTTTGATAAGAAGTGTGCTCAAGCTGTGCAGTAAGGAACAAATAGACTTTACAAACAATCTATAAAAGATAACTTTGTTTTGTTTATTTGTTTGAAAGTTCTTGGTCAAAACTTGGACAAATTAATTAAGATTGATATTGAAATTAAACATAGAAAAGTTGAATGAATACAAAATTGCAAACCTTGTAAAGCCTTTTGTACTCCGGGTGAAATTATTACCCACTTAAAAACATTTAAAGATAAGTTGAAAGATTTAAAAATCATCTAAGAAAAAAAAATATTTTGATAACAAGTGCCAAGCTTTTATCATATGGAAAAAGACATTTGATTAAAGATGGAGCTTGTTTTCGATTAAACAGTGTTTTTCAATTCTATTACATCCCATAAGGCTTCACACTACAAAAGGCGTTCCTTTTCAGACTTAGGTAAGTTACTTTTTATTTACTTACTAACTAGCTAATTAATTTATTTATAAATAGATTTATCTATTATAGGTTGACCAATTTGGTAATTACCTTTTATATAAATAGATTAGCAATTAGCGATACTCCTTGCCTTTGCAGGCTTATCAGCCGATATTCGTAATTGGCCGACAGCTGAACGATAAATGATTATGTTAGCTGACTTTGCTAATTATAGACAGCGACTCATACTACGATTGGACACTAACTTTTTTGACTCACCTGACCAGCTAACTATCATCTTTTTGGCAAGAAGAAGCCGCTTTCGGACTTAGTGAATAACAAGTGCATAAAGTAATAAATATATTATGTATACGTGCCTACAATTGGGGGCCAATAATATTTTATATTTGGGATAAATATTTATGAGTTTCTGATAAAAAATATATGGACTATGACTTTTGTTCTTTGTTTCTAGAAATCCAAAGGATCCATTGACATCGGTGATTCTTTCTCTTCATTTTTCTTCGATTCGATTTAAGCTCTTTATAATTATGGTTTAATTAAAGTTCAAAATATTTTTTATTTTCGATATATATATATGTATCTATTCTTTATTCTGATAAAATTATAGGTACTATAGACTATGGTTTTTATATATAAGTTTTGTTCTTTTATGGCTTTTTTGTTGTTTGTTCGTTGGGCTTTTGTTTTAGATCTTTATAGGATCCATTTCTTTGGTTTAATAAATTTCTTTTTAGCTGTTGATAGATCTTGAAATAATCTTAACACGCTTTTCCCTGGGGTGTAATCATCTGGTTGATCCAGGGTTGATAATATTGGACTGAGGCAAATACATCCGGATAGCCGAGGGCACAGGCTTCGCCCCAGTTGACGACACCGACAAGAGTTTGATTTGCATCGACAAGTGGACCACCAGAGTCCCCATGACAGGATCCTTCACCCTCTTTGGTGAGAGTGCAGAGGTGACCAGCACCCAACCAGCTGGCATTGCGTACCTTTTTCTCGCATTGCTTGTGTTCCAGGAAGGCGAGATCGATCTTCTGCAGTTGGGTGGCAAAGCGACCCCAGGCCTTGGTGCTACCCCAGCCGGTGAGAGTAACCTTATCACCTCCTTTCAGGGAATCCTTTGTTGCCATCTTAACGGGCTGCGTGCGCTGATTGAAGACAATGGGCGTGGCAGCGTGGATAAGGGCAATATCATTGTGATAGGCGGGTTTGTCATGATCGCAATGTTTTTTTGACGCATCCACAAGATACTCTGCACCAGGTTTTGTGTAATCATTGCTGCCGGTGACAATTTTGAGATACTGTATGGGCCATTCCATGCAATGGGCGGCTGTAAGGACCCACTCATTGTTGAGAATGGTGCCACCGCACACGTGCTCGCCAAAGGTGTTCATAATGGACACCTGATAGGGAGCAAAGCCCAGTGGGGCATCTGATCCACCCACAACTCTTGTCTCGGGACGCACTACATTTTCATCCAGTTGATGCACTAATGTTGATGGCTTCTTCACTAGCCCAATCTGGCGTGCTCCACAAAGGGACACAATCAACAACGTTGTAAGTGATATGAGGAACTTCATCTCTAGGAATTTATTTTTAAAGTGTTCGCGTAGTCTCGACTTTCGGTTTCGAATTGTCAATTTTTTCAAGCATGTTTTCCTTTTATAGTCGGCCAACAGTTGTGCGGGAACTGCGCTTATCTTGAGGTTTCTTTCTTTGAATACGGTTCCCACCAAGATAACGAATATTCAACGCAATTCTGGGGAAGTTCCGATAGTGACATTACCATAGCCAACAAGCTTACCACGAGCTGATAATGCTAAATTCTCGCAAAAACGAATAAGTACCGAAGGCCAGTCAGCCGTCGATGGAATGACAACACTTCAGCGTTAGTTATAACAATAGATTACTCATACGACATGTAGACGTGGACTTTGAACGAAAGCCCTGTTAACAATCTGTAGACTTGTCGTTACGCAGCGGAACTTTCTAAACATTAGATTACAATGGCAATTCAAACAGATTCAAATAAGCACTAGGCTATCTTTGGCACGCCAAAGATTTCATACCCTTAACCTTCAACTTATGATAATAGTTTGATATACTGAACCAAGATATAACTTTGAAATGCTATGTTATTTTGTTATTATAAAAATGTATTTTTGTAAACGAACTACTTTAAATATAGACTAAATTTATATATTAAAATCGGGGAATGAAACCGGAGCCGGAACCGTTAACCGAAATTAACCGTTTCAAATGAAATACCGTAACCGGAACCGGAACCGAAATAAATTATTTTAGAAGAACCGAAAACCGAAACTTTCGTACCGGTACGGTTTCAGTACATTTAAAGAAATTTGTTTGTTATTATATGTCAGAGTTAACATGCTAAAACGCATGCATTTGTACGTTTATACATACATATTTGTTGATAAAATTCGATTTTCTTTACTTTTAAAATTTTTTAAAAATTACTTTGCTGTACCGGTATGGACCGATACGAGAACCGGAACCGAAAGGACAAAACGGAAATAGAACCTTTTACCGAAATACTCGTTTCGGTACGTACCGGAACCGTATCCAAAATTCGTTTCGGTTTCATTCCCTGCTTTAAAGTGTTCTTTACAACTAATTTGGGCACCAGGGGTTGATTAGAAGCAAAACTAAAAGAATTTTTTTTTTCAAAAATATATTGCCCTTATCTATGTTTGCAACAGACGGACATATAGACAGACTGACTAGATCGACTCAACAAGAAAATAGGAATATGGATCTGAATCGCCTCCTTTAAGGCCTTGCACATTTCGTAACTAAATTATAATACTCTTTATAAGGGTATAACAACATTTGGTATATTTTAATGAATAATTCTAGTCAGATAAGAGACGCATATATTAAGGGTATATATATACTTTTTTTGTAAGTCATTTTGTGGATGCAAAGTTCACATGTTGTCAGCAGACAATCTCCAGACGTCTACACTTCAACGATTGCAGACAAAGTTTATGGCTAATATATGCCACAGCCTTTGATTGTCGATTGAATCCAATCGTGATAGAAACTGATACGAGCAAACACATCTGGGAATCCTCGTCCGCAGGGCACACCCCAATTGCCGATGCCCACCAGACGACCTTGACTATCTACCAGCGGACCACCATGATCACCATGACAGGCTCCAGCTCCGACCTTTCCTACAGCACACAAGTGTCCGATATCCAGATCCTTTGTGTAACTATAGGTGGAATTGCACTTTTCATTTGGTACATATGTCAACTCCAGTCTCCTCAGGTTCCACTCGTAATCAGCGCCTTCCTCCGAGCTGCCCCAACCGGTCATCACGAGTTTGTCACCTTCTTTAAGATCATCAAATGCGGCAATAGTTATGTTCTGTGTAACCTCATCATAGGCAACTTTTGTTGTCATTTTAATCAGTGCAATATCATTGTGATACAGCGGCTGATCGAATTTACAATGAATTATAATATCCTCCGTATAGTACTCCCATGCCGGACCAGCCCATTCGTTGGTACTCATCACCGTCTTAACGTTATTCTTACGCATTCCTGCCACACAACTTGCTGCCGTCAGGATGTACTGATCGTGTATGATGACACCACCGCACATGTGATTACTGAAAAGTTTTTAATAATATCATAATACCTCTATTCATTTTATTGGGACTTTTCGAAATTTTATAAGTATTTATTATAGTTAACTTTCTATTAAATTATGTTTTCACATCCCACCCTTGTACTATTCTTTCCATTCTTACTTCATATGTACTCTATTAAAATTTAACACATTTTTTATCTTATTCACATTTTGTAAGAATTTATATGTATGCTTTTTAAACAAATTGTAGCACAATTCTTAAATATTTGTTTATCTTTCTTAAGCTACTTAAATTGCGACTAGATTATACTATATTACTATACTATATACTACTATTTACTTTACTGTATTGCAGACTAATCATTTTTTTCAGTTTTTACTTCTAAGGCACAAAATACAACTCATTTCTAATCTTTTAAATGAAAATAAAAAGTATCACATATTGTTTATTTTCTGAATTTATCTGCTATTTATAACATAATTGTTTAAATGATGAAAATTTTAAGTAAAATTTGACCATAAAAATAGACTATATAAGAGACAAAGTGAATATTAAATAATAATTAAGTTTTTAGTCTAGTCGCCAAGACTAGTAACTTCCCTAGCTCCCTTGACTAGTAAATTCAAAATTCTCTATGACTCTATACTCAATGAATAGTTACTTTCCTAGTCTTATGACTAGTAACTTCGCTAGACCCCATGAATAGTAATTTCCCAAGTCCGAATGATTTTTTTTGTTGTTTATTTAACTACTGTTTTCTCATGTTACAATTTGTAACTTACATGAACTGACCTCTAATTTTAACTTTCCTCGTTTATTTTCGGTCCCTGGTTTTTGATCACTGTTATCTTATAGTAGTATTTTTGTATTATCAGTCTCATAGTTACCCAAAGCTATTCTGTATGGACACCTGATACGGTGCAGCACCCAGAGCAGCTTCTTCACCTCCAACGATACGAGAATTAAACTTCAACTTGGATGCGGGCACTGATTTAAAATCACGACGATTAACAGAATGCGAGGAGGACACAAAAAGTAGGAAAATGAATAGAAACAATCCGTTTTGGTAAGACATGTTGGAAGCTCTGTCAAAAGTGGACTGATTTGAAGTTATTCCAATGTCAAGCAGCTAAACTGTAGCATGACTGGGCTTTAGATATTAATGACCAGTCATATAATCATACTGAGGTAATATCAATCAGAATAAAACAAATTATGATATAGTACTGTTTTTTAGGGATCATAAAAATCGCAAAACCATTTAATCAAGAGCTGATAGTGACATGAAGTACAATCAAAACTACATTTGTACATATATCTAAGCATTGCCACAGCCATTTATGATGGTACGTATCCAATCATTGTAGAAGGGCACTCGTGCATAGACATCCGGGAATCCCCTACCACATGGCACACCCCAATTACCAATGCCCACAAGCTGATTTTGGGCATTGATCAACGGTCCACCGGTGTCGGCATGGCACATGCCTTTTCCGGTCTCCATTTGGACGCAGACATGACCATAATCCACATCATCTGTGTCGCCCAGCAAATTGCGGCACTTATCAACGGGCATATAGTTGCCTTCAGATTGTTGCAAGTATTGGGATCTGCTGCCACCTTCAATGGTTGTGCCCCATCCGGCAAAGGATAGTTTTTCGCCCTCCTGCAAGTTGTCGACCTCAGACAGAGAAACCTTTGCCGTCTCCTTGTTGAACTTGATGGATTCAGTCAAATGAAGCAAAGCAATATCATTATGATACAGTGGTTTATCAAAGTTGCAATGCACATGAATCTGATCCACAAAATGGGCCACTGCAGTGTTATTCCAAGTGGATACAGTTCCGGAAAGAATCATTAAATTACGTGCTCTCAAACCAGAGACACAACTGGCAGCAGTCAGAATCCAGGCATTATCGATGATGACACCACCACAAAAGTCCAATCCATATTGATTCTGCACAGATACAATCCATGGCCATTCTCCGAGACCCGCCTGATTTCCTCCAACTACGCGTCCCTCCTTCTTAGGAGTAATTCTAGCTGAAGATCTCATCTGAACCGCATCTTGACCTGGCATTTGGTCTCCATGCAATCGCAATCCATCCGAGAATTGGATGAAGAGCATACAAAGGGAGAAACAGAGTAGACCCTTGGACAGTGTTGATTTTGGCAATGTTCTCATTGTTTTACAGTGCAAATGAAACTAAATTCCATTTAGAATTGGACATTAAATTATACGTCGGACAAGGCTTATCGGCTGTGGCATTTATTGGAACGATAATAACCATTGTGGACATTCATTACGGGCATGCGAATCGTATATGGATGAAAGCCAGCCAAAGAACCCTCCATATATAGCCGACTGAGATTTCCCCCAATCCCCGATTCACTGCATGTCTGTAATCATATTATCATTTATGGACCCTCCAATTGAACTTATTTTGCCGTGTGGGTTTTATCCTTCGGCACCGTAAAGATATGCACATTCATAAATGTAGATTTGGTCAGTGAGTTGGCCAAAAAAAGAAAACTGCGCGATAGCCAAAGCTGCGATAAATATGGTTGGTGGTTGATGGTCATATAAAAGCTTCAACTTGGGTCATTCCATATTTCATTACTGGTCATTAATTGCAGTTTTACTTGTAAACCGGTCAAGACACGTACGCATTTGCCATGTCTGCATTCTTTAGTTTGAGTCAAGGGTGTTGGCTTTTTGGCCTCTTTCTACTACTCTTGGTTAGTTCCATTGACGTCACTAGGGCCAAGCGGATACATCATAAATTTGCGACGTTTGACAATCGAATTGTTGGTGGTCAGGATGCGGAGGAGGGGGCGGCACCATATCAGGTATCGATACAAACTCTATGGAGAACAAATATCTGTGGTGGAGTCATCCTTAATCATCAATGGATCCTCACCGCCGGTCATTGTTGCCTTGACTTTAATCTCGAGGAACTACGCATTGTTGTGGGTACCAATGAGAGACTTAACCCTGGTCAAATACTCTACCCGGACAAGGCCATAGTTCATTCCATGTACGACATTCCAGCTATGTACGCAAATGACATTGGTTTATTTCATCTGAAGGATTCCATTGTATTCAATGAACGTACTCAACCTGTTCAACTAAGCACAGAGTATCCACCAGTCGGTGCCACAGTCGTCATGACGGGTTGGGGTGCTCCAGAGCTCAATTGGCCTTCAGCAGAGAAGCTGCAAACAATCAACTTGAAGATCATGGATCACTCGGCTTGTAAGGCAGCTTGGGATGATTCCGATGGCGTTGACATTGGACATATTTGCACCTTCACCCGGGAAGGAGAAGGTGCCTGTAATGGCGACTCTGGCGGTCCAATTATGTGGGAGAACAAGCTTGTGGGCGTGGTCAACTGGGGTGCCCCTTGTGCCGTTGGAAAACCCGATATGCATGCCAATACAATTTATTATATGGACTGGATACGTCGGAGTATTGCAGGTTGCAATCATCGAGTTAACTGATTTTATAAGCCAAAAAGCTCAATTTCCCTCTACTATTAAACAACGATTGTTCAAATATCTTAACAAAAATGATGCATAAATAAAAATATACATATGTTCTATGTAAAAGTCTTGATGTTATTCATTTACATGTTGAGTGGGATATCTTTTTTTAAAGCTTTATTTGTGTAGGAAAGTTTTTGTTGTAGTAATTAAATACTATTATTAAGTTTATAAACACTGTTAAATTGTTATAATTGGTTATAAAATTATAAAAACTTAAACGGAGGTCAATTATTAGGGAACTTTACTAAAACATTGCTAAATAGGTTACTAAATTATACAAATAAAAACTTATACACCCAGGAAATTGATTAAGAGTTAGGGATCGTTTAAGATCTTTAAACGGAAAAATTTATCATAAGGGGGATGAATTTATTTGTTGATAATGAACCTATATATATATTTAGTTAAAACCTGCAGCTTAGTAAATAATAAATAATAAGACATTGACTAAATTTATACTAATAATAACGCCCCAAAGTATGCTTTAAATTTGCACAAACGATTCTCGGATAATCTCGGATAATGTGTCTCTGCTAAATGTGTCTTCTGCTTTTTATGAATGAAATTTATTTTAAAATAATTTTTACAGGGTACCTGAAAAACGTAATGCTTTGATTTTAGTTTAAATAGTTGTCGAGTCACCGCCAGCATATCATCGTCCATAGGTCCAATTCGATATTAATTACCCCATCACAAAATCCTAATCAAAACTCGCCTATATCAATTTATGGACTAGATACCAAAGCTGGACAACATCGATTCCGATTTACGATAAAAAAATATGGCTAATAAACGTATGTCACTCCAAAATTTTTGCGAGTATAAAAGGAAAATCACGACGTGTTGAAATGTTTAATACGCGTTAACAGATTGATTCGATAGTATGTGGAATCGCTTTGCCAGTGCGGCAACATTATTGCTGCTCCTTAACTGGAGTAGTATCTCGAGCGGCAAACTAATGCCAGAGCTAAGTCCCGAAAAGCTGGAGAAGATATTGGCCAAGGCTAGTAAAGGATTTGACAATCGCGTTGTTGGTGGGAGTGATGCGGAATTGGGATTGGCCCCCTATCAAATCTCATTGCAGGGCATGTACGGAGATCACATGTGCGGAGGAGCAATCATCGATGAGAAATGGGTTCTGACGGCTGCCCATTGTGTCTATGGCTTTAATCCGACCTATCTGAGGGTGGTAACTGGCACCATACAGTGGGACAAACCCGATGCCAAATACTTTGTGGAGGAACATTATGTGCATTGTAACTACAATTATCCCACCTTTCACAATGATATCGCGTTGATTCGGCTCAATGATTCGATTAAGTGGAATCAATACACACAACCCATAGCATTACCCGATGAACCGCTGCCCAATGGATCTCAGCTATTGTTGACGGGCTGGGGATCAACATACTTTGGCAGTGATACACCCGATATCCTGCAACAGGCAAACTTGACCTATATGGATTATGCCACTTGTCAGGAAGAAATGGATAACGATCCATACAATGGACCTGGTCACATTTGCACTCGCACTGATAAGGGAATTGGCGCATGTCATGGAGACTCTGGTGGTCCAGTGGCTGCCAATGGCTACTTGTATGGCTTGGTCAACTGGGGACATCCCTGTGCCCTCGGTTATCCAGACAGTTATGCCAATTGCTACTACTATCGGGATTGGATTAGAGTTGTCATGTCAGAATCCTGCAAGACTTGTCATTGCTATGCCAGCAATTATGGCACATAGTGCTTAAAATAAAACAAGATTGCTATAAAATCGAACTTTGTTATACCCCAGCAGAGGGTAATATAATTGTCACGCTTCATAAGGTATATATTTCCATGATAAGAGCAGAAAGTTGAGTAAAAATTTCCATGTTCCAATGTCCGTAAATATAGTTTAAAACCTGTTGCCTAAAGCTTGCATATGAAGAATCGGTCTAAAATCAAGGTTTTATGTAAAACACTTTGTTATTTTGTGTGATATCTGGTGTAATTATTAATAATTTCCTATTAAATCATATAGCTGTCATAGTAAAAATCAGTAAAAAAGGAGGGTTTACCATATAAAACTTTGTTGTTTCTTATTATATGTCAACCCGACAAATAATGAATTCTTTTACAATGAAATCGGTTCCTTTATTCATATGGCTGTTATCGAAGACTTCTCATTTTTCAACTTATTTAAAAAATAATATTTTAAGACATTTATTTTATTTTGGCAATGTTTTACTTAATTTAAATATTTATTATAACATTTTTAAAAAGTGTACATGCTATCAAATCTTCGGTGTGCCGATTATATCTTTATTTTCTTGTTGTTTAATGATACAGCTGATAAGATTATGTGCTGCACTGGGAGTTGCCGCTTATGACTCTCTGGATCCAGTCAAGGTAATAATAAACATCGCATTGCACATCTGGAAATCCTTTGGCACACGGTCTTCCCCAGTTGACCAGGCCAACAAGATGACCATTGCACGCAAGTGGACCCCCTGAATCGCCATGACAGGCCCCCTCACCTTCTTTGGAGAAGGTGCACATGTGTCCAAGGCCTAGACTGCTGGTCTGATTGAAAATATCACTGCAAGTGTTATATGGGACAAAGTCTAAATCGAGCTTCTGCAGATTCGGATTAGCATCTCCATTGGCCTTTCCGGCTCCCCAGCCAGTAAGCACAATTTTATCTCCCTCCTTCAACGGAGCTATAGGCAGAGGTATCGGCTGTGTCAACTCGTTAAAAATAATGTCCTCTGTGAGTTTTAGGAGAGCAATATCATTGTGCATATAGGGTTTATCGAACATGCAATGAACATACTTTTCTTCGGTATAATAGATGCCACCTGGTTTCTTATATTCATTGGTACCTGTCACTATGATTAATAGGCCCACATGATAGGGGTCCACACAATGACCAGCCGTGAGGATCCATCGTGTATTTATAATGCTGCCTCCACAATTGTGATACCCAGGTATGGGTTGAATGGACACCTGATATGGGGCAAAGCCAATCTCAGCATCCTGACCGCCTACAATGCGATTATCAAATTGACCATCAGCTGCATCAATCTTCAAATAGCGTTTGGCCAACGATCTCGGCTGGATCAGGAATAACAGGAAACAAAAACAGAGCAACTTCATAATGCACCTTCGATTGGCAAGCACAAACTGAAAGAAAATGTACTCGGAGATTTATCAAATCGAATTTTATCGGCCAGAATTTATGATCACTTGACCAGTTTATTATTGCAACAAGAAAACAGTCTGGCGATAGCCAATTTAAATTTAACTTTAGCTATTCTTTGTCCAGAAAGTAATAGAAAAAGAGAGGTAGTCTAGCTTTGTGTAATTGCATGTAACAGGCATAAGGATACATTTTGGATCCCTTTGATCAGCATTAACAGAGGAATTTCTGTAGTCCTGGGCTCTTCGCTTAGTTAATTTAAATATTAGCGACCCCAAATTTGGAAACTAACTATGCCTATCTTTTATTGTATTCACAAATAAATTTTATTTTAAATATTTAATGATAGGAAAAATATTTATAAACTGTAAACCTTTAGCACCTGTATGTACGAGTGTGCGAATATGACTGAGGAGTCTTAAAGCTGGACAGAGCGTATCCCGTGGTCAAGCACACTCAACTATATCGAAATTACTTGTATAATAACTGATTGTTATCGGTAATTGCCAGAATATTTATTAGACTGATTGTGAGATATAAAATCAGTTTATTGACCTATATCATGTTTGATATCCGTATCGAAGTGAAGGCATAACTAAAGTAAGTACAACTATTCCCTACCAGTTGGCACTTGGATATCAAATATGGCACAACGAACACACCTCCAGTTGTTGGTAATAGTTCTTGTGATTCCTCTGTTACTGCTGGTGAATCCGGTCGAACTCATTGTCGGAGGTCAAAATGCAGCTGAGGGTGAAGCGCCTTATCAAATCTCGTTGCAGACACTGACGGGTAATCATCTGTGTGGAGGGGTCATAATCTCACAGCTTTGGATACTCACTGCTGGACATTGTGTCAGCGGTTGGCCAGCGGATCGACTGCAGGTGGCGATGGGCTCCATACGCTATACACAACCTGGTGCTGTACATTATCCAATCGACATTTATATGCACTGCAATTACGATCATCCCAAGTATCATAATGATATTGCTTTGCTCAAACTTAACGAGAGCATTGTCTTTAATGCATTTACTCAACCCGTGACAGTGGCTACCGAACCCTGTCCCGTAGGCACATCTGGAATAGTCTTTACCGGCTGGGGCAGGCAGTCGGAGGCTGGAACTATTCCAACTTTGATGCAACGCGTGTATCAAAATCACATATCTCGACAGGATTGCATGTCACGGCTCTCTGAGTATGAGGATGTCGAGCTGGGACCGTGTAATCTGTGCACTCTGAGACAGGTCAATATTGGCGCCTGTCATGGCGACACGGGTGGACCTTTGGTTCACAATGGAACACTGATTGGTATACTCAATTTTTTGGTACCCTGTGCCAAGGGTGTGCCAGATGTGTTTATGGATGTGCGTTACTACTGGGATTGGATGAGGCAGGTCATGAGTGGCAATAGCAGATGTGGACAAGTGCGACAGCAGATAATTAATTAGTAAATTGAATATGATTTGAATAGTTATAATTTTTATCAAGTGCAAATCTTAAGAATTTGTAGTATTTCATTGATTACAATTATAATTGTTAAAGACAACAAGCTATCTTTAGCGCGCCAAAGATTGTATGCCCCTACAAGCACCTGCATTCAAATGTTTAAACCGATCGTTCCTATGGCAGCGACATTTTATTTTATAATACCCTCTGCAAGGGTATAATATTAGTTGTTAATAATAAATTAATTATAAATAATAACGATTGGCATTGGCTATAATTTTCAATAAATACATTTTCCATTGTTATGACTATTTTTCATTATATCTATAAGTGATTACGGTTGTCATTAAATATTTCTTCCACTTGTTAAGTTTTTTATAAGTTGTGATAATCGATAAAAATAATATTCATCAACTACAATTTTTAATTATAAATCTTATTAATTACGAATATGATTAATTTTGACTGTCATTCTCATTGTCAATATCAATAATAAATTTTAATATTTTTGTCAGTCTTATAACTTATTATTAAGATATGTATATACTTGATCAAAATTAACTTTTAAAGTTTTGCTGTTTCAAATTGAGGTCATTTATTTTAATTTAAAATAAAATGTTTTATCTTTTGATATTATTCCAATATTTATACAAATTCATTATTTGTCTTCCAAGAAGCGGATGTATCGATTACCCCATTTCACAGCTAAAAGTGAAAAAACACTCATATCTAATTCCGAAAAAACGCTAAAATTAATCGATGCTCTAAGAATCGCTGTAAAAATTATTATTTATTTTTAGCGAATGTTAATGCGAATTCTTTGCAAACATTTTATTTGTTAAGATATGATATCTTATCAGCTACATTGATAATTCTATCTAGCAAAATCGAAAGTCCCAATGCCATTTTAAATAACTGACTAACAGAATTTACAAACAACTCAAATTTATATGCATTGGGTTCGCAATATGACAAACTTGTGTTTTACCACTTTTTTCTAATCTTGTTCGAAAGATAAGCTTGCATGAGGAAAAAGTGACGAACTAATTTGTATCCTGCAAAGCAAATTAAACTTAAGTTGGTCCTAATTTATCTTAAAAACAGAAAGATTATTGTTGATTCACATATAGACTAATGGACTAAATAACAGGTATAGAAGCCTTGTTCTGTGGGATATAATATATTTTGCACAACTGTATTTTAACTTTTTAGCAAATTTTCATGTTTAGAGGGTATATAAGAATGGCAAAGGTTTGTTTAAAAATAATGAGAGATAAGGCGACAATTATTACTCAGTCAAAGTCATTCCGGATCGGCATGACATTATCACCAATAAGTAGTCCGAAACTCAAACTCAAGTAGTCACAACGCTTGCACACATCGAACGGAAAAGAACTAAGATAAACCGAACTGAAAAAATATTTAAGCAATTTTTGTACTCTAAGCATAACCAAAAGACTATAACCCAAAGCAGCAGCGATCGGATCAACAACAAGAACTTTGATATAATAATTATGGACGCCGAACGAGCTCGTATTGCTGGTGATGCACCTTGGAAGAAGATCCAACAAAATACCTTCACACGTTGGGCAAATGAACATCTCAAGACTGCCAATAATTCAATTGATAATTTGGAAACAGATTTTTCGGATGGTCTTCGACTGATTGCCCTTGTCGAGGTTTTGTCTCAAAAACGTATTCCCAGGTACAATAAAAATCCAACATTCCGTACCCAGAAACTGGAGAATGTATCGATTGCATTAGAATTTCTTCAGGAAGAGGGCATTAAAATTGTCAATATAGGTGAGCTGTCAATTATATTAGTCATGAGTCAAACTCTATTTATGGTTATCAAGTTAAGTGCCCACACAAAGAGACACTGATAGTGAAAGACTTATAAAATTAGTCTGTATTGCATAATAAAACTAAACTAAATTTGTTCCATTTAAAACAGACTCTTCGGATATTGTCGATAGCAAACTAAAGCTTATTTTGGGCTTAGTATGGACACTGATTCTTCACTATTCCATATCGATGCCAAAGTGGGAAGGCGATGATGATCAGCATTTGAATGAATCAGGCTTAACGCCTAAGCAGCGGTAATACAACTAATTTTGTTTATTTTCAGTAAATATATTTTATGACATTATTATTTTTCATCTTGTTTCAGACTGCTTAACTGGATTCAAATTAAGTTACCCGATATGCCCATCAAGAATTTCACCCATGACTGGACCACAGGCAAGCCAGTGGGAGCTTTGGTGGATGCCTGTGCTCCTGGACTGTGTCCCGATTGGGAATTGTGGGATCCCAACAATGCTGTGGCAAATGCCACTGAGGCCATGACTCTGGCCGATGATTGGCTTGATGTGCGTCAGCTGATCAGACCAGAGGAGCTGGTCGATCCCAATGTGGATGAGCAGTCTGTGATGACATACTTGTCCCAGTATCCCAATGCAAAGTTGAAAGATGGCGCACCTTTGCGTCCCAAATCAGATCCCAACAGGTGAGTGTGCTCCTTATTTAAAACGTAAGGAGATACGAAAAGTTAAAGTATGATTGAGCCTGAAAGAATGCAAAGCTTTTAATTTAAGCTGTCTGCAAATTTTAGCTTTCTTTAAATTATGCAGAAAGCATTGCATACTTTTAGGTCTATTTATTTTAATGAACAATAATTTTACATTTTATTTAGAGATTAAAAAGAATACATTTTTGGTATTAGTAAGAGACTATAAAACGTTTTCTTTTTAGCCTTCCTGGCCCATCCTCAGCTGATGGAGTGCGTGCCTATGGACCTGGCCTTGAACCCGCTGGAATTGTAATTGGTACAACTGTTAAATTCACCGTGGAAACTTTGGCTGCAGGTCAAGGTAAGTCTCATCACAGGAAACGCTTATCAACTATTAATTTTGAAATAGGTCTCTTAGGTGATGTCGAAGTGGATATTGAGGATCCTAACGGAGAGATAGAGCAGGCATATGTCGACTTTAACAATGATGTGAATCTCACGTATACGATTTCGTACATGCCCAAAATGGAGGGACAACACAAAATTACCGTCAGGTATTCAGGTATTGAAATACCTGGTTCGCCGTTTTACGTTCAAGTCGAGTACCCCGTTGAAGATTGTCCGAATTTCAAGGTAATTGATTTAGAATAATAAGTTTATATATGAAATGCATATATCTTATCATTTCTTCATCTTTAGGATTGTTATGATGAATATTTAGATTTGCCAATTGTTAGCAATAGCGCTCAAATTGATGGAATATCGGAAGGCATGAGCTTTACTTTTGTTGGACGAATTGGGGAAAAGTGTGATAAGTAAGTTAAAGATGAAAATATTAATGGCAAATCTAATTAAAATTGTTGACTTTTATTTATGCAGGTTTTCTATTAACTTTGTTTATCTGAATGACGCACAGGATGTCGCCCTACACATCAATCCGCGACTACACCGTAAATATATTGTACGTAATACCCAAGTTAATGGAGTCTGGGGCCCTGAGGAAATAAACTCAACGACAGAATTTTCACTATCTCGTGGCCGTCAATTTAAAGTTCAAGTGCTCGTTACAACAGATTGTTACTTGATATCAATAAACAATCAACCGTATGCCCAGTTCAAGCATCGTCTGTCCTTTGAAGAAGTTCGAGTTCTTCGTGTCGATGGCGACGTGGAACTCCATCAGATTTATCGCACAATTGTCAATGGATATCCAAACGGTTTTCCACACTGCGGCGTAAGTAATAATTAAAATAAACTAATTTAATTTTATTTATTTTCTAACTTAATTTGTAAACTTATTTAGCCTTCGCCTGGTGAATTGTATGAATTGCCTCTCGTTGATAATTGTGTACCGATTGGTGAACTCTTTGAAGGATATAGCTTCATCTTCTGTGGCAGAATTGCTAGTAATTGTGATGAGTAAGTAAAATTAAATCAATTAAATTACGATTAATAATACATTTTTCTTTCATTTTCCACATAGTTTTTCAGTTAACTTTGTGTTGGACAATGACAAGCAAGATATTGCTCTACACGTCGATAGTCGGCTTAAGCAAAAATGCATTGTGCGTAATACAAGACGGCATGATGTTTGGGGCCGTGAGGAGGCTTCCTCAGAGCTACCATTCCTGCTCAATCGAGGAGAAACCTTTACCATTCAAGTGCTCGTCACGGCCGCTTGCTATCTGATATCGATAAATGGCCATCACTTTGCGCAGTACACCCATCGATTATCTTATGGATCGGTCCGTTTCCTTGAGGTCTTTGGTGCGGTGGAAAATCTGCAGATTTATCGATCGATGGTTTACGGATACCCTGTACCGATTATGCCTGTCAGGAAAGCACGTTGCATCGAAGAATGATTTAAATAAGATGTAAGGAAGGATAACCCAATTGTTAATTTAATAAACTTTGCATAATTGTTCCGCTGCGCCGAAAAATAAAGAACGAGAATGAAAGCAGATAAAAGAGAGGATTATAAAGTTCTCACTTTGAAATACTTTCTAATATATTTCTCATAAATAACCTTCGATTTAAATTTAATAGTATGTAGTTGTCACACTGCCCTGACAAATAAAGCAAGAGCTTGGCCAATGGCCAGAAGTGAGTCAATCTACAAATGTTGTTGGCACTTTGATTTATGTCAGTGTCATGAGAATTGTCTCTGATTTTACTTGCCACACGTGTCGGAGGCTGCTCTAGTTGGAGGTATGTCGCATCGAGTGAGACGATTGTTAGTCATTGTTCGAAAATTTGAAATGCAGAGCACTTGCTGTCAAGAACATTTCGTAGGAATCGCTCAAAAATTGTTCTTACGTCCGACAGCCGCATGGAAATTCTGAAATATTTTCGAAGAATTTTCTTGGCTCTCAATTCAGCTATAGACGCTTTTACTCAAATGTGTGGGCCATGTCTGTGGCATTTTCGAAAAGACTTTCAGTTGCTGCATTGACTTCGAAGTGTACGGTGTGCGAGCGAATTGCGTGTATTAAAGAATATCAGGGCATACGCGACGTATACGCAATATATTTTAGTGCCAAAACAAAGCGTGTTTATATGTATGTAGGCGCGTGTGCGTGTGTGTATGTGTGTGTTGTACTCGTACATATAGCGCCACATAATTACTCAATTAGTGCATAACGAGATAATCGAGAAATACGTATTCGAGATACTCGAAAAAATGTCAAAGTATGTGAAATGGTCGAATTTGGCCTTTTGAAGGCAATTGCGTGACAAAATCTGAACAATTTCAAGATATACTACAATATTTCGATAAATAATATATATGCGCAAGATCTTCATGTGTGTATCTATATGTACAAATACAGAAACGCGTACAATATTATGTGCAAATGAAAATCTCTCATCTCTGAAATGAGTTTTCTTTTCAATTTTAAGAATATTTCGTCAGATAAAATTAAATAAAATACAACATTTTGCCATTATGTGATCTTTTTGACTTGTCCCAAAGTGCTGCCACTGGAGTCCCCACATTTGGCCCAATAGGCAATAAAGGCCAAAAGCGTATTAGACTGGTCGAAAGCGAGCGCCAGATGTTAATCTTATTTTAGAAACAGTTTCATGCCTCGGCACACCTGAGTGATGAATTGGAATGAAATTTATCTATTACTGCATACAAAAACAAACAGACAACATCTTTCATTTAATCGGAGTGTGTAGAAGGCATATTCAAATAGTCTACGAGTACTCGATTTATTGTTATACAGAACTCATAAAAGTTGAGATATTGCAAACATTGAGATCTTTCGCAATTGTGTGGGCTTTATTTTTGGATTTGTAGCATAATTTTTCCAACTGAACTAAACAAGAGCTGAAGAAAATAGAAATAGAAATTGAAATAGAAAAGGGAAAGCGAAAGCGAGAGTGGGAAGGGTGAATGAGGAAGGGGGTACTTTAAAGCAAATGTTTGCACGTGAATATTCTGAAGACGCGGCGTATGCGCAACAGAAAATGATTAACAGCTGCTGAAAAGTCGACATGAAAAATTCTAAATAATATAAATAAAATGTGTTGAAACTTTTTGATAATTTAAATGTGAAATATCAAAATTAAGTTACCCTACGTTTTTCTTATATTTTATGTATTTATTTATTTAATTTAATAATGTCAAAAACGAATTTCAAGTGAATTATACTTATGATATAATCTCACTCCAAACATATTATTTCCCGGTGCTAATCAACTGGGAAATATGCAAAACATTAGCAAGTTTAAGAACCTAATGAAATAAAATCAAAAAATTTATGAACAAATGCTGTTGGTCTAGCCAAAAGACTTAGTCATCTTTTAAGTCAAAACATGCCGCAAAACATGCATAATTTATTTCATAATTTTATGAAGGCTGCTCATCTTTGTATTGTATTTTTTTTTATTTTTTATGTCAATCCATTCTTTAGATCATATGTTGCGCCTTCCTATGAGTCACGCGTGCGGGAAGAAAACTCATCAGGGGTCAATGCAAATGACAATACATACTTGGGTGCACTTGCAATTGGCAACAAATGAAGCATACTAGCTACTAGCCGCTTTCAATTGTACACTTATTAATAAACAGCAACAAGAAATACACGAGTATTCTATAAATAAAAGAACAACAAAATCAGCTGCGCGCAAAAATCACAGAGTTGTGGGGACAAAAAGCCAAATTGCCGTTTGCCAAACATATTCAAGAGTGCGGTCAGCGCCGACGTCGACGTTGGCGTCGCAGCTCACGATGACGCCAACGTCAGCGACACAAAACACAACACAAAACATAAAGCAAAATAAATATTGAAGAAATTATGTATTGATGAGCCTTACAAGTGTGGATAGTCAAATAGAAGCGATTGAAATTGAAACTTCTGCGCGGATTACCTTTTAAATTAATAACTAAAAGATAGATATCATAATATATTAAGAATATTTCGTTAAATTTAAACTTACAGAAAAAAATTGTTTAGATCAAACAGTCATATAAAAGCGATCAAAGTTGTACGTTTTGATATGGTAACAATTTGGAAAATGTTTTTTATTAAACATTAAATTCGTTACCTCGATTCCCATATTTATCTGTATGCATGAATAGCATATACATATGTAGTAGCTACTTTTTTTGAGCAGTGCTGTAAAGTTATTAATAGGCCTAATAATATTTAAGCAAGATTTAAATATAGTGATCAATTTCTGGTTTGACTAAATCTAAGCTTGATTAGAATCGATTTATGGGACACACTGCTCATAGTCGCGTGAGCTCTACTGTAAAATTCTGAAAAATAATAATAAAGAAATTGAGAAAAAAAAATAAAGAGCTGCGATCGTTGTGTTGGCATAAAAACATTGAGCAAGGAGGCGAGCACAAGTCAGTCGAACTGAGAAATTGCCACGATCAGAACATTAACATTACAACGACGCGACGCGACGGTGACAACGACGACACCGAGAGGTCCCAAGCCCAAAGTCAAGTCCCCAAAGTGGACATAACGCGTGAACAAATCAAACGGAACACAACAGAACAGAACAAAACTGAGAAGAAAAATAACCGAATAGTACCCGAAACAAAACGCGCGCAGTTCGCGAAAAGTATTTTTGAATTTTAAAATATTTTAATATTTTTCAATTTCAAATTGTTTACAAAAAGACTTAAAGTTTTGTGTTGAGAAAGCGTGCTGGTCAAAGCAGTGGCATTGTGCAATTAATTGGGTGATTAGTGATCAGTATTATATAGCAACAGCTATAGAAACAAAAGTATTATTAAAATAACAGAACAATCCAGAAACCAGAAATCGCAATCAAAATGGCAACACGAAAAGTGAGTTTTGGTAACAAAGTAGAAGAAGTAAACCCCAAATGGGTTTATCTAATAGAATTTTATCTGTCCTATACGCATAATTTCACAAACTATTTTCCATTTGAATGCATTTACCATAGACGTATACGTATTTGACCAAATAGAGGACATGTGGTTTGCATTACCTTTTCATAAATACGTGTATACAAGATGAAATATTTGTCAATTTATTTTTAGAGAACAGTCTGCTGTTTCCTTGGCTATATTGTGTGTAATTTTAGTTGCAAATAAATTAAAATTAATTAAAATGGAAGTGAAAATTTATTTAGCATTTCATTACGTGCGCTGAATCATGCCCCAATGCAAGGAAAACGAGAAGTCAGCCAAGTGGCGCCTCACGTTTTGACTTGTTGACGTTATTGGCAACACTTTTGGTCTGACGCTTAAGTTTATTTCCATATTGGGTCAGTCGGCCTACTTGAGGTCAGTTTATTCAGCTGCTTTAAATGGTCAACGAATTCACTCCCTTGTGAAATGCATCCGAAGGATTTTAAACCTGATTAGAAACTCTCTATGCGTAGCATCACCAATCGATCAGATGATCAATGAGGCTTACAAATTTTTGACTAATTTGGCTAAAATTAACAATTGCTAACCATATTGAGAAGGTCGTTTGCTGGCAGCGTCATTTGTTTCGCTCATTCAAATGTCAGTGTGCATTTGTGTCTGCCTCTCGCTTTGAATTTGACCAGTGGCAATGGAGGTGTTGCGAGGGGGCCAAGAACTGGGGGCTGGGGTATTATAAAAGGCGATTGCCAAAAGCAAACCGCAAATATGCCAAATATTTGACTACATTTATTTGTTTTCATTTGGGTGTGCTGAAGTTAAGTGCATGAATCATTTTATTTCTTGATTCGTTATGTATATGGAATAAATATTCCACCCTGAGACTTGCGCAATACATAAATCCACAGGCAACAGATCGTATGAGCAACTAAAATGTGAATTAGATAACGGCTCTTCTGATATATTGGCAGCTCAACAGTAACTTTATTTATTTTTAATTTTGTTATCAATTTAGTTCAATTGCTGTCAATATTTATTTGTATATTTTTGATTAAAAGATAACTTTAAGTAGAAAAGATACAGATCTTTAAGATTCGAATAACGCGCTTCAACCGATATGTCGAGCTTCTGAATTGTATATATCACTATTTTGTTAGTCTTTGTATAATTTTTTGTTAGCAGTACACTAATTAACTACAACATAAACAAATTTTAGAAATAAAAAAGCAAAATATTTGTTAGAAAAAATAATTAAATAAACTTATGTAAAGTTAATTGAAGTTGCATACTTTGCGGCGAAACCAACAACATAAAACTTGAGCAACTTGCAAGACTCAAGTAATTTTATATTATTATTTTTAATATTTCCAAACATAGCTTATAAATAAATTGTGTTGCAAATATACTTAAAAACTAACTGTAATCTAAGCTACTGATTGTGTGTTGGCAATAAAGCTTTTTCCCGTCAAATCTGGCTTTTTTCAAAGGCCAATTGCGGAAAAATTACGAAAACCGCTGGCAGCGGAAATTCGGGCTTTATTTTTTTTGAAAATATTTTTACTTTTTTTCCGCTTCTTTGAAGCTCAAAAGTAATTAAAATGGTGTATTCAATAAAGTTAATTTTTTCAGCCAAACAATGTTTAGTTTTTTCAGTTCTGGAATTGTTTGATAGTTAAAAATGTATGTATTTTGTAGTGTAAAACTCTTTTTTGTCTTTTACGTTTTTCCCTGAAAATATGCAGTTTTTTTATGGTTTTATTTTTATATATGTCAGTATAATTATTTCAGCTGCTTTTGCCTTCTCTTTCTGTTAGAAACAGATTATTTTCGGTGAAAAGTTGACAGCACTGGTGTGTTATCTTTTCGGTCAGAGTGTAACATTTAAAACGACAGAGAGAGGGAGAGATTGAGAGTGGCAGGCAGAGCGCCAAAAATTTGTGAGCGCCATGCAAGAGAACAAAGTTAAGTGGGCGATGGCAAGAGAGGGAGACCGGTAAATAAAAGAAAGCAACAAAGCAACAATAACAAACCGGTCATTAAAATATGTAGGTGCATTTGTGTATACATATGTATGCATAGCAGGGATGTTGTCAGAAATTTCTTACGTAGGGGATCTTAATGCATTTGCATAGAATTATCAATTAATTAAAGTCTTACTTATCTGAATCAAGTTTCAAAAACTTGTAGCAAGAGATGAACCTTGCATTTGCATAATTACTATTCTCGTTTTAAATACCTGTATTGGCGTACGTATAGATGCAGGTCGTTGTTTAACTTTCGTTAAATACGGATTAAAATGTATATACTGGTCTATATAAATTTTTATTCAGGTAGCAACTAAAAAATTGGAGGCTTGCTACGACATTCATGTTTGAGCGTTAACTTTTTGTTCAGAGTGTAAAAAGCGTGCAACTGAGAGAGTAAACGAAAGAGCGCAAAAGCAAAGGAATTTGTAAGCGCGCCGACTGAGAGTGTGTGCAAGAGCGAGAGAGAGGAGAAGAGAGACCGATAAACAAAAAACAAGAAACAAAAAGCGTGATAGCAACGCTCCGATCATTGGCGGCAGAACAACAACAACTACGACAACAACAACAATAAGAAGAAGCAGAGAGACACAGAAACCGGCCATCAAAATGTACAGCGATCAGCAGTTGGTGTTAGTTAACGGTGGTACGCTCAACAGTAACGACGCTGTCAGCGACGAGCGTCAGTTAAATCCAACGAGACACAACAATAGCAATAACATCCATAACAATAGAAGTCAACAAATCGGTACGGTTGTCCCTGTTGGTGAATTAGTGCAAAACGCGAATTATACAAACGGCAGCAAGAGTCAAACAACACAGGCGACATTATTTTTAAATCATAGCAACAATCACGGCAGAAAGAACCCGCCAAATTTGCAGCCAAAGAACGTTGCGGCCGACGCGTGTGTTTATACAACAAATTGCAACAATAACAACAATTTTAGCAATTTAAGTTTTTACGCCCAACAACCAACAACAAGTAACTGCAACTACAACAACAACAACAGCAGCAGCAGCAGCGACAACCAAGTTTATCAACAACAACTACAACAACAAGTGCAGGTGTGTGTTTTCTCCCCGCGTAACGTCGCCAGACTCCAGCTTTTGCTTTTATGACCTTCTTTGCTTTTTGTGGGCGCTACAATTTTTAATTGCAACATTTCCACATTACGTCGCGGACATTTCGCAATTAATGAAAATGTTAATGAACTTCACACGCTGCACACTTTCTTGTTTTTTTTTCTAGCCCTTTTCGCCAGACAGGCGACTGGCTACCTACTCTATTTTGGTTGATGTAGCCGGCATAACACACTCACACACACACACACACATACACACAATCGTTGCCACTCAAACTTTTGTGGCACTGGCACGCGAATCAGTGCTGTCAATTTATCCTTTTTTCGGTTATATCAGTGCTTTTTTAAACAACTTCAACTGGAGATATTGTCAAATACCCTATCTGAAAATCGGTCCTGTTTTAAAAATTTTAATAATGATAAAACCTTTACATTTTAGGGACATAAAAGAACTCTAAGAATGCAAACCCAAAAACTTTTAAAGTCGTCTTGAAAATATTTAATGGACAAATGGGAAACAAAACAAATAAGTAAAAAGAAAGCCCAGCCCATATTAACAAATAAAATTTTACAAATATCTGAAACATGATAGCAAAAATAAAAGCTAGTATATAGAATTCGCATATAAATATTTACCGACTTATATTTACTTAAAGTCAATACTTTTAATATAAAATAACTTGTCCATAACTTTCCGTCCTGTGTTTTTATTTTTGTCGCGAGTAGTGGGCATCACTAGTGTGTATGTATGTATGTTTTTCCTTGGCTCTTTGAGCCACTCTTTCAACTTCTTATTGTTGGCGACGCTCTGTTGTCGGTTCTATAACCTTTTAAGCTTAAAGGCTTTTAAGAGATTCCCATGAAAAGGGGATTCCTAAAATTAAAATACATACATTATTTAACAGTTAAAAGTTGATATGGCATGATAGAGTGTGCAAGTTTCGCCATTGATCCATTAACTTTAAGTTTGCTTGCCTTTGGCCAGTCGCCCGAAGAAGCAGCCGGAGAATACATATGTGGAAAGTTGACTGAATGTCCACTCCAGTCAGATTAAGTCGGCTGCGTGTGTGTGTGTGTGGGGCTTTAAACTGGAACAAGTTAGCGTCGTTATGTCCAGAGCCAACCACACCTTGTGTTATTAGATCGTATCGAATACAATCGGAAACGCTCAACAGTTGACAGAGAAAGAGATTTCTTTATGCTTATTGCATTAAGTGGTTTTTGTAGTAAATTCACCATCCACCCACATTTAGGACTGTCATTCATTCATACATATGTCCATTTCACATCCTGCCTAACTTGTTCCAACTTGCACAAATCGCTAACCCACAGCCAAACAACTATTACCAACAGCAATCGGAGCAGTACGAGGAGAACTTCGACGACGATATGGAGGCTGAACGTGATCTTGCCGAGGATGCGCAATGGAAGAAAATCCAACAGAACACCTTCACACGCTGGGCTAATGAGCATTTGAAGACCATTGATCGTTCCATAAACAATTTGGAAACTGATCTCTCTGATGGCCTTCGACTGATTGCCCTCATCGAGGTGTTATCCCAGAAACGTATGCCCAAATACAATAAACGTCCAACATTCCGTAGCCAGAAACTGGAGAACGTATCGGTTGCACTCAAATTCCTTCAGGATGAGGGCATTAAAATTGTTAATATTGGTAAGTTGTTCAACAGTTTTGATTTATCTACAAATATTTTGTATTTTTAAGACCCTCTTCCTGTTCTGGGAATTTCGGATTAGCTGAAATGGGTTGGGTTTGCGGCCTTTAAGTCACGTCTTGCTGTGGCCATGAGTCAACCTCTATTAGCAACTTGAAAGATATAAAATATTTACATGCAAATTGCATAATATGCCATTATAATCGTATTATTATCAAGAGAATTTGAAAACTCAATGGTGGCCTCCCGATGAGATAACGGAAGAGAAAAACAAATGTAATCGCATTGATGGTAAAAGGTCTCGCTTAGCTGACAACTCCTCAATTGCATTCCAAACAAATCGTTAAATATATATATATTTTTTATTTTTTTCTCTCGTTTTTTCAATGCCTTGTTTTCAGACTACAAAACAAATGATGTCATACGCTGTTTGTAGCGCCAGCTCCATTGCGATTTTTACTTTCATTTGTACTCGTATTTTATAATGCATAATTTAAGATCTGAATGACAAATTTGTAGTACCAGCAGAACGTCAGGTGCATATGATGTCAGATATTATACTCATGCTCGTAGAATGTTTTATGTGATTTGTTTCACACTCGCCTCGGTCATTTTGATGGCCCGTTTCCCACAAAAGAACTCCAACGAAGCGTGGACACTATTTGAAGGTTCTTTTCATTGTAGGGGCTTCGTTTTGATAGCTATCATTTTCATAGACCTCCTCCGTTTAAAGACCTTAACAGAACCGATCACGAGCTCCATAGAACCGGCTTTCAATGCGAGCTCTAACGGTATAAAAAACAATATGTTTAATAGCGTGCTAATTTGCATTGATTAAAACTATGAGCATGTGATATGATAGTGTAGGTTGAATGACTCACACTCATTTTCACATTCATACTCACAGTCAGTGTCAAATCTGAGCTCAACGTACACTCGGCCATTCAGTCATTCAGTTTGTTCTCAAATGTAATCGCACCTAATATATTTACATACATATTTATATGTCTTCTAATTACTACTCAGTTTTTATGACGCAATTGATAAGCTCACTTTTTGTCTGTCAAATGCGAGACGTTGCTTCAGTTCATTTGTAATTCCATTAGGAGAAGCCAACAGATAAGGGAGAAGATCGTTCAGTAGGACACCTTCACATACACATAAATAAACAATATTTCTTAAATATATATATGTATTGGTAAACAAACAACGTGTACATAAAAACCAGTTTGTCAATAATTGACAGCTACGTAAACAATGTTAACATTTATGGATCTCAACCGTATTTATACCCTTTCAAAGGGTCATATAATAGTGTCATGCTTTGAAAAAATATTTTAGACTTTAAAAAGTGTTCTTTGAATTGATCTACAAAGCATATCTTACACTTGTTACAGAAAACATCAGTAAAGCTTTATTTTTTTATTATATAGTGAATTTGTCGCTCGAAGAGAAATATTTTTGGGATTGATAAAACAAATATTAAACAAAATGTGATTTTGGTCAAGAAAATAATACAAAAGCGAATGTTGCAGCTTTTTTCACTCAAAAGATTCCAAATTTATCAAAATCTCATCTTAATATAAATGTCAAATATGTACTTAAGGTTGTCTTAGGTTTTGAGACAATAATTGAGTACTCTACAAGAGTATTTAATTGTCGGCACTACACAGATAAACTTATGTATTTTCTTTTCTCTTTCGGGCTGCTTTTATCAACAAAAAGCGTTAAGAAAAACAGTTAAAATTCCGAAATTGTAGTACTCGAAAAAAAAGAGACGGAATGTGGGTAATAAAACACAAGTATCGCAGTGACAGAGTCCAAAGTAAATATTTTGTATTTTCAACGTATTTTGTCAATTTATATTGCTAATCAGTAAATGGAACTTTCGCTTTTGTTTGAATGATAGAAATAACGAATTGACCATCGATAAGTTGGCAACGTTTTTTGCGAAAACTAACCACTGATTAAAATTGCAAAAATATATTTAAGCTATTAAAATGTTGTCGTGATTCATCTTAGTAATTTATTTTTTTTCACTAAGATTCTACATGATTTTTTGAATCATCGATAGATTGAAAAGTTGCTAGGGTTCTTGGTAACCAATATCAGTTAATCATTTCTTTCAAATGAATCATTAGGTGAATGTAGAAATTAACTGTCTTCAGATTTATATTGCTTACATTTGAGGATGAAATCAAAGATTGTCATCGATTGCTTTGCAAATTTTTTGTATTTTCCCTAAAAACAGAAAACGAACCAAATTCGGTCATTTACCGTATGAGCAAATTTCATTTTCATTTTATTTGCGTATGTATATATATATATATATTTATATTGTTGTGCAAGTAAATACTGTTAATTTATTTAACGAGCTGCACATTATTATTGACTTAAGGCGCACCTCTTCCTGCCACCACAAGAGAAAGAGAAAAGAGCTGTAGAAATTACATTAATTTTGACATTTTTAGGCCTGGGAAGTGTCTGATCTGCAAGTGAAACTCGTTTTGAAATATCTCAAGCCACTGTCACAATTCATTTCTCTGTTATTTTTGAGTTCTTTTGTGCTGTCAATTGAATTAGCGCAAAGTCTGCCCGCAAAACTCGGTTCCAATTGCCTCATGGCGAATTTCCTGCGATTCGCATTCTCATATCTTCAAATGTTTGAGCTAAAATCTACCAAAAAGCAGAATAAAAATGATAAAGCAGTCGCGGGCAATAAAATGCAAAAACAAAAAAAAGAAGGAATACTAAGCAAAGAGAAACAAACCTAATACATTTGGATACATATGTGTGTATATCTAGAGAAGTCGCTCAGTTTACTCAATGACATCATCTGTGGCTTTTTTGTTGAGTTTGCGCGAAGTTTGTACGGCTTTAATAAATGTTTGTGGATTGTTTTCAATTTTTTCACTTCACAGATTTCTCGCAAACAACTCGACAATTCCCTGAATTATCTTTTTTCATAACACAGTTATCTAACTCAATTTGTCACAGCCAATTGATTGTTATTGATGACGCCATCTCATCAAGGGCTCAGATGAGTCAGAAATCTTTATTTCGTATAAGATTCATAAATTGAAATGTAATTGAGGCTTCATGTTCCATTTGACCCAATTTTTTATTCCGTTTGCATCTTAATAGTCTATTCAAATATTTTCAATCTTTTATATAGATTTATTAGAGTCAAGCTGTGACTTCTTTTTTATAGATATAGCTTGTATTTGGGGCGATTTATCTAAGTTTCTTATCTGTGCTTCCAGTCATATTCTCTTTAATAAATTTGTTTTTAAACCATGCTAAGATTTTAAGCGATAAAAACAAATTTATTATTATTCCGGGAACTCGTCCATGATATCAACTATTTTTAATGATACTTCTAACATAATCATGCTCTTTAGTTGGGTAGTTTTTCTTTTTATCTCAATATGCATCAGAAATATGTAGTTATGGATCAAAAGTAGTTGATTATGAGTACTTATTTCCGTCTTGGTTATCGTTATGATTTCGGGAAATCGATTCATACCCACTTACCCATATATAAATGGGTTTCCCGAAAGTAGCACTATTAATATCTAAAAAGTAACTAGGTTCCTGGAATGCCGGATTTAATTTTGCTTGGAGATATTTAAAATCGGCTATTGACCCCCATTTTTCAGAATAAAGAAAGACCATTTATTGTTATTCTAAATTTATTTGAAAATATTTCGGATGGGATTTTTTGAAGACTTCCCCCTGATATATGTACTTCTTATCCTTAATGTTTTCTTCTAAAAACAAGCTCTCTTTTAGCACAGCTTTTAATAGTTTTACTTAAGTTAGTTCAGTAAAAAAAATTTTTTATAAGAGTCTAAAAAACAAATTTATTCCTGGTTAGTTAAAAGACGGTGCTGCTTTCGTGTTATCTTGTTAAAGTAGCTAAAATATGTATGTACATAACTGTTTTTTTATTTATTTATTTTTTTTTAAGTAGAATAATTATCAGGCAAGCAGCGCCAAATATTAAATATTTATATACTTTATATATATAAACATCACATGGTTCCCTTGTGAATTTATGGAAATTTCTAGTTTCTGCTGCACATAAATGAGATAAGTTGAACATGTTGCTTCCGTTGTTGTGAAGTTTTGTTTTTTGGGGTAAACATGTATTTGCTTAAGCCAAACTCACGTAGATGAATCACCGTGAAATAAATGTGGTAGCACCCACATTATCAGTGGATTTCCGTTGAATTCCAGCTGACACGATGAGGCTAAAGTCTATTGAGGATGATGATGTTGTTTTATGCAGTCAGCACAGCACGTATTAATCATTGCATATTTTAAAGTTGTTAACATGACGCCATCAATTGTCTTTCGTCATGGTTGTTGCAATTGTCGAACGTCTGACATTGGATCACTCAAAATAGAAATGATGCCAACGACTGTGGATTGATTCTATTATCATCCGCGTCATCGTTACGGTCAAATTGTGATAAGATTAAGTTTTAGTATAATTTGCACTTGAGTCGAGTGCGCTTTGTAATCTACTTTGAATCTGTGGGCAATTTTGTCATCTATTCAAATTAGCAAGTTTGTTAGAGACGTTGACTGCGACTGTGACTGTGACTGAGACTGAGACCCTGTTCAATTAACCCCGAAACAAGTGCGCGACGACAATGAAAAATTACAATCAGACTCAGCATAATGGGGAGAAATGCCACAACAAGAGCCTACAGATGTGGGACACAAGGCGTATACTTAATGTGTCAAGAATATATCCCAACCCACGCCAAACTTTGAGTTGAGCGGCTTAAAGTCGGGATGATTGTTGTTCTTCGTTTTTCGTTCTGTGGCAGCCTCAACTTTCTAAGCATTGACAACAGTTTCGTAGCATTGTTGCAACGACTTTGACTCTGCCTCTAATTTAATTAGCGACGACGCGCGTCGAGGCTTCCAGACTGCAGTTAAGCTGATCTTCGTTGTCTGCATGATTAGGCCAGGTCGTGTGGAAACTGGTTTTCCCAGCCCCACATTTCTCTACGCTGGAAAAGAAATGTCGGAAAATCACAGCAGTGTCTCCACCTCTCGTCTCTCTCTACACTTCCTCTCCTTGTCTGTCTGTCCGTCTGGTTGTGTCGCTGGTATGCGCGTGCCGCTCAAGAACGTGTCTGACGACTGTGACCCAGGCGAGTCCAAGTTGCCACAGACTCCGACTTCGACTCCAACTTCAAGTGGAGTGTTGGCAATTTTGTTGCTGCTGGCATCGATGTTGTTGCTGTTGTTGTTGTTGTTGTTGTTTATCTGTAAATTAAGTAGTTTTCTTCTTTTAGCTGCGCTTAACATCATAATTCTTGGATGTGGCAGCTTAAATTATGCCACGTCATCGTCATCAGCAACATTCGAGGTATGCAGCTAATACCTGACTGCCAAGGCATAACCTCTGGTCAAGTGATTGCGATAGATAGTATCTGTGAGATACATACTATACCACATACCACAAACAGATTTACATAATGTTGCAAGCAACTGCAAAAATGTTGCGCCCTTCGTCTCACGCTGTGTTGCCTCGATTAGCTAAAAAATGTTCACACTTATGCATATGTATAAGTGACGTGTCTTCCTCAACTGGTTAATATGTATGCATTACCTGGAAAGAGTGAGAGAGAGACTGAGAGAGACTGAGAGAGACTGAGAGAGAGAGAGAGTGCGAGAGACAGGGGGCAGATACTTATCGCAGTTATGGCATCTCCATTGGCATTCATTTGCATATTTCTACATAATTTACAGACATTCTTTTATTAGCCTGGCCAAAAGAGATGAGACAGGGAGCGTAAACAAACTATTCAGTTGACAAGCAGTTCCAGTTGTTAGATTTCCACAGTTAGACATTCGCTTGCCTAATTAGCCAAATCATCTCTTGCAAAGTATTTGTGTTTTGCTTCTCTTTTTTTCGTCTTGCCCCGTTTTAATTGCCGCTTTCTTCTCTGGGAGTTAACTCTATGAATATACGAGTATATATGTGTCAACGGACTTCGGGTAATACATTTGTCATGCCACCATTTTAAACGTTAAACATTTTAAGTGGCCATCGAGATGTGCGTTTAAATGGCCACAGGCTTGCCAATTTGACGGCGTTTGGCAGGCCAACCAGGCTAACTCGGCCAACCTGGCCAACATGCCAAACAGCCGGTTTCTTCTCCATTCTTTCTCTCTTTTTACAAGTGGCTCTAAAAGTAAACAATGCCAAATTGCAAATTTTAGCAAATGTCTTTTTTGCTGTGGCATAGCCAGTTGTGTGGGCAGGGGTAGGGGTAGGGGTATGTCAAGTTTGAGGGGGAAGTGGGCATAAGTGTTGCCATAAAAAGATGTCCCACTGCATGTGTATTTGTATATGGAAGCGCTGTATCAGCAAATGGTTTAACGGCCCGTTGAGCAGCTAAAACAGCGGCAAAAGCGTTCTACTAGAAAGCACCTAGAAAGCTTACCAAGGCTCGACCATCAGATACCCTATGTCAAAGTTTAAGCTAGACTCAAGCTAATTAATATAAATAATAAATAAACGAGGAACAATCGAAATATACCCTAAGGTTATATAGAGAAATTAATAAGAAAAATAAGTTTGAGCTTTACATTTTTATTAAAAAGAATGTTTCCAAAATTATTCTTACCTATTACCAAGCTTAAAAAAAGAAATTGCTCATTTATTAGTGAATTTAGATTATGATACTGATATAAAAGCATATATAGATCTTGATGTTTTTATTCCCAAGATAAATTAATAATTACAGATCTAAATTCATTAGATTAACATTACAAAAGAAAAAGTATATTTGGCTTTGATATCTTCCAAAATGTTTGCCAATAGCTTCTACAAATAATAAATTAATAAAATGGATACAATTTCCCACTCTCTTTAAAACTACAAGGTTTTCAGACCTGTTGACCCGAAGCATTAACAGATATACTGCTGTATGTCACTGTAGTTGCCTCTGACGACAATCACTTAGAATTTAACTTGCAAGCAAATACTGTATTTGGTTACAATCGTTGACCAGGGCAAGTTAAAGTTTCGCTCAACTTTCACTATGATAAAATGCATTTCACATCACAACAACAACAACAACATGAACAAACTAAAAAGTTGACACTTGTTGTGGCTTGTTAAGGCCTTAACTTGATTGCCAGTCATGCCTGCAATGTTGGTCACAAGCTCCAGATTGTTAGAGATTGTCATACGAAGGTGTGTGCATGTTCAGGTGTTGGGTAATCTATAAGTTTCGCTGATATTCGAATTGTCACGGAACCAATTGATAAGCTATCGGTGAAGAGAACCTTTCACTTTGTTAACGGTTCTGCTTATCAAATGCCAATAAAGCCATAGACGTAGCAGTTCAATAAACCCACAAAGCAAACGAAAGAAGAGTAGCGTTTTAATGTTGTGATTTCCATAACAAAAGACAAATCTGTTGTTTGCTATTTCGGAGGTCGCCTTGTCAAATGAAACCGGCCAGACAAGTTGGTCGCGTGCAGCCCTGAACTTGACCAGGCCAAAATGCCGACAGAGATGCTTGCTTCGCTCGGTGTTTGTAGCAAGTTGTTGTAACAGTTAGCAAATATCTTGAACATAATTGGCAGCTTGTCCAACGGCAAAGACAACAACTACAACGAGTTGGCAACAAAACGGTGTTGGCATTGACAGATGTGGCAGCTTCTGTAGTTGCTGCAGTTGCAATTGCAATTGCAGTTGATGCCACTGCAATTAATAGATATAATAAGTTTATCACGGCTTCAAGTGGTCGTAACGGTTGCCGGTCCCGTTCCCGGTTTGACAACAATCCCCAGTAACAACAGATTTATTTGCTTTGACTTTACAGACTCTTCGGATATTGTCGATTGCAAACTGAAGCTGATTTTGGGTTTAATATGGACGCTCATTCTTCACTACTCGATATCGATGCCCATGTGGGATGGCGAGGATGAGAAGCAATTGAATGGCTCGGGTCAAACGCCCAAGCAGCGGTAAGTTAAGCCACACAACAACTTTGTAAACCGATCTTTAATAACTCTTTTGCTCTCTTTTGACAGCTTGTTGAATTGGATACACGCCAGGATACCCGAGATGCCCATTAATAACTTCACCAATGACTGGACCACAGGCAAGGCAGTTGGCGCTTTGGTTGATGCCTGTGCTCCTGGCTTGTGCCCCGATTGGGAAATGTGGGATCCCAAGGATGCTGTTCAGAATGCCTCCGAGGCCATGGGTCTGGCAGACGATTGGCTTAATGTGCGTCAACTGATTAAGCCAGAGGAGCTGGTTAATCCCAATGTGGATGAGCAATCTATGATGACATACTTGTCTCAGTATCCCAACTCCAAGTTAAAGAGCGGTGCCCCATTGCGTCCCAAGACGAATCCCAACAGGTGAGCGTGCAATCAAGCAATCTTGATTGTCAATCTTCTCGGCTAATTGCAACTATGGCACGCAATCTTTTCAATCTGTTGTCTCCTGAAACAATTTCTCTTTGCTTTTCTCAACTGCATTTGTTTAACTCCCAGTTCTAATCTTGTTACTCTCTTTTTCTCTCTCTTTCTTCTTTATATCTATCTCACATGCATATATATGCTCTTACTATGTATGCATTAAATGGGCAATATTTTAATTTATTGGATATTGTTTTTGTTTTCCATCCCGCTCCAATATAATGTATATATACATATTATATACTACCTGAATACCAAAACCTATATATATCTACCTATGTATTTAATGTCTGAAATGCAAAACTCAGCATTCCTCCGCCGCGGTAAGTTCGGCATGCTTTTTTCTCGTTTCGGCCTTCAATTCTTTTGGCTTATGTTTTTGATTTTATTCGCTTATTTTCTTGTTCTTGTTGGCCATTTTATGGCATTTTATATGTCTGCGCCCGCTTCACATGATTTAAATGTTCTACCAGTTTTATTTTGTTGTTATTCTGTTATTCTTGCTTTTTTTTTGTAATTTTTAATTCTTTTTGTTATCTGCGGCTTTACCTTGTCGGTCTAGCCCTGAGCACACGTATCTAATGGATACTTCAACACGCTGGCTCAATCTCTGGCCGGCTTTTGGCTTCTGACTTCGGGCTGCCTGATTTTGTATCTTAGCCCTCTTTTTTTTTGGTCATAACATTCTTGTTCGCTTTGTGCGGCTTCATTAGCGCATTTTGTTGCCAAACAATTAGTATTAACAAAAGCCACTTTGCAGCCTGCAGTAAAAGCTCGCTAATTAAAACCACACTTCTAAAGCTAGTTAATTTTTTCAGTTCTCTGCTATTTTAGTTTTTGAAATCAACCTGTTGAATTTAGAAGTATGCTTTGCTCTTTCATCTATTGTAAAAAAGGACAATGCTTTGTTGTTGTTCGAAGAAAGCGAGTTTTGACATTTCATTCTCCTGACTCCTCCACACTTTTGTATGCAAAAACTATGGTCTACTCCCTGGTTCTTTTTGTGATTTGTAGCCAAATAAATAAATTTTTTTAAAGAAATTATTTTTACATTGCTCTTTTCGCAAATTTACCGTATATTAATTTATTTGGATATTAACTTTTTATGGAATTGTTTTAAACGTCACTAACTTATTTATTACCACAGTTTTGGAGATAAAACTGAATTAATTTATCGTTATAAATTAACGCATAGTAAATTATAAAAAACTTAGCTTAAGTAACTTAACATATACACGTAATGTATAATTGATATTTATTTTAAATTTCAAATACTCAATTGAAATTTTGAAAATTCATATGAGAATTTCTAAAACGTTCAAAAGCATGCTATGCTTTTTTAACACGTCCAATACTATGTAGCATACTTTAATCTGTTTGCTGAAACTGTTGCATAACCACAAGTGCTGCATATTTTGAGGCTGTTAGAGAAATATTCTATTAATTTTAAAATTGACCAAATTTGTTTCTTTTAGATTGATAAAATGTATATTTATTAGGTTTTTTATTTTAAATGTTTTTCATAAAGGAATGTTTACACAAATTATAGCCTTAAAACTATCTTAAAATACACAATATACTAATTATATTGATTTCCTTTCCTAAATCCTAACACAGAGTACGTGCTTATGGACCTGGCATTGAACCCATTGGTCCTGTGGTTGGTGCTCCTGCCAATTTCACCGTTGAAACTTTCTCCGCTGGCAAGGGTAAGTTTTCTCCTAAGAATTTTAAGAATAGCTAAACCAATTTATATTAATTTAATTTCCAATTCATAGGTGTTGTCGATGTGGACATCGAGGGACCCAACGGGGTGGTGGAAAAGGCCGATGTGCGTTTCAACAATGACAAGAATCTCACGTACACGATTTCTTACATACCCAAGGCCGAAGGCGTGCACAAGGTTACCGTTAAGTATTCGGGCCGTGATATACCCAAGTCTCCGTTCCCCGTTAAGGTCGAGGGACATGCTGGCGATGCCTCGAAGGTGAAGGTAACCGGTCCAGGCATTCAACCCAACGGTGTGACCATCAAGAAGCCCACGTTCTTCGATATACTCGCCAAGGATGCGGGTCGCGGTGTGCCCGAGGTGATCATCATTGATCCGGCCAATCACAAGACATCAGTAGCAGCTAAAGTTCGTCAGTTGGAGAATGATACTTGGCGCTGCGAATACGTCACCGCACTCCAGGGACTCCATTCGGTGAATGTGTTCTATGCTGGAACTCCCATACCGAACAGTCCATTCCCTGTCAAGGTAGCACCGTTGTCCGATGCGCGCAAAGTGCGTGTTTCCGGACGTGGTCTGCAGGCAACTGGTGTTCGTGTGGGTGACGATGCGGACTTCAAGATCCATACCGAGGGTGCCGGCGAGGGTGTGCCCGAAGTGCGTGTTATTGGACCTGGTGGCATGAACCAGAATGTCATGCAGTCCAAGGTAGATGGAAATACCTATGAATGCCATTACTATCCCACCAAGGAGGGTCGCTATGTAGTCATGGTTACCTTCAGTGGCCAGGAAGTGCCCAAATCACCGTTCGAGGTGAAAGTTGGACCCAAAAAGGAATCCTCCATTGTTGCTTATGGCCCTGGTTTAAGCAGCGGCGTTATTGGTTATCCCGCTGCCTTTGTGGTGGAGACAAATGGTGAGACTGGCGCACTGGGTTTCACCGTGGCCGGTCCCTCACAGGCCGAGATCGAGTGCCATGACAATGGTGATGGCTCCGCATTGGTCAAGTATCATCCAACTGCCGTTGGAGAGTATGCCGTGCATATTCTCTGCGACAACGAGGATATACCCAAGTCACCATTTATTGCCCAAATATTGCCAAGGACTGACTTCCATCCAGAGTTGGTAAAAGCCACAGGTCCAGGACTGGAGAAGAACGGCGTAACTATCAATCAATCAACCAGTTTCGATGTGGATACCAGCAAAGCTGGCAATGCTCCACTTGATGTGGTTGTTCAGGATGTCTATGGCAGCAAGTTGCCAGTGCAGATCAAGAATAATCCCGATGGCACCAAGAAGGTTTCATACACGCCCATTTCAGGCGTGCCTCATACTGTAGAAGGTAAGGGTGTTTTATTTATCCCTGAATATTTTATATATGTTACATCAAGTATTTCACTGTCGAGCACACTCGACTGGAGGGTTCTTTGCTTGTATCTCCATTAATTCTCCTGTGTTTTTTGTTGCAGTCAACTATGGTGGCGTCTCCACGCCCAATTCGCCGCATCGCATCTATGTGGGCGTCCCTGTAGATGCCGCAAAGGTGCAAGCCTTTGGCCCTTGGTTGCAGCCTGGAGTCCGCCCCAATGTGCCCACCCATTTCAATGTGGACGCTAGAGATGCTGGCGATGCTGAACTGAAGGTTAAGGTCGTCCATGAGGATACAAAACTCGACGTGCCATGCCGCATCATCGACAATGAGGACAGCACATACTCGGTCGAAGTCATTCCACCCATGAAGGGAGCCTACACAACAACCATGACATATGGCGGTCAACGCGTGCCCCTGGGACAAAAGGTCGTGGTCGAACAGACGGTGGATGTATCCAAGATTAAAGTGGATGGACTTGAGCCCAGTAAGTTGTTTAATAGTTTGAAAGAAATCTTAAATATTCTTGCATAGGCTATTATAATTTTGTCACGCAATGTGTAAATACAGTCTTGAACGGGATAACGATTTGAATCGATTTAACCATCAGTCCGTTTGTTCCTATGTAACATACTCTCTCAGACTTAGGACTAAGTTAATCAAAGTTGATACAGGTCCGTATTCTTCCTACATGCAGTACAACTGTCGGAACCGTACGATAAGAATACATATATTATCAGTCCAAAGTTAAGATTGGGTTTGTTTAACTCTTTTTTTTGCAGTCCGATAAAATTTCTTTATATTGAACTACCATATCCAATATGATAATAGAAATGATCGGTTGAAACAAGAATTGTTGTACAAATTCTTTTGTTGTTTTTAAAAAGTAAATTAATATTACCTTATAATAAACCCCTTTTAAACATCTAAAGGGCTCTGCAAGGGTATCAACCCTCGGCGTGCCGAAGATGACTTATCTTTCTTGTTGATTATGAAATACGTGAGTTCATCATGGTCTAAGTGAAAGTCCATTTCATTCATTCATAAGCCGCGCCCCTGAACAGTTTGCAGCAGTTTCGTATTATCACTCACGGGTTGCCCAAGGCGGATTTGGCCGTGACGATCACAAGTCCGTCGGGTAATCGTATTAAGGCTCACATCATACCGACGGCTGAGGGATTTCTGGTCAATTTCACACCCACCCAATTGGGCGAGTATTTGCTAAGCATTTGCTTTGGCGGCACACCGATAACGCCACGCCCCTTCCGCCTACAATGTTTGACCGGTAGTGATTCCAACAAGGTGCATGCCTTTGGTCCGGGATTGGAGCGTGGCATTGTTGGACAGCCGGCAGAGTTTATGATCGATACACGTGGTGCTGGCCAAGGTGGACTAGGAGTAACCGTTGAGGGTCCCTGTGAGGCGGCCATCAATTGTCGGGACAACGGCGATGGCACCTGTAATGTTGCCTATTTGCCCACCGAGGCGGGTGACTACAGTGTCAACATAACGTTCAACGAGCGACACATCAATGGCTCACCATTCCAACCGATTATTGTGCCTGTTCCAAATCTGAAGAACACTCGTGTCAGTGGCATTGGCATACAGCCGCATGGTAGGATATTCTCTTAATGGAGTTGCCGTTCCGAGTTCCGAGTTCCAGCTCTAATCCGCCAAAGCTAATGATCCCCAGTTGCAGCTCTGACCAAAAGGCTAATTTTTGACACCGCCTCCGCCTCTGACTCTGCCTCTTTACGTTGTTGTCTTGCATTTTGTTGTTGAAAACTAAAACCATTTATTACACTAATCGCATCACAAAATGTTTTTTTTGTTGTCCTGTGATTGTTTCTATTATTTAAATTCTTCCACTAATAATTCTTCCTCCTCTTAGGTGTTATTATGAATGCCGCCACGGACTTCATGGTGGACATGAGCAAAGTGGGTAGCAATATTGACTCGGGTAAACTTTCCTGCGCCATCTTTGATCCCATGGGACATGTGCTACCCAGCAAGATTGTCCAGGGACCCACCGATGACATTTTCCGCATCATGTACACGCCTTTTGAGGCAGGTCGTCATACCATTGAGCTGATGTATGATAATATTCCCGTGCCGGGTTCACCGTTTGTGGTCAATGTAAAGAGCGGCTGCGATCCAACGCGTTGCAAGGCCTATGGACCTGGTTTGGAGAAGGGTTTGACCAATCAGAAGAACAAGTTTACAGTTGAAACTAAAGGCGCTGGAAATGGCGGCTTATCGCTGGCCATCGAAGGACCTTCCGAGGCCAAGATGACGTGCACAGATAATCGCGACGGCAGCTGTGATGTTGATTATCTGGCCACCGATCCTGGAGAGTATGATATTACCATACGTTTTGCGGATAAGCATATACCTGGATCCCCGTTCCGTGTGCTCGTCGAGGAAACCGTTGATCCCAGCAAGGTTAAGGTTTATGGACCAGGCATCGAGCATGGCCAGGTACGTGAGGGCGTGCCAACTGTATTCAATGTGGATGTGGGCGAGGCTGGACCTGGTCGCATTGCCGTTAAGCTGACCAACACTGAGGGCATACCCGTCGACAATCTGAGTGTGGAGGACAAGGGCAATTGCATTTATGCGGTCCACTATGTGCCGCCCAAGGCGGGATCTGTGTTGACCTGCCAAGTGAAGTTTGCCGACGTCGAAGTGCCTTGCAGGTGAGTCTACCAAATATTAATAACAACTCTAGCAATTGTCCAACTCAACGGTCTGCTTGCAGTCCATTTGTGATGACCGTTTTTCCAAAATCCGAGGCGACCAAGGTCCGCGTCAAGGGTGTCAATGAGAAGAAAAAGACGCCCGCTTCATTGCCAGCTGAATTTGAAATTGATACCAAGCAAGCTGGACAGGCTGACATTAATGTGGCCATCAAGAATCCCAAGGGTAAGCCGATGCAACCACGTCTCGAGGAGGTGGCCAGCGGCACCTATGTGGTGTCCTTTGTGCCGGACGAGTGTGGCACGTATCAGTGCAGCATCAAGTATGGCGACAAGGAAATCGAAGGCTCACCATTCAAACTCGAAGCATTCCCCACCGGCGAGGCCAAAAAATGTAAGCTGGTGGAGCAGGTGCCAAAGATTCAGCCATCTGGCAGTCAATCCCATTTGAAAGTCGATGCCCGCGAAGCTGGTAACGGTGCTGTCACCTGCAAGATTACCAACAAGGAAGGCAGGTCAGTAAAAAAGCTCCTTCTCTCGATCCATCTTCGGGATCATCTAGAATAATTTGTTCTTTTTACAGCGAAATTGTGGACATTGATGTTATCGAGAAGGATGGCTTCTTTGACATTTTGTATGCCTTGAATGATCCTGGGGATTATGATATCAACGTGAAGTTCGGTGGCAAGGATATACCGAATGGTAGCTTCTCCATTAAGGTAGCCTGATTGATACACATACAAATCACAGTCTCAGTCTGATAAAATGGGAAATATTTGTTGAAAAAATTAGCAATTATTATCATAATTATTAATTCTACCCTTTTATTTATCTAGTCACTTAAGTCATATCGGGAGATATCTATATATACTTATATATGTATATTTACAATCTAGTCAAATTCGCAGTCATTTGGTGTTTGTGTCTTGTGCGTCCCTTTCATGTTTACCGACAAATTGTTTATGTAAAAATCATTTGTTCGCAATACAAACACACAAACAATTTAACTTATGTATACATGTATGTACATATGTACGTATTAACGTATGCATCAAGCAATGAAGACCAAAAACTCAGCAATAAAACAAGGAATACAATTTAAGTGCAACATTGTAAAACATGACAACAAAATAAAATGAGAAAAAATATGAAAATATCGTTGAGAAAAATTCTTCAAAAAAAAACAAATATCTAAAAAAAATTTAAAACTGAAATTGAATTGCATGCAAATTTGTTCGTTTATTTTTTTTTAATTTCAAAATTATATATTTGAACACAACAATTGCTCTGCTATGCCAAATTACAAAATGCGCTTTGTTTTACATTATGCATTAAATGCACAAAATTATTCGATTGTTTTAATGCTTTATTTGTTATTATCACTTAGTCGTAGTATGCGTAAGTTGTTTGTGTGTGTTTGTAATTGTATTTTTGATTGTAATTTTAACACAGCCAATCGAATACGATACTTGAACTGATTGCGCTCTTATACTTTATATGCTTAAGTACAACTATTTGAACAAATAATTTATAATAATTGCTAATTTAACAACAATTTTCCTAACCCTCCACGCGAGTCGTATACTTTGCACTTGTAAAAATTCTCTTTCAGCTCTATGCACAAAAAATGTTGTAAGTACAAATGTATTTGTTAATGTTGACAGCGTGAGTAATGAACGTGTCTGAAACACGTTGACAAGATTAAGAGATCTGACAGGAACATGAACAACAACAACAACAGCCAGAAGATACACATCAGTCAGAGACATGAACAAATTAAATTAAACATCCATATTAATATCGCGGGCAGTTTGCCCAAAGTATGAAACTATTTTCAAGCAAAGATTAATTATGTTTAATCTCAACAGATACGCATAATTTGTTTGCTTTCTAATTAAATTTCTTATGGCCTGATACCTTTCTCTATCTCTCTCCCTTCACTTCTCTCTCCTTTCCGCTAAAGGGCTTTTGTCTATTTTTGACATCTACTTTTGTAAGCTCAAGAACTTTACTTCTGTCTACGTGACGTGCAACACATTCAATGGCCCTATTTGAAACACATGTTAACTTTTATTGTTAGATACTTTTGTATCTATATACAAAAATCATGGAATAATAAAAAAACTATTTTGAAATTGACAAACCTGCTTAGGAAATACAACTTTCCAAGTGGTTGCCTCAAATATTGTAGATGTTCGAAATGCTTGCTAATAAAAAGTAAAAGACACTTTCTTCTTTTAGAAAACATATTAAATATTTTTTCAAATTAGGCTAAAATAATTATGTGGCACATTAATTTATGCATTGTTTACCGTCGAAATGATTTCAATTATTTTAATAACTATAATCAACGAAATTAAGAAAGCTAAATATACTTATATATATGTATATGTGTATTTAAGTATATAAATATACATATATAATAGTGCAGACTGCGTCGTGCGGAAAAACAGCAAAATTTTAATGTAAAATTTCGAAATTTTATTAGTGCTGCATACAACAAATTTAGAAACTTATACAAAAATAATGAATATAAAAATCTGTGTATGTATGCTTATAAAAATATATATAAAGTGTAGATATAATGTATATGTGAATATATGTACAAATAATAATATAGGCAGACATACCAACAAATGTACATACACATGTAAATGGTGTTAAAAGTTGTTGATTCACAATTTTTGTTGTAGGCCATCGCGTGGCCAGTGCGAATATCAAGTATACGCCTCTTCTAACGGCGACTGCATATGATATTCATTTTGTGCAAGCAACTAAAATGCTGCAAGTAATTAAAATAAGAAAATCAAATTGCACTCACACATAAAATGTCGCAGACTGTGTGTGAATGTGTGTGTGTTGTTGTTGTTGTTGTTGCTGTTTGTGGAATCTATTAAGTTTGGCAAGAGGAAGAGAGCTCTATGAGAGCTGTGTGGTGCCAAATACTACGCCTAGTCGCCTTTGCTAGTCGTGCACCGATTCTTAGTCAGAGTTTGTCCTCGCGGCTGTCGTCATCGTCATCTCGTCGCGTTTTCTTAGATCTGGAAGTGTAAAAGGTGGCAACCAAAAAGAAGATTGCATCTTTTTTATTTTTATTTATTTTCATTTATATTTTTGATTAGATTTTATGACGTTTTTTGATGCATGTCGCTTTCGTGTAGAGATCTTCTAGAGATCGCATATTGTAGATGTACATACATATGTACATATACATATGTATAACGACAGCAGTCGTATTTCTTCTTCTTTTTATTGATTGGCCGTGTATTCGCGTACTTCTTATTAATAGCTCAAATATTTTATTGAGATTTGTATCTTTGACTTTTTCGATTTGGCCACGGATATGGCACGGAATTATTTCAATATTTGCACTCATTATAATGTGCTTATGCAACAGCTGTTGTGGAAATTCTTTGCACATGACCATAAAACACAAAACTATGACTACATACAACGCATCAATCAATGCCACTTCCTCCTCCTGAATCGTGCGTGCGTCCGTATACGTATACGTATTCTTAATCTTAATCGTAATCGTAATTGTATATTTTTTTATTTGCACTATTTGCTGTGTTGTGTTGTTGTGTTTTTCACCCTTTTGCATCGCTTTTGTTGTTTCACACTTTCAAGTTTTTCCATATCAATCAATGCAACAACTTTTAATAATAAGCAGAAGCCATCGACGCATCGACTCGCCATATTCGTTATTGTAAAATATTTCTACGTTTTTCTTCACAAGTGCAAAGTATATGAATCCAAGTAGTTGCGGTAGTTCACGTACTCGTGTCTGTGTTCTGATTTCCAAATTGCCTGCTTGTTGTTTTATGAATTTCAATTGAAATATACTTTACATGCCTATGTACCATATGTACATATATTTTGTGGATAACTTGGCAATTTTCAATCTTATTTTCATTGACCTCAGGCTGTCGAAAGCATCGAACAATACTCGCATAGTGAATACGTCGAGGAGCATACGACCAAAGTGATTCAGCAAACAACACAGGTGAGTGAAGCACTTAGAAACATAATAACCTGATAATTAAATAAATTCGGAACCCCTTTTTCACATTCTTATAAAACCACTTAATAAATTACTTAAATAACTATATTTACTCTTTGCTAAAAGTTTACTGAAAATAGGTAAATAGAAAAAAAACCCACATTTAATAAATAACTAGAAGAAATTAGAGAAGTTTTTGATAAAGAAGTAAGGCTGCGGTTTCCTTTTTAGATTAATTTAAAATATTACTTTTTATTTATATTAATTTATTTTTATTTACTACTCTATTTAAATTTCCTTTTTTCTTCGATAAGAATACGTTTTAAGCGATCACAAATAACTTAATAATAAACTAAAGTATCATTCAAATTCACTTCGGGTTCCTTTTTCGATTCATTTAAAATGTTACTTTTTATTTATATCAATTTATTTATTTGTATTTTTTTGGTTTAAATTTCCTTTTGTTCTTCAATAAAAATACGTTTTAAGCGATCACAATTAGAGATAACTTAATAATAAACTAAAGTTTGATTCAAATTCATTTCGTTTATATTAAATTGAATTTTCTAACATTTCTTATTTGCTTAGAGCGAACTTGTCAACGGAAAGTCGGAAATTACATACCGAAGCGTTGCCTTTGAGAAATTGCCACTACCCACAACCGGCGGAAACGTAACTGGTGCGTATACTTAATATCTAACAATTCTCCTAAAAGGCATAGTTGTTTTTTTTTACTTTTTTTGTATATTTTTTATATGATATTTCTCATCAAAATTCCTTTAGCTATATCTATGATATTAACTTTTAGTCAAAGTTTATTTAAAAAAGAAGGCATCAGTGCCACATGAAATTGAAATTAAACGCAAAATATTTGATTTGTTTAATCTAGAAAATATTTATGCGCCATTTAAACAGTCTCTTTCTCATGTATTTGCAATTTAATGCAGCGCGACGAAAAAAATGTCTTCGCGCTTCTATTGTGAAATAACAAAAATAGAAAGCAAACACAATCGTAAATTTTTAAAAAAATGATATAAACACAAATGTTGACTTAAAAACACAATATTAAAAATATTTATAAAATGAGACACCATGGTTAACGGATGACAGAGGCAATGTACTCGAGACTGGGACAAGCAGTTGTAGATGCAGATGGAGATTGAGATGAAGATTGAGATGGATGTAGAGAAAGGAGAGTGCAAATGGACTGACAGCTTATCTGGCTAATTGTTGACAGTCGGACAACTTAATTAGACAATGAAAACGACAATGACACGGCGACCAAATGATGTTTTTGGGAGGTCTGTCACTTGGCGTGTACATATGTAAATTGTTGTGGGCGATGTTTGAATTTCTTTTGTTTCTGGTTCGGTTCATTGACTGGAAATCATTTTGGGGCTCATGACTTTTTCCTCGTGCAAGTAATGAGGTATTAAATTTTCCAACTTGTACTCTTGTAGGTGCGTTAATTATTTGAATTTATGGGATTCTGAGCGGTTCGTCGAGGGATTTACGAGTTGTAAAACGCTTGCCTACAATTTCATTAAATTCTCAACATGATTGATGACTTTTCTGCTTGTAGACGTTGTCTTTTTTTGTCTACTCTGTGTAATGAAATCAATAAATAAATATTCATTTTATTCATTGGCCGCCTGATGATGCAAATATTTGTTCGATTTTTCACGCTTCCATGCAATTTTCAAACATTTTGGTCGCTTGGCTACGCTAAGAGAACCCGTGCCATCGTACTGCCCCCAGAAACTGGGTCTGGGCTCCTCATTAAGATCACACAACGCGCCACGTTCCATTTGGGCTGAGACTATCCGCAAGTGGCAACAACTATCAATAAGTTGCCTCTCGATTGCTCAAGTGTCGCCTCGTGTCTTCTGCCTCTTTGTGGCTTTTATGGTTCGCTCCATTTCGTTTGAAGATGGTTTATTGTAAATGATTCGTTTTGGGCCAAATGACATTTTTTGTTGCGCATTTGTTGCACTGATTTTTCATTGCTCTTCCTCCTCCACTTCCCCCATTTAACTCTCAGATAAACTGAAATTCAACTTCAGTTCGGATTGTTGCTTTAACAAGTTTATGTTTATTTTTATACTCTCGAATATCTGATGACAAATATAATGCTGGTAATTTTCGAATATTTGATTGATTTCAGTTGCTGCTGTTCAATGCCAAAGATTCAAATTCAAATTATAAGAGAAATCAATTACATAATTCGTTTACAAATTCGTATTCAATATTCGATTAATTCCGAATGCTTAAACAGTTTGACAAAATGTTTAACGCATTTTTGAAATACCAAAGACTTTTATTAAATTTTATAGTTGGATATTTTTTGCGTCTCTAAGCTATAAAAATCAACATATTGCAGTTATTTTTAAACATTTATTCGATTTTTTTTTATGGCCAAATATTAATAAATTTTATGTCGTATAAGCAATAAGTAATAAATTGTATTTCCTTTAGCTATATCTATATATATCTGTCTATAGATAAATACATACGTTTGTATGTATATATGTATGTAAAATGTGTACGACCTGAGTTCAAAAACGCAAAAATTGAATTTCATATTTGCACCTTTTCGAGCTCGAAATTCGAAATGACAACTGTTAAAATGTCCAAATGACCAATACTAGGATACATTCTAGGCGCATTCTATGTTAGCAGCCATATATGAATCTCAATGTGAATGTGTGTGTGTGTGTGTGAATATACAGTATGTTTGATATACATGTATAGACACTTGTCATATACAAATATTTCCAATTTTCTATATATTTTTTAATTTATATTTCGTTCATTGGTTCTGCTGCTCTTTGCCTACTTTATAGCAACATCATCCATCGGCCATATTTTCGAAGATTCAACTGAGTGTGCGAATGTGTGTGTGTGATTGTGGTTGTGTCTGTGAGTGTGTGTGCATTTGTGTGTGTGTGTGTGTGGTGGTTGATCTATGCTGCCAACGTCGCTGCTTCTGTTGCTGCTGCTTTCGATAGAGACGCATCTTTGTGGTAGGAACTGGCGTGCTTTTATATATTGGCCTTAATTTCGATTTGGAACTGTCGATGTTCACTTGAAATCGGGACGTGGAGACGCGTGGACCTGCAGAACGTCGCTGGCAATTAAAATCGTGCGCTAACAAATGACACATACATAAATTAATCACAATCACAATAATAATTTAACAATTAACTGTGCGTGTGCGTGTGTGCGTGTGAGTGTGTGTAAACCTATGTGTTCAAAGGATTTTCTTTTCAAAATATAAAGAAAACTTGATTTATTTATTATGTAATACTTGCATTGCTAATTTGATTTGTTTTTGTCCTTGTTGAAATTTCTTGTGATGTCCCCAGCTGAGCAAGGATATGTGTTGAAAGGATAATGTTTTATAATTTTCAAAATATAAGACACACATATCCTTGCTCTCTGATCGGATCAAAAATATACACAACACAATTTGCGTTGTTATATTTAATTGTTCTAAATTTTAAGTGTCTTTATTTCAAAATCGATTTTATACGCGCTCATAAACAAACTTAAAAATTGTTATTAACTTAATAATCGAATCGAATTGAATTGAATTGAAACGTAAAATTGTAAAACAACAACTAAAATGCACTTCAGTTGGTTATCTGAGAAACCGCCAACGCCGGAAGCGACCTGGGCAGATCATTCGTATTATTTTCGACCCTATTATTATAAAGTGACCGTCTCTGAACGCGATCACGCGGAACGCACACACGTCTATTTCAATGAGACCATCATACCCGAGAATCAAGGATTAAATGGTTCAGATTTCTTACCATTAAATACAATATCAGCATTTTCAATTGTAACGCATCAAGGTAAATCTATCGCTGAAGAACAAATATGTTTAAATATTGTGGAGTTTTCTTCTCTGAGTCGCAGTCGAAATTAAAATTCTTCCCCATATTTTTTATTATTTTTTTTGATACTTTGCCAGGCAAAATGACGTGCACGATGCCGTCAATAAAAACCATTCCCAAACCAATTTCGCTGACTAAGGCCACAAATATTCATTTCATTTGTGTTAATTACCAAAATCTCACCCAAAATGCCCGAGAACGCCTCCAATTTGGAGGCGGCGCTTGGCCACACACAGTTTCGTATTTGAATAAAGTGTTTGTCCACCCTCAGCGCCCTCCGCCCCTCCTGTTGGACCATTCCCTTCACTAAGAGGCAATGCAATTTTGAATTATGACCAAAAAGTCTTTTAAATGTGTCTTCTTTTATGGCACCGATGCATTTGTCTCTTGCTGGCTTTATGCTCGTTGTTGCAAATTATATTCTATGATTTATTATCAGAGTTTGCAACAAAGCGTAAAATTCGTTTGGCCTCTTGCATGTGATCAGCCATGGTCTGTGTATGATAGTTTACACTAGCCAACAAGTACTGCGATCGCCATTCATCAAAATGCCTTCAAGCAATTTCTTTCTTTAGTTTAACTGAATACTATTTATGAATTAAAGGTAGATGTGATCGTTGAATATTCGGCTATTTAGAAGAGGTTTCTTAAGTTTCATTGTCAGTTGAAGATGGATTATTAAAGAAACTAGTAAGAAAGTGTCGAAATCCAATGAATTTATTCGAATATTGAGATTGTTATTATTAGGCAATTAGAATGCTATGAATACCATATACTCTTAACACATATTTATCTTTTTAACACTTACAAAATCAGATATCCATAAATATAATTCTTTTTCGATATTTACTTTTTTATATCGTAATAATTTATTAAGAGGTGACTATACCGTAGACTTTTATCACACACTTATCTTTTTAATAGTTGACACACGCTTATAAAAGCATAGATCCGTTACGATATTCACCCGTTTATTCTCTGATAATTTGCACTATTTATATAGATCTGATTTTCATAATTCGAATTATTTGGCATTCGAATTTCTATTTCATGAATTCGATACCGTATCGCATTCTTTGTTCAACAGTGCTTGTTCCTTTGGCAATTTGCAAATGGCGCAAAGTTTTGCTGATATATCGAAAGCATATATGCCGATCGTCGCCCTGACTAGAACAGCTTGAGAGTCATTAAATCTTTCATTTGTATTGCCAGCGTCCATTAGAAGCTGCCAAAAGATGCCACTGGCCCAGCGACTGTGTCTCTTCCCATGCTTCAATGGGCGGCGCTGGCAGGTAGACTGGGCCCCAGGGGCAGGGACAAGAGTGGGAGGGGGCTAGATCGGTGGCGGACACTGGGACAGACAGCAACAAATGTTCAAACATAAATAATCATATTTTTCTTAAAAGATGAAAACCAAGACCCAAGCGAATGCTCTTAGCTATAGAGTTGTCTTGACCACATTTTTTTATACGTTCAATTTCTTAGCATTTCTTTTCTATTCAGATTTTCCTTCATTTTCTTTATATTTATTTTCTACATATTAAATGCACGCACTCAGCGCCACATTTTGATCGTTAATTTGCAAAGTTCTTTGAAAAGTATTTCGGATTATTTGAATTTTACATGTCATTTCCTTTATGAAATTGAACAGCTGAAAAATTCAATTCGAAGATGTTTTGCCTAAATAAACATATAGTTTTTATTGCTTTTTTTTATCGTTTATAAAGTAATTTTTAAAATCTGAAGATATGCAGGATAACAGATTGGAACTTTATAAATGCCACTTTAATTGTTCAACATTAACAATCAACGCGAGCCCATAAATTTTTCAATTGTCCGAAAAGCCTTCCACTTGGCACTACAGCCAGAAGATATTCCCTTCTCTTCTCGATGGTCTATTTGTCTGCTGTGTTTTCCATTGTTTATTTAAACATTTCGTTTTAAACATTAGACAGGCACGCGACACGCTCCTCTGATTTATGTCTGTTTTCTGACTGAGTTTTTGCCTCAGCTAAACTTGAAAACGAGACACTTTTTGGCTTTTCCGGGCGATCAAAACAATGCGAATAAACTAAGCATATGAAAGTGATGAGTCTTCTACAATCCCAAAACTGATCCTCAATATTTATGTTATGTTCGACATGATATTTACGTATCTGAGCACAAATTGAAACAACTTGAAAACTTTGAGTTAATCATAAATTTATGATAATGTTGTGGCGACATATGAATAAATCGAAAGCATAACATCTTTTTGTATATATTATTTTTTTTTTATCATTATTTTATTTATGATAAATGGTTTGAGAGTCACTGTACATAAGAGCAATGTTTCCTTATGTCGAATCTGACAATGAATCATTACATTTTGATTCCTTAGCTACATATATATATATATATTTCGATGGATTTCTTATTTATTTTAGAAACGCCCACAAAATTCCATGCAGGTGAATTTCTTTCTCTGTCTGTCTCTTTATGTGGCAACCACTTAAAATTAATGATCCCTCGTGGCTCTTCTATATACACTAATGTATATACAGTTTGTTTTTTGTAGATTTCGCTCGGGAATTTTATGTACAGATATTCATATAGATATATTATATATAAATTTCCCGAATATAAAAATATCAATATTTGAATAGAGATATAGACACGTGCTCGATGATGTTTGTCCACGAATTGAAAGCTACTCCAGCAATAGTCTAGATTTTACTGCATCTAAAATGGGACACTTATAAATAAGTTTTTCTGGATATATGTATAACTATAAATTTATGCATATGTGTGCTCTACATAAGTGGCTAGCAAATAGAAAAAGATTGTCCTATATTTGACCTCAAAAACATCCGGGACCAATATTTTGGTTGACTGCGTGGGAAAGTATAATAGCAATTGTAGGCGTTGAGGGAAATTTCTTCAGAAAGTGGAAATCTTACTGCGGGCTCAGTTCGTGCGTAGCATTCGTTGAGTTGAGAAGTGATTTGGACAACACGGTTTTAAAATAGTGCTTCAAGGATTATAATCAAATAAGGATATACTGCTAAACATATACTACAATCTCTTGTTGGATAAACAGTACGTGATTAATACGGGAATACCTAAAAACAAAACCCAAAAATATAATTTATAGAAATAAATTTGTTTTCAATTTGAACACATACCAATGTCCTGTTCGAACATTTTTCAAATACTTCAGAGAAAAGAAAATCCAGTTCCGAGTGCAAAAAATGACGGGCAAAACATTTGGTCCCATTAATTAAATGTGCTGTGACATAAATTTCTCATAAGTTAAAAAGTATTTTCATGCTCCGGATACGAAAATAGATTCATTTAATAAAAAAAATTGTCACGCAAGTTCGAACATAAAAATGAAATTATGATTTTTCTACTGAATATTGACTATAAATATGCAAACTTATGACGACCACCCACACAATTTGTTTTGATGTTAGCAATACTTTTAATAGAGTTGAAAATTTTTAGACACGCCTCCTGTTTGTGGAATAGGGATTGTGTTTTTAGGTTATGTTAGTTTTGAATTTAAAATATAAAGAACTTAACTTATAAAAACAATCTTTGATTTGATTTTACAGCTGAAGTCAGAATGCCAAGTGGTAAGGTAGATAAACCTATTATTCAAGACAACCGTGATGGTACTGTCTCCGTAAAATACGATCCACGTGAGGAAGGCTCCCACGAGCTGGTTGTTAAATACAATGGCGAGCCAGTCCAAGGTAATATTATACTGAAAACAACTTTGTAGAACCTGTACTTAGTTTTATATTTTTACTATTTTGCAGGATCTCCGTTCAGATTCCATGTGGATTCCATAACATCCGGCTATGTAACCGCCTATGGACCAGGTCTGACCCATGGCGTCACTGGTGAGCCTGCCAACTTCACCATCTCCACCAAGGGCGCCAGTGCCGGCGGTCTGACCATGGCTGTCGAGGGTCCCAGCAAGGCAGACGTGAGTTCCATTAACATGTCCGCAAAACCAGATCTATAAATTTTGAATTTCTTAGATCAACTACCATGACAACAAAGATGGCACTGTGTCGGTGCAATATCTGCCCACTGCCCCAGGTGAATACCAGGTGTCGGTTCGCTTTGGTGATAAGCACATCAAGGGATCGCCCTACTTTGCCAAGATCACAGGAGAGGGTCGCAAGCGTAACCAGATTTCAGTTGGTTCCTGCTCTGAGGTGACCATGCCTGGTGACATTACCGACGATGATCTGCGTGCTCTTAATGCCTCCATTCAGGCGCCCAGCGGCTTGGAGGAACCTTGCTTCCTTAAGCGCATGCCCACCGGCAACATTGGCATTTCATTTACTCCCCGCGAGATTGGCGAGCATATGGTGTCCGTCAAGCGTATGGGAAAGCACATCAACAACTCGCCATTCAAGGTGACCGTGTGTGAGCGTGAGGTTGGCGATGCCAAGAAGGTTAAGGTCGCAGGTGCTGGTCTTAAGGAGGGTCAGACTCACAGTGACAACATTTTCTCCGTTGACACGCGCAATGCCGGCTTTGGCGGCCTCTCAGTCTCCATTGAGGGTCCCAGCAAGGCGGAGATTCAGTGCACGGATAAGGATGATGGCACACTCAACATCTCCTACAAGCCAACCGAGCCAGGCTATTATATTCTCAATCTGAAGTTTGCCGATCACCATGTCGAGGGTTCTCCCTTCACCGTGAAGGTGGCCGGCGAGGGCAGCAACCGCAAACGTGAGAAGATTCAACGTGAACGTGACGCAGTTCCCATCACTGAAATTGGCAGCCAGTGCAAGTTGACCTTTAAGATGCCTGGCATTACATCTTTCGATCTGGCAGCCTGCGTCACCTCGCCGGCCAATGTTACCGAGGATGCGGAGATCCAGGAAGTTGAGGATGGGCTCTACTCGGTGCACTTTGTGCCCAAGGAACTGGGCGTGCACACCGTTTCTGTTCGCTACTCGGAGATGCACATACCCGGCTCTCCTTTCCAGTTCACAGTGGGTCCACTTCGTGATTCGGGCAGCCATTTGGTCAAGGCTGGAGGTTCTGGTCTAGAACGCGGCGTTGTCGGAGAGGCGGCCGAGTTCAATGTATGGACACGTGAGGCTGGTGGCGGTTCATTGGCCATTTCGGTAGAGGGTCCCAGCAAGGCTGACATTGAGTTCAAGGATCGCAAGGACGGCAGCTGCGATGTCTCCTACAAAGTGACTGAGCCAGGAGAGTATCGTGTCGGTCTCAAGTTCAACGATCGTCACATCCCCGACTCGCCATTCAAGGTATACGTCTCACCAGATGCTGGTGATGCCCACAAACTGGAGGTTCAGCAGTTCCCACAGGGCAACATTCAGGCCGATGCTCCCTATCAGTTCATGGTGCGTAAGAATGGCGCCAAGGGTGAGCTCTTTGCCAAGATTGTGGCACCATCCGGCACCGATGATGATTGTTTCATCCAAGTGATCGACGGTGAAATGTATTCAGTGCGTTTCTATCCACGTGAAAACGGCATCCATGCCATTCACGTCAAATTCAATGGCGTCCACATACCCGATTCTCCATTCAGAATCAAGGTTGGCAAGGATGTCGCTGATCCAGCTGCCGTGCATGCCAGTGGCAACGGGTTGGACGAAGTCAAGACTGGACACAAGGCCGACTTTATCATCAACACCTGCAACGCCGGCGTTGGCACGTTGGCCGTCTCCATCGATGGTCCCTCCAAGGTGGCCATGGATTGCACAGAGGTCGAGGAGGGCTACAAGGTGCGCTACACACCATTGCTGCCTGGCGAGCATTACATCACGGTCAAATACAATAACATGCACATCGTGGGATCCCCATTCAAGGTTCATGCCACCGGCGACAAACTGGCCGATGAGGGTGCGCAGGAGACGTCCTCAGTCATTGTGGAGACAGTCCAGAAAATCGCCAAGGGCGGCAAAAATACTGGCGTCCACCTGCCCAACTTTAAGTCCGATGCTAACAAGGTTGTCTCCAAGGGTATGGGCCTGAAGAAGGCCTACATTGGCAAGCAGAATCAGTTCAGCATCTGTGCCACAGATGCGGGTAAGTAACAATAACACTGGATTGATGATCAGCATTTACTTAAGATTTACATTTATTTTACCAGGCAACAACATCCTCTACGTGGGCATGTACGGACCCAAGGGACCCTGCGAGGAGTTCCATGTGAAGCATGCTGGGCACAACAACTACAATGTGCAGTATCTGGTGCGCGATCGCGGCCAGTACGTGCTCCTAATTAAATGGGGCGAAGAGCATATACCCGGCTCCCCATTCCAGATCGATGTTTAGGCTAATGGCCAAACAATCAGATATATATTCATACATAGATTCATGTACCCCTGAATATGGGCGCAACATTGTGAACCGACCGTCTGTTCAAGGGTCTATTTTGTGTGTTTTGCTTCATGATTGTCTTTGTTTAATTTTAATTCTTTGACTATCATTATTATAAGTGATTATTATTTTTTGTTATTTGTACATAAAAAAAAGTGTTTTCGACTTGAAAAAGTTTGCGCGCCATTTTCACATATTGATTGATTTGTTTTTGTGTGAATACTTAAATTAAAATTATAAACAAAAATATTAAATGCAATCAATTAATTCTCATAATCGAGATAAACACGAGTCGGCACAAGAAATGTTAAAATGCGAATAAATCTCTTAAACAATTATTTATTACTTAAGCAAACAAACATTTATGAAGATGATTATGACGTATTATGTTTTTTATTATCACTATCGACATGTAATTTACGTAAACTCAAATAAACAAATTTAAAACAAAACTAACACGGCGTCTTCAATGCGTTATACATTTCATTTTTATAATGTAATTTCATAATAATTATAGTTTCTTAATTCTAATACCCTCTGCAGGGGTTTAAAAAAAATTATCCTTTAACTGCATTCAATCCAGTTTTTTCCATTAAGGTGCTGATTTGACATCCACTTACATTTATATGGTTGTTCTATTAGCCTGTAGTTGCTTTATTTGCATACCACAAATAATGTTGTATATTTGTCTTTTGGCCTCTATTAGCAGATCGTCACTCAGCATGTTCAATTCTTTGGTAACAAATTGACCAAATTCTCTGGTTAACTGTGTTCTGGGAGAGATTTGTGTTGAATTTTGGCCAACTCTTGACTCTCCTATTGTTGAGTCATTGAGTAACTCCACCTCATAAACATCGGGTTCAGGTACAACCGGTGCATTTTCTTCAGTCGACATTATACCATTGTGTGCATGATTTAATGGTTCCGATGCTATGTTAGTATCAGATTCATTTGCTTGTTGTTTTACAATCGGAGCGTCTTCTATGCAAATTATAGGATCCAACAAATCGTTTAGCCATGAGTCGGGGTCGTCAAGGTTTTCGCCGGATTGATTATTTTCAGGGAGCTCTGTGGCCGTCACTGGTCCCATAAGTTCGGTAACTTTAGCAAAGTGAGCCCATTCTTTTTCTGGATCTTTACTATTCTGATGGCTTCTAAAAGTAAATTGCAGTTTAGTAAGAAACTAAATTTCATATCTAACCATCCTACCGAAATCTTCGAATAATCGATTCCATTTTTCGTTTAATCTCAACAGTTGTGATTTCAATTCCTTGCCTGTGAAGATCTGTTTCAATATTGGTATAAGCCTGCGAGTTCTCTGTTTCGGTTTGGAAATCTTGTAGGTATTTTTTCCACACATCCAAGAAGATTTCTTCTTCCTGTCGAGTCCAAATTCTTCGCTTACGTTCCGGCAAGAGTTGGGTATTACCTACAGAGCTTCCCGTCCGAGTCGACATTCTGGGAGTGTACTTTTTCGTCAGGCAAGCCGAAAGGGACGAGGGTCTTATATTGTTGACTTTATTTTGTGGAGTAGTGAAGTCGCCGTCTAGAAACAAGAATAAATATCTATGCATAAACTTTGTCTGCTTGTCTAACTGTACCACTTACTTGCTGCCCTTTTCGTGTACGTCTTAATTTGATTTACTTTAGCTTTTGGGGCATATTTCATAATGAAGTCTACTTTTTTAAAGTACTTCCACTTGTTTTGTAAAGATTTGTCATTCCCTATTCTACAAATATCAAGATTGCTATTAATGACGTTCATGCAACACGAATAGAAAAACTTACTGAAAGTATCTCCTCTTGAAAGATCTCATTTTTGATTCGATATGAGCAGCTGAGAACTCAATACCATCACTTTTCAATTCATCTGCCAAGCTTCTGCAGACTTCCATTGTAATTTTACCTCTGTGCAAAACCGGCAAACGCTTGCGCCACATACAGAGTAATTTTTCCGATTCATCTGGGGTCCAGGTGCGTACCACTAAAATAAACAAATTTAACATTAATTCCTAAGTACTGTGGTAGTTATTTGGGACTTGTATTTACTTTTTAACGATTTTCCTTTAGTTTACAGCGAATTACAATATAAGATGCAAACAATGCTTGCAAGATTCGCTTTTGACGCGCGTTTGTTTACGTTCACGTCACAAATGAGGATTTGTCGTCGCGTCGTTCTTTGCAAATTAGTTCCAAAACTAGACGGGCTCTCTTGGTCCGGCGCTAGCATCAAATTCCATAGTTTCAAAGGTCGACAGCGTATGGATTTTTGGGGGCGCTTTTGCCAAGGTCCGCGTCAAAATATTTCGCCCCAGTTTTTGGAACCTTTTCGTTTTTGGGTAGGCGAAAAGCTTTCTTACTCAAAAATCCTGGTGGAAAGCTACCGCCCTGAAACTTTGCGGGACTTTTCCATGCAATTTTCTTGAATTTTTCTGAATTTAGCAGATTTTTTTTCCTTATGCGAAAAAGATCTGGGCCCCTGTGAGTGATCCTACGCGGTTGAAACAAATTCCTCTTAATCTTACTTATACTTATAGTGATTTTGAGGGGGTACGTGTGTGTTGGGGGGGGGACCCAGGAAGGAGGCCATTTTGCTGAAACCATTGAAATAAGTAAATAAGGCAAAGCGACCGTTACAACGGCAGCGGACAGATGACAACAAAACCAGCAGACAGACAGACAACACGCACACACACAGCAGTTGCCCAATACCACGACAAAATTGTAGTTCTAAAAAAGAGGCGCTAGCAAACAAGAGGTGGCGCCAAAATTGGACACACCTGACAACTCTGGTCACCGAAATCGAGTGACCGCCGAAATTTTTTCGAGTGACGGACACTCGAGAAATTCACTCAAAAATAAAAATCGCTGAAATTTTGCATAGATTTTTTGTAGAATTTTCTCAACCTTTCCTGAAATTTGCAGATGTTTTGGGACTCATTTGAAGGAACTAGGCCCCCGGAAGGGCTACAAAGACGAAAGATATGTAAAAAGAATCCTCTTGAATTTATCTAATTTCGAATTTCACTAATTGTAGAAAAAAAATCGGTTCTTACTTAAAAAATAGTTTTCTATTTTATTTTTAAATAAGCGCGCGTTGCCACTTGCAACGGGCGCCACCCATAAAGTGGACGTACCCAAGCTGACGCCACCTATAGAGTGTGTACGTACCAAGCTGACCCCCAGGACTGTCACCCTAGTCACAATCTCGTTGTGTTTTATTGTTTTTTATATATATTACGTGGTTGAAACAAATTCCAAAAGAACTGGCTTTAATTTAAAAAATAAAAATGTATTTAAATTATTTTAATTTCATTTGGTTATTTTATTAAACAATTTTTTCTAATTCAAATTTCAAATTCAAAGAAAAACGAAAAATCAGTTTTATAATTCGACAACAGGGGGCGATACCTTTTTGTTAGTTCTAACCAAACTATAAATGGCAACTTGTTTCGCCAACAGACCAAAGATGGCGACACCGCCAATTTCGTCAAGTGATTTCTTCGTCACTTAACGAAGAAAAGTGGCGCCCTATTTGAATTTTAAACATTAGAAACATTTCCATTGTTTTTAATTACTTTGAAATATTGAAATAAAATTGATACATAAAACGCCAAAACGTAAGTAATTACATCGTTTATTTGTGTTGTGGATCAATTTGCTTAAAAACTTATTTACATGATTGTGCACTAAGCGAATATTTACTTTTAGTGTTAGGTATTACAAAATAACTTGTTTATTAATAAGTTATATAATTTATGTAGGTTTTTGCATACGCAATACTTCAAGACTTGCTTTAAGGACACTCATTTTGCCCTATCTAAGGCTGCAATCCATCTTCACTTAGATCTCTGTGCTCCTGGGCTCGATTGGATAAATCCCAGATTAAAATATATTTGTTTTTGGTTTACTTAGTGCTAAATGGCTTAGTAGTAAAGTTCCTAAGGTTCGATAATTTTTGTAACACGAATATAGTATCTAATCATAATATGTAAGAGTAAGGATTTTACTCATGTAGCATTCGAAAGGTTGCTAAAAACAATATTTTATATTTTTTGGCAAGGGAATGAAGGGATGGGGATTATTATTTGAAAAGATGAAAATACAAGAAATCTATAGTTAAATGATCATACAATTAGCTATATCAATTATTGTGATCGCGATAAGACATACTTAGGAACGTAACGACAAATCAAAATAAATTACAATACATGAAGCGAACGAAGCATGACTTATAAATAAATAAATATACAATACACTTGCATAAAGTATAGTAAGTATGCTTTTATGTTCCTCTTTTTTGTGTGTCTTAACTAAGTTGGCTAACTTACACGTTTATATCACTTTTCGCAAATAATTCGTTTTTAAAATTATATTGAGGCTGTTGAATAATAATAAAGTCGCATTTTTGGTTGAAAAGCTTCATAACTTGATTGATGCTTAAAATATGTTGATCTGGAACTCGCTGACAATGCCCTCAAGGAATCCTTTTAGATTTTCATAGGAGTGATTGCGCCAGTAGATGTTGTCATTGACCTGTTCCATCGCCATACCAATGGCCATTTCTACAGCCTTTAGGCCAAGTTTACGGCAATTGGCAGCAAGAGCCTGCAACTGCTGTTTATGATAGTCCTTGTTCATGTAGATGGTCAAGGATTTAATCATTTCCGAAATCGTTGAGAAACCATCGCCATAGCTAAAAATAAAGCATAAATTAAGTTGCATGTCTTTGGTTTGTATGAAGGGCACTCACTAATCAGCGATTTCCTTGATGTGGGATTGTAGGAAATCAAAGGCAATCTCATATCCAATTGCATTGGAGGCCACAGCTCGGAAAGCCAAAGCGCCATCCTGTTTTAATATGCCCGACGTCGAATTGATGATCAAATTGAGGTATCTGATATACGATAATCATTATAAATAAGATCAAAAAAGTTACCTCTATTTTCTACTTACTTTGACAAAAGCCAGGGCTTTGTGGTACAGCCGAGAGAAGTAAGAATCTCCTCCTTTTCGGAGGCGCTGTTTGTGCGTTTGTATTGCTTATAGGCAAAGTACCATTCTTGAAAGGAACCCTCCGTTAACGCCGTGCAATAGATGACCGATTTTAAATTCGGCTTAATGCTGCAGCATAAATAAAATGTGATTTAGTTGGAATTTTGATTATAAACTCTTAAGATACTTACGGATTCTTTTTGGGATCGCGCATCCATTCGCGGAATTTCATTTGAGCTACTTGAGTGCAGCGATCGTAGTTGAATTTGCAGGCAAAGTTGGCAACCAAGGCACGATGCTTGAGCTGTAACTGAGACTCGTTGTCGGGTTCATTAAGGCCATAATGATCAAAGGCGGGACGCACAATAAACTTCATAAATGCCTAAAGTGATAGAACTTTTATATTAGCAATTTTAAGAGCAAATTTTGTAATTAGGACTTACCCTAAAGGTCTCATAGGCTGGCTCGCGTTTCAGATTGTAGATTAGGTAATTAAGACCCGGCTTGGCGGCGCTCCAAAGCAGCTCATCATCAACAGCGGTGAACAACTCCATAAGGAAGGTCAATCTATAGATCAAAGAGAATTGATCTTAATCAAAGGCTTTGAATTTTAAAGATAGTTCACCTCTAAACTAAAAAAGGTGCAAGGAACTGCTAATCAATTTATTGTGTGTGGATTTTTAATCATCCACTTGAGAATGAATTGACTTCCCAATTTAAAGTTATTTTTTTAATCATTTTTTTCTATAGAACACCGCTTTATATGGAATAGAACTATCTCTACAATCAAAGTTATCAATATCTGTAATACTTACGGTATATCGTATGGCAGATACTCGGCCTGTGAAAGATGCAGTGCATCATCCAGCAGCTGGGCACGTGTGATTCTTGGTAACGTGCTGAAGTTCTTTTTCAAGGCCAGCCAAGAAGCCATATCATAGTTAACACGATAGTAGCTTTGTCTGTTTAGATTCAAATAGACGACGTTATCGTTGTTACTCTTCATGGTGAACACATCCTTAATCACTAGCTGATCCTGATCCTGGGTCATCCAATGCGTGGGTATATTATCGCCCTTATGCAACTCATCCGTCTCATAGGTGATGGGAATGAACCAGCGGCTGTGATCCAAGGGATTCCGAGCAGGTAACAGATAACGTTCCTGCCTCAATACTAGATCTGCGCCCGTACGTGCCACATGAACCACCGGATAACCAGGTTGAGTTATCCAAGAGTCCATTATTTGCTTGACATTCAGATCCTTGGGCAGTGTTCCCTTTTCATGACCATGGCGGGTGAGGAAGCTCCACAAATCATCGCGATTCATGTTCCCATAGGCGAATGTGTTGAGCAAATCCTGTGTCGCCGAACGGAACGCCTCATCTCCAACAATGGAGTTAAGCATGCGCAAAAGGATGGTGCCCTTAGAGTAGCTAATGGGATCGAAGATGCGACGCACATCATTTGTGGTCTTCACATCGAAAGAGATGGCATGGGAAGTGTTGGCTGCATCATGCTGCATAGATTCTTTGAATTCCTGAAAGAGTTTACGTTAGAATTAATGTTAAAATCTTTTGTCTGATTACTTACAAGCACTGTGAAGATGTCCATAATTTGAAACTCGGGATGCACATGATTCAGCGCTTTGTAGCTCATGTAACAGGCAAATCCCTCCTTCAGCCAGAGATCATCCCACCACTTGGGAGTGACTAGGTTGCCAAACCATTGATGTGCCAACTCATGAGCTATGATCTGGGCAACATATTGCATGTGCTCAGACGAGGATGCCAGCTCCTGATCCTCCGGCACCAAAAGCGCCGAGTCACGGAAGGTAATCAAACCCCAATTCTCCATTGCACCAAATCCAAAATCAGGTACCGAGACGAGATCAATCTTAGGCAGCTTATTCTTAATGCCAAAGTATTCCTCATAATAAGGCAGAAACTTGCGAACCATTTTATATGCATAGTTTGTCATGTCCACAGATGTCGGACGTGTCCAGATCTCCACTCGCGGCACAAGGCCGCCATCCAGATCCGCAAAGCGTGAGTCGGCCATGTTAGACACGATGAAAGCCAACAGATAGGTTGGCATTTTGGGCGTGGTCATAAAATCATCGCGAATATAACCAGGTCGATGAGAGCTATATACAAAATTAAAAGAAAAAAATTCCTTAGAATCAAATTTAAAGTTGAGAAGTTGATTTATAGGGAAAATTCGACATTTAAAGAGAGTAAATAATCTATATTTCATAAATATCAAAGTTGGAGGTTAGGAAAACCTTATAAAAATGATCAAAAATAACTTTTCTTTAGAGTCAACTATTTTTGTATACAGAATGATGATTCCAGAGCACATAAGATTAGTTTTGATATGGTTATGCAACAGTATTTACAACTCAAATAATTGATTCTCTTTATAAAAATTGTCCTATGAATAGTTGTTTTTAGTAATTAAATAAATAGTTGAGTTGCTTAGCTCACCTGCTGTGTGAGATGGGCATATTAGACAATGCCATCGATGTTTTGATATCGCGAATGATGCTCAAAGTGAAGTTGGCCTTCATATCAGGACGATCGAAGCAGGGAAAGGCGCGTCGGGCATCGATTGGAGAAAACTGAGTGCTGACGACCCATCTGCAAAATAAATAAGAGAATCGACAAAAGTCCAATTGGATTGATTTTCACGGATTACTTACTGCAACTTCTTACTGTCTGGATTCACGTAGCTTGTCTTGTAGATACCCTGTAGAGTATCCGTCACCTGACTGACAAAGTCCAGACTGAGTAAAACTCGCAGATTGGATTCACTTGCCAATTCCTTGTCCAGTTTGACAACAAATGTGGAATTATTATCTCCGTAATCACTGTCAAAGTCCAGTTCCACTTCTTCGGTGGCATTGGCTATTGGAGATCTAATGACACGTACATTGGAGATGCTCACATTGTAGACATCCAGTACAATGGGTTCCCAGCTAATCACCTTGGGGTCACGTGCTATTTCAATGACCAGGCTACCATTACTGGCAGATGAATCTACATTTGGCTCAATGACAATCCTGTAAAGAAATAAAAAGGAATCTCATTAATCGCTGCCAAAAAACGACAAGTTGCTTCAATCAAAAGTGTCAATCAATCAATGGGCGTGTTAGGAAAACAACTTTGGGTCATGCCATTGACTTGCGATGCCTTTGCAAGGCATTTGAGGAAAATGCATGCCATATACTGCAAGAAAAACAACTAAGAATTCTATAGTCGATTGTGTTCGACTACGAAACATCCTGCCTATTTCAAAGATATATAACATTATAAGGGTCAGTTGGGGACTCTTTACTATAACATGTGTGCCAAATATATGAGATTACTTTTAATTGGGGGTGATAATCGTAATTTACATGTAATTTGCAAACTAGCCAATCAAGAACTTACATAGAACAGTATACATTATAGGATCATTGATGACTCCTTTAACTTGCAGCATACATTTATAAAAAACTACCATGCCCTTTTTTTTTGTATTCCTAATGGGTGTAGGGTATGATAAAACAAACAGCCCAAATGACAAGAGAACGGGCTAGAACCGACAGTACCATGCACTTTGAAAGCAGTTGCAACTTTAAACTTGTTGATGCCACAGTCAAGTGGTATGGGATGGAAGATGAATTCCCCAATGTGCATATGATGCCAAGAATGCCATTGCTAAGACTGGTCGCCAGATGCACCCAGTTGGAGTTGAAATCGGGAGTCGGGAGTCGGGAGTCGAGAGGCTGTCTTTGCGCCATGTTGCTTTTAATTGAGGCGATTGGTTTACAATGTGAACGAACCAGGAAGCGTGTTTCAACACAATTTGCCAATGAACACGGGACATGGAAAGGGACAGACGGACGGCCTTTTGCTTTGATCAACAGCTGCAAAATCAGTTACCATCGATGGCATCGATATCATCACAACGCTTTAGCTTCAGTTTCAGTTTCAGCTTCAGCTTCAGCTTCGGCTGCGTGCTTTGCCACAAATTGAGCCCTGGTCGTTCTGGTCTTTTCTGTGTCAATTATATTAATGCATGCGGCAGGCAGCTACTGAGCATCAACTACTCTCATCTCATCTCATCATCTGGCCATCTATCTATCCAAGTATCTTGCATCGTGCTGACAGTTGGCGTGCCGCGTTCTCTTTAGATCTTTGCCGACTGGGTAACTTCTGTGTCTTCCAAGTGCCACTGAAGGTTGCCTTAGCTGGTCACCTTTTTGGTCAATATTGTAGAACAACTTGTTATGTCTACATTAGCTGACATCGATGTGGGAAGTGGTTATGCATTTGTTTAGCCAAAGTGCTTGGCAATCCTTGACCCACTTCAAGACACCCTCTCTGTGACGTCAATGTGCAAAAAAGGAGTGCACGATATGTTAGGTCAAGGGTTATTCTCAAGTAAATCAAAATAAATATACTGCAACATGCCATCTGATATATGTATGTATATATGTATATTTGTAAAACATATTGTACTGATGTAGGGTAAACTTATGATAAAAGCGTCGCAATGTACCAGCTATTAATTAATGAAAAACAATTTTTAACGATCAAAACATTTGTTTGAAAATTTTGAACTCTCATAACTGGACCGATTTCCTCGCAAATTTCCAATTTAATCATGTAAACTGTGATCATAAGCTACAAATATTGACGAAAATTTTTACCATTAATACTGATATTATTTTCAATGACTGTGCACCAACTATTGAGATATAGTCAACTAATGTACCAGTGAATAAAAAGTGTACCATTTTTGGTATAATTGTACCATAAGTGGCAACAGTGATTGCAACACGTTGAGCCGGAAATGGCAGTCACAACAAATCTCCACAATCAATTTATGCCAAGACGCACAGACTATAATTGAAATGCGGGCATGCAAAGTAATTTAAGAGCAGGCGACACGCGCGTGTCGTCGCAATTGAAGTCCCATTATTCAATCTCCAGGCTAAAGTGCAAAATGATGCACTGCCTCTCCCCTTCAGGTGTACCCTCGCTTACCTGTAGTGTAGAGGGCGCCAGCCCTCGTAGAGTAGAAGCGGACGGTCAGTTGACTTGATGTTGGTGTCCAGTGGCTCCTCAATTACGGGTATATCCCCAACGGGTGGAGCTGCCAACTTGTCTTCAGTTTGAACAATTATAGGTGGCAGCTCTGGCAAGGATGTCGATGATTCCTTTGACTTCAGCCAGTCGGGTATATCGAACTTGGCGTTTGCCAAGGGCGTTGCATTGGCGTGTAAATTGTTTTGATGTCCTGAAAAATCCTTGGATTGTGCTTGGGCACTGTGAAGAGAGGAAGTTGAAATTAATGCAAAGTGTTCTTAGTTGTATTTGTAAACAAAACTGCGCCCTTAGAAAAATTGCGAAAAGACAGCTTCTTTTGACCCTTTCCGCACCTTGAAATGCGTCAGAGCCAAAAGAAATAAAAACGCAGCAATTGCTTTCACTTTCGCATGAAAGGGCGTGAAATGAGGTCATGTGGGGCTCGATTTCCAATTAGCCACGAGTTGTTGGCTAAAAACGTTTTGCCAAAATGCAAAAAATTAATAATCATGCCACACCTGAAAAACCTGAAGACGCTCTGATTTGTTTAACTGGGCTCTTAGCTCACCTGGGTTGGGGTTCCGTAATAGGTAAGCCGTGTGAGGTCAGGAAGTATGTGATAAGGACTGAGGATATCAGAGCTGCCACCATTATGAAGGCCGAGATGATCAGGCAGGCTTTCGAGACATAAACACCCGATGGTGGCCCACCATTGAAAACATACTTTTGGCCATTCTTCGTCTTTAGTTGACCGCCTGGGAAATAGATAAAAAAAAGAGATCACTCCAGTTAGACTATAAAAAAGATACTTGAGTAAACTTTAATTGATGGTTCTTGATTTTATGAGTTGATCGTAAAGTTGATATGTTTTGTCCCACTGTAAATTGTTTATAGACCTCCCCTCACTCCCTAAATGACATTCTTTGTTTGTTGAATTACGAAAAAATTACAACAAAATATAAATGATGCACTTGTAGAAAGAGTTCCCTGTATGGAAATCATGAATGTCATGTAAACAAAACGCGTAGATTAAATTGATTTATAGCATAATTTAGCCAATACTTTAATGGAGGAGGAAATTAAATGTTAACGGGCCATTTAGCAAGGTGCTGACAGTGCAACCAATTCCAATTTTCCTTCACTCCGACTGTTGCCAAGGCGTCTAAAGATCATTAAACTCGAAACCAACAAACTTATTTCGTATATGGCGAAAACTTGAGTGAAAATTAATGTGTGGATCATTTTTAAGGCCGGAACATTTGTAGAAAGACAGACGGACAGACATGCGTTGCGGCCAAGTGGGCTATGCATAAACAAATAGCGATTACAGTGCTGCACAAAAGCTGTTGCATGCCACATTAAGCGAATCTTTCTTGTTATAATCTCTGTGAGTAAACAATTTCTCTTACAGCTACAGCTGCAGTTTGCTCACTTTTTGTAATCCTGACATGTTTTTTAACTTTTTGCGCATCGAAAAATTCAAAATACACGCATTTGTTGAACTTTAAGTAAAAGTCGTAACCTGTGGGAATATTTCGATAATTCTTTGCGTGTTCACTAACTTTTCGGGTGCACTGTTCACCTGTTGGACATGGAAGGCAACGAACGCGATCAGAAGTGGCACGTGCTGGGAATTTTCAATTACCGATTAACATGATTCAAAACAACCTTAGTGTTGGTTGCTGGACTTTGGTTATAAACCACGTTGTATGGGAGCTTTATGACGTACGCTTATTGCTCTCTACAGTTAAAAAGAAAGAGGGAAAGAGAGAAAGGGAGCAGTAGAGATAAAGAGTGGATGAAGGGGGGACTACAACGAAATTTAAGTGGAATGCCAGTGACTTTTTCAGTGTTAGTTTTAATTAAACTGCACTAAAAGGTTAACAACAATTTGGCCAAGAGACTTTCTAACCACACACACACACACACACACACACACACATACACACACCTCACGCTTGTCGCACCTGTCGTAATGTCTGCCAGTTATCTATGGGCCAACATCTGTCTGGGGTATGTCCATCCCATCCAAATGCACACCCACTGGCTTTGATCTTCGACCAAGAGGTAAATGGAATTTATGAGGCAACCCAAAAAACATTTTCGTGGCAGACGCCAAATTAAAAACTTGCATGCAACATGCGGCAAGAAGCCTGCTAAGTTTATTAGTTTGCCAAGATATGGATCATGTTGTATGCACTTTTGGGACCATGGGATAAATCAGTTCAGCTCAGTTCAGTTCAGTTTTAAAAATATAACTGTGCTCTGAAAGCTTTTTTAATTCCATTATTTTTCTTAATTTTATTTATTGTTTGTTTAGTTTTGTGTTTGCCTTTTGTGGTTAGGTGAGAAACGATTGAAAAATTTCATTAATTTTCCTGCTCCCATGATGAACACATGTTGCGTCTACCACGTGGGCATGTCGCTTCATTAACAACCAAACATTGGAGCACTCCTCCATCTTCTCCTCCAGACTGTATTTATTTGTATATTAATATGCATAAGTCGAAGTTTAAGTAGCATTAAACGACAATAAAACATTCAAATTAAGTTGTGCCGGCTTGTGAATTGTGTGTTCTTTCTTGTGTGTTGTGCGTTGTGTATTGTACTGTGTGTGTGTGTGTGTGGGCGTTGTGCGTGAGGCGCCAGTTCGAGAAATTGGAAACTGGAACGCCCACGAAATTGAAACTTAACTGTGACTGTGACTGGGAATCTATTGGGTTAATTCAAGAATGTTGAGCTCGTAAAAATTCTGTATGTCTTTTAAGGTTAGTCAAAGGTAATTCTCATATACCTGTTATAACTGATATTTGTAATTTTGAAACATACCCAAAAATCTGTCCTTTGATATGAAATCGAAATGTAAACGTTTTCTAATATTCTTTTTCGATTCGTCGAATTTGAAATTACGTAATTTCGCAACGAATCCATTAAATGGACCAATAGCATTATTGGCATCCAAAGCTGGAGCTGTTGATGAATCTGATGATGAGATTGTTGTTGGTGGTGCAGTTGGAGGTGCTGTTGGTGATGACAATGATGATGAGGCTACTTCAATGGCGATGTTAGGAGCGTTCCCTGTCCCTTTTGAAGCGGTTGTTGTTGTTGTTGTTGGCGCATAAATAGATGAATTTTGCAGTTTAGGATTTGTATAGGATATGATGGCTGTAAATATGCGTGAGAACAAGAGAGAGAGAAAGAGAGAGAGAGGGAGAAAGAGAAGAATGCGAAAATTTTGAGCAAAGCCAGGTGAATTTTTTAATGTTGATTATTTCTACTTTTTTTCAACTCTTTTTTTTATAATTAACAATTAATGAGCGTGTCGAATGTGTTCCAAATATAAAATGCGTTCAAATGAAAAGCAGAGCGAGTTCAGTGTCATTGTGTGTGTGAGTGTTTGTGTGTGAGTGTGTGTGTGTATGTTTGGTAATGTGGAATGATAGCCAATAAGCATTCATACTCGTCTCTCAATTGAAAGGCATTTAATCAAATTGACGCCCCAGTTGGTCAAGAGAGGTGGGGAAAAGGGAAAGGGGAAACAGATCTAGTGTGGGGCGTTCAGTGGCACGTGTCGCGTTGGGGGTGCGTCAATGTTGCAGTTGCAGTTGTTATTGTTGTTAATTTCTGGCAGTGAAGCGTTCGTCTAAATTACAAAAAAACTCTGCAAATGAAAACGAGTTCAATTGCCGGCGCCAAATGTTGAAATGTTTTCCTCACATGTTTTGCTAAAAATACGATACGATCTGAACAATTCGCAATTCACAATTCACAGTCTCTATAAATAGAACACCGTGCGAACACCCCAACCAAGAATTTTTCTACTTCAACACATTGTGTTATCCATCAAACCAATGCCTGTTTATAAACAGCAATCGAAACTGAATTTTTTTAGTGCGTTAAGCAAACAATACCTTAGGGAAACAAATGAATAAAAACATTTATTTTATTATTTATTTGCTTTTGCAGAAACCAATTAAATTATTAAAAATAATTGTTAATTTCAGCATAAGATTCTCAATTAACATATGCTTCAACTTTTGGGAACTGTCTCGAGTTTCCGAAAAATTAAAGTAGGTACACAGAAACCGCAGAATGAATCATCAATCATTTGGGCATTCAAATGAAACCAAAATCCCATCGGAGCTCTGATTCTTCGTTAATTTTGTTTGTAAAAAGAGTAAAGTTCTGTTGCCCATAAAACAAAATTGCTTTTTTTTTGCATTTCGCGCACACAAGAGCATAAAAGATCGCTTTACATAATGAAAGGGGGCTCAATCATGCGATTACTGGGAACGTGATTTCGATGTTTCTTTGGGCATATAAATTAACAAGAGTTCAATAACAGCATAAATGTTCGACTTTGAACTTGATTGCTTTCAAATGACGATCGTAACAGAATTGTTGTAACTTTAGGCAGATGAAATGTGATTCATCTAACGCGTCGTATACGCAACTTCTATTTCGCATTTACGAAAATCACTTTAAAAGATAAGATTTATTTAAGTCAAAACTTTTACAGAACTGAAGTGAACTAATGAGGAAGTCAAAGAATGTTTTTTATTCAACAGCTGCAACAAAAGTTTTGTTGTGAAAGACCCAAAATATAGAGTACATCTTATCGGGTATAAGTTAGCGATAAACGAAAAGAAATATTGTGCTTTACGTCATCGTGGAACTTTGCTTTCTACTGCATTTAAAACTCGTGTCGTTTATCTTATCTCTTATCGTTGCCATCGAAATCACAACAAGACAAACAATCGAATTTTGTACGCTCTTTTTTTGTCGGTTAATTGTTTAAGTTGTGGCTGTTTTACTTCCCCATTTCCATTTCCAAATCCTTCCCACTGCCATTATCAACACCTCTGGCTGGGTCACATTTAATGATAACCCATTTTCATTGTTGGAAATTGGTAAAAAGCGTTTACCGGGTACTACAAGTAGGTTACATAAACAACAATTTCTGGTTATTGTTGTGCGTGTTTACAAGTGCATTTCTTTCTTTTACTTTTCCCCATTTTCCATTTTCCCCCAGATTTATGAGTCACATATGAATACTTCGCGATGACAATGTCGATGGCGATGCCGTGATCTGATAGACCGACGCTTGATTAACATTTCTTTTTGGCTGAAGTTGAAGCTGGGACAACTAATGTAATGTGAGTTGCCCATTGGGCTGTTGCCACATGCTCGGGATCTGTTTACAGCACATTTCCTACTGGGTGCCCCTCTGTTTGCCTTTTCTTGTGATTTAATTGCTCAGTGACCCAATTCTTGCTGTCTGAGCTCCGAGAGGCAGCGCTTCAGTGAAAGAGCTGACAATTTTTGCATTAATTACGGTTAACAGATGTTGAAGATGTGACAAAAAGATTCGCAATGAAAGCAAAAGGATGCCTGTCTCCACATTGCCATAGACTCCGATTTAGACTCCGTCTGACATTAAAATATAGGTCAACAGTAACCCAATAATAAGCACACTTTATTCACAGTGCTTGTCTCGGGTAACGGGTACTCAACAGCCACTCACTTCATTCATTCATTCATTGATAATTATGTCACATGAATCGCAGAACATTTCCGATCGATAAGTGGAATTGCAATTAAATTGTTATAAACAATTCGCATACACAGCAGAACGGCTACAATAATAACAAATTGATAGTAAAAATAATTAAAAAAATGTTTGCTGATTCCTTTTTTTTTGTTTTTCTTCTTCTTTTGCTTCTTGTTCTTGTCATTTGTTCAGCTGAATTGTTAAACTCGTGTATTTACAAATGAACCACAAAAAAAAGAATGGTAAAAAACAAAGCTAAAAGCGAAACGCAGAGTTGAGTGAACTTTGCTGAACGTGTTGTGAGTGTGGTACGAGTGAGTGTGAGTGAGTGTATGAGTACTCGGCCCGGTATTCAGTATTCAGTTTTATTGCCCATATCGTTTTGCATGCCTCTAATGAACCGTTGAACGTTGCAATTACCCAACTCAAGGGCCAATCAAGTGTGGGGGCAACTGTTCTGCGGAAATGTCAGCAAAGTTAAAGTTAAAGAGGAGGACACAAAGCCAATGTTGCATGTGCTGTGGTTATAAACAATTCATTTGTTGTCGCATCACAACTCAAATCCAAACAAACTTTCAACTCAAATATTACACGTACATAGTTCATATTGTGGTCATGCTGCCTGTGTTTGCCTTCTGGGTTTGCTTTGACGCCTTAGAAGACGAAAAAAAACTACTACAAAAAATTGTTTATTTCCAGCTCTCGAAACTTGGGACTCAGCACATTTTCTTTGATTCACGCCGACACAGAAGAAAAAAGGAGAAGAAAAGTAGAAAAACCACAACTTCATTTGAAGTTTTGTCTAAGTTTTCATAAATTCAGCAGAATTTGTTAATACCTTTTTGGGGCAAACAAAAATGAAAGTGAAGCTGTCTATCTATTGTATAACCGTTTAGCTAAACTCTGGATTAGCATAGTTATTGATAATATTTGAATATTATAAATTTGTATTTTCTTAAGACAAACAAATCTTAATTATAAACAATGAAGCTTATTATGGAACTGGAGATAAAGTTCGCCTCTGGGTTACATTTCCGGCGCAGACAAATTTGAAAACCAGTCGCATTATTTGCACTGCGCAACGGTAGCCGAGTGTCGAGATGCAGATACAGATACAGATACAGATGACATACACAGATACAGATACACAGAAACAGAAACACATATAATTATAATTATGTATACAGTCACAATTAGAAGGGGCAACACATTGTGACAACATGGGGGAACACTGTGACAGCTCACAAACAAAAACTAAAGCTTAGCCCTGGGAGCTGGGAACTGAAGAACTTGTCAGCACTTTACCTTGAAACGAATGTGGAGCAGCAGGAGAAGATGTCTTGGGGCATGTGGTGGGTAGAATAGGAAAGAGAGGGAACAGAGGGAACAGAGAATGGAAGTCCCATGCTTGACTGACTGCATTTGGAATCCAGATAATTTAGCGAGACAAATAAGCGTTGAGATTAAACTGCTGCCAGCTTCGAGTTGACTTTATTTTTCTGTCTTTTTTGTTTTTTTTGTTGTTTCATGATTTATCATCATCACCTTGGGTTACAAGAACGTGGGCGTGGCAATCGCTCCCCTGCAGAGTCTTTGCCACGAATAAACCTCATAATGCAAGCTTCGCATTATTTATGCAATGACTGCAGAAAGAGGCGTGTCGAATGAAATAAAAGTAATGTCTTTAACATAATCATCAGTTCAGTCTCTGTTGATCTATGATAAATATGTTGTCAAGATGAATGGATTTTATTTTAGTTTTCGATTGTCATTTAAGGCACATGCTTAGCACATGATCTAGTAGTTTGTCAAGCTATACTTTGAACTGCTTTCTCAGTCGGCAACAAGTTGGATGGCTAATTTGCAAATTAAATTAGCGCTCATTCTCATTCGTTGGCTGAAAATGACGCCATGACGCCACCCAAAATGCAAACAGTGAAAACAAAGCCATCGTCAGTTATCAACCTGCCCCAGTCCCCGTCACTTCCCTTCCCTTCACCACCGCGAAGTCAAGTCAATTTCCATTAGTTTGGCGAACCGTGAGATCAACCTGGGTTAGAGGCGGGGGAGTAGGCGCCAGCCGGTAGAATTAACTTGCCTACAAATAAAAAAAATTTTGCATGTCAAACGTAACGTGGCCGAGAAAGCCATAAAAAGCAGGGCAATAAATGTGGCAATGAAATGTTTGGCAGGCAAATGGAATTAACTTCGTCTTGACGTTTGCTACCTTAACTGCTGACGAGAGGTCTTCTTATACATCTTTTTATTTATTTTTGCTGAAATAAACCTTTAGCCATGCGGACAAATCGTAAAAAAGTTAAGGAGGTACAGCGAGGCGTATGCGCAATGCGAAACAATTCGTTGCAGAGCAATGACTGCTCTGTCGGTGACACTCTAAACATTTTCTAAACAATTCTCAGCTTTAATTAACAATGACACGTTACTCAACAACAACTACTTTAACAATAACAATACAGTAGTAAAAAAACAAGATTTTTATTTAGCAATTTTCATTGCGTTACACGCAAAAAACTATACAAAACTGTGTTTTTTCACTCGACATGCAATCGTTACTGATGAGCTCGCGATATTTCATGTAATTTTCAAATTGAGTTGACACGTTTGTAACAATTAATTAAAGTGCTTTACAATTTGTCGCACTTTGCAATATAACGAATATCTTTTTTGTCATTCAAAATCAAAACTGCACTTTAGTTCCATTGAAAAAGCTTTACAGATAATGATAATTGCTTCTAATAGTATCAATAGTAAATTAGTAATATAGACAGAACGTGCCAAATTTATTGACATTTATCTTGTAAATTTACTGCACATTTATTTAAATTTTGCTAAGTTTTTTCTATACTTTTTCTATACTTGTCAATTGTTTCCGGGCTACTCCCAATCAATAAATTGTTCATCAACTGACGCCTCATAGTATAAGAAACAAATAGTTCTCAGAAACAATAATCATTTCATAAGTTTTATTAAATATTGCGTGTCCTTCGTTGGCATTAAACTGTCAGCTATTACAAGATAATTTGTGTGGTTTTATCTACGTTAAAATACATAAATTGATATGTATTTATCTGCGCAAATAAAAACAAATTTCCGCAACATAAACTGGACAACAAGTTGGCTAAAATTGCCTATATTCATATACATATATTCAAAATGAATACTTGCTCTATAATAAAAGTATAATTTTGACTACATTTATGCTGATGCTCGAACTCAGCACCTTGTTTTGTATAGATTTTTATATGCTTGTGAATATCTTTTATTATGCTTCATGAGTTAATCAGAATTTATAGGCCTCTTTAATTCCTAAATCAGTTCGAACGGATATTTAAAGTGTATATCTTATTATATTTATATTATTTACAAAATATATTTTAATCTCTTAGTGAGTTAGTCAAATTAAAATATTGAGTATTTATGATATATACAAACGTATACATTTAAGAATCTTTAGCTACGTAGTCAGGGAAATGTTAATCAACTTAAATTATAGTATCTTTAGAGTATCTCTAAGCTTCTTAGGGTATCTCTCACTCTCTATTTACAGTTTTGGAATGTTTCAGTATATTATGTTGAGTTTTTGCCATTACGGCATTTCATTTTTTATGCTATTCATATAGTTAACACATACATAGTAGGTGGTATGCATGTCTATCGTAGGTATAATCGAGTTTTGATTTGGCCAGTTGCCAAATTAGTTTCGCTCTCATTTTCACTCGCTGGCACTGACATTGTCACGCTCTGTACAATTTGTTGTTGTTATATTTATTGTTGTTTTTCTATGAAAGTATTTAGGTTTTTGTTTATATGCACACGGTTAAAAATTTATTTATATCGCTGTCAAAATTGTATGCTAAAAATTGCTGTTTGATATTTGCTTTTGAGCTAATGGAAATTATTCTGTTGGATAATGCTACTTAGCCGTATGAGTAAGATAAGTGTTTGTTTTTGTGTTTGTGTTTAAGTATAGATGTGTGGGTTTGGATTTAGCCGGGTCTTTGATCCACACGCATGCCCCATTGGCATTGAGCCGTGTGATTTATAGCCGCTATTTATCTGTTGGCAAGTCGCGCGAGTTTCTGTCTCGCTTAATTTCAATTTAATGAAGTTTTTTCTTCTGTTCTCCAAGCCAAAACCCCCACACCTGCGATCAGGCCTAGCTCGAGGGCTTGTCAGTGTCCAATTGGAAATCGGCAACTGGAGGCCCACGCAACACACACCGCACACCAAAAACACACACAAGATTCGTTTTCATTATGACAATTGATTAATTGGAATTGTTGCTCCATTTGGTTTCCGTTTGCCAATTCAGAGCGGGACACCCATGGCTTAAATTAAAACAATTTTAATTCTTAGTGCGCCAATTAAACTAAAAAAACGCAAGTGAGAATACGACGGAGTTACGACTTTGAGATACCCTGAGTTATCACAACACCTACTCTAACCAGGTATAACGCATCAGCAAAAATAGCGGATATTTATTAAAAAATTATATTGAAAGTTGCTATTTACATTTGCTAGGAAAGAGATATGGTATATATGTAGGAATCTGAGCTCCTATACTCTCTGAGAGAAGTCTAAACCAACTTGGCTTGATACAGTAAAGTATCTACATATAAATAATATTTATTATATTTATTTAGAATTATTAAATATTGTTAGAATCTATGTACATACCTCCATCTGCTGCTAACATAAATTGGCTAAATAGTTGAACACTCTTTTTGGGCTTATTCAATTAGCACAGGGTACAACATAAAAGGGGTACACAGGCACAAAGCCTGCGTGGGCCTGTCATTTGTCTTGTGCTGAACTCTGTCTTCAGTTGCTGTCATATGGCATATGGATAACTATGCAGAACACATCCATATACAAATCCATATACAAATGACGGGCATTTGTTCCGCATTATGACAAATGTTCGCCACGTTCCACGCTTAATGCAACTCAGGTGCAGGCGGCTCCTCGATTTATCTATTAAAGTGCAATCTAAGCATTTCAAAGGCTTACGTGCTGGATTGGCTTCCATAGATTCGATAGCATCGCCAACATTGTGCTTTACTGCAGCTCAATGCATTTTCAATGTTCAATTGTGACGTCGCTTAACTCACGAACTGGCTCCCGGCTTTGTGCACTTTTTCTAGCCATAATTTTTGCCAATTTTGGTCAATTTTGCATACCAGCATTAAATCTATCTTTGGGCGGTTAACATTTATATACCCTGTACTGATTGCGTAGTTCATAAAGAATGGTACACTTAGAAGGTAAAAGTGTGTGTCCACAAAGTATATATTTTAGTCAAGTCAATCTTGTCTAATACATAATAACTATTTTGAATACAGGGTATTTCTGAGTCACGTTTTATTGAAATGTGCCGTTTAAGTTGATGTTTTCAAATGTTTGACTTACAATCTACAGCAAAAATCACTTAGCCCCGTTAACATGGCTGGCCATTAAAATAAATTATTTAATTTTATTATTGCTGATAAAGCTGGAAAAATTACGCGAATAAAATGCTAAAGATTTGACTGTCAGTCGGCTCAACTTAAAGCGATTACAACGATTACAACAATTTGACGTTAGCTGAAAACTTAAATACACTCGAAACAAACAATATTGAATAATTTAATCGTTAAAATAAACCCAGAAGAATAATAAAAAAGGTCTTTAATTCAAATTGTCTTTGTAAAGTATTCCCCACGCTCTGCAAACGAGATGGAAGATGAAAATTGGCAACGTTGCCATTGCAGAAAATTGTCAACGCTGCATTTAACTAATTGTTGCGCATGCGCGCAACTTGCAATTGACTCATAACATTTGCATAAACTAAAAATATCTACAAGTATTTGTATATGAATGTGTATGTAAATGTTTGCTCAACAGTTTTATTATCTCTATCGAAGTGTTCATTTAGCAAATCGATGGGCGTTGCACAAAATGTGTCAGCGGCAATTGGAGTTTGTCGAGTTTGTTGAGTTTGCCGAGAGGCGAAATTATTTTTAATTGTACACATTGTGCAGTTGCAGATCAAGTGTTGACGTCACATTGCCCGTGATCTGTCATTTCCAAGATTTCCCGATCGATAACCGTATATATGTATGTGGTTCATTCAGGGACAAGTTCGACATATCGACAAATCGACAAACCAGCAAAGAGCCAATGCAAATAAATAGACCAAACGACAGTCAGTGCCAATGGAAAATCAATTTCGCGGTTACCCAAACAATTGCAAATTCAAATGCAAATCACGTGTTTTCCTTAATGATTTTCTCAATCGAATTGGTGATTGAAGAGAAACAGAGGCGAAAAACTGAACTTGAACTGGAAATGTGAATGAAAATAATGTGGCGTTGTCGTCATTAAATGCGATCACCAATGAAAATTGACAACTGAATGTTGCCATTGTTTCCATGAGGAGAAATGTGGCGTAACTAGGTGAAAATAGAAATGATGAAGTGCAACTGTTGCACATGTGGCATTGTTGCCTCGTTGCAGCAATCAACAATCATAACTGTACAGTGTACAACCATTTATAATCATTGAAAAGCTGTCACAACACTTAACAATGCAGCTTCCTATTTCAATTGATCCGCTTTACTTTTGTATTTAAAAGTTTTCCCTTAGCTTTTGACACATTGATACTTTGCTGCATGAAAACGCAGATGCATTTTTCGTGTCAGGTAATCGAACACCTCACAAATGAGGCACTTAAGGCATTAAAAATCAATTTAATTGCCTGTCCGAGTTCTTTAAAAATTATAAAAACAAGTCCAGAAAGTGACAATCGAGAGTACTCGACTGTGAAGTACTCAGTAGTTTGTTTTGATTTAGAAAACAAAGTCACTAAATCGAACGTGCTAATGAATTGAATGGCTGTATGACTAGCGGATGGAATGACTTTTCAAGACTTATATGCAGTCCGACCCTCTAAATTATAGGCTGAGTAGCTAAGTTAGTTAAACTTTAAGACTGGTTAACAGACTGAATAATGTGCAGTCTGGCTGATTGATTGAGAATTAGATGACTGATTGTCTGATGAGCAGAGCAGTTTCATAACCCGTGTACTGGAAGATTGAGAGACTGACTGTTTGATTGACAAGATTATGGACTGACTGATTGACTCAGTTGTAGACGTTATAACTAGACTGGTTGACTGACAGAGTATATGTAAAGTAAGTGTTTATATATTGAAACACTATTTGGTTGACAAACTAATTAAATTGTTTATCCTATCATTGACTAAATTTTACATAATTTAAGTATTTAACGGCAGAAATACATTTCTTACTTGCACGAACCCTTACACGCAATGAGTACAGGGTATTTAAAAAACAAGTTTTGACAGCTTCATATACAAGTTGTAATTGCTTAAAGTACAATTGCAAATTCGTAGTCGTATCAAATTATCTGTTGCCTGTTTATCGCTGTCATTTTGGCCGAGGTGTCAGAATTAACGCCTTGTTGTCACGTGAATTATGCAAATCGAGATACCTTATCATGCCCAATTATGTAGATAGCCCAAGACACAGATACATATGAGTATATATTCTAAGGTCAAGTTGAAGACTAAACAAAGAGCAGCTGCTAGCACTAAATTTAACAAAATATCAACAACTGATGCTAATAAATTGTTGCTAAAAAACTTGGTCTCCCCCTGGCTTCATATTGTTGTTGTTGATGTTGTCGTCTTCGCAGTGTTGCGACTAAATTTACATATCCAAAGGCCTACATTTACACATACTTATGTATGTATGTATAAATACACATGTAACTTTGTATTGTTGTGTGTTTGTGTATCTAAGTTTTGTTTACAGTTCAAAGCACTCGCGGACACAGGGTCAATGTAAAAATGATCCAAGCATGTCCATGTTTCAGTTTTCGTTTTCCGACTTCAGTCCGATGTACAATTAATTTGGGATATAAACAGCGGACTGACACTATAAATTATCGTGCTATCTAATTGCGATTTGATATTTGTATGTGAATTATAGTCAGTTGATTTACTCATCGCTGTTTATTTCGATATAATGTTGATTATTATTCTACATAAAATGTGCGGGTGGATTGTTAATGTGTTTTTTATTTATCAATTTTTCAATTTTCCAAATTAAATTTCTGTTTTTGTTTTTTTTGACTGCAGCTGTGAGCTGTTAATGTTGACATTAACGATCTTTTTATGAGAATTTCACACATGTCTTCAAGGTCTTATCAACAGGTTTGCTTAGTTATCAAAGTAGAGGAACATACAATACTAAAGTCAACAGATCAAGAGCAAGTTCAAGGCTTTTATTTTAATAGTGAATACACATGAATCGATTTAAAGTCGAGTTGAGTATTTAAGTCGCAGCTGTGCAAGCCCTTTTTTGGGATTTTAAACCAAAGCTGGGCCAGGTTATTTATTGTGATCTTAGTCTGGCAGAGACAAAATTCCGGGAATCAAATTCATTGGCCCGACAGACCCGCAAAAGAAGCCATTAACTTTAAGGCGATACGACAAAGAGAATACTGCAAAATTTATCTTCATTGTGTCGCGATCGCAGCAATTTCAAAACGTGATCAAGATATATAGACAGTGGAGATCCTTGAAAAGATCTGTTGCCGATGACATCACCAACTGCTGATGTTGCCCCAAATTGCCTGGAAACTTTGCTGATGCAACGTTGTCTGTCTGGGGCATCAGTTCTGGTATTCTTTTTGAGAGACCCGTGAAAGACGTGCCACAAATTGCATATCGTTCTCATTCGAATTCACATTCACATTCGCATTCTCTGTACTTGAAGTTTGACATTGCATCAATCTTTCAATTTATGTCTACAGATCTTCCCTCTGAGCATTTATGACAGTTTTAGTTTATTGAAATGAATATTTATTCTAATTCCTATAAGGTTGCGAGAGCATTCGCCAGTTGCCTTAAATGGAACACGGTTGTCAACAGTCGACAGTCAACAGTCAACAGTTAACAGTCGACTACTAATGCTTAGTCTGATGATCATTTGATAATCAGCTTATGCAAATACTTAAAAGTTGCGTCACAAGTTTAGGTTTATTTTTCGACCAAAAATAGCAACCACTTGTGAGTAGCTGAGGCCCTAGAATAAACCCCACACCACTTGTCAATGTGGGCGATGAGATGCGATGGATGTGATGCTAATAACCGGATCGTATCTGAAGGCGATATCAAACCCGTCTGTCGACTTGCGACTTACATCTTGAGTCTCACTCAGAGAGTGCCACAAATTGTTGCCGGCTTGGGCGTCCATTTGGTTTAATGACCCCCCCATCCAATCATACATACATATATTGATAATTGGGTGCTGCAGATGGAGACATGTTGTTAATGTTGTTTTGATGTTTCAATTTACCTGGACTTTCCACGCCCATAATGGCATCGGAATCCTCTGTGTGGCATAAAAGAGAATAGCATTTATCAGCACAACGTTATGATGTCAGCTAATTTGAATAACAAACCGAAATAAATGCCAAAAAATAATAGAAATAAAATAATCTTGATGCATTGGATCATTGCGCTGACTAACGTTTTGAGCATAAGTGGCAACAAATGAACTGCAGTTTGGTGTCACTGTGCAAAAATAACAAAAGTCTTTTGGCAATACAAATTTCTTGGCATTTTTCAAAGTCAAAAATTGGCAAACATCTGTTTTTGAATGAATTTTGGCTGTGCTAAAGGTAAGCATGAGATAATACCCAGAAAATGCAAATGACAATCAAATAGAATGGGAAGTATATATAAATTATTTATATATATATATAAATAGAGAGAGAGAGAGAGAGAGAGAGAGAGTGAAAATGATGCAAGACTGGACTGCAAGTATGAGTGATATACGATCGATGAGTTCGCCAAGTTCTTAGCGATCTATCTATAAATAAACTCAAAGCAGGTATGAACATGACTAAGTGCAACAATTGTCTAAATGGCGTCATAAATGCAAATGAATATCTCTAGAAATAAAAGTGAAAACACTTAAGTAACATTTCCAATTCGACTCATAAATTATGTGATTAAACAAGCCCCATAAAAACTAACGAAGAACTCTTTTAATTAGCAAATTCAAAAGCTGAAAGCCCATATGATACACTATAAATTGTTCAGATAATAGACTTTTAAATACTATAATTACAACTATAACATAATTTGCATTTGGTGCAGGGAATGCAGTTGCATAATTAAAACTGAGGAAATCAATTGAATTATTGAGTATGTAGATAGATTTAGAGGGATTTAAAGAGATGTTCCACTCACCTTCATTTACGTAACCGCCCTCCATGGTGCCGAATGTGTACACCTCGCTGCGGTTGCGATTGTAGTTGTTGTCTTTGAACACCTTGGCCACGACCTACGTTCACACGTGCTGAAGGAGAAGAGTGTGTAGAGGGGGATTCTCAATTCTCGATTGGAACTGGAACCTGGGCGATGTAGACGAACACCTTTAGCTGGTAGTTGCCTTATTTATTTGTACGGCAAGTTCTGACTGTTTGGCTATTTATTACAATGTATTTTGCGATTGCACAATGTGCCACAAATACGTTGCACAGCGGCAACACACTCTCAAAATATTGTTGCCAACGAGCACTTTATTTTGCTTATGGAATTAGAATTCAAATTGGAATTGGAATTGGGATTGTTGGGCATAATCTCTCTCACTCTCTCTCTCTCTCTCTGTCTCTGTGAAAAGAAGCACTTTGTTTATTTTCATATGTATGGCTAAATGCTTGGCATCTTATGGCAGCAGTCTGTCCAATTGTCCGACTTGGCTGAGAGTGTAAGATGAGTTCCAGTTTCAGTTGATCCAATAAACAAACAGGCGTGTTTCTGCCTTCGTCCCACTGTGCAGAGTGCGGAAATGTGTTGGAAAACTTATCTAGCTATTGTATCTGGACAACGTAGCAGCTACTCTACGGTCTATTCCTATTCCTATTCCAATTCCTGGTGCTGGTGCTCGTCTCTGGCAATTCTTCGGAATTTGCATTTGCCTGTGGCTTCGGTTTCTTTGGTTTGGCGTCTATAATACTTCTCGGTAATGTTGTTGTTGTTGCCTGCAAGTAAAGACAGCACATAAATAAACATGCTATGAAATTGGCCATTGATAAATGTTGACCTCAGTTTGACCTGGCTGAAATCAAATGGGCTGGGCATGTCTTCCGATGAACTCCAAAGATGTGAAGTCACAAGAAACTATCTGTCTCTTCTAATTTTGGATAACTCAGAAGTGAGAGGCCCTGACATTTGTCTGACTTTGCAAAATGTGCAGCTGCATTTGAAATGAGACACGGGCAGCCCTTGAATATGTGGCATGCCGCATACTGAATCATATTCAGCATACAAAAATAAACAACCACATGATATATGAACTTCAATACATTTTTTCTTATTTTGGCAAACCAAATGATTCATTAGACCTTTTGGGGCTAAAAGCAAGCTCAAGTTTAGACGCTTGCTTGACTTCTTGGAATCTCTCACTCAGCACACTTTTGTTGTTGTTGTTGTTGTTGTTCAGTTGTTTGTATATTTTATCTATTGGTAAATAAATGTTGGGTACTCCTATGTGGAGGCAACTGCTGATGTCATTCTGTCAATATTTGCAGCATAAATTGAAAACTAATTTGGACTGTAAACAAACGCTCATAATTTGCTTAACTGAAATCAGTTGTTTGTTTGTTTATTTCCATTTGTTTGCTGAGTCGTTTTTGAAGCTGCAAGTTCAATGCCAAGTGGTTACCAATAACAATAGCTTAACTATGATAATTATCATTACTTTAACTTGGGCCACATTTTATTATCAGTCAAGAGAGAGAGACTGAAGAACGAACCGCACGCGGTCAAAGTTGCCGGGGAACTGCTTGAAGAAATGAAAGCCGGAAACAAAGCGCGAGCTGGGATAAAAATTGAAATTGCTTTACCAAAAAGCGCTGAATTTATGCATACTGAAAGATATTGTAATAAAAAAAGAGCAGAGACATGATAGAATTGAGGAAAGGCCATCAAATGAAATGGTCGCTGGCGCTGACAAACGTTGACAATGGTTCATCAATGGATTCATACTTGACATTTGATTAAGATCCCAAACTGAGTGTGAAGAGGGGAATGGAGAAGGAACGGGGAAGTCACTGTGAGTCTAATGCCAAAAACGCAGCTCGTATACTTTCAATTTGGGCAGTTGTTTGGGTTTGATCGAATCGGTTGCGGCAAGCGAAACGAATTTTAATTGATGCCACAGACCGCAGACAGAAGACAGAGAGAAGAATGAAGAGTGAAGAGAGCAGACAGAGGACAAAAGACAGAAGACGTCACTTCTCGTATTCATATTTTTATTCAAAGTGCCACTGAGCTATTACTTTTACACTTCTATTTATTATTACATGCTTTACTACCGCATCGCATAATTAAGGCGGCACTTGATTAATAATCGTTGAACCCGACGTGACCCGCAGTCGAGTGCCACGCCTTCTAATACTTCTCTATATTTTTCGATAGACCAATTGATGTTGTTTTGAATTGTGGTTGATTTGTTGTAACTATTAGCGCAGCATTATGCGCTTTTAATAGACCTTTATTGAGTTAAATCTGTGGCCATCATTTTAAAGTAACCCTCAGAATACATTTTGAACCCTCTCCTCTTCCTTCTCTTGTTTGGCAAACAATTAAAAGAGCGACAATTCGATCAATTGATATACTCTATTCTCTTTTTTATATTCATTATTTATGAGTGTAAATATTTGAAGTTAAGGACAGTTGCAGGGCCACTCTTGATGTGGACCCTTCCCTTTCTATGCCTAATTCAATCCGAGTGCCATCAATCAAAACTACAAATTGGTCCCAAGGAAGGGCATGTTTGGGATAACTGAATGGTTACTGGTTTTTCAGTGTTGAGTTAATTGCCGACACAAGTTTCTAATTATGTAATTGTCAGCGTTGTCTTGTTGTAAATTCTTTGGTTGCCTTGGGAAAGGTCACACTTATTATGGTTGCCATGACTCTGACAAGGGTTTTAATGTCAACTTCTACTCCGCATGACAAACAATAAACTGCAGTAGCTTCAATAACAAGGGACAAAGAATAAACTTTAAGGGTTTATATTTAGATTGTGGATTATATCAGCAAATTAACCAGTCTCTATCAGGATAATCAACTGTGTTATCTTTCTGATAAAAATAAAACTTGAATGATTTATTAACTTAATTTCAACACTTTTGGTCAGCTTTCTAAGAAGAAACTTGAACAATTTAAGTGCTTTCTTAATAGAATGGAGTCTTAACACTTTTCAGGAGGTTAATAAGTCACAGAAGTGCAGTAAACATACATATTTATCTTACACACACACTTAAAGTTTGGTTATAAATTTGAGCTTCAATTTATTACTCATGTCAGGCTGATAATTATACGGCGAGTTTAGCATATAATGTATCTTTGTTTATAGTGCTGGCAATTACCGTTCTCTAAATGTTGTCGACGCCCACCGATAAGTGAGTTAACCGCGACCTGTCTGCGAATTGTGGGGGGCATTAAGTATACGTATTACGTATACGTTTACGAGTATTGAGCACTGATCATTAGGTCGCTAGACGCTCGACCACAAAAACCAATTGAGTGTCGGGGTAAACAATACAATAGAAATGAACGTGACAAATGGGTTGGGGGCAAGGGAAAATACTCGTACAAATATCGCAGTCAAAATTAATAGCCAGTTGTTGTCTTTGTTTCTTTTTGTCGACCAGCATCGGCGACAACGACGTCATCGTTAGCTGTCACTACGGGCAGCTACTGTACAGTAGAATACATATATTATACAGTCAGACTGAGAAGAAACACAACATCATTTTAGCCGAAAAGAATTCATAAATCTATTGAAAGTAAATACCAAAAGTAGGTCAGCCTTAGAACCACTCTCAATGCTTGAGGTAGTCACAAACACATCAATCATAATAATAATAATAAAGAAAAAGGCCGGCAAGAGCATATAAACTTTAATTCTATTTAGCCCCAAGAAAGACAACACTTTTTACTTTTTGTCAATTGGTACGAGTTCTCGTACTAATAATGACATAAGTTGGCGTTGCACGTGGCGTATGCTTAACAATAATTGCTGTATTGCCTTAACGAGTGGTCATAAAAACAATTACATTATACGCATAACGTTCTCTGACTCACCGCAAAGTTCAGCGACACTTTTGCGGCGCCAAATAAAAGAGAATTCATAAAAGCATAAACAAATGATATTCCGGTCTTGTTGAGGAGGGAAAAAGCCTTAAGGGAACAGTCAATAGACCAAAGGACGTGATGCAAATTGGCAACTGATGCCGACAAAGTAAAGAAATTTCATTGGACGTTATTCAACTTGAAATTGGTAAATTAAAATGTTATTGTTTTAGACACCTACGCCAAGCATAGAAGCTGACATCATGATCTAGCTGGGAAATTGAGATATTGCAAAGTCAACTGGGTTAAGTACTTTTAAGTATTTTGCACATTACCAAGAACTGTGTGAAAATTATATTTAATTGAAATCAAATGTACATTTTGAAAAAAGAGTTCAAATTAAATTACTTTTTCTATAAGAATTTTAATTCAAATTTAAGAAAAGCACGCGGCAAATTCTCCAGTTGGCGGCCTTCAGCATTTTGACCAGATGTTTCGTGGAATTTGTCGAAGGTAAACCCGATATATTCTCGTTCTCATATTTAATTTTAGTTTATTTGTAAATGAAATATTTTTTTGATTTCATTTTAAAAAAACATTCATTCACTTTATTTTAGTTGAAAGTTTATTTTCTTTTTCATATTTTTTTTGCTATTTTTATAGCTGATCTTATACTTGCCATTGGCATTATCAAAGGCACGTTAAATCATCGTGAGCTCTTTTGCTTCTGATATCAAAATAAGTATTTCTCGCCTCTGTTTTTTATGTTTCTTTATTTGTGTTTATCGCAAAGGTTGACTAAATGACGCGTGCGTTCCATTTTTATGAAATCAGCCAAGTCAATTAAGTCGGCCCAAAGTCTTTTTTGACAGTTTCTTGTCAGCTAATGGGACAGTCTGTTGGCCTGCTCTTGTTTGTTGACTTGTTCCGTGGTCAGGTGACGCAACTGTCTTGACTCGATATCATTTCAAGGTTACAACTGAACTAAATCTTTTTGTCGTCCCCATCATGAGTTGCACTATCTATTGACAAACCCTTATAATTAAATTGTTTGCTTTTGCAATGCATTTAATCTGTTGGAAAACTTAAATCAAGTACGTGTTTATCTAAAAGGTGAGATCATTGAAGTAAGGTTGCCCTCTTATATTTCGCCATATTTGCATAGCTCCAGGTTTCCCAGAATCTAAAGATAAACATCGTTATCTTTTACAGAATGGCATGAAAATATTTAATCTTTCAAGTGGACAATCTAATAAATTGCCATGTCTGAAAAGATAAAGTTGCGGGTTGATGTCATATTCCTGACTTACATTATAAGTTGAAGCGTGTAAGGTCTCCCTCCTCTCCTTTTCTCCCCTGTTCTCTATATCTCTCTTCCTCTGTAGGCATATTTGCCACCCAGAAGCTATCGCAGCAATCTTCACTAAAAATGTTTAATTTTCTTTGCATTGCGTGACCAACTGACGGCTACACCTTCAACTGCAACTCCCCCATCCGAGTGCAATTGTCATATATACATAGTATAATATATAGTATACTATCTTTATTGTATATGGTTTTTCTTTCTGCTGAACACGCATTAAAATTTAACGCATGTTGCATGTTGCTTTTTTTTTGTCATGTGCCGCTGCCCCTTTGACCGTTTGGCCCTGTGGCAGCTGATGAAGTTTGCTGATATGACACAGAGTCGGGGGTCTCAAAGGGGGCAAGAGTTGGGGATGTTGCCGCATAGCGAGGGAGCCGTCATCAGCTTCGTTTCGCTTTTAGTAGGCGTGTCCCCTTTAATTTTTAGTGTGTCAAGTCAAATTAGTTACGCTCTGTGTGTGTGTGTGTGTGTGTGTGTGTGTGAGAGAGTGTTGCAGGTGGTTGTTGTTGCAACTAATGTTCTTCAAATACAACAGTCATTGCCATAGTTGACAGCTGAATGGATTCCCAAAAAGAAAACTAAAACTAAAACTGCTAGCTCATATTCATATTTAGCAGCACATTCATTCATTTATTCACTCACTCACTCATTCACTCATTCATTCATCTTCATTTGTGGCATGCATTTGCATTTGCCACATTCTCTTTGTTTTGTCATCTGTCAAATGCATCGTTGACTTCATATCCCCCTTATGAATGTCGTGTCTGTTTAATAACTTTTCGGGGTTGCCCTCCTCTTATCAGTCACATTATCAATCATGATTGACTTGCATTTGAATGAAATGTTTTTTCTATTGCTAATTTTGGCACCTTTTGCTATTTTTGCTATTTTGGTTGATGTGCAAATATATTCGCTGACCGCCTGACTTGAATAAACATTGCAATTCACAAACACTCACTCACCCACACTCACTCGCACTCATGTGTACTCGTATTTGCGATTGTTTTTATCACCTAACGTTCAATTTGCATTCTGCTCTATATAGTCTTCTATACCTCTAAGTCTGTATGTATGTATGTATATCAAACAATCGCACATATTTACTTTTTAATGGCAAACAAAATGGTTTTTTTTTTCGAAGAATTTTACGATGTGGTTGACCTTGAAAGTGGCAATATGCTAAATACCATTACAGTGGTCACTCTCAAAATGTTGTTTCTGCAACCTAAAGTTTAAATTGCTTTACCTTTGAAATACATCTTTATTTTCTTTATTTATTTTATTTTATTTATATTACTGTAGCTTAGAATTAATCCTAAATTACATTATGTTTTTAATGCCAGAGCAGCAAAGGCCTTCAGGCTACTTTATTTTCTTATTTATTTAATTACTGCAGTATGCTGTTCATATTTTAATACTTGTTATTTATTTCGATAATCACAAGTAATTGTTGTTTACTAAATTAACCTAACTTTAAGATAATTCTTATTATATTAAATGACAAAAATAAAGTACATTTTCACTATATTTTCGCATTAAAATTAAATAATTTCCCCACAACTTTGAATTAACTTTTAGAGTGACCACTGTAACTAACTTTATAGGTTTCATGTTGAGTCATAGAAAAGTAACTTAATGTATTTCTTAGCGTTTCTGTATTTTGGATACCTCAAAGAAATTGCTTTATGATCTGCTTGCTTAGAGCATTTGCAGGGTATTTACAATTCGAATACTCTCAACCTGTTGTTAATTAAATGAGCAGGCGGAAAATGCAGAATGTCAAAAGTTTCAAAACAATTTCACCAATCGCACACACTAAACACACATACATTTAATACACGCAAACAATCCCCAATCCTCTATCCCCTTGTGTATTGGGGGTGGGTGCCATTCAGCTGTGTGGATTGTGTGTGTGGATTGTGTTTGCATATTTTTGTTTGCTTCGCACATTGCACTTGAAATAGTTTCTGCTTCTCTGTATCTATTTGAACGCACATTAAAATTGTGTTTGCTATTTCTGTTGTTCTTGTTATTATTTTATTCTTGCTGTTGTTCTTGTTTTTACCGTGTGCCCGAGAGAGGGCTTTATTATCATTATTCTTATCAAATGACTCATGAAAAAGCGTAATCAAACGCGCAACTGTTGAACATTTTTGTTAGTTTTTCCGAAATAGTGTAAACAATTAAGACACAAACGCAGCAATAATGTATGAATTGTGCAATAAAATTAATTTATTACTTTAGAGTGGGAGAGAATGAGCCAATACGGCAAGTTCATATGAGTTTGATTAATGTGGAAAACTTGAGAATGGAATATACTTATTATCATTCATGCTAGTAATTCTCCTAATAGTTTACATTAATTTCTATTAGTTATTTTCAAATTTTACTTAAGCTATTTTTGCAAGATTGCGTATAATGAAAAATGTCAAGTACATAAAAATAAGAAAATAAAAGTAAAGAGAAGTTCTTTTAGGAAATGTTCATAGTAGATTTTCTCAACCACAATGAATTTGTGTTTATACATTTAATAACAATAAAAGGGATGAAAGAGAATTAATAACGGTCTTATAGAATGATCAAACAAGAAATATTATAGACATATAAGTATAATAGAATAGGTTCTCATTTTCCCAAGAGTTCACATTAGATACTCAATAGATAGAACTGAGTATTCAATATCCATATTGTCTGACGCCCTATGGCTTCTCACAGTCTGTTATGGCAAAGTTATAATTATGCCAGTCAGGCAGTAAAAGGATACTTTTTCCACTTTCTCCCCCTTTCACCGTGGCAAACCGAAAAGGTATTCAGCAAAAGAGCGAAACCGCAAAAATATAAATACTGAATGCTAAACGGGAAACCACAAAACGTTGCAATCAACTGCATTTCAAAAAGGCTGGGTGGTAATACAAATCGCTAAAAAAGGGCTCGGCACAAAGAATTGTGCAGGTCTAAAAAGCAAATGTAATTATGCAAATACCGAAAAAGGTGGCAACTAAAAAAGAGAGAGTAAAAGTTGCTAAGGGGGAAGAAAATCAAACTCAATCGATTTAAAAAATAAAAGATAGAGTGAGGAGAGAGACACGATTGATAATACCACCGAACCGAGCAATTAAACTAAAATAAATTGAAAACACGCGCCAGAAACTGTAATAAAGGTCTGCCTTTAATGTGGAATCGATACCTATTCGAGGGTTGGCCTGGGACAGACGAAGGTAAATACAAGGGGAGGGAAACGAGAACCGAGTGTCCAACTGCTCGACGAACCCTCACCCTTTTTTCGCTCAACATTTCCAACTTCCCTCTGTAAATACGATACGCTTTTGGCATTGTTTTTTTTTTTTATTTTGCTTAGATTTGAGGGACAGAACCCGCAAGCAAAATCAAATAGTTAGATAAGAAAACTCTGACTGACATTACAATGAGGATGAAACGCGCCTACGACAGATAGATTTACCTATGTATGTATTTTGATCACATATTTGGCATATGTGTTTGCCCTTATCTGAGTCATTCTATCAAATTACAATCCAGCAAATGCTTCCCTTCTCCCCTCTTCTCTTCTCTGCAGTGTAATCTGATAAGCAGCCCGACAAAATCGTTCTACTGTTAAATTATGTATTGAGTGTGGTTTGCATAATTTATATAAATATAGTCGATTCTCGCATCAATGCATAACAGACAATTAATCAATGAAAAAGCGACTTGCAACACCTAATAGATACCCTGTACAGTGTACACACACAGTTTTTCACAGAAAATTTGCAAATTGTCTCAAATGAACGTGAAATAAATTTTATTAAGTTAGTTATTTCGAAAACTAGATTGGTAGATACACTTTCATTGGTTGAAATCTCCATATTATCTGAAGTTAAAGAAAAACAATAGTTTCAATAAATAGAATTGTGGATGAACCAACTATTTAAGATTAATTGAAAGTCACCGTGCTCATAAAGCTCAGCTAGAAGTCACAGACACTTTCTGCATAGAAATTGCAAGTTATCTCAACCAAAGTTATAGTATATTGAAAAGTTACACTTGTTAATAAAATTAATTGGATAAAAGACACACACACTTATAGCATCGAATCTGTAATATTTCATAACTCAAAGTCAAATAGTTATATTGTGTAAAGGTTTTTGAATTTCTATTCCACTAACTATTCGAACAGGGCAATTGATTGAAACAAACAACTACTAAAAGATACCCCTTTGACTATTCTTTCATTTCAAGTGTAAATTATCCCAAATGAAAATTAAATACACATCAAGCCTTTTAAATATTTTCTTTACTCTGTGTTTGTTGCCTTAATTGTAGCATATTTGCAGGCGTTGGGGCATGCATCAATGCAAGTGCTTGGCAATAATTCGAGCAACAGACGGAGGCAGAGACAGACGACGATGGCGACGACCCACTTAGGCACTCGCTGAGGCTGAGGTAATCACTGAATGGGCTCTTTTTGCTGTTGTTGTTTTTGTTGCTGCATGTATGAGAATGTAATTACGTATACGCCCCGTGTCTACAGGCCGAAAGCCCACGCGGTGCCGGCCAACTTAACAAGTGGTCCCGCGAGAGTACCACAAATACTTGCTGTTGTTGTTCATGAGGCAGCAAGTACACCCACACGTGTCCACAGCAGGGTGCCGGCTATAGAGGCAACACCCTACACACACTCACACTCGCACTCGCACAACACTTGCTCTCTCATTGAAATGGAAAACACGCCGAAAAGTTGCATGAAAATGTTGCCGAATCAATGCAAGGACACAATGTTGCCAGCATGAACTTTTAACAGCTGTTTTAATGCGGCAGGTGGAGAGAGGTTGAAAGTTCAAGCACTGCATCAACAACAACAACAACAACAACAACAACAACAACAGCAACTACAACAACCGAGAACATTTGTGGCAAGTGTGTCCTTGGGCTTTCGTTGAAGCTGCCCGGTCCCCGGCAAGTTGCAGCCAGCGAAGGACATTTTCCTGCTTGCCGGGTGCACTGCGCATATGTGAAAATCAATATAGTCTTTCCTATCGAACATATACACACGTGTATATTAAAGGGAGGAAGGGAGGGGAGGATTCAGATGGGGCACGTTTGCTACAAGCCGAATAACTAATAGGTTCTTCAATAATGCTCTTCAAATGCGATTGCAAAACTCACCTAAAAAATCCACTTGTGATATGGAATATTTTGATTTTAAAAGTTTCATTTAACCTTACAACAATAGAATAAACATTTTTCAACAACAACAAAAAAACTATATGGAAATATTTTCAGTTTACGAAACAAAGCTTACAACAACATTAACAAGAATAACCAGAAGGCGTGATAGAGTTCGATTTTTATGTTGTTGCTGCGTACGATTTGATTTTGATTAGAGACTCAGACAACAACAGCAACAACAACATCAGCAACAAATTAAAAATTAACAAATACGATAAGCAATGCGAATAGATTGAAAAAAAACATTGTTGTTGTTGCTGTTGTTATTGTTGTTGTCTGGCCTTACATGCAATGTTAAACATTTAGTTTTGCTTTTATAATATGTTATTTTATTTCGCCTGCACGAGTTTAGCTGCTTTCAATATTTATAGTCATTAAATTTTAACTGTTTTGCATTTGAAAGAAATGTAAACTAACAAATAAAATCAAAATCGAATTTCGGCAGCAACAACAATAATAACAACAATAAAAACCTGCACACGCACTACAAAAATAATTCTATTCTTTCGACTATTTTTGAATGGTAAATGGCATGAAACGCCCACTAGCATATCATTTCACCCACACGCACTGCGATAACAATAATAATAGAAATAATAATAATTAAAATTGTTGTTAACTTTCGGGAACTTTCGTACTTAGACTTGGTCTCGATGCGAGCGGCCAAACAAAACGTTCTTTTTTTTATTTGGCCAAAAAGGTATTCGAATTTATATTTGATTTGTTTTTGTTTTTTATTTCGCTTTTACTGAGAACTCGACAACGGCAAACCGAGAAAACGTGCGCTCACACGACACAGCGACAACCTTCGCGTTTCAGTTGCGCCAACAGACTAAATTTTCATGCCGAAGTGAACTGAGAGCGGCGACGTGCCCAGCGAGTGAGCAATAACAAAACAAGAGCAGCAACAGCAGCAGCAAGAGCAGCAGCGACAGCGGCAGCAGCAACACCAACCAGCAACACCAGCAGTGACAGCAACAGCAACAGCAACAGCAGCAGCGACGGCGACGACGACAGCAGCAACTGCAAAACGCCGGCAGCAGCAATGATTGATATTAGTTAGAGACAGCGCAACTCAAACGTTTGATAAGAATCATTTAATCAATTCAATTGCATGTAACTATCAATTAATGAAGGCAATTATTTACATATAATATTTATTAATTAATTACTTAATTTAAATTAATAACTCAAATTTGCATAGCAATTTATTTGTCACTTCAAAATGAGTTTTAAAGTATCAAGAGTAGTTACTAGACGACAGGATGAACTTTTGCCAGTCCAATTTTAATTTCCGCTTTACACTAAACAATTGTTAAGTAACTCTTGTCCATTATACTTAAATAGAAATTATTGTAAAGTTTAAATAATTTTTGTAAAATATAGGCTCTCTGAAATCGGCAAAATATTTAAAGCTAACACAATTTATGTCATTATCATTATATTATTACGATAGTATTTAAAACTAACATAATTATACGATTTTTAAGGACATTTAAATAGGACCTACCTGAAATGTTACCTATGTACAATTCATTTAGATAATCTAATTAGTGGTATACGTCTGTTTATTAGCTCAGTTATGAATATAATTTCCTGTCGAAATTGTTAAAGGTACTCGCAATATGATTCTGTCTAAGCATGACTCAAAACCAATAACCAAATTTTTTTGTTTTGTTTTTGGAAATAACTAATGTGATGATGAGTCGCTTGAAAGCCTGTCACCGGCAAAAGTTGTGAATCATAAAAAATAATATTTGAAATGCTTTTAAGTATATTCAAAATAAACGTAATTTATCGGCTAAAACGAAAATCAACTGTTCTTTATGGACATTTAAACGTTGTATCTAAAGCTCAACATCACCCACGAAAAGTGGCTAATAAAACATTCAAAAGGAACCGTTCAACGACAAAGCCAAGCAAGTCCGTGTTTAGATTCCTGCCAAGGTTGTAGGTGTAGTCCAAAAAAGCGAAACTCAACTGGATAATTTATGTGTTGACCCAGCTAGCATGACGGGCCCAATGAAAAATGCAGAATGTAACCAATTAATTAATAAAAATTATGAAATGAAAAACTAAAAAACGGAAATGGAAACCAAAAAATTCACTTGAGTTATGCGCTAAAGGAACGCAGCCTCGCCTCGCCTTTGAAATGTCCTTGCAATTGTCGATGAGGTTAACTCCAAAGTGGATGACGACCTAAAAATACCCCCGGCAAGGCCCGAAAATGCAAATATTCCACTTGTTCCAGTTTCGGGACTCTAGCTTGCTATGTGTATATCCACATCCATGTGGGAGTTGGCCTATTGATTTAATTTCTACGTCTGTTTTCAGTGACGCAATGGTCGGCGAGTTGAATGCGCTGTGTCGCCGTGGCGTCCCATAATCCTTAGGCGCCTCCAAGGGGTTGTTTTGAGCCACACACAGCCATACATACTTACATTGAGGGCTCATAACCCAAGTTAGTTCGGTGCCGGCGCCACAATGACTGCGCATAATTTTTATGGTATTCTCCTCGTAGTCAGTTCCCATGCGAGTTGTTATTGTGTTGCTGCCATAGGCCATAATTGATATCAATATTTTTGGCTAGCTTCAGGCTCAACCTTACTCTCCTTCTGGCCAAGTTTACTGAAGCAAACTGCAGCCGTCTGAGCCTGAGCCTGACCAACATGACCTAGACACTTTGTTCTAGTTAAATATTTATTTATTTTGTATTTAGATTGCGATCAGCTCAGTTGTTTTGAAGGTCAACATGCATACAGGATGGGAGCAGTGCAGTTGATTTGCATAGACAATATCTTGTTAATATACAAAATGACTAATGATGTTAGGTTGACAATGACTCAAACTTGGTTTGCTCAGCGGGAAGAGTCAGAAAGTCAGTTTAGAGCCAAGTGAGCTAAGCATTTTGTCAGCATATGACCAAATACTCATCTATCTATAATTCAAGGAAGGAAACCAACTCACAAAATGGCGCATTTGATAAACTTACAATCCTCAATTACACTCTGACTGTGTTGATTTTACTCTATCTAAAGTTTAGTTAGAAACTGGCAAATAACCATCATCAAACTCAATGCTAACAGAGTCCAACTGAGTCAACAATGAGGTAATGAATGTTATTTAGTGCAAAACTCTCTCACAGAGGGGAGAGTCAGACGGGGGAGGGAAAACATGGAAAATCGTTTGTTTTAACAAGTGCGCTTTGCACTTGAAGTGTCGACAAATTGGTTTACTGTGTTGTCCCAGCCACCCTCTAACTGCTGATAAGACAATTGTCGGCCTTTGTCTGTAACTCTACGACTGACACACTGACTGAGCAGGTTCTCTGCTATTTTATCTGCCATTGTGGGTACTCCGAACTGTGCTCCACTTATTGTATTGCCACTCATTGGTGGCCATGCACTTCCTCAATGCGTTTAGACAAACATTGCCAATTGTCTCTCTGCAAAATTCCACTCTGAAGTGTGTCTCTCGATCAAAGTGGGCGTTTTGAGTACCATTTATCAATGAACGTGGCAAGCATTTAATTAACTTCAACAGAATTCGAGTATGAGTGCATAGATTGGTGAATCACTTCAAATTCAAATATTGCCAGTGACAATTTGGTCAGCCTTGATCATAAATTTCCTTATTAGCTGTTCACATCATCGCCAACAATTAAACTGATCAAACGAAATTTTCATATGCTTTTTTGATAGTTTTCTTGATTGTTTGGCTAAATTGAAATGTTATTCGCCCATTCCTCAATATAGAGAGACATAAATAGCGTGTTTCTTGATTTAAATGTTCCATTTCAATTACTGCACATTTAATTCAAATTTAAATTAACAAGCACTTCAGGTTAACCTTTTTTTGTTAGCTACATATTTAACAAGTAAAAAGTTTTTTTGTATTTAAATTTGAATAAATAATAACCGCCAAACTGCGCTTACATTACAAAGCTGATTGCTACAAAGAGAAAAAAGTTGGCAGCCCCACTAAGCAAATATACTAAAAAAAAATACCATATCAGTATTGTACTTCAGTAACCTGGTCACTTTGTCGTTGTTGTACAAATAAGCATACGCATTTTGTTAAAATCCACGCAAAACATAAACATTTCGAAATGGAAGGCAACCACGACCTGTCCGAGGAGTTAATACGACGTCTAGGCTCTGCTGGAGATCTGGGTAAGTCAAGAAAGCAACGCATACGCAGGTGAAACCGAAAACTTTGTGTGATGGCAATCACAAAAGGACAGTGCGCGGCAAAATTCTTCATACAGCAACAGTTGTCAATAATAAATACTTACACATTGCAGAGGAAGTCATCTCGAGTGAAATATTTGAGGAAACCAACATATATGAGGATGGAAACGATGTGGAAAATGAACCAGACGATATTATCATTTTGCACATGGATGTTAGAGAACCCTTAACTACGCTAAAGTATGTAAAACTACAGTTTTATGAATCACATCTAATTTATCCTCTTCCTTTAAGAAAACTTGTGGAACAGAAGATTGGCGTGGAGTTGAACTATTATACATTTTGTCTGCAGGAACAGCAGGAGGTAATAAGATACAAATATAACTGATTATTCAGCTAATTGGATAAATTTCCAGCTGGAGCCTCACAAGAATCTGGTCGACCAGTGCGTCAAGGGCGAGGGTCTGGTACAGATCAATGTACAAATCCAAACAATACGCAAGAAGATCAACATTGCCGATGTGCTCAAACCAACGGAGGCTGCCCTGGCCGCTTTGGCCCTTGAGGAGGCGGCACAGCTCAACACTCACGACACCAACAGCAGCAGCAAGAGCTCTCCCAGTTGTAGTCCAAACAAAGCATCCAAGAAACACAAGACCAAGGAAGAACCAGTTGAAGTCGATATCACAGATGAGGACAAGGACACGGATGGAGATGGAGCCAAGCCTGTGTTGAACTGGGTGTTGGATAGTAAATTTAAACGCGAGCAGATGCGACTCAAAATACCTGAAGCTGTCAGTGAATGGTCACAGGCACATGTCGCCCACTGGCTGGAGTGGGCCATCAAGGAGTTTGATCTGCGTGATCTTAATCTGGATACCTGGTACATCACCGGACAAGCGCTGTGCGCGATGACCCACGAGGAGTTTAGTCGTAAACTGCCCCGTGATCCGGGTAATGTCTTTTGGACACATCTACAGCTGCTCAAGGAGTGCAACTTCGTATCCGTGGTCCACAAACAAGCGGAGGAATTGCGAAAGCCCAAACAAGGCAAACCGACGGGAACAATGTCTGCGTCGACAACAAGCACAGTGGGTCTGGAGCAGCGCATCATGCGTAAATCCTATCAGAGTGTCAAAAGCAATGACTGTAAGTAAAGAATTCAATCTCTGTGATAGTTTGACTAAGTGGATCCTTCTTTCACAGCCTCTGAGAGCTCGCCGGCACCACAGAGCCCCAGTCATCATAATAGCATTGGCTCTGGCAATAATGGACAGGTTCAGCTTTGGCAGTTCCTGTTGGAGATCCTGACCGACAGCGAGCATACTGACATCATTGAATGGGTGGGCACCGATGGTGAATTTAAGCTGAGTGATCCCGATCGCGTGGCTCGCCTTTGGGGTGAGAAGAAGAACAAACCCGCCATGAACTATGAGAAGCTATCACGTGCATTGCGTTATTACTACGACGGTGACATGATATCCAAGGTGTCTGGCAAAAGATTTGCCTACAAGTTCGACTGTGATCTGAAGCTGCTGATTGGATACGATGCCTGTGAGCTTTCCCGCCTGGTGAATGAGCGTAAATTTTCAGAGCAACTGCAAATGACACACAAGGAAGTCAGCAACGAGGCAACATGACCTGACGACATTGTGATCAAAAAGGATCCCAGCATACTGTGGAAATACGAGGCGCCTTAACGCTGGCCAAAATGGACAGTTGTTAGCTATAATTTCATTAGAATAATAAGACATTCAAAGCATCGACTTAAACACAACATTTTATTGTTCATTATGTACGTGTACGTGTATTCATTAAGCATTATAATCTCCGTCTCTGTAAGCTATAAATATCATATATGTAGGTACTGTATCTATATCTATAAGTATGATAGACATTTAGTTGTAGGTCTAGCGATAATTATCCATTGTTCGTTACATGATAGTTGCGATTTTTGTAAAATCCATAAAATTCAATTCTTTTCCACGCGATATTCATTAACTTTCTGTGATTTTACTTGACTAGTTCGCTTCTCTAGGCTAGACACTAAGTAAAACTATACTATAGTTAACTAAACTAAACTAAACGTTAACATTTAGCGACTCAATTTCTAAATGTGCGTCTCAGTTTCTAATTTGATGGCCTGACGGAATGTGGTCAACTGTTTGCTTGGCTGCAACGCTGCACTTGGATTCGTGTAGCGGCACCAGCTTGTGCTAGGATTAATACTTTAGATTAACATTAATGTGCAGCCAACTATAGCTCAGTCGTGATCTCGTCCTGCGGTCGAAAGCCCAGCTTATAGAACTCATCCTCGAGCCACAGTGAGCTGGCATTGAGATCCGATATGAGATTCCCGCTCTTCAGTGTGTTGAAGCTGCTGCCAAATGGATCCGAGGCACGCGGCTCCTCGAACTCGTGGAGACTGATGAGGGAACCAAAGAGATGCAGCTTTTGCTGTGCCGAAGCATTGCTGCTGCGATCCCCTGGCAACAGATCGCCGCCCAGTTGATTACTTTGCGTGGGTGCTCCCTGCTGTTGCCTGTAGATGCTGTGACCAGGATGCTTCTTGTTGGGGGCCGCATAGAGCACCTCATGGCCTCCGGCACCAGCTGCATTTGAGGCCTGGAAGAAGTCAATCAGGTGACCCACTTGCGGCTTATACCGTTCCAGCGCCTGTTCCGACCACGCATACAGTCGCGCCCAATCGTGCGGCGGCGTGGGAATCAACTCAATGGGCCTGTTCAACAGTATAAGCAATTTGGCCAGATCCCGCACTATGGGACGATATGAGTTGGCCGCCGCTACCTCGCCGGATAAATACAATTTGCGTATTTGCCGACGAGTGTCGTTCAGCATGGCCAGAAAATACTCTGCATTCGGACGCATCTCGTTCAGTTGACGCATGAAATCCGTTCGGTCCATAGTGTTCTCATTGATGAGCTTCTGCTTGACAGACTTGCGGCGTCGCTTCCTTCGAACCAACATCACGGACACCGCCAGCAGCGACAGGCAGACCAGAAATCCACCAAGAAGACCAGCAAGAGCAGCCATTAATGGACCCGAGTAACCTGTGGGAACACAGACGCGGCCCATGAACTCGGTGTGGGCCGACCATTGATCCAGATACCCGGTGGGACATTGCTCCACACACTGACGTGTGTCTGTCACTAGGTACAGTGGGCACTTGATGCAACCCGCCTTGTTGCAACGCAGACAGTGCGAACTCGTCGTTGCCGGACAGCCTGAAAAAATAAAGAAAATGCAAATTAGTTAGAATCATAGATAGTTACGAGTTATGATGAGAATGTAGACATGGATTACAATTGAGGGTCTGTCAATTAGCGCTAGTTCAATCATCATAATTGTGCCTCATTTGCATGTGCTCCCACAGACTGAAGGTTCTAATCTAAAGCAACATTAATGGCCATAAATTAAGTCATCATCATGCTTTGAGAATTAGCACTAAACATGGAATTACACTACGCAACAAAATAATGAGATAGAGATAAAGCAAAGAGGGGAAAAAACAATGATAAGCTAGCAAAGTGAACTACAGCGCTGGACATACAAATAGCAAACAGGAATATAATAACTTATGAAATTATATATTACTGTAAATTTATTTATTTATTTTTTTATTATTAGCCAAATAGGGTTGTTAAGAATATAAAATTAAAATACAACTAAAAGAACAAAATTAAGTTTTAATTTCATTTTGTTCTAGTTTTTCAACACTTTTAACAAATAATTAAGCTGAGAAATGTAACCAAAAAGAAATTGCAATGCTTATTATCTTACTTTTAGGAATAAATTAAAAAGTTAAAATAAAACAATTTATTCACTTGAAGGGAAGAGTTTGTGTAAAATATAACTTTAATAGTGATATTGGTACAACCATGACTGTATATATTCTTACAAACACTAACTGGAATTTCATATTCTAAAACCCCAACTCTGCAGTATAGTGCTATGCTGTGAGCATTGTGAGGTACGTCTTTTTCACTTTAACTGAGCTTTTTTGTAACTGGCCATTTCAAGGTAAAACCAACAAAAATTGTTTAACTTTTGGTTTAAGAAAACAACGACGATGACAACAACATTAACATATGAGTCTATGAAGTGTTGGGCAAACAACGACAAAGAGACAACAGACTGACAGACAGACAGACAGCTGCTACATATTCTAGGAAGACAACTCTAGTCGCGTCCACTGGGAAAGTTCAACATGCTGCAAAGTGCTTGTTGTTGTGTCGCATTTGTCGCACAACATCAAAAGCTTATTTCGGAGTCGACAACTGACAAATGCAACGCATTGCGATGACTCCCAAGCAGCTTCAACTGCAACTCCAACTCCAACTTAAATCCAACTCTGATCAGCAGCTGGCCCATTTATCTTTTGGCCAGAAGTCGCTGGTTGATTTCAGCCAGGGCCTCTCTTTTGTTGGGTAGTGGCATTGCACCACGTACGTGGTTTCTTAACTTGGCCCATTGCCATGCATTGGGCGTTCGTTCAGTTCAGTTGGAGTTTCAGTTTCAGTTTCCTCAGCATCGAAATCATCCTCAATCCTCAGTGGCATTAACTTGTTTAAGCGCTAATCAGACACAACCCCCGAAGCAGCAAGCGAAACCGATTGCCAACCGATTGCAGCTTTACTTTTTGCCTTGACCATGGCCAATTCCCAGACAGCAAGAAAGACAGAGACAGACCGATAGAGAGAAAGAGAGAGGAACTGGCGGATAATCAGTCGTAATCGTAACTCGTAATTGATATTATTGTGCGCCGTCTGTGTTTCTGTGTCTGCTCTCCTCTCTGTCTTCTTCTTTCTCTCTTTTTATGCCCGGTGCAAATTGAAAAAGTGCAAAACAGAGTATTATAGCTGTGTGCAGATGTATGTAACATACAGAAGAAGGCTTTAATAATATCTCTCTTGGGTATCTAGATATCTCCACTCTGCTACGAGTATATATTCTTGATCTTTTTTCTCTCAGGGACTATGGAATTTGGAGTTCCTTGAACTAAGATCCATTCTCAAAACTAAAGAAAGCGGATATTCAATTTGAGATTTCATACGTTATTTATTTAAGTCTCGGACTGTCTTTATGTTTAAGTAACGGATCGAAGAAAATATAACACATCTTATTACTTTGCTTGGACAGAGTACCTCGAAGTCGAGCACTTTCTGTATGTATAAGTGGGCCTGGGACTCTGGGCGTGCAGTTGATCAACGATAATTGGTTATTAAATGGAAGATTGGTTTTATGCGCTTGTCAATCCAACAACTTCTTCTTGAATGTGGACTAAAATTACAGATCATGATAGCTTCTCAATCGATTGAAGATTCCTATTTGTCCGATTGCCCCTGCCCTTGGGATGGAATAAATGCATAACAAATGGGATTGCAGGGAAAGAATTGCAACTCAATGAAGCTTCAATGGAACAATTTCAATCAAGTTTTGATATGAAATCCAATCATTTCCTTACTTAATTATATGCAGCTGGCAGAAGTTCTTAAAAAGACATGAATTTCTCTTTCTGGCCATGCTAAGTGATTAACTAAATAAACGCATAGCTTAAACATTGACCAAAAAAAGGTTCCATAATGAGTACAAACTAAACAAAATGCCAAAAAAAAAAAAAAAAAAAGAAGAGAAGAGAAAAAATGATAATCAACGACAACAACAAATCAATGTTTAAACTTTCTACAGTCTGTTACGGACTGTTGAATAATGTTGTTGATGATTCAACGGAGAATCTGGAAGTTGGAGAAGTCTTTTAAGCATGTGAATTGACTCTGACCATGTGTAAGTGGGTTTTAACATATTATCTAGGCGTGTCAAAATCTAAATTACTTTCACTCAAATGGCAACAAAAAATAACAACAACATTAGCAATTATAATAAAATGTTAATCGTTCAATCGCCCAAATCGTTGTTTAAGCGTCAAATAAAGCAATTCAAAATGGGATTCATTTGGATTCTCAGTGTGTGAACGTAGGACAGGAAAAGGGGTGTAAGGAGGTAAAATTCTACAATTGAGCATAGGTAGATAATTGAACTGGTTCGGCTTGAAGGCCTCAAGGTCGTTCCATGTCAGAGCGTAATTGAAAATTGGATATCGATCAGCGATCAGCCAACAAATGTGGAACTGAAGGTGCCGCCCCAGACACGTCGTAATGCCAGACAATGCTAGAGCACTGTCTGCCCAAAGTTAGAGCAGGGTAAAGAGTGAGGAAGGGGACACATTAAGGCGTGGCAACTTTGCCTCTTTATCTGTTGACATATCCACAAGATGCGTGGCTGAAACAACTTTAAAGTTTAGCGGCAAAGTTCCAAGTGCTTAAGCGTCTAAAGGTAAATAGTCAGAAAAGAAAAAGATAAGTACAAATACAAGTACTATTTAAATGTTTAAACAAATCGTTTAGTTTATGAGTGTGCTATTGTTGTTGTTGTTGTTGTTGTAGTTTGGCATGCACAAAGGCATCGCGTGGGCGTTGCCAAATTGTTCCTGTGTCTTGGCCAGGCCTGCTCCATAATTTACCACAAAATGCTTTGAACTCGCAACGTGCTTTGCATTGTTGTTGTTGTTGCTTTTGTTGTTGTTGTTTAGGTTGTTGTTGTTCGCCGCCAGCTGCGATTCAATTTTTTGTTGCTCTTGCTCTTTTATTTCTGGGCCGCATTTGGAAGAAAGTCTACGGCAAGAAAAGCAACGCAAAACTTTTACCCAAATCTCTGGGCAGGGCCAAGAGAAAAGGGACAAAGACTGGCAACTGAATCAACTGTGCATGCTCGGGCGGCGTTTATTAAAATAACGGTACTTAAGTACGCCCTAAGCAAACTGCACTTTAGTTTCCAACAACTACTCGTACATGCAACACAACATGCCACATGCAACAACTAAGTAAGCGAACATAAAAGAGTCGCCAATTCAAATGGGCGGCAACCAAAAAGTGGGCAACTGCAACAGCAAAGGACAAGGCAGGGCAGTGATAACAGAAGAGAGAGGGAAGACCGGAGAAAGAGATAGACAGAGTGAGAGAGAGAGAGGGAGAGGGGATGAGGAACCCTTAATAAGCATCTTTAGCGACATCTTTAACAGGCCAAAAAGAAAGCGTCTTAAAACTGTCTCAAATTAAACAAGTTAAAGACAAAAGATCGTTGAACTGTTCGATTAATCGATTAACAATTGATACTAGTATATTTTAAATATCTACGAAATTATCTTAGCTTACAAAACTGTAATTTTAGAGAAGAGCTTACTTTAATTGTCTTTAAGCCGGCTACACTTTCAAAGTACGTTTCATATAATTTTTCTATGTTTTTCCAAATTAAAATTTACATATTTAATAGAAAAATGTTAATGTTTTTATATTACAAAGTGACCATAAAAATGCAAACTTTCTTTACATACTAAAGTGTTTAGTACATTTTGTAATTTGCATCAATATTTATTAAGATTTAATTAAAAATAAAAGTAAGCTTTATATACTGTTTGCAAAAGAACAAAAATATTTATTTATTAGCTTAGCTTCTGATTGTAATCAAATTAACTCTGTTATATATGTATGTACATTCTGTAAAAGTAGTTTTTACAAATACAAATGTATATTAGAATTGTAATATACTGAAAGGTAAATATAAGATTCAGCGTCGCTACCAAGTTGTTTGTTAGATCATAACTTTTAAGTATCTCATAGATAGTTAGACCTTTGTCTGACCTTTGGCAAAAAAGTGAACAAATTGTTTGCAGTTCTCACACACACCCATCGCATTGTTGTTTGTTGTCCAAAGTTCGTGACCTCCATAAATTGAGCTTCACACACACACAGAGAGAGAGAGAGAGAGAGAGAGAGAGAGAGAGAGGGTGATGTAGGGGGAGGAGGATCAGGAGTAGGGGCAACTGCCCATAGCAGAGTTGAGTTGAGTTTTCGGGCGCCTTTTTTTAATTGCCAATAAGTTGGCGGAGAGTCAAGATCAACGCAACGGGGCGGAAAAAAGATACGTCAAGCGACAATTTATTATAAATTATTTCGGCTTGAGGTGAATTCTCATTTCTTTTGTTATTGTTAATGATAAATTGCTTAATTCTGCAGCTCTTGTTATTGTTGTTGTTGTTGCTGTTCAGTTCAAATTTGTCGATTTCCAAACAGCCAAAACAACAGATTCGTTTCGATTTTGCATTATTGTCACGATTCTCTTGCCGGACAAGCCAGACACAACAACAACATCAGCAGCAACAACAACAATCAAATCAAAAACAACATTTTGTATATTTTTTTGTGGTTCTTTGTTGTTTTCTGTTGCTGTTGTTGTTGTTCTGCAACTCGTTTGTGGCAGAAAAAAAAGTAATTAAAATGCAACTGATACAAAATAAAGTTTCGTTTAATTTTGAAGATTGTCTTCGGAGAACAAGCTGCTCTTCCAGTTGCAGAACATATTGCAAATGTCATTTTGAACATGAATTATAATTTCAATTTAAATTGTAAATATAATTCCATGTATTTGATGAAGACATTTGTTTAATTATCAAGCAGTTGTTGCAGTTACACAATGCATTGATATTAGATTCAAATGCCAGAATATTAAAGGTATAGAATTAAGTGAGTTTGATAATTTGGTACAACAAATTACTTTTAGTTTTATGAATAAGTTTTGTCAAATAATGTTCTTAGATTTGATTTTATATTTTAAAAGTATTTCCTAAGAAGGGAGAATCAGAAATCTAACAACAGATCAAAGCTAATAAATATTTTCTGTTGATTTGAATTTTTATTTTAATAACTTGATTTCTGATTTATACTCTTTTAAGTTCTTATTGAGTTGGCATGAGCACAAAGCGCACATTCACCGACTATGGCCAAATTAACACCTCAAAAGACGTCAAAAATCATGACATGCCGCCGTTGCAGAGAAGTTGCATGTCTCAGTTGCAAGTTGCAGTTGCATTTACTGGTGACAGATATTGAAAATGTGATTCAGGCAACTTGTTTGGCTGGTTGCTGGCCAATTGGCCAACATGTTTCTGGCCATAAAAATCAAATTTACAACTGCAGCTGTCAGCTGTTAATGATTGCTGTTGTTGTTGCTGTGACGAGTGTTGTAGTTGTTGCTGTTGTTGTTAGTGTGTTGGTTATTTACTGCTCAATGCGCATGCGTTGCACATTGTCGGCTGCCCGTTGCAACTTAGCCTCTAATTGCCGGCACAGCGCGAATAACTTGACATTAATGCATGTTGAGTTTAATTGTTTCATGTACACGCAGTTCCTTGTGTCTTGTACCAAGAAAGAGACACAGACAGACAGACAGACAGAGAAGGCCCACACACGCCGAGAGAGATAAAGAGAGTGACAGAGGGAAAGGGAAACTGCAATATGTGTGTAGGGTGACAATGTAAATAAATTTCAAATTGCGCAGGGAAATTGTTTAAACAATGTCACAATTGGCAATTGACAATTGACTTGACAAAGCGTGACGTCGTCGTCGTCATCGTCCCACAGTCAATTTGCATAATTTGTAGATAGGCCGCACACGTTAGCATAATAACGAATAATAACGATATCAGGACAAGTAAATAAACAAGTCTATAGACTTATAAATATAAATAAGTACAAGCAAATGCGATAAAAAAAGAACAGAACAACTTTGACATTGACTTGATTGCAATTAAAGCAAATATCAATCAGTCAAATGGCAATAGATAGAAACCATTTACGAAATCTCTCAAGTTTATTGTAACTTTGAAAATGAACATATATTTTAATTATCCAAAGTGTTTACTTCATTAAATTTATTACAGCCACATTAGAGCAACATTTTTATCCCTCTTACAGCTTCTCTCTCTCTTTCTCTCTTAAATCTTTTGTAGTCAAAATGACCTACACTTAGATGAATAATATTTGGCAATTAAGTAAACAGCTAAAATAATTGTAAATAATGTAAAAATGCCTAAAAGATACACTTTGCTTATGTTTATAACCACAAGATACTTTTGTATTTATTTTTCTTTCAAGGTTGTTTCAACTTCTTGTTCTCATTAAATCTTCATGTTCAACGTTCAACGTTCAACTTTCACCCAAGGAACCTTGAAACTAACATTTTCCACGCAGGGGGTTCTTTTTCGAAATCTCTTAGACAATTTGGTGTTTTTTTATTTTGACTACAAACACATACTGCCTTTTGCATTTTTAGAACAATTATTTTCAGATATATCGTATTTTGTACAAAGAAAATAAGAGTATTTTTAAAATTATTTCTAGATAGTTGACAGCTTTTTTTTAACATAATTAAAGACAGTCTTAAGATACTTAATTATATACTGCAGTTAGAGCCATCTTTAATATGTAAAAATACGATTTTATTTTTAGGTTTGCACTTGATTTATACTTAATTCGATTAAACTTCAGTTTGAAAAATCTATCTACTTGTTACTTATTGGTGAGCTTTTGTTCAAGTTTAGAAAAGAAAATTATTTATGTATAGTTTTATTTATCAGTTTAGTTAAAACTTTACTTATAAGTATCTATGAGATGCAGAAGAACAAGTTTATAAACTTCAGTTAGAAGTATCTTTGAGATACTTTGCCATTTCGCAATTGCCAATTAGGCAACAAGTTGGCTCTAATGCTGATTAGCATGACGAAATGTCGTACCATTTAAAAAAAGGAAACCAAATCCCCTTTAGCATCGAGTGGGTGAACATAAAGCCAAAAGTTCAAATGCCTCGTCGGTTACATCAAATGAAGTCATTGTAGGAGCCAAGAGGGGGTGGGGGTACCAAGGGGGACTGGCTCAATGAAAACAAATATCTGGTGAAAAAATGCGACAAAATCTGCGCAAACGTTGCACACGCGCTCGACAAACTTGTGGACCGGTCCAGGCCAATGTCTGTTGTGGTCCGTTGTCCAGTCCAGTGTCCAGTGGGCTGGTTGCACTTGCGCAATGTGGCATGCCTCATGCCGCATGCAGCGACGCACAGTCTCCGCCAAAACGGTTTTTAGTCTGCAAATTGTTTAGCTAAACGCTGAACTGCACTGCGATTGCCGCAAAACGTGGCGATAATTTCATTTAGCTTTTGTGTTTATCAATTTGAATTAATTTCAAATTTATTCAGAGGCGTTTTTCAATGCAGATACTTTGCTTTTTTCCTGTCCTTCATTTAGAGTCTAATGCATGTTGACAGCTGGCGAAAGTGGACGCTGATAATGAGACATCTCCACCCTCTCTTACCCCCTCGGCCAATTAGCCAAATAATTTCATTTAACAATACGTAGATTTCCTTTTCAGTTTTTTCTTTCTTTTTTTTTTGCCAAAATAGAAATGTAAAGAAAGTGAAATTTGAGGCTAAATGTTGGCTCGAAGATACAAATTAGTAGCGACTTTTAGTTAGGAGACTCGTTTAAAGCATATTTTTCGTTAAATGATTGTTGGCCTCAAAGTCATTTCTTTGTGGCGTATGTCAAACGGTAGCCAACATTACCAACAACTTTAACATGGGGCAACATTGAAAGCCCATTGAGCGTATGGAGGCCACAGATGAGCAACGTCATTCATTGAAAGGGGCTCAGAGAAAAAAAGACAAGACATGGCCAAGACGTGTTATCACGAACTACCAATTGGTGCTCACAGTCTTGACTTTCTTTCTTTCTTTGCCTTTGTGCCTGCCTCATTAAGAAATGCTTTAAGACTGACAGGCGAAATAATTAAATTTTTCTTAAAATGTTCGTTGATAAGCGTGGGTCGACACAACTGTAACAAATGCGTAGAAAGTTAAAGAGTTGCGTGCCACATTTAATACTGCTGTTGTAGTTGTTGCTGTTGCTGTTGTTATTGTCGTTGCAAGCTGCTTACCTCTTATGCATATTCATGTCCCAATGTCTGTGCCGCCTGATAAAGTGTCAATAATGCGCAGCCCGACAGCTTCCACATGTCACACAAATCAAATCAAACAAACCAAACCGAAACAGCCGCCAGTTGCCAGTTGCCAGTTGCATGTTGCCAGTCGTTTGTTGTTGGCAGTTGCATTAAGCGAGTGGCAAGTACTTGACCGAATTCCACAGTTCCCCCCTTCCCTTTCCACCACAATACCCATAGAGAACGACGAAACGTATGTGCATAATTATGCCCAGTTGCCAACTGTCAAAGACTTTTTCCAGCAGCCCAGCTGCATCTACAGTTGACACTAAAAAAAAAAAACATAAAACGACTCAACTTGTTGCAATTTGAAGCCAGCTGAGATGTGACACGTTGCCAGTTGCAAATCAAAAGCCCTTACAATAGCTAAAGATACTCGATAAAGCTCTAAAGGAAGTGAAAAGATACATTCATATAGAAGATACATTTATAAGTCAATTCGAGCTTAACTGAAACTACAATATAAAAAAATGTGTGAGATAAAATGAAATGATAGAATAATGTACATCTCTGAACAATGTGCGAATATATAAAGCTATTTATTTCGGTTCGACCCTAAAAAGAGTGTACACATATAAATAGCATTAATTATTTATAGTATTAATTATGTACTGCCTGATTCTTAACTAAGCCTCAACTGCAGCTAAAGATACAAATTTATCTGTGTATCTTTAGGTACATGTAAGTCTGTAAGCCAAAATCTGTTACCCGCATATATAGACAGGCCGAAAACAAATATTTTCACACATGTCAAACAAAAATATTCGTTGTCATGGCTAAAAGAAAATTGATAATAATCTGCCATACAACATATAACAAACAACATACGACTGAAGACAGAAGACCAAAGACTGCGATGCAGTGAGCACGACAACAACGTCACAATGTCGCCTTAGCTGGAGTCTGCTAGTCTGCTGGGGGGCAACAAAGGGGGGGCAGCAACTCGATCGTGCCACAAGAAAAATATGGCAAAAATCGTGCAATAGAAAAGTAAAGCAAAAGCCACAGCAAAAACTACATCCAAAGACAAGAGAGAGACCTGCACATGCAGTGAACGCGCTTCCTTGAAAGGTGTGTTTCAACAATTAATTTTGCTTTTTCGGCATAGCTAAGTATGAGCTAGATGAAGAGAGGGAGGAAAGGAAGTAAAGAGAGGAGAGGAGAGGCAGGTTTAGGTATGGATTTGCTGTACCAAATTGCAAAACAGAATGCGGACAACGAACCTAACCATGGAGTAGAGTTTATTTATGGCTGGCAAGCTGAGAATGAGGATGAGAATGAGAATGAGGCTGGGGATGAGCATAATGTTAATGATGATGATGATGACGATGATCACAATGATGAAGATGATGACAAGCGACCAGTGACCATTTAAAGCCAAGAGATTCTAAGCGCACTTTGGAAAGTTGCTGCATTTGCGGATTTCCAAGGAACAAGCAATTTGATGACGCCAATAAAATGTGTTTAAAGGCAATTGATCGTTGTCGACGCGATCGTCGACATGCGCTTCTAATGGTAAAGCCAAATGGCAATAAGAAGAAGGCCAAAGCGAGGCAGAGTCAGAAACAAAGATACAACCACAGCAACCACAACCACAATGAGAGAGTTCCATGTTAGATATGGACCCCACCAGACGCAGTTGTCGAATGCTTATGTAGAGCCCACAACTGACATCTAGTGGCACTTGAGCTGAAACTTGCAGCTTCAAGTGCATTTTGGAATGTTACACACACACACACACACACTTACTCATACAGATAGAGAAAGAAAAACGATCTTTGTGGCAGTTGAAGAGCATCAAAAAGCAAAAACTGAAGATGAATGCATCTCGAGTCGAGTTGGGCTCTTTTTTTTAAGTTTTTTTTTCTGTTTTTGGCAGTTTGAGCTCAAGGTAATGCTTAATGCCGTTATGTTCACTCGATTCACTTCGTAATTCCCCAGTTCGATAAACATAAAAAATGAACCACATCGACGTAAACCTGGCGCAACTTTCACGAAACTTTCTAGCCTAATGAAACCCAACTAATTAATGATGCTGAAAATGCGTAGCGAATTATCTGTATCTTTAAAAAAAAAAAAAAAAAAAAAAAGGTGTCAGAATGTTACGACCATGTGCCGCCAGCCACATGTGGCAGAGACATTAAACCATGTTGCACGTTGCAGTCAATTTCATTTTGTTTGCTCTTTTGTGGTGCAGTAGGTCAGGCCTGTATTTTTCTATTAGTTTTTTTTTTCTTTTTTGGGCGTGGTAACTACAAAGCTGCGACTGGAAATTGAAACACCCACGCACAACAACAACAACTACAGTAACAACAACAACTACAGCAACCACCTACAACAACAACTCACTTGTCGGGCAAAACGTAAAGCAAATGTTTGAACATATGTAAATTAAGCCGACTGCTGCAATTGCACTTTGGACATTGCTTTTAATTACCCCAAAAAAGGCAACAACAAACAGTAAAAAACCAATTTAACGGCCAAAATAACAACAACATGCTTATAAAGAACGAGTGCATACAAAATTTGTTTAAGTACCAAGCGAGTGAGCAACAACAACGGCCTTTAAAAAGTGAATGGACAACAACAGAGAGAAGTATAACGAATACCCGTGTTACAGTGGCACCAACATGGTCCAAAATGCAACGAAAATTTATTAACTAATAATGTGATTTAACAATTTTAAATGCTGTTAAGTAGAACTTTAAGTTCATATAATAAATAACCTTATTTTATATTTTATTTTTCTGATTTTAAAATTTTAATGAGTTTCTGCTAATTTGTGTGATATTTTAGACATTGTTGAAATTAATATATGAAAAGTTTACTACTTAGCATTGAGTAGATTAATTCTTATTTATGATTGATCAATCATTCTTATAAATTTAAAGGCCATGTTCAAAAAGTCAAAATAAGTAATACATATTTAAATTAAATTCATAACAAAATTCAACATACGTTTTCTATATATCTCAAACAGAAATTGTCGAAAGGTACACTTCATTTATATAAAGATTGTATAGATTTTTTTTATAAAATGAGAAAAATATTTCTGTTTAGATTGTAATAAATCTATTCAAAATATATACCCAGCAATTAGGCTAATTTCAAGTATTGTTCTTGTCAATCTTTGCACCACTGTGCGTAGCGCCTTTCAATTCAGTTTTGCTTGCCTCCGTCCCCTTTGTCGATCTGCCACACATGCAACTCAGCAGCAGCAGCAGCAGAGCGGAAATGGCCGCGAATTGTGGCAATAATTGCGATCGGTGGGTCAGCACCACATTCACGACCGAGCCACTAAAGACCAACAAAATTTCAATTTCAATTTTATTAATTTTGCTGCGTTGGCTGAGCCATGGCGTCGCATTAAACGTGCAACGTGCCCCAATGTGGCAATCAGAAAACCGCTTCAAATCAACCAAATTAGTGCAGGGCCAGGGAGAGGAAAAGGCAAGGTGGCAAGGGGGACAGGGAGATAGAGAGGAAAGTTAGGGGTAAGCGGTGCGGTTGACAATTGCAGACTGTCAAAATAAATCAGTGTTCATATTGCGGAGATTTTTCCGCTTAAGCGACAAGTCGTAACAGGGGAGAGGGAGAGACAGAGACAGAGACAGAGAGGATGTAAGGGGGAGGCGGTGTGTTGAGTGGGCGTTGTGTCAAACGTCAAATGTCACTCAATGACATTTTACGATTAGACATAATAATACATTTTCATAAATGTAACATTTTAATTTGGAAGCCCAAAATAAACCATAAGGAAAATTATGAAATTTCCGGCGTCGGCACTTGGAAGAGATGGAGAGATGGAGATATTCGTGGGCTGATAAGCTGACTTTTGGTTGAGGAAACCTGCAACACACACTCTTGAGACAAGTCAAAGTTGCCAGCAGCTGGCAACAGGCAACAATTGTTGGTAAATGCAATTCCGGCGAAAAGGCAAAACCACAAAAATTGCAAACAGCAAATGCGCATAAAAATGAGCTTGACTTTTCTTTCTACCCACAAAAAATATACCCTACCTCACTCTCACTCTCTCTTTCTCTCTCTCTATCTCTACCACATTGACATGTCTGACACATGTTTTGGTTTCAGTTTTGGCTTAAACTTTAGCTTTGGCTTTGGCTGAGCAACTTCATTTAAATATGCTTTTGGCACTTGGCTCATAAAATGTTCATTCAGCTTACGTTTTATGGATGTATCTAATCCCAAACAAATAAGTACAAGATACATACTCACAGATATAAATACAATTTTTAGAGCCATTCGTCCTACCTGTAAAGAGAGTGAAAATAAAGGTATCGCATTAGTTGAATTGTTTACAGCAAAACGTATTATAAAAATCGCAATTGAACCTTTGCCTTCAACTTGTTGAGCAGGAATTTTAAGTAAACCAATTGGTAATTGGTAATTGACAATTGCCAGTTGCCTGACGACGCCTGACACCCACGACAAAAAGTTATCTTCAGTTAATTAATTGAGTTCAACAAGTTGAGAAAATAATCAAAATCAATTTAAAGAAAACGTTTCAGTTTTTGTTTTTTGTTTTTGTTTTTGTTTTTTGTTGTTATTGGTATTTTGGGGTCAAGCGGTGAACGTTTGCTGATGATGTCAAAATCCATTTGCAAATATTGCAAAAAGCTTGAAAAATTGTTAAATACAATTTGTCGTTGTTGTGGTTGAGATTGTGATTGTGTTTGTTATGGCAATCGCCAATTTAGCGCTATTCATTCATAAAATTCGTTGTTTCATTTAGCAAACTCATGCGGCGCTTGATATTGTATTGATATATTGTTGAATTGTTGCATTGAAATATTGGAAAAACGTGCACAAAATGCTCAATCAAAAACACATTACATGAATATTCATATTTCATAAACGTATATACAAGAAAAACAAAAATCATATTTCTTATTATTTACGCAATGCTCTATTGGCAATCAGTTGAGTGTAAATAAGTGAGTGTTTCAGTGTGTGTGTGTGTATGTTGTGAGCATGTTTAAATTGTCAATCGACTGCGCATTGCGTGACATAATAATTTTAATTACATTCCCCGTTTTGTGTCTGTTCTGTGTTGTTGTGAACTTGAACCCAAGTTCAGTTGAATCATTGAATACCCCTACCTACAATAGGGTGTTGCCGAAAATTGTGTAAAACTGCTCGTAAATATAATCAATAAATGAAACATACGACAGACACTTCATCTGCCTCAATTTACGATCGTTTTCAACTTAATCGAGAAACATACAATACAAAAACTTGAAATGTTGGTAGCAAATTATAAACTTAAAAAATGGATGTTAACTGAAATCCAATTATAGTTCTGATTCATCAATAGTTGAATTGGTGAATCAACAAGCTCTTTAAGCATATGCAAATTGTATTTGGATTTCTTTAAAGATTTGATTTACACGACGTATACTTAATATTCCACTTGTTATAAGACAAACAAATGCTTTTGGCATATTAAACAAAAGCAAATACAGTTCGTTGCTCCTGTTCTTTTTTATGATACTCTTCCTCTGTGATACTCTTCCTCCTCTCTTTCTTTTGTTGTTAGCATCTATTGTAAAATACACTCAGTGTAACACATTCATTGCCAACCAGTTTCCACAGAGTAAACTACATTTGCATTGCATGATAATCAGTTCTATGAAATAAGTAAATACTTTGCATCCAGCTAAACCAAACAATAACTCAGTTAATTGCAAACAGCAACAGCAACAACAACAGTAACAATTATAATAATAATTATAGTTACTTAGCAGGCGATGATATCATAGCTGCTGCATTTTAGAGTACAATTTCCCTCTTTGGATTTTGCGTAATGTTGGAAATTCTCAGCAGTTAACGGAGCCAAACAAATTAATTTATAGACCGACGATCCGAGTACGATTATTGTAAGCCCCTTTGGCGATAAAAAAAGATACACATTACAAAACTGGCCCCAAAAAATATTTATGAAAGGAAATGAGGAACATTTGCCAACCGACGACGCGACGTTCAATGTCAAATGGCGCGCGCGAGTTTGTTTCGGTTCTCAATTCTCCATTCTCAATTCTCAATGCGCCACCGAATGTGGCAAGAAGACGCCGAGCGAGGCCTTTAATTAAGAGGCAGCCACAGCGGCACGAGCATTTAACGGTTCTGGCCGTCAGTTGATTCTTGAGCAAACATAAATTGTGGGGTATTTATAAGATACAAGTCAAGATCGTGCGATTAGCGGCACACTGCAATCTAAAAACTGATGCAATTACCAGCGGCAAGCAGTAGTGGTAAGAGTAAGAGAAGCGTTATCCAATAACCATCACTTCTTAGCCAAAGTTGGCCAAATTGAAATGTTGGCTAAAACAAGTCGGTGGCTTGGATGAGAGAGAAATCCCAAAGCAGCTTATTAGAACAGGCCATGCATACATATATGTAGATAAACTTTGAACAAAATCATTTCAACTGATGATAGTTTAAGCCATATTCAAAATGTGAGCTAACGTGCCAATTCCATTAAGCCAGGCAGCCAAGTTGCCTATTGGCCGGCAGCTGTTTCCAGTCATTAATACACCTTTTAGATGATAATGCGCTAGATCATATTAATCAAAAGGTAAACCAATGAAAAGAATAACAAGCCAGCACAGAAGTTTAAACACTCTAACAGGAGCTATGGCTAAGATAAGATATTTAATAATATCTGTAAGATAGAGTAGAAATAATCAATAGTATAGAAATAATCCAAGTTTTTTTCTTAGTTTAATTACAATATGTATATCTGTGTTATATAATATTAAGTAGTTTATGACAAATTATATAAAATCATTAGAATAACTTCAAAGCATGACGTTTTTACTACCAAAATGTCTCATTTAACATGACCTTACTGTAATCCCCTTTGTAAGGGTATTAAAAGCAATCTAAACCAACCTTTAAACTTGAAAATTGATTATGCAAATTGCTTCAGAATTTGTTTAATCTTATAAGGCATTCTTTATCGCTGATGTACAGATTACAGGATAGTCAGCTTATAAATTTCAAATAAACGTTAGTTGTGGAAGCTTTGTTCAAGTTGTTTGTTAAGCAATTTATCTTAAATGACGTGTGCCGACTACTGATCTCATTTTTAAAGGCAGTGGCAAAAGTTTAACTGGAAATTATTCACAAATTTAAAGAGAAACTTTAAGATGTTTTTGTTACATTTATTTATTTGCTATGGTGGCTTTCTAGCATTTAATTAATGTCTGACTCCATGCGAATTTGTATTCTCAGATTCAATATATTATCTTATATTATCTTTGCCTTTTCTGATTTATTAATTTTGTTATCTGAAAATCGTGTAATTATTTTCAGAGTTCTACAGCAAAAGATTTTTATCATCTGGTTGATTTATTTCATATAATATTCCATTATATAATATTCTTTCCCAGGAATATCTCATTTAAAGTATCTGAGCTTCTTTTATAACTTATCTGTATCTTATGCAATGTATCTTTATCTTCAAGCTAACCATTTAATAATTCAAAGACGTAACATACCAAATTGTGTTAGTCATAGCACGTACACACATGTATGCATATTTATTTAATGCACTGTACGCTACTGTGGAACATTATTCATGCACCAATTTCAACCTGACGGCACTTCGAAGCTGCAAACACCACCACAACCAACAAACCACCAAGCCACCAAACCACCCAACCGCCAAACCGACAGTCGCCACTTTGTGCAGCTCCATGACTTTTCAGCAATTTTACGTGCATGTTACCAGTTCAGCTAACAACAACAACACCAACAACAACAACACCAACAACAATAACAGCAACAACAAGAATGAATGCAACTAAATGATCTGCCTTTAAATTTATGCACATTTTATTGTTCGCATTTCGTTTGTGTTGATTTTGAGTCAAAGACACGATGCCGTTGTTATTTAATACGAATTTCGGATCTGATTCTGATTTAATTGTTCTTGTTGCTCTTGTTGTTGTTGTTGCTCTTGTTGTTGTTGTTGTTGTTGTTGTTGTTGTTGTTGTTGTTGTTGTTGTTGTTGTTGTTGTTGTTGTTGTTGTTGTTGTTGTTGTTGTTGTTAGTGTTGCTTGTGCTTCAGATTTGATTACAAGTTATTGTTGCTTTACTAGTTATACATCCCACAAACATTTCGAAATTAATTGAATTAAGTTGTTGATTGAGGCGTTGAAAATTGAATTGAATTTTCATTGCGCCAACATTTCCAAGTGGATATTCTTGTTGTTGGCCAGCAACACTTCACTTAAAGCTGTCTCAAATCAAAGTTTTGGTCTAAACGCAAGCGGAAATGGTCAGTCACAAGCGTTTGTCACAAATACTCACGGCCTGGCCAATGGCACGTAGTTAAGAAGCAGCTTAGCCGCAACTTCCGCTACCAAAGAACACAAATTCTGTTGAAAATCTTGTCCCCAACTTGGCCTATGACCTCTTGGCCAAGCTTTAATCAGTTAAATTTATACAGATTTTAAGTAACAATATTTGCAACTCTTACAGGATAAGTGAGCGTCGGGCAGCTCAAGTTGATTAATTTTTTGTGCTCCGTCTTTTGCCGATAAAGTCGTATTTGCTTAAGTTAGAAATAAATTCTTCTTGGCTTCGGCTTTGGCCACAAAATATATACAAAAAAAAGCAGCGAAAAAAATACTTCTTTAAGAGTGAGAACCAGTTTTAAAAACTTGTTTTGGCCAAAAAACTGAACTCAACTGAAGAGAAGAGAAGATCCAGAGGAAACGGGAGAAAAAAAGTCAAGTTGGGGCTATTAAAGCGCCGCCAACTTGCAGCTGTCTGGAAGCCATATGAAGCCATAAAGAAATTGCCCAAAAAAAACCAGCAACAACAACAATGAGAACAGTACCCAAAAAAAAAAAAAATTTATTTACGGCGCAAAATTTCTTTAATGAATTTTTATGCAGTGCACAACAAATGGAGAGACGCTTTCCAAATTAGTTGCAAGTTCATGTTAAATTAATTTTAGCACAAAAATAAAAATAAAAGTACAAAAATTGCAGACAGAAACTGGTGCAGTTGCAGTTGCCACAAGTTGTGGCAGCAAGAACAGCGCACAACGTGAAGTTGACTCTTGAACTGGGAGCAAGTACCGCAAGCTGCAAGCTGCAAGCTGTAAGATCAGTAAAAGCCGATAACACTGTGGCAGCAACAAGAGTTGCCACCAGCATCACCACCGCCGCCAACTCCTTCTCAGAACAATGCAGCACGCCTGTGTTGCAACAAAGATCAATGACACCATGATGAGGCTGGCTTTGGGTGGATGCTGCTAAAACTCTGAGGCTCTGAGACTTCGTCGTCTCTTTAGACGCTGTCATTGCGCGGTACGAAAGAAAGTTGCAAGCGATCTTTTGACTTGCCACAGTGATGCCAAAACTACTTGCCACAAACAAAGGACAAACTGAGTAGAAAAACAAAAAAAAAAGAAAAAAGATTCTAAATAAATAGAAGAACAAATAGTTTTATCTTTAAATTGAATTGTTTACTTTTAGTAAATATAATTACTTTTGGAAACTATTTAATGTATCTTTGTATCTTTTTTGTTGGCGTGTAATAAGTTTTTATTTCTTATCAAAAGGAGCACACATTTAGTAAAGTTTAGAATCTATAAAACAGGTCAGATTTGCAGATAGGGATGTCTGATATTTATTGCGCCTGGATTGGTTTTAAAAAGGACAGATTTACCAAGAAATATGCTAAATTGGCAACACTAACTAGCAACTTGGTTTGGCTTTAGCTCCAAGACTCTGACTCTAAGTATTGGCGTTGTCGTGAGTGGCAGCCACTGACTAACTTGCAACTAACTGACAGACTGACGAACTGTGTGCTTCTAACACAGAACAAACTGCCGCGTTTGTTGTCTGTCTGTCTGTCTGTCTGTCTGTCTCTCCGTGTGTCTCTTTCTATCTATCTATCTCCCTCTCGGTTTTTCCATCTGCCAAGTTTGTCTGCTGTTTGTGAAGTCGTGACACTGAACAAATGTCAGCACTTGCGGGCGTGCAGTATATTTTTGCTGCAGCGGCTTTGACTTTGAGGCTGGAGGCTGGAGGCCAACAGCCAGCAACCAATCAATTAACTTGGCCAACAGGCCAACCAACACCCAGCACCAAAGACAGTGAAATTTGATATGACTATGACTGTGGTTAATGTGATTTATGCTGCCATAACCCCAACCTCCTCATCTTGGCCATCTTTTGGGTACTCAAAGGCAACCGCCGATTGCCTTAAGCGCACTTATGTATCTTTTAATTGTAAAACAACAAACACTATACAACTAACGGCTTACACTCTGCTACAAGGCAGAAGAGCCCTCTGCTGTCTATCAACCTGGTAAGGTAAGTAAGAACTTGAGCTCATTCTTTTCATTTGCATTAACTCTGACCCCAAAATGTTGATGTTGACAGGCACTAAGTGAATAATGTTAAGTGTATAATGAATAGTGAATAGTGAATCAGTCGCTGGGCACGCCCACATGTCCGCACATGGTCAACGTCAGCCAGTCAACTAAATGAGATGGACACAAGTGGCGCTGCCTCTATATTTAGACCATAAGATACAGATACAAATTTAGAGATACATATCGAACGATCGCATTGACCATGGCCAAAAGCAAATGAATGTCAACGCACTGAATCAAAGAAATCAAATCGAGATATAAAACAGAAGTTACCACCAAGTGTCGCTGCGGAAACATGAGTTTTATTTTTTATTTTCTTGGTTTTTTTTTTCTTTTTTTGGAGCGGCACACGAACGATCAATCAAAGGTAGCACATGGTCGTTATGGTCGATGCGGTTAGCCATGTCTTTAGACTACTTTCCCGAAGCGTTAAAATGAGTTTTCGTTTCGTTTCGTTTCGTTGTTGGTCCATTGTGTGGGCTTTTGGGCTTAAAGCCTCAGGAATGTCGGCAAATTTGTAATTGCACATAAGTACAGAGTGCCATTTGCGGATGCGGGTTCATTTAACAAAACCAAGGCATCTCAAGTCTTTGACCCCGAAATGTTGAAATGTTGTATGGGAAAATAAATATAGATCATCCAGCAATGAAGCTGAAATATTTATGAGAGAACTGCTTGGACATGCCATTCACACTTTACCTTGTGACATGCTCTTCAAGAACGATCGTTCGATCAAATGTTAAATGTGAACCGAGAAAGCGACCAAAGATTGCCATGACTTCCATGACTTGAAGAACTGTCCGCTCCATTTCTTACCCCCCTCCTGCTCCCTGCTCCCTGCTCACATTAAATGATACACCAATTTCATTAGAGATCTTGAGCGAACAACTTTAAAGGGGCGATCGGCCGTGTCGAGGTCTGACGAGCGTGTTGTCGACATGGAACACTACAACACACACGAGTTCAACATCTATCTACAAGAAGCGGCAAAACAAACTCACAGATACAACACGTTTGTATCTGTAGCTGAGAACTAAAGAGAGGGTAGTTTAATCAGTCAACGGATTATTAAATAAAGCTAAGATTTATAATGATCTTTCTTTCTTTAAAAAAAACAATTAATAATTCTTTAATTTAAAATTCAAATTGTAGTGTAAAAGAAAAAAATTAAAGCTAGTAATATTAATATTAACAATGTTTACGTCAAAATTATATTTATAAATTTAAAGATAATCTTTATACGGATTCACTATTATGCTAAAACTCACAAGTTTGATAATCTTTATAGTTTTAGAAATAATAAAGAACAAAAAGACTACTAAAATGGTACAATTATTATATTATTACTAAAGTAATAATAATCTTAATTAAAAATTAATGTTTTTTAATATAAAAATAGTTGCACTTTCCTTAAAATTAATTTATTCTAATAAGTAGAATAATAATAGTAGATAAGTAGAAATAAAGTGATGATTAAAATCTAGAAACTGAATAATTGCTACTCTCATCATTCTCATGCTGCGTACTTTAGGAACCACCCTCGTCTTGCCAGCGCCTTGCTTTCTTTTTCTGTTTTCATGTTCTGCACGGCATTTCCCGGCACGTCTCTATAAGTATATTTTAACTTGTTGTTGCTGTGGCTAATTAGCTTGTAACTTGAATGTGAACACATTTTGTCGAAAATGAAATGTTCGTTTTAACACTTTTGTTTGGATTGTGGATAGATAGATAGATGATGAGGCAGCAGCAGCAGCAGCAGAGTTCTATGGTGATATATAGATCGGCACACTTATAAATTTCAATTCAATGGAAACGTCAAAGTCAAATTGTGCCTTAATTGTGGTTGGGTGAAAGTTTTTTTTGTCCAGACACAACTCATTACGCTGGTTTTTTAGAATTATGGGAAAAGAAGAAAAGAATCTAAGAATCTTTAGAATACTTCTCGAATGGCAAACAAAGTGTTTGCTTAATTATATGGCCAATGACTGTCGGTCCATCTTTCAGTTCCCATCTATATCTTGGCCCTTTTGGCATCTGTATTGAGTTTGTTGCTATTGCTGCATCATTAGCTAATTGATCGGAGGCCAGCATATGCATAAATTATACAATATTTCATAAATAACATTTGATTATGGCCTGTCCAAAGACAACTGGGCAAAAAAACAATAAAATGGTCATTTCGAAAAGCCATCGGAGATGGCGACGGCGACGGCGACGGAATCAAAGTTTGGTTCGTTCACCTGTCCGCACAGTTAATCGTATGCAAAAGAAACACAGGAATTGGTAAGATGGGAAGGGGGATTCACTGAGTACCGTTAGAAACTTGATAACGGTACAAGTCAGTCTGTCTGTCTGTCTGTGTTGTGGAAAAATGTGCATAAATTGAGCCAAGCCATAACGAAATATGACAAAAGAACACCCCCTACCAAGAGATATACCTATGTAAGTTCTATCGATTGGAAATCAATTGATTTTCATGCCACTCCAAGGTGATAATATCCAATCGAGTTTATGATGATAAGCCAAAGTTTACACGAGATCAAGATTTACATATGTATCAGTTAAGAGGTAAGACCACGAAAAAGCTGACTAATTCCCTTATTTGAGGTCGTTAAAAATACACAAATAAACTTTCAACTTTCAATCGAATCGAAATGCACTAAAATTAATTTTCCCACTTAAGAAGTTCACTTTTCGGGTTCCTTTCCAAATTTTACGACATAGAAATTGAAATGCGTTGACATTTTTGGTAAAAAACAAGAATCTCTTCACCTTTCAATTACTAGACATTTTCCAACAATTTGCTGGCAATAAAATAACAATTTTATAGCTGCACTTGATGACTTGATGACTTGACGATTTCATGATTTCATGATGCCCCGCAACCCACACACACACACACCCCCAACATGACCTGCAACTAAAAAGCCATTCGACTAACTAATCTTAATGCCGTCGACGCCATGGGAGCCTTCTCTTTATCCGCCATAGACCAAAATCTAAATGTTTAAAATGTCGCGAGTCGCGAGACACGAGACAATGTTGAAAACTTTTTTATTTTCGACCCAAAGAAAATGTAGACGAAATTGGGAAATATTTAAGCGTCTGCCATTTAATTGAATGAAAATGTTAAAAAGGCTGCTCAAAAAACTTTTATAGCCAAATATTTTGGGAATTTATAATGTTGCGCTATCAAAATATTGCGACAAACCGCCTCTCGCCTCTCGCTGGAATGTGCATAGTATGGTATGTAAGTATGTATAATATAATAACATCTTCGACTGAGGACAGCCTTGTAATCGGCTTAGTTCACATGTTTACAATAAATACAAGTCTTAAACGGTTGACAAACGCTCTCTGTCGTAATTCCAGTAGTCAATTCCAATCAGCTGGCCATAGACCCTCCCCTGATGATACCAAGTGATGATAAGCGTAAAGAAGATGCATCGAACATGTCTCAAGGAGCGACTCGACTCTAAAGCTACCCTGTAAACTGTTTAAAAAGAAAATCTAATTTACAACTAATTTTGATTTATAGCTACTACAGATTGTTGAAGGGTATTAACCAATTGGATAGTAATTATAGTTAGTAGATGCAATGCACTGTAATTTTGTTTAGATATTAAATCTGTTGTAATTGGTTGATAAAAGGATTCTAAAGTTCAGCAGACTATTAAAATGGGAAGTTAAGTGGGATAACAATTAAGCATTTAAACGAAGCTTTAATTTCATTTGTTTCACTATGAACTATTAAAAGGTAGGTTAGTTTAGAATCTAAATATTAATTATACTATTTAATTTATTTGACTATCTAAAATAATTATCCGAAAAATAATAAAAAAAAAACAAAAATTGTATTGAAACTTATATAAAATTCAAAGATATCTATCTAATTAAATTTATATCTGAATAGCTTTTATCTATATTACTTTTTATTATATTAATAATGTCTAATAAGTTAAATATATTTTAATAAATAAGAATACAAATATATCTTAAATATCTCAACTATTTACTTCTGCTTACAGTATGTTTAACCCGCTTCGACAATTAATTAAGGGGTATATGTGCTGAGCAAACAGAGAAGCGCCTGGGAACACCTCCTCCTGGAAGAGAAGGAGGAGGCCTTACTGAAACAGGTAATTTTCATTAAATTGCCGTAAATTAACAGCCAGCGCTGCGATGCGATGCCAATGCATTAGACAACAAGGTGAGATAGCAACAAAGGCAACAACAGCAACAATAATGTGGAAACGCAATGGAAATGCAAAACGGTTGTTGTTGTCGTTGTTGTTGTTGTTGTGAACCTGCTGGCAACATTTGCGTAATTTGTAATGCGGCTGCTTAGCTGACTTTGCTTGAAGCTGACGAATTGACTGAATGCCTGAATGACTGATGGAGCGCCTCCAGCCCAACAAGCATTTAATTTTATGCACTTTCCGATCGTCTCTCTCTCCCTCTCTTACCCTCTGTCTCCCTTACACTCTGTCTCTATGTATGCCATAATTGACTGTTTATTGGCTATGTCGTTGTCGTTGTCGGCTTTAGCTTTTGATCATTTATCGGGGTCCCAAGCAATCCGTTAATATTTCGCACCAATGCGCATTTTGTCAGCTGGAGTCATAGTAGAAGGGTATGGGATGAGAGGGAAGGGAAGGAAAAGGAGGGAGGGGTTGCTGTTGAGGGTGTTGATCGTACCGTTTGATCGGCCCCAAAGGTGTTGCCATGACAAATTGTACAGTGCGGAAGCAATTTGGTTGAAAAGAAACGTTTCAACTACTGGCAAAATTCGATTTGATGATGGTAATTGCGGCTTTGACTTTGATTTCCGCATGGGCGCCAAATTGATGCTGGGCGCCCAATGTGCTGACATGCAAATTCAAGGAGTGTCGTAAAGTGAATCGACAGCCGTGTAAATAATTGTTAAATCTTTAGCATTTCAACTTTAAAACATTAATAATGCCCAAAACAGATGCCCAAAACCTCAAAAACCCAAAAACTTTAAAAAGAAAGCCAAATTTTCTAGGTCGAAACGAATATGTTGTTGGGAAAAAGTTTATTTATGCAACATGCCCTAAAGCCGCATGTTGCGGTTACGAGCCTGAAGTTCAAATGTCAGCGATGCCTACACACATGTGCAGCCAGAGAAAGAGAGGGAAAGAGTGTGAAGAGAGAGAGAGAGGAAGTTAGCAAGAACATAACTCAAAACATGAAATGAAACATCTGCGTGTGTTTTATGGCTGTTGCAGTTCAACGGCAATGGCTGTGATTTCTATTTCAATTAGGCGCTGCATGTGGGACGTCAGTCAGTCAGTCAAGTCAGTCATTCAGTCAGTTTGTCAGTCAGTCAGTTTGTCAGTCAGTCAAACAGAACTATGGCCAGCCATAATGAGCAAACAATAATGCTCTTAATTTTCCATTTTTGTTGTAATTTATTATGCAGCCGATGCATATGAGCTTTGTATCTGCATCTTTATCTGTATCTATATCTAAATCGACATCTGCCCGCATCGTTGTCAAGCACAACAAGTTTTAAAAATGTATCTCAGACAGAATTTATAGCTCGCTCTTCAATTTATGTTGTGCCAATGACAAGACAAGACAATCAAATTAAATATTCTCATATTCTGAACAAATATCGCCCACGCTATCATAAAGGAGTTCTGTTGACATGATGGCTACAAAAAATTGATTTCAAAAATTTGTTGTTGCATGTACAGCAGCTTGTTGCATGGTGCATGCTTGCAACTTGCAATGCGTGGCCACATCATTTTTTCTGAATACATATTTATATATTTTTTGTTGTTAAACATTCACTTTTTTTCTTTTATTTGGCACTTTCTTTCAAGCTGAAAGTTTGTTTGTCTTAACGATTTGCGCTGTGTGGGTGACAACAGCCAGAGAGTTTGTGGCATGTGGCATGTAGCATGTGGCGTGCGCATGCGTTAGCTACAGTAACGACAACAACAACAGCAGTCAAAAGAGCCGTTAACTCCTTTTCAAAATGTAAATACATTGGCAGACACCTGTTTATGGAGTTTACGGTTTAACTCTCGTCTCCCTCCCAGACTTTTGGCTTAGGGGCCCTGAGGGGAAGGCTCAATTGCGACGTAGGTGGTTCCATAGATTGTAGCTTCAAATTGTTGCACTTGCAGCAGACATTGTGCCATTGTTTGTAGCGTATCTTGCATGTAGTTAGTTTGTTGTCTTGTCTTGTCTTGTGCCACAACAACAACAACAACAGCAACAACAAACAAACATAAAAAACAACAACAAAGCAAACAATACTTTGTTGTTCGCTTGATAAAAATCTGTAAATTTGCCCATTTGCTAAGTTGCGATAGAAAGTTCAATTTGAATTCAATAAGGAGGATGACGCACAGTGGACCACAAATTGTTTGCTTTCTAAATAAATTTAATTTCAATTTAATTTATTACTACTTTATTACTACTTATATTATTTAATGCAACATTCATAATAATCTGTCAAATTGTTTTGAAGAATGAAGCTAAAGAGCTAAGCTCGAAACATAATTGTTAAAGAAAAAGTATCTCTATGGAGTTCTACCTATTTGAATGGGAAAAAAGTTAAGAAATTATTGATCGACATACATAAATTAATTATCGATTATTTAAAACTGTTTGAAATTATTTATATATTCTAACAAATAGATTATTAATTATTAAATAACGTAACTTAAACAAATAAATAATAGCAATAATAAAATAATTGTAAACATACCATAAAATACCCAAAAACACTTAAAATAAAGTGAAAATTTAGCAAAACAAAATATTGATTCAGGAAGCACAAAATTCTAAGGATTTCCAACAACGATATTAAATAGTAATCTGTTTATGATTTCCTTTAAACAAAAAACACAATTCCCAAGGAAATGGTTTTAATTATAAAATACAAAAACAGAAAATTGTGTGTGTGATGCCAATGGCATTTTTCCGCTAACAAACAGCTGACATTAGGGTCTAAAGCATGCAGAATTTAACAACAATGCTGTTGAAGTTCATAAAAACACAGAAAAGATAAACACAAGAACATAGCCCAAAGGGGCATAAAAACAAGTATGTATTTAAAAATATGTGTGTGTATATATACACATTTGCATGTAAATGTATTGATCGAATGTCTTGCACAATTTCCAGCTATGTAAAATTGAAAACAAATAAATAGCCACAACAAACGGCTGCTAAAATAAACAAGGCAAACTTCTAAAAGAGACAAGAGAAAGAGAGAAAGAGAGAATCGATTGAGACTAAAACTGTCGAAAAGAAGTCATCGGCAGTTTGCTCATCATCATGGAAATAGGCTAAAGAAACGGGAAACTATTTTCTTTTCTTTTTTTTTCTGACTTTTTCGCAAAAGGTGTAAACAAAACGTTGGGCATTTTACAAAATATATAATGAAGCAGCATGTGATGATGTGTGTGTGTGTGTGTGTGTGCAACGATGGACGAGTGACGATGCTGAGTGTTAAAAACTACCTGTAAGATACGTAGATACTTAGATACATGCAGCAAGGTGCAACAGGCTCCATGCCGCATGCCTCATGCAGCCTCATGCAGCATGCTGCAAGTGGTCATGGCGTGCCGAATCAGTCGGCATGAAATGTGGAAAAACGCCATGAAATGGGCTTTCGTCAAATTAGCGTGCCAGCGTTAACGACGAACGCATCTGTATCTGTATCTGTGTCTGTGAGTGAGTCTGTTTGTATCTACACCTATGTATCTGAAAGTGTGAGTGTGTGTGTGTGAGTGTATCTGCCGGGACTGCACTGTGGGATATTTCGCACTTTGCCTTGCCGGCTGTTCAATGCTGTTCCCGATATGCTACCTGAATGAAGTGAAGGGAGGAGGGAGGAGGGAGAGACAGAGACTTGATTTATTTGGCCAGCAGTTTGCATCTGTTTTTATCTGAATTTGCATTTGCATTTGCATGCTATGTGTGTGCAAGTGCAAAGCCTTGGCTCTTATCTAACTCAAAGAACAGCTTGTCTGACTTTGGCACTTGATCCATACACACATTGGGAGAGGAGACGACCATATACATATAAATGTACATATAAACTGAGCGTCATAAATACTCCCGTCGTTTAGTTTTTACGATTGTCGGCTGCCTTTGTTTGCCATAGACTCACATACACACACAGATATCGCACACAACAACATCCTAAGATACAAGTTCCATGTATCTTTCAACGTATCTAAATGCATATACAAGTAAATGCCGCTGTGCTAAAGAGTTGAAGTGCCAGATCCCAATGCCCAGAGCTCTGAGCTCAGAGCTCTCAGCCCAGAGTCTCCTGCTAAGATTTCTCGACATTGCGACGATTCCTGCGTACTGTACCAAAAAACAGGTCCCCGACAGGGCCAAAGTTTGCGTGCCTTGCAGAAATTTTATGGTTTCTGCTGGAGCTGAAGCTGAAGCTGAAGCCCAAGTCGAAGCCAAAATGAAGACAAAACCAAAAACGAAGCTGGAGTTTGCTCCGAAAAAGTACCAAAGAGGGCATTTATGCCGCAGGTAGACAGCCTACAACAAATTTGACTTTGCATTAAACCCGCAGTTTAGGTAGCTTGAATATTCTTAAGAACTATTTCAAATGTTTCTCTTTTTTTTATAGCCAATAACAAAAATATTGTCCAACATTCCTAAGGAAAAACAAGGGCTACCTTTTGAAGGTAATCTATAAGCGTCTAAAACTTGGTTAAATGTGAAATCAATTTTAAATTAAATTTCTTATAATAATACTTTTAATAATATATCACTTATATTTCGATATTTTGTTTCAATAACCAATGTGTTATCAGAGTTCAAACTTGTATAATTTTGGTACAAAGTATTTTGATTTTCATAGGGAATGTCATTTTAACCTTGGTTTAATCTACAATTTAATTGTATATTTAAAAGTAGTATGTTTTTGAATTTACATTTTCGAAAAGATAGAGAAAGAAGTATCCCTTGAATATATATTTTTAAATAAACATCTCAATTTTCAATTAACCAATGGACAAATAAGCTCAACTTTGTAGTGGAAAATCTCTTAATTGAACTTTAGAAATTACGAATACACCTCTGATTGTGAGACTTATTATATAATTTGATAGTTTGTTTCAGTTTAAGATTCCTTCTGTTAAGGATGTGATGCATTACATCCAACACAACGACTCCACAATATCGCTTACTGATTTACTCATCAGTGGCGACACCAAAAGATAGCTTTAATTGTGGCACATTTCAGAAAGTCCAAAATTTACGTCTGTAAGCGCTCGTCAAAGAGCTGCAAAGTCATAATTTTCGAAAAACCAAAAACTGAGACAAAGAGAGAGAGAGAGAGAGAGAGAGAGAGAGAGATAGAGAGAGACAGTGGAACAGGAAGAAGCGGGTGTACGATGACGAAAGTACTTTCATTTTCACGCTCATAAACGAGGCCTGGCTGTATAAAGTTCAAAATGTTGTCGTAAAAGACGCAAGTATAAGCCGCTTAAATGACATTTAAATAAATAAAAAGTGAGGAGGGTAAAGAATTGAAGTAAAGACAAATATAGAAAGGTAAAAAAACGGGCGGTAGCCCTTTCACTGACATGATCTGGAAAGCTTTGTGCCTTAGAAGCAATTGTCTGCCTTTGGGAACAGGAAGTTCGCACTTTGGTAAGGAGTCCCAAAATCAGAAGACCCCAGAGAGAAAGAGAGAAAAAGGGAAACATACAGACGAAGTCTGAAAGATGAGAGGCAACAATCACGATCAGCACACGTCGTCTGGCAGTGATTACACTTTAAACTCGTTATAATGAGGCAAGAGAATTTATCCAGCGGATGTGCCAAGCGTGCCCTGGACGAGGGACGGGTAAAAAGATTGAAAACTGAAAGCGTTAAGCTGCGGTTGACATCCTGGTTGCCAGCTGGAGACCATCAACTCATCCCATTGCTCAAGAGGAGGCCCAACGATTGAATTACCATAAGGGAGAATGGAAACTAAAAAAAACTAAAAAAAACAGACAACAAATGCACTTGTTCCAGTAATTTTTTTGAAATATGATGCCAAACGAAGGCGCAGGTCATAAACAACAACCGACAGTCGACAAACGACAAACAACAACCGACACACAACACAACCGACAAAAGGCAGTCGACAGTCGTACAAGACGGCAAAGTGTTGTAAGATAAGGTTAGATAAGCGCCGCCCCGTATACCTGAGAGAGTTTTGATATTTTGAATGAGTTTGAGATGGAGTTGAGACCGATGATGTGGAGTGGGCACTTCCTCACTGCTTGCGGCAGGTCTCAAAGAATATAACCCAAAAAGAAGACGAGACGATGATAACGAGCAAAGTTAGAGGAAAAACTACAAATTGGAAAAATGTCATGAATGAATCTCTTTTATTGAACTCACCTGCATTTTGTTGCACCCCTGGAACCACCACCGATGACTCTGCCTTGAAAGCCAACAAATCCTCGGAATTCGAGATCATAGCTCCCCCATTGTTGCTGCTGCTGCTATCCGTAAGCTTATCTACAGCAATGTCAAGTGTGGTTGCCGCATCAAGTTCCATATCCATTAACGTGTTGCCTTTAAAGAGACCCGCGCTGCGGTATTCCTTGGCAAAGGGCGTGGCACCCAATGCCGCCCCTAAGAGCATGAATAACAGACACATTTGCCTATAGACGTTGCACATTTTACACGCGGCGGCTTTTCTATGCCACATTCTGTGATACAATTACATGGACACACTGAGACACATATGTAAATGATGATGTATTACGAATTATTTATGACTTGGGGTAAGTGCTTTAATTAATCACACGACGCGCCAAAAATTAAACTTTTTAAACATAAAATTTGTTCCAAGTCTCCGACAACTTGACTTTACCACACTCGAGAGGCACACACACAATAGAATTGTCAATTCAATTAAGAGTCGGCTCTTTTTCTATTCTATTTGCCAGTTGTGAAAATTATGTCAGCAATTAGTGAAACTTTTCGACGTTACGTGTTTTCCGATTCGGTTTTCGTTTTGATACTCTGAAAGATAAGAAAGTGCAAATGTTTAGTAAGAATTAAATGGATATATTTAAAAGAATGTTACAGTTCAGGGGATTTCCCAAACAACAAAATAACATAGTCAAATGCTACTTTATAAATGCTGTGGAAGTGGTCGATTGAAAAATCTTATTTAGGTTTTACAGTCAATCTATAGTATGTATGTTAAGTTTTGCGATGTGTGTTTTCTAAATCCAGATTGAGATTTTAGTTTGTTTTTTAGTTGCTTCATGTTGGAAGCTGATTTTAAAATGTGGTTAATAAAATGTAAAGGTTTTCTACTGAGAGTAAGCAACATTGAAATGTTGAGTATGTCGCGAAAGTTTGTAATATATCTATTGTCAATAACTTTCTATACTTTGGATATATAAAAAAAAAAAATAAAGATATAATTTTTAACCTCCGAGTTTTATCTATCTAAATAACCAGAAAATTCTCACGCTGGGTATCGCAAAGTCGATCACTTTACATTGTTTTATATTATTAACTGAACTTCTAAACTTATATACATAGAATAAACGTTTTATTGGAGCGATCAGTATTAGCCTAAGAATTTTATCAATTTACACAACCAATAATTATCAATTTGTAATTAAGTAAACCCAATTCTAAAGTTAATAGATATAATCTAAATATAATCAATAAAAATAACATTGAAGGAATTTTGTATATGATCTTCAAACATTTGTATTTGAAAATGGGTTAAGAAAAGTTTTCCAACATAACTTCCACAGCTGCTGAGCCAACTTAAAAGCGGGCGCGTCGGAAAATCAATTAAAATGCATTAAGGCACATATGCAAATACATACATGCATTCAAACAAATGTACATACATATGTGTGTAAAGGCGTTAATTTCCCTAATTCCCCAATTTCCCATAAGCTGTTGGGCATGCGCACGGCAGCAGCGGAAATACGCACGAATTTCCACAATGAAAATGCGCGTAACGCGAAAACGGAACCCACAATAACTACAATAATAATAAATGAATAAATGGTAAACAAATTGCCGACAATGCCTCTGCCTACCTGAGCAGAGCCCACTAAACGCCCAAAAAAGGGAATCGCATACACACACACACACTCCCTCTCACGCCACACGATCAAAACTGTGAATGATGCGTGTGCATATGAAATATACATACTTACATGCATTCATACATATGCGTGTGTTTGTATGCAAGCATGTGTAATGCGCCGTTAGCGCCGCTCATAAAATATCAATGCGAAATTGTTGTTGTTGTTGTTATTCATGCACACATGTTGCCAACGCGATCTCACGCTCTCGCTCTCTCCCACTATCTTTCGCTTATGAAGCTTCTCTTTTGGGGGGAAATGCCAAAGAGATGCGACTGGCAAAACCTATTGAATACGTTTTAAGACACCAAAAACAAAAAGAATCAATATCGCATACATTCATCATTCCCATGAATGAGGCAAACACTCTAAAACACACAAAACGAGTTTTGTCAAAATATTTTGCATTAAAACAAACAACAATAAGCCATAAAGAACGCAAATAAGCACACAATCCTCATCTCAGAGTTATACTGCGTTATTAATATCCGGCAGAAAGAACAACAAAAATAAGCGGTAAAATTGGTGCAAGTGTTTGTCTTTGCTTATTGTTGTTGTTTATTTGCATTAAAACACAAAAGATATTGGCGAGAATGGAAATAACTTAAATAATGTACCTTTTATGCAAGAATTACACATTTGATTCATATGTTATATGCAATTATGCTATTAGCACACACAAAAAACAGTAACAATTAACGCGCGTAGTTTTTCGTTTTGAAACTTTTCGACTTTTCAACAGTAACGGTAAACTCAAGAAACGAACAGCGATTCCGCATGATCGACCCGCACACTCCGACAACGAATCTGATCTGACAATATCGTAGGTTGGGTTTGCCAGACTTCAATAGGAGTCTAGTTCTGAAAGTAGACAACAGATGGTGCCACCGTTTTGCAACGTGTGGCAGCCTTGGTATTCAGAAATGACTTCTTTTCAAAAAAGTCACTTAAATGAGATTTTGTCCACTTTTTCCACTGGAACCAGTGTAATTTTGATTTTGCATGAATTTCTTTTAGAATTTTGTCGAATGTCGTAAGTTTTTTGGAACGGTAAGAATATGTTTTAACGATTTCTCACCCAAGGACTTTTACAGGTACCCAACTTTTATTAAAATTATGTGCTTTATTTTACCAAATTTGTAATTAAATAAAATACTTTCTTTCTTAAAAAAAATATTTAATACAAATAAAACGAATCGCAACAGAAGCTGTTAGTTAATAAAGGTTAATAGCGACTTAACAGTTTTAAGAGACGGGCGACACCTTCTGTTTGTTTTGCGAAACAAAGAACTGATCGAAAAAGAGCTGAGTTGATTGGCGGTTAAGATTTTAGTTCTGAGCAGTGCTAACCAGAAAATTGGCGTTCAAAAAATGAGGCTATTTTCAATTGGAAATGAGAGTGCCAAATGTGTTTCCACTCAAAACAGGTCGCCCTTTAGAAATGCTAAAAAGCAAAACATTTTCCAAAAAAGCCAGAATTTCCGCTGCCCGCTGTTTTCATAATTTTCCCGCATTTGGGGTTTCGAAAAAGCCAGATTTGTCGCGTAAAAAGCTGAATTCGGAACACTGGTTCCGAGGATCAATTTAATTTAATATTAATAACTTGCAATATTAAGAAATGTAACTTCAATTTATTATTGGGGTAGTAAAATCTTAGACCACCATAAAAGTAAACATGTTAAAATTATAAAAGTTAAAACAGCTCACAAGTATTGGGATTAAAATTAAAATAAAAGATAAATTTCAATAGTTAAGTGTTGTTTTCATCCATTTGGCGTCGATGCTGCATTTGGAGCTCGAAACGTCGATTTGAGCGTACTCCACGGATTAACTCGCGTTTGTTCTCCTTTGTGGTGCGTCCCTTAAACATTTCCATGTGACGTTGCCGCCGGGCTTCCAGTTTACTTTGAATTGGAGCTGGAGCTGCGTCCGGAACCGGCTTTCGGATGCTGCTACTCGGAGCCGGAGCAGTTGAAATTCCACTAAAGATCTTTGTTACTGATTTGGCCAACAAAGGCAAACGTGACTTCGGCTGCACTACAATTATATTGCGTGGCGTGGGTAGGTTTTTCATCCGCTGAGCTTCCTCGGGCTTCATGGGAGTTAAAAGATCAGGGGGCAACATTATTTTCTTTACTACCTGTGGACGTGGACGATCTACAACCATTGTGTTGGACGTAGGAAACTTCTTTGCCGAAGATTTTTGGGCAGATGCATTGCCATTGATCAGTTTCCTAGCTGAGTTTGTCAACTCCTTGGCACGCACAGCCTTGCGTTCTACGTGATCCACTAGACTCTCCATTTTATTAAACTGTTTCTGGTGGATGGCCGCAAAGTTGGGCAGCTTAGTGCGTGTCTTCAATTTGATCGGTGTAGGAGCCTTTATAACCGGGAAGAACTCTGTATAAAAAATGTGATTAACATTAAACTATAAAATAAACAAAACTAGATAAGTACTTACTCGGCTTACTCGGCTGGGGAATTCTGCTTTTTATAAATGGATTATCCAATGACTTTGATCTTTTACGACGCTGTGTAACATCTGGAAAAGAATGCGTAGAGATTGGAGTAACGTTTTAAAAGAAAAAGACAAACTACTTACGATTATTGCTGAACTTTTCCAAGCGCTTATCAATGTCACTGACATCGGTCACCTCGATGGGACTGTAGAAGGTCACATTCTTTGTCGTCTCTCCACAAACAGATTTGGAGCGTCTGCGACCACGGATAGATTCATTCATCTCTAAATGTTGAGTCAGATTGCCATCAGTGAATTTAAAATTCATCTTCGAAGTGTTTTTATATGGCGTTGGGAATCTGTAGGCATTGGACTTGGGGTCTCTCAAGCTGTCTTCCATTTTTAATAGTGTTTTGTCCTGGTCATATTCATTTGTCAATACAATTTTAATGCGTTTCTCTGGAGACATTCGCAATTTGGGCATGTCAATGTCCAGCTGATTAGGCTTATCGTCTTTAATTGGCTGTTCAACAGCATTTAGTTCATTGGGATCTTCAGTTGGTTCGCCATCAATTTCAAAGGTTCTGTTTAATTCATCAGCTTGCTCTTCATCATCGAGCATAATAAGAGATGGCATTTCGTCATCTGGCTTTTCATCATCGTCTGCAGTTATGGGACACAATCCAAGCTCATCCATATCCTCAATGGCAACACCAATTGAGAGAGATCTTTCCACAGATTTTGTTGCAATATCAGTATTGTCTGCTTCTTCTGGCGAGTTTAAGACAATCACAATCTTATCAACAGCTGCCACACTTGATTTAAGAATGTTTTCTGTATAGAACTTCTTTTTATCTTGTAGCTGTGCCTCTTTGTATTGTGCCAGTTGTGAATCTGTTTCCAGTGACTCTGTTTCCTGTCCCATAACTTTTTCCTGTGGCTCTGCTTCCTGCTCCTTAACTTCCTGCAGTATCTTAACTTCCTCCTTCTTTTCTGCTCCCATTTGGAAGTTTTCTCCTTCGGTTTTTAGCAAAGTGAGCGTTTTCTCCCGATCTGTTTCTTCCATTGTGAGCGTTTCTTCCTGTTCTGCGGCCTCTGTGCACTCTTCCGTCTCCTTTTTAGCCTTCTTGCTGGCTGTACGCTTCGATTTGCGACTGCGCTTGCGCGAATGACGCCCAACCTCGGCAGCATTCCACTTTTGCACTGCGGAATCTTCCTCCTCAACAGCGTTAGCAGTAGCAAAAATATCCTTGTCTATCTTGCTGACTGATCGCAATACATTCTTTTCAACTATATCCTCATAGTCCATCGGTGGACGCACGCTTTTGCGAGCGCTACGCCTTGGAGTCTCACTAATTAAACAAGTTGATGTGGATGCACAAGGCGTTTTTGGTAGTGCTCCAAGCATATCATCATTATCACTATGTTTCTGACGCACAGAGCTTCGTGTCTTTTTTGCCACTGGTGTACTTAGTAGTGATTCCTGTGGTCGCTGCTGCTTCATTTCAGTTTCTGTTGTAAATTTAATGTAACCAGTTAACTACATTCACTACGATTCACTATTTCTGTTTGCTATTTACCTGTATTTACTTCCATATTTATTATAAATTGCAATTGCAAAGCGCGTAAAACAAGCGTCCTTTATTTGTTTTCTTCGTTGCGTTCAAAATGGTTACATCAGGGTTGCTGAAAAATTATTGATATATCGATAGATATTCTTTTCGTGATATATATTTTGAGGCGATTTGTGTGCAACAGTTATACCCGTTACTGTAAGCGGTACTTCCACTTTTAATTTTAGGCTCACCTAGAACTTTGGTTTCATAAATTAAATATTTCAAATCGAAATACAAAAAATACAAGATCTCCAATTGCAATGTTAAGCGTATGTTATTTAACATGCGTCGTTCGTGCGATCTTTTGAAGTGAATCGATACTTATCTCTAAAGCATCGATAAGTCAAACGATAATGTACTGATAAATCGAAAAAATGATTGTTCGTTTTTTTATTGCAAAATTTGAAAAACAATACTATTACAAATGCTGATTCATTTTAAATGACAGCTTAATGATGGCATCAACGACTAGTAAGTCAAAAATACATTCAAATGAAAGATGATAAGAAAAAAATGGCATCATGTATTATTAGTGGCATATAAATTAGCACTCATCGTTTAATACCAACGATGTGTTCTGCCTGCTCAGGGCCAATTGATAAGCCACCTCAAAAGCTTGGCCCAAAGTCAGAATTATCTCATTGGCCAATTCCTAAAAAAAAAGATGCTTTTATTATACAATGTCATGATGGAGTTAATTTCAACAAACCAAATTATCGACCATAAAGACATGGCAGTAATGCAGTTTCTGCTCTTTGGTAATATAGGCGAAATAACGCATATCCTCCGCATCCTGGCAGACACAGTTGATGTTTTCAATATCATGCGAACAGATTGCAGTCTATAAGTGAAATTACTATAGTTAAATACATTTTTTAAAGGAAATTTACCTACCTTTGTCTCATGATCTATGAACTTCACTCCAAGACACGAGGCTGCAATGTCCACCTTAAGGCGTGTCTGCAGATTGGCTGCCTTGAGATACTTTGTGGATGTGGTGCAGTTTTCCAACAGACTAAAATCACTTACACTTGAAGCTGGCTTCAAGTTCTCATCGATCTTAAGCTTCTGTATCGACTTGCGTGTCGAAATTGTACCCTGCAATTGCCGTATGACAGTCGATCCCAGATACTAAAAGATTGTTTAAATTATATGTTGACAAATTAAAGATACAAATTGCACTCACAAAGACGGAGTATCGAATTTCCCCATAGACAAGCGTATATGGGGAATGGCACCATTGTGAAGCAGAACTTTGGGATTTTCCCAGCAGTAATTCGGCCGGATCACGGATGTGTAGAGACTGACGTGGATCTGATTCTTCTAGAGAGTTATAAGACGACTCCTCGCTTGGTTTGTGTTCCTCCTCTTGATGCTCCTTCCCACTCGCATCTTGCTCTTGTTCCACCGTGAGCACTTCATTGCCAATATGCTCGAATATGGTATCAATCTCGGCCCAGACACGAGAGGCGCTAAAATCCTCGCCAGTTGCAGAATAACGTTGCTTCGACAGACTTCTACGGTTATTAAGAGCATTCACAGATCTCACCATGCTGGGCGAACGTAAATACTCGCGTGCCACAGAGCCACGTCCATCAACCATGTCCAGATTCAAAGTAGATCCTTTGAAGAGCCCGGCAAATGGGATGTCGCCTACAAATTCCTCGACCTGGTCGGAGCAATAGGAGTTTGTGGTGCCCGTGGAATCACTGGCCAAACGTGGCGATACCGGTTGCATGTAATTGAAGATTGTGGCCTCCGCCTCGACCACTGTGGGTGGCGGATAATCGGGCGTTGGCGAATGGCGATTGATCTTATTGTTAGTGTTATTATTGTTATCAATGCCAGATGATGAAATTTCGCTTTCCCTAGGCATTAAATTGGCATAGTCTGTGTTCACACGCGTGCGAGGCATGGGAACTGGAGATTGCAATGACATTTCCACGTACTGAGTGATGGGTCTATGCGAAGTTGCAGCTGTCAAAGCAAAAAAATAGTGATCTATGTCTAATAAAATGCAATATGATTCAACACTTACAGCTGGTGCTTCTCTCCTCGCTGCTGGATCCGGTCTTCACCAGATTAATGTACTCATATGAACGTGAGGGAATCGAGCCGTTGGAAAAGTTATTACCATTTTGCAGAAGTGCACTTTGATAGGCCTGTTTATAGACGGGTTTATAGCTGGTCCACAGCTCCTGACTGACATCCAAATCGTTGACAGACTTTTGATACTTGATCGGTTTCATTTCCAAATAGTTTTCCGGTGGGTTTGTGTAATTATCCAACGAGCTTAAAGAGTGCGAAAGTCCAATTGGTGGAACTTGCTTTCTATAGAGGTTTTTGTGCGTGTTATATGTTGGTAGTAGTTGAAAGGTTATATGAAAGAAAGATAAAATAAGACCAAAGACCCGTTATATCAAGGTGCTATCAATAAAAAAAAGTACCAACCAATTGAGATGAGTGCAAGTTTTATAATGTGGCATGTGAGGGTGCGAGGCGAGGCAAGTGTTGGGATGAAAGTAGTGCTATGGCTATGTATTCCATGAGTTGATCTGAGCACACATACAAATTAGTGCTTCTTTCATTATTTTTATGTTTTTTTTTTCTTGGTTAATTGAGGTCACAATTACAACAAGTAGAATGCGTGGGCGTGTCACAAGTCATTGTTAGTACTTTCTGCTCTTACTTCCTCTGCTTCGATGGATCATTTAGCTTCGATAGCTTCTGTCGCTGACTGTTCTTTTCAAACAGACGCTTTGGTAGCGTGTGCGTACCATCCTCCATGGTCAGATTATTAACCATCTGCGTCTGTTTTGTTCGCAACAGCTGCGTTTCTGCTAAATTCTTAAATTCTGTAAGCAAATGTGGGCGTAAGAAATTCGTCAATTCTTTTTTTTCTCTAGTACAAACCGTTGATAACTGCCACAATTTCGTAAGTGACATGGGGCGGATAATCGGAGAGTATTTCGAGAGCTGTGCGTCCATTGCCATCGGTGGCATTAATATCAATGCCAGCCTTGAGTAGTGTAACCACCACCGACTTCTTGCCACAAAGTGCCGCCTCATGTAGGGCACTTCCCGCATGTGTGAGTATGTTGACATCAACGCCCGCCGCAAGCAGAGTTTCCACCACCTTCTTGTGCCCATTGCGACTGGCCAAATGCAGGCATGTGTGGGTGAAGATGTGCTTTGTGGGCGTGGCAGCATACTGGGTGGAGTAGCCAAGCAACTCGGACACATCATCCTCCACATAACGTCTATAGTGTGCTATTAAATCGGGATCTACACGAAGCAGAGTTTGTACTGCCTGCAATCTTCCAAATTGGGCAGCTAAATCGAGAGCAGTCTGAAAGCTATTGTTGCGTATGCTGGGATCAGCACCAAAGGATAAGAGTATGGCCACAACAGTGTTGTGTCCATGTTGAGCACCCGAATGCAGTGGTGTCTCATTCTCAATTGTCTGGGCATTGGGATTGGCCGGCACGGGACTGTGAAAGAGCAGCATTTTTACAATATCCTGATGACCAGCCCAGGAGGCCAAAAACAGCGGCGTCGAGCCACGTATATCCGGAACATCAATTTGAGCATTGTGAGCAAGCAGGAGACGTACAATGCTACTGTGTCCATTCAGACAGGCGTGATGCAGCGATGTATAACCATTGACATCTTGGCAATTTATATTGGGACTGCGGCGGAAACTAAATGGAAGTAATACAGAATTAGTAACGAAGCATTTTATATAAAAAAAGGTATCTCATGCAAATGTTGTAACTAAGAATAAAATTTAAGACTGAGTGTTATTAAGAATAAATTCAAGAGACAAAAGTAGGAGTGAAAAATAAAACATTTTTTTATTTCAGCAATTTTGCCTTTGTAATTTTTTCCAAACTTTAAAGTGTTTAATTAATAATTAAATTATTACTAATTTTGTGATCCTATACTCTTTTCTAATTTGTATTCTTCTTAGTAATATTTGTAAAAATTTAAGCAGGAAATCGTAAAAAATCCTAATATACTCACCTGGACAATGGACCATGTCGCTTTGTGGTCAGCTCCAATAGTTTGCCAACGGTTTTAATGTCGCCATTACGCGCAGCCTCAAGTAAATGTTGATCCTTGCCCATTTGAATTGAATTTTAGAGCGATTGCTGCAAGTGAAATATTAAACTTCCAAATTAAATGTATGAGATCATGCTCGGCAATGGCAATAAGCACAACCATCACCCCACCCACGCCCTTTCAGTTTAGTATGTGTGTGTGCATGAGTCTCCCGCGTCAGGTGGCAATCAGCTGTTCAGCTGTTTGCCACAACAGTTCTTGCTGTTCCAGATCACGCACACACACAAACGAATACACATGCAGGCGCACATTCCGATTGCACACATACACACATAATTTATGTTTGTTTTTATAAACGTGTTGTTTTAGGGCCTACTCTTCCAAGGTCATCGTAAGGCATTGCCACCCAACTCACCCAAAATAGTTCAACTTCTTATTTATAAATGCGCTTACCCAGTATTCAAGTTATTTTTTAATCAGCCCCAATGTCTGATATGCTGTAATAGTTTATAGCTGTTCTATTTGCATTTTTAAGCTATTGACCATTATTGACTATTCTTGTTGGTGTTGAACGGTTGATTAACTCAATTTTATTTACTGTTTGTTGAACGCGAGAATCTGGAACCACCTCACCAAATCCAGCAGTCCGACTGCTCTATGTGACGTCACAATCTAGTATCGTTTTCGATATCGATGTAAAAAAAATATCGAGGAGCCCCGTTGTTGATCTTGATGTTTACCGATGAATCGATGCTTATTTTTTTTTTTATTATTTTAACTAATTCTTAAACAAAATCCAGCAGGTTTGAAATCATCCTGCTAATATCAATGCATCGATGCAGCCCTAATACTAGTTTTAGAACTACTTGTTTCCTCTAGTTGGAGTATTAGTAGTCATATATATATTGCCAGATGAGAAGGCAGTTAACAAAAGATTACAAATAAGCAACTTCTAATTCCAACGTTCAACTAACGGTGGATTGAGGTCGAGACTCGCACTGAGCACATTTTTGCATGCAGCAAGGCAGAATAGCGTATCTTCTTCATTTAGTTTAACTTATAATTGAAATGATCTATGTAAATGTAATATTTTTATTATTTAATTTAAATTCCGCGCCAAACTTGCTGGTATGTGTCCTTTGTCTAATTTTGACGTTTCACAGCATTGAAGTGTAAAGTCGATATCGATATTGTTAAACAAAAGAGACCGTTCGATATATCGATAGCACCAGCGATAGTTTTGATTCAGACGCTCAATGTACATGTTTTTCATTTGATTCCTTTTGTAAAAATTTAAAATACTTGCATAGAAAGCAACCGCAATATGGATCGGACTAGTCCATTGAAGACCAAACGAATAGATAAAAATGAAGGTGAGTGGAAGCATGCGTATCTGAATAAGTAGTCACGAACACAGCGTATAACTGTTAAATGTGCCGGCACAACGAGTCTACCGTGTGTGTGCGTGTGTTGAGTGTGCGTCAATGTTACGCGGACATAAATTAAAATTTAAGGTATGCCCCCTGTTTAAATGCTTAATGCAATGTCATTCATTGTGTTGCCCTTGCAGACAAACACGAGGATTCGGAAGTTGCAGCTGCCGACCCACAAAACGATGCTCCACAAAAGAAATTTGCGCGTCTGAGCGGGTCATTGGATGAAGTTGCTCGGTCGCGAGAGGGAGCTGGAGCGGGTGACATAGACGTGGAGTTATCTTTAAATTCCGCTTATCTACAAAAGGACGTAGCACAATGGCTGCAGACAGCATGGTCAAAGAAAGCGCAAAACACAAAAGATGATACAACCGGAGCACAAATCTACGGAGATCCCTTTCAGATTTGTCTAATGCCCAACCTATTGGAGGAGGGGAGATGTCAAGCCCTTGTACACGAAATGATCAATAAAGTGCATTGGTCGCGAAAGCAAATGGACCTCTATGAATTCTATCAGAGCACCGATCTGTCCAACATGGCAGAGTGTCGACTTCTCACCAATTTTTTGCAAGTGCTGCGGAAACAAGTACGACCCTGGCTGGAGAAGGTGACAAATCTAAAGTTGGACTATGTGTCTGCCTCTTGCAGCATGTACACCTGCGGCGACTATTTGCTGGTGCACGACGATCTGCTTAAGGATAGGCAAATAGCCTTTATATATTACCTGTCGCCATGGAAGGGCGTTGAGGAATGGAATGAGGAGCAAGGTGGCTGCTTGGAGATATTTTCCAGCGATGATCAATGCTATCCACAATTCCCAGTGCAGCGTAAAATTGCTCCTAAAAATAATCAGTTTGCATTCTTCAAAGTTGGCTCACGTTCCTTTCATCAGGTGGGCGAGGTGACAACCTTTGATTATCCGCGTCTTACCATCAATGGCTGGTTTCATGGCGCCACCAACGAGGCATTTATGGCGGACTCCTCACGCGCATTTCCACGCCTCAGCTACCTGCAGCCCGACATCAACAACAAACCCAAGTTGGGACTCTTGTTGAACGATGTCTATTTGAAGGCGGCCACATGTCGCAGTATACAAAAGCGTATTGAGGAAAACTCGGAGATTTGTCTATACGAGTTCTTTAAACGTGAAAAGTTTGAATTGGCACGAGCCCAACTGTTGAGCGATGAGTCGATGGTGTGGCGTCGACAAGGACCTGCAAATGCACACAACTATGAGGTGCTGGATCTGAGCACTGCCAAGGGAACGGTTGAGGAGTTGCTTCAACTGTTTCGCAGCAATGCAATGTTTCAATTGCTTCGGGACTTTACCGATCTGGATCTGTATGGAGTAGATGCCATAACGCCAACATGTAGCGTTGAACTACAGCGTTGGTCGCACGGCAATTACACAGTACTTGGCGATGGACTCGTCAGCGAGGACAACACACTTGACCTTGTATACTATCTAAATGCAGCTGAAGGTGCTGCTGTGATCACATATCTCTCGCCTGAAGTTGAACAACGTGTCCCGGTTGAAAATGGTCAGAATGAGGAACAATCCATGGAGGAGGATGACGATGACGAGTGCCATGATGATTCCGTGCTATTGACAATAACACCCGTAGATAATGCCCTAAATATTGTCTATCGCTGCGAGGGCACTACCAAGTTTACTAAATACGTGTCACGCAACACTCCGTTGGACAAGGGACCCGTCTTTGTCATATCCTGCAGCTACAAGGAATAATCTTAAGTGAATTTTCCATATGCCGCCACATCGTACAAGCCACAATTTGTTGTTAGACTGGCAAATGCACAAACCAGATTTGTAGCTTTGTTTTCTTAAACTTTGCATTATACATTTGTAAATGTTGATTGTATACAAGAAATGCGCAATAAAATTATGTATAGAAAGACGCAAAAAGAAAAGATGAATTTCCAACTATCAATTAGTAGCTTTATTGGTCAGTAATTGTGATTGCTCTTTATTTAATTTTAATTACAGACAAATATCGCATTGCGGCAACAATTGCATTCATTGTGGTCATCGTTGTGATTGGCGTGCCCATGTGGTGGAAGACAACAACAGTCTATAGGTGAGTCTACTACAGTATTATCATGGGATTACCATTCTACAATGATTATTTCTTTCACAGGGTCAATCTGCCTTCTTCAGATATTCTGCGTCTTAGTGAACAACCCATTAAAACTGCTGTCCAGGTGGGCATCTTCACCCAGCAGCCAAGTCGTGCCGAATTGCTCATCAGCGAGTTGCAAGCTGCTTTCAAGGATAGCGGTAAGAACAACAAAATAAACTCTTCTAGATAATTCTCAACATATTCATATTTCTTAAAGATATCTGGATAGTTGATTTCCAATTTTTGACCACATTTCCTAAGGGTTTGGATGCGCATACGCCTGCTGCTTTAGAGAAGATGCTGTTGCAGGATTATCCTCAAATTGTAGGTGATTTTATGTTCATTGAGTGGCCGAATCTGGAGGATGAGCTTCTGCTTACAACGGAGCGTTCAGCTCTAATGCGCTACGATGTCTGTAAGTAGTTCCAAAACATTATTTACCACGGCTTAGATTGTGTACTCAAGAGCACAATGGGTCTGTTAAGAAACTTTTTGATTATCCTACTTGTTACTAACAATTATTTTCCAGCTTCTAGTAAACTTGTTCAGCTCTTGCACTCAAAGATATTGCAAACCTATCGCATCAATCAAATACTGACCACAGATGAGCGTCTGGGCGTTAAGTCGGAGGCACCACAGCCCGCCTACGATGTGATTGTGTCTGTGCTGAATCCCAAGCCAAGATTGACACATGCACAATGGAATGTTGCATTGGCCGCACAGAGTGAGAGACATCTCTAATTCTTCTTTAAGTGAAAACTCTAAAATAACTGTCCTTTGTAGCCTACATTGAGCCATTTCTGGCGCAGATTTCGGACATTTCAAACTACACTGTGCGCACACAATGGAAATATCGTGTATCTATTGAAGCGGATCTTAAGCAGGTGCGAGATGATAGTAAACTGGGTCGTCACTATGCGCTACAGGAATCGGCACTGCCACACTTACTCACTTCTATTGCTCAAAATCTAAGTGCAAGCATTACGGAAAAACCTGTTATCAATCTTGTCGTCTATATTCCGCCGTGTAATACTGCTCCCTTGCACATTTACAACAATGCCAACGAAATGCTGACACGTAATGGCGTGGATGCCTTTATTTCGCCACCTTGGGGTGGTTTCATCATAGCCAATCCCCCCGAGCATGTGTGTATGGCACATCTGAACAATGAACCGCCAAAGGCTTATTATGTCAACACTAATGACAACATGCAGGTGATGCTCGATCAACTTCACAAGCTCCTCGACATAAGCAGCGAAGTGCAAATTGCAGGAGTCAAAACTGTGGACATTGAGCAATTGGCGCCACGTCGCTGGGAATATGAATCCTATATGAGACGCAGTGCGATTCGTCACATTGCCACGGCCAGTAGCACATTAGAGAGCCTCATAAAGCTTTTGGGTTAGTCTAATTAGTCTATTAATTAGCTCACTAAACTATTTTATGCTCTGTTGACTTTAGATCAAATCAGTTACATTGTGATTGACGATAAGGTGGGCACGGCTATTACCAATTCCTATGGTGACATCTTGGCCGCCAAGGTCGCTCTGCTTGAGCATCGTTTGCTGGATGCTTCGGCATTGGCCAAGCGCGCTTTTGTGGCCTCGGAGCGGGGCTTCTTTGATGCTAGTCTATTGGCTCAACTTTACTTTCCCGATGAGCAAAAGTATGCCATCTATATACCACTCTTCCTGCCTGTTATGGTGCCCGTGCTCAGCTCGTTCAATATGCTGCGCAAACTGTTGCAGCGCAGGCGGAAGGAGAAGCAGCAGTAAACAGCAGCGAACCGCAACCAAATAATAATATAACTCTTAATTAAACCATTAAGAACATTTTATAAAAAAAATTAACTTTTTCAAGGTTTTCTACTCTTTATTTCGATTCCAATTCATCATCTTTTTCTTTCCATCAGTTCCTGGTCTTCTGTCAGTTGAGCTCAAATTGTAGACAGCCGAACATATAATGTAAGCAAAAAGAATACGCAGCCACATGATTAGTTTTGGGCCTTGTAAGAATCCAAATTGGAGAGTTCCAGTGTTAATTGTCTAAACGATATAATTTTGATCACTGAATGAAATCATTTTTGAGCCAAAACCGACAGCAAATTTGACAATTGACTTCACAGCACACTTGATGTCTTATTGTTTAGTTGTAGGTGCGATACCGTTGCCGTTTGCAGTTTGATGTCAGGGCTAAGATCCACACAGAGACATGCCATTCCATACCGTGCCATGCCACGCCACGCACCCCTTGGGGCAATATCTGCGTAAGCTCAGCGTGTGAACGCTCATAGGTCAGATTCGCAGTTGTTGTCTGATAACTGACAAAAATATTTGCAAAATACGACACTTGTATACTCTGTAATATTGCAGATAAGCAATGGCAAGTCAGAAAGTCAGTCTGTATACTTTTTGAGTACATAAGTTTAGCTTGGGAACGCCATTTGCATGAGCCGGTTTAGTCATAGTTGCATATTCCTACTATAGACTTGGTTACTGTTTGAGGAACCCTGAATCAGGATGAATATATAGTTGGTATCTTATTGCTATAGGAAAATTTATTGTTCATTGGTTCATAAACAGTATTAATTTATTATTATTATTTGTAGTATTGATATTAATCCTTTCTATGAACATATTTAGTTAAGGTTTGATCTCGTTATTTCCAAATATGAGGATGCTTTTGCCTTAACCGGATAACGCAAGCTTTGTATTCGAACCTTTTATGACTTAAATAATTCCAATGGTTTATCTATTTGTTACATATTTATTTAGCTTATAAGTTTTTGTTTTATTTTAAAGTTCACGTTACGTTTTTGGTCTGGTTAAAGTTTAGTATATCTCGTTTCAGGAAGAATTTGTAGTCTTGATTTCCTCGATTGCCATTTGTCGGTGATTTATGGTCAATTTACTTGCCAGGTAGCTGACCAAAAATCCGGCATTTTATCTGCTCCGATATATAATTAAAAATTTTGTCATATCCTGTCTGAGAAGGGCATTCAAATTGCAAGCCAATGCAAATAGACAAAAGATATACAAAACCAAATGCGCAGCTGTCAAAACTTGTTAAATATTGAATTGGCTTAGACTTAGCGCTATGGTATGCTGAAGTAGATGTGAGGCAGGGGTAGAGGTGGAGCTGTTAGTGAGAGGGGGTATTGTCGTTGGCGGAGGCACAAAATATGGCCATTAAAACTAAATAGTTAATTTTTAATTGCGCATGGCTCGTTGGGTCTGTAGACGTTGCGACGGGCAAACAAAAGCGTCAAATGGTAGAAGAAGGTAGATGAGTACGAGTATGTATGAATGTATTCAACAAGTATTTGAGTATTTGTCTCGTATTCAAAGGTTAAATATTATTTTAATGAGCACAGTGGGACTGGGACGAATGCGAGTACTTGAATAAAAAACATAAGAAATACAAAATAAACATAAAAAATAAGAAGAGAGAAAAAAAGAAGCAAAAACCTTTTCTCCAATGTACGAGCGGCCGCCTCAGATCGCAAAAAGGTCAACAATGTGACTTTTAACCATCGCCAAATGCCGTCTCATTGCTTGGCAAGCTTCGGCTTTGTTATTGCCTCTGTGTCACGGCATTCAAGACTTTCTGTCCCTGTCCCAGTCTTTATCCCAATCCCAATCCCAGTCGTAGTCATCATACATATGCTAATGCTAATGCTTTGTCGGTAGTTGCCATCGGATACGCCTCCAATTGCTCAGCCAAAAGGGTCGACTGCATTTCCGGGGGACTGCGATTCAATCAAAAAAGCATTGCCCACAAATTACTTTGGACAGCCACAAAAATGTTGGTTAGTTTCCCACACGCAGCCTCGATGAAGATGATGCTCTTTAGCCATGGCAAACCGCACGCACGTAAAAAATCAATTCAATTTTGTTGATCTGCGTTTAGAGACGGACTCGGACTCAGACTCTGACTGACTCTGAAGTTGAAGTCAAAGTTGGAGACGAAATTGTCTAAGTCGAAGGCTAACACAATAACGAAACTAATTTTGATGCGGTTGTTAAATATTTCCTAATATTTGAAGAGGAAAAATGAGTAGAAAAATGGTAGAAAAATGTTTTTGGTTTTGATGGCAAAAAGATGTTGCATTGTTGATGGACAACACTTGAATGCAATTGCCGCAATAACAATAGCAATAACAACAAGGCGTATAATTAATAATTGATTGAATTTTACAACACAATCAATGACAAAGCACTGGAGGCAACTTCCACTTTGAGCAACATTCGGGGCAGCTGCAAAGAACTGAAGAATTTTCAGTCGAAAATGGCACAAAGTACATCGAAGTCGAAGGAGCACCAGGTGTGCCCATATGTTGGCTTTATATGGTATCAACACGTAAAAGCCAACATTGCAAAATGTTTGCTGAGGCAATTGTAATCACTATTGACCATAAGAGCTGCCAAAAGTGGTTACTCCGTCTGCTGCTGTTGCTGTTGTTGTTGTTGATTGTGGTATTTGTTGTTTTTTATACTCTGTGGTGCATTCCCACCACTTGTAGCTAAGTGAAATTAATAAAAATTGCAATCAACTTGAACGATGCTGCACCAAAAACGTCAACGCGTCTGCGCAATTCACATAATTTGTTTAATTAATTACGCCAACACATTTCCATTGCCGCTCGACAATTATTGAGCAATGCTCGATGTGATTTTTCACATCAAAATCCAAAAAAAAAAATCAAAATAAAAAAACCAGAAAGAAACAAAACTGTAACAACTACTCGAATTGAAAGCCAAACGGATTTGGCAGCTTTCAAAAGATGCAGCCAGTTGCAGTTGCCGTGTGGTTTGTTGTTGTTGCTACCCGTTAGCAACATTCTCAGCAGGCGCCAAGGCCAGTGGCATTTTGTTGTGCACACTCGTACATATATGTATGCATGTATGTTGTGGCAAGACTCACTGTGACTAGACGATGCATCCGATCATTGCAATTGTGGAAGAAGTTCAACAGTTATCGACATGCCGCAACATTTACGAGTACAACAACTTTTGTGAGCGGCAAATTTAGCTTAGCATTTTTATACGCTTCTTGGTAAGTTGGTAAGCCAACTCAGATATACGAGTACTCGCTGCGGGCTACAATTGCTGGCAATTATTATGTGTCGTATACGTAATGTTCTAAGTATTTTGCAAAGCTTGATACGGCTTATGCTTTTTTAAATGGCAAATTATAGATTTTACGGTTGTAAATGCTCCAACTTCATTTTGTTTAATTAAATCTATGAGGATATAGCAAATTGAAAGTTTTACCGCTTTGTGCTCCAAAACTAAAATTATAATCCGGATCTATCTATTTTAGGCAGTATACATATTTTAACCATGCAACTTATTTTTTGAGTCATATAAGTACCTAATGCTCAAAGCTATAACTGAACTTTAAGTGCAGTTTGGCTATAACAATTTTGACTTTATGACGTATACGTAATTTTCTGACCATTTCTACCATTTTTATATTCACTAATTAAAATTTATATAGATATTAAGTAAAGTTCAACTAATAATATAAGTCACATTATTGCTGCTGTGCTTGGAACAATTAAAAAATTAGCTAAGCGAATGTCGAGAGTCGTTGAGAGTTGAGAGTTGGCTTCGCTTTGAGTGTCAGCCATGGGAAACAGAGCTCAGGGCTGCAGATGATGCTGGAAAAGTGTCGAAGTAGAAGTCGAAATCTTGAGAAGCGAGTTATGATCGTGCTCAAGGACGCTTATAAAACAAATACGAGCATAGCGAAATGTATTAAAAAATATAACTTACCGCCATTTGACATAAATGCCAATTTAAATGCTGCAAAACGCATAAATCACCAACAACAACAAAATGGTGTTGTTGTAGCAGTTGCCGTTGCTGTTGCCGTTGTTGGCGTTGCTGTTGTTTTTGTTGTCGTGTTTTTAGCCAAACAAACGATCAGCAAGTGGCGCACCTTAAAAAGCTTTTTGCCAAATGCTTTTGCCAGCGGCAAACGGTAAAGCAATTGAAGAAGACACCAGCATCGGCAAAACAGGGACAGAGTTCAGTGGAGACGACCACGACGGTCGACTGAGTGACAAAAAGTTGCCAGCAAATGGCGTCTAATTGAATTAACATAAAAGTAAAAAGCGGGTTTAATAAATGCGCATAATTTGTGCTGAGCATCCTGGTCAACTGGAGAGCAGAGATTGTGCTTGGCATTTAACATAGACGTACATATAGGAAATAACAGTCGGTTGAAGACTTGACTTAACTCTCAGAATAATAGTTAGACATAAAACCATGAACAATGAATGCTGTGGCGGATAGCTCATTAGCATGATTACAATGAATAATTCCATACACATAGTCCACCATAGTTGCAAATAATTACGAAAAGTGCATTTGTATATGTAGGCATTGCAATTAGTCACAGATACTACAACCACAAACACCAACCAACAACAACTTGAGAAGTGGCAGCAGCATCTGCAACTGGCAGCATTTGGATTCTTGGCGAAATCAGCGTCTAAAGAGCCGCCACCACCACTAGCATCAGCACCGCCACCGCCAGCGCCATTCGCCGTCTTGCCATTCCCATAATTTGCAAATATTTTTATTTATTTTCAGACTCAGAGTTAGAGCCTCTGTCTATATAATCGTACATGCCCAACTAGCTATGTGAGTGTGTATGTTTGTATAGCAACTGCAATGTCTATAACATTTTCTCACGTTTCGTCGTGAAGATTTCGGCACAAGTTGCGCCTTGGTGTGACGATCGAAGCGCGATGCAGCCAAGGCGATGCAGCGATGACGTTGACGATGCCTAGGCGGGGGTGAGCCTAATGCGCGTTTTATGCAAATTTCAGAGTCAGTTACAGCCCTCATACTATACTCATACTGGAATATGTATGTTTAGTGACTGCTGGAACTTTGACTGGGACAGTTTATGAGTGCACATTTAGATGACATACGTTAGCGAAAACAAGTTCGTTGCCCAAGTCTTTCGTTTATTTGAAAACATAAAACACAAAAACATGCAGCATCATTGCAAATGCGTTTGGCAAACGTCAAATTAGCCGACTCACTGACTGACTGACTGGCTAGCTGACCAAAGTTGACCCAATCCTGTGCCTGTTCCTCACCATGCGTTGAGCATATTTCGCAAGCGAAGTCGCATCATAAACTGTAAATTGCACAGCTGCGACTGCATTGCCACGTGCAGGCGTACCAAATCTCAGCCCATGCGAAATTTAATACAGTCTAGCCTCCCTACGGTGAATCTCACAGCAGCAGACATTCTCTTAATTATATAACCTAAAAATTATCATATTAATCCCAATTCCAAAAAAATTAATTCATTTTTGTTATGATTATACTCATTTATATAGCTGAAAGATAATTTCGAATTTGTATTTAATTGGCACACATTTTACGGCAAAATACCTTTCAGTTAGTTAACTGACATCTTAAGTAGATCTTGTATAATCAGGTCTTTATAAGTATATGAAAAGATTAAACGGAATTATTCAATACTGCAAAGGTTCTAACCAGTTACAGTTAAAATCTTTTAAATTCTATAATTTTCTGCACATTTAGGTTTATTTATTTATTTATTTTTGCATCATTTTAACTATATAGAGATATATGTATGTAGAGATGAGCTTAAAATTATTATTTATGACATTTTTCCATTTTTAATATTATTGATTACTACTTGTAGGGATCCTTTGTATATGTATTTTCGTTAACGTTTTTCTCTTCACATAGCATTATTAAAAAGCGTTGAAGAAATTATTTGAAAAATTCATGAGAGTTAAGGTTTTAACTGCAAATTTACTTTATTATACAGGAAAAGGTACTGTAATGAAATTCATCATAAGTATAGAAAGTTTACCCTAGAGGAGCTCGACTGTAAGTATATGTCGCTGCAGCTTTGTGTGTGTGTGTAATTTCTTATTATGAGTTTTTTTTTTGGCAAGAGCTGCACTTTATCAACGTGAAATCTGCTGGCAGGCGCTGCACAATTACTCAATGGCCCAGACAAGCAATTCCAAAATTGAAATGCCCAACTGCAGTCTCATCTCCCAGTCACAGTCACAGTTGCAATCCCAGTCTCCATTCACAGTCCCCAAAATCCATAGCTATGTAGATAGATACTCATACCAATTTTAATGCAGCCCGACTCGTTAGTCGTTAGTTCGCCTGCTGCTAACTTTGAATTGTCGCTTTTGCTGGCAGTAGAAATGCTAGACAGGCGCTTGCCTGCTCCGCTCATCTTCAGCTTAATTGAAATTTACTTTTGCTGTTGGAGCTGATGCTAAAACTGCTGCTGTTGCTGATGTTGCCTGGTTTTTTGGTGAATGTCTGCATGCATTTTTCATTGGCTTTGGCTCCCACACATTGTGCAAATGCTTTCGGCACTTTTACTACCAGACAACATTATATAATCGACAAAAGATTAAATAATTTACGTGGAAAATGTTATAAGGAATTCTTAAAACGTTGTTGTTTGTCAGACAGACCCTAAAGTACGACTACACTTTGCTACTTATTGAAGCTTTTATTTTTCGTTGAACACCAAAATCGTGTCTTTGTCGTGCAGCGCATTTATCAATGTCAGGGAAGCGGAGGCCACTTTAAAATTGATGTGGATTTAATTGAAGGCAGGCGATAATTAGAATTATGTCAGTCGAACTTTAAAGCTGCTGTGTAATGCTCTAAACTGTTAAACAGAAATTGAGTTTTTGTACTTCCTAGAAAACTTCCTTGTTTTATTGGCCTTTCCCACGCAGCTCGCGGCAAGCATCGCGTGAGTCATAGCATTTCTTTTCGACTTGAGGAGGATGACACAGAAAACGTTTTTCCACAAATAAAATTGAACATTTATTATGTTTTTCTCTTACACAATCATTTGGCAGCTGACTGAGAAATTAAAAATAAAAAAGAAGATATACTGAAAACTATAAGGAAGGCAGCGTTTCCCTTTCGCTTACAGGCTTCAGACTTGAGCTCAGGTTGAAAGTCACAAAGTCACAGGCTCGTCTTCAGTTTGCTTTTGTGCTTGGCAGTTGACATTTTTTTGGATAAGCTCAAGCTAAAACTGAGCATTTTCCGGCAGCCGTTCAACCTCAACTTTAAAATGCCAAGCCAGCTGTTAGTTTTGAAGCTCTTGCCTGATTTTTAGGGCCACAGTTTGATGGACATGGACCAGAGACAGACACAGAGACGCCTTGACAAACAGCAGAAATAACTTTTAAGCAACGCCCAAATATCTTATGCAGATCTTAAGCCTGATCTGCGGGCGTGCAAATTCCCACACTGCAACAAATGCCGCGCATTCCCCACTTTGTGGCACACTACTTACCCATATACGCGAACCGGATTGCCGACAGCAACGACAACAACAGCAGCATCTCGACTTTTGGCCCGACTGTAAATGACAATGCCGCCGCGCCATGACTAACTATGACATAATACCCAGCGGAAGATGCAACCGACGCGATGCTAGTCGCTTGTCGCAAATACAAGTACAAGTACTCGTATTGTGGATACATGGTACATACATTGTAATTGCAGGCGACTTGCGGTGGGAGTGCGGTTGCAAGTACCACAGTTCGGGTCGGGCATGCTCATAATCATCATCAAGCCCTGTGGCACAGTTGACGTAAGTGACGACAAGCGATGCCTCAAACTGCACTCACAACACACACGACTTCCAACTCCTTTGTCTGACTTGTGGCAAGACAATGTAACTACACAAGTGTCACACATTGCGTATGCGTAATGTGCGTTAAGCATGCGACACATGTGACCGTTTTAAATCAAAAGATGCCGCAGTTGAAGTCACAGCTAAAGTTAAAGTTGATATAGAAGTCGTAGCAGACGCCACACGAGTAAACCAGCAACGAGTCAACGCCGACGCCGACGTCGCTGCTGTGGCAGCTGCTTCTGCTTCGGCTGTTGCTGCTGCTGCTTCTCCGACTGTTGCTGCTGCTGCTGCGGCATGATGAGGCCCAAGTGGTTTTTCCTTTCGCTTTCAGAAATCATTTCGCTTCGACAACGTAAACGATAAAGTCGAAATCGCGCATCACTGCGCCTCGCTGGCTCGTCTCGTGCGGTTCGTAGTTATTTCTATTCCCTTTCAACTCCAACTCTTTTTTCTGCCATTTGCCCAGTCAAGTGAGGCAGAGGCGGAGATAGAGAGACAGAGGGACGGCAAGACATTGACACAAGTGGCAAGTCTTGATCGTCTTCTCAACGTTTCGTTGCACATTCTAAATGGTTTTCCGTAGTTTTCGCACCTTGCGAAACATTATTCGTACGCATTTACATACTGAGAGTATTGCGAGTCAAGAGTTGAGATCGGTTTGAAGAATTTTATTTGAATATTCGTGGTGTTTCTTGGCTCATTTTCTAGTTGAGTGCCGTCTTCCATGGCATGACAAACAGTTTCATACAGCATAAAATAGAAAATGAATCGCTCGATGATTTTGTGTTAATTTAAAAAACAAGAAGGAAAACAAAACAAAAACAAATTGTGCGTTTTGTAATCACATTTTTGGGTGTTGTGTCTTGTTACAGTGCATTCCATGTATGAATATCTACTATAACTAGCAGCCTAAGCGCTTTGGATAACCCTTCTTTTTGGATATTATAAATTATCTTTGGATATACGCCTAGCGTTGGATTAATCACTTTAATACAGCGTCATGTCAACGATTAATTATCAAATGTACGCCTTTCTACTGGGTGAGTAAATCATGCTTAATCATGAATAATTTAAGGGGAATTCAAAGAAAGGAAGATATCTTTGAAAAAACAGAGTAAAAAAGTCAAAGTACGAATAAAGAACTGATTTTTGTATTGCTACAATATTTGAAATAATTTTGATCATTTAGGACAACTTTGCTATCAATAATTAAGGCATCATAAATTGGAAAATTTGTTACAAATCAGTTTAAATATCATATTTCACAGTCATATTTTTATAAAGAATATAAATATGATTAAATTTAAATTAATTGATTTTCACCCTGATCCGATACATAAATTAGTTTTTTTACTATCAATTTCTAAATGCAATCAATTACATATTATTAAAACATAAACAAAAGAAAACATTGTGAATTATTTCTATTTATTTATTCTTAAAATTTATAGCTAAAATGTTTTATATATTCTTATTCATAGTGCATTTAATTGACTTAATATAGATTTAATATGTAATTAGAATGATTTAATGATTAAAATAATATTATTTTTACCATAAAATAATCCATAAGGACAAATAACTTGATGTTGAAAGAATAATTTAAGCTTGATGTATATTTGGCTTTTATTTGTTTTAATTAATTATATTCATACAAGAAAAAATAAATTAAACTATTAACTTACAGTATTCAGAAAATAGAATATTTTATTAGTTACATCCTTTTAGTTGGACAATATTGATTTTCATTTAAGCATATTCAAATTAAATAATTTATTTCAATAGTATAAATTATTCATCACAAAATGAATTTCCTTTTTCCTAAATCACTAGGAGAGTTAAGCTCATTGGCTATACCTTACATTGACCTTACTTCTAATATAATTAAGTTTATAGATATGAACAAAAACGTAATGTATAGACAGACCCATTTCTCATCGTCAATAACTAATTCGCATGATCATTAGTTGGGGTTGCCTTTTAATCTTTCATTATAAGAAATTATGCAGTAGCTTCAAGGTTCATACATTAACGGAAAAAATGAAACAAGACAAGATATGCATACTTATGTTATGTATCATATGAACATTTGAATTTCGATTACTTTGAGAAGAGTAATAAGTACAATTTGTTACGACTTGCCCCGAGGCAAGATAAATAACTGAAAGAGCTGAATGAACAATTATATTTAAAATGATATTGGGTCATCCAGATGATAATTATATGCGTGGAATACAAGCTTATCTGCCTGATCATTAAGCGACGCCCTACGGAAGCTTGACTTCAAGTGGGCAACTTGTCCAGAGAGCGGAAGAGGGGGCAAAGAAATTTGAAATTTGAAATTGAACAATTCGGCAAACAAAAGAGGAAAACAAAGCTGACCCAGCAATCAAGGCAGGCATCATCTGCTCAGTCATAGTTCACAGGCAAACAAAAGAGTCTCCGACTGCGACTGCGACTCCAACTCTGCAGACTCCCTAGCAATTGATGAAGAAAAAGTCGGAATTGAAAACAAAATTCATTTGAATTAAATGCGAATCTTTAAATGCAACAACGAGACAAGACAAAGTCTTTCTTTCTTTCTTTCCATTTTACATTTTAGCCAGGTTTCCTCTTACTGCCTTTTATTCACTTTGATGATGAATGGGGCGCGCGATTGCATAATAATCTCAGTCTGCCAGCCAAAATTTGACTGCAATTTGTACCTGACTAGACGGAGTAGACAGACAGAGAGACAAATAGACGGACAAACGGACGGGACGATTAGCATTGGTTCTGCAACTGCAATTGCATTAATTGCAGCAAGCGCATCTTCCGCTTGAAATTTTGTAAGAACAGCAGCCACAAAAAACAACAACAGACAGAGCGGCAACGTCATGGTAATTAGGTGTTTGGGCCATTAAAGCCAAGTTGTATTGTAGCACAAAACATTGGTAATCCATAACTTTTGATTGACATGGCATTTTAATTGAGCGACCCTCATGTGGGGATACATACCTTTTTTTTATATGTACCTTTTTTTTTGGCCAATTGACATAAGTGTACAGATATCATTGTGGGAATTTGTGGCCTGAAATATTTTAATGATGTCTTTTTGTATCAAAAAGCAATTAACGGAGATAAACAAACACGACAGAACTTGACTGGGGGGACAGCCTTGAGGGAGCATAGAGTACAGTACATAAATCATGAGCGCGTCTCGAGCGAAAGTGTTGTCGAGTGCGAGCTGAAGGTCAACCGGGCAGTCGGACAGCAGCTCTGAGTTAGAGACCAACTGCGACTCCACACTTGAGTTTACTATTTGAAGATTAAAACTGCGCACGAATTGTATTTTTTGATTTTTACAGCGTCGCTGCTTTGGCTGAATCTGCTTGGAGCGCAGGCGCAGCTGTTGGATGAGGATGAGGATGTCTTTGGCAGACCATGGCCCACATACAGTCTGCAGAATATGCCAAAGACGCAGTTCACATGTCGCGACAAAATACTTGGCGGTTATTATGCAGATCCCGAAACCCAATGTCAGATGTTCCATGTGTGCGTCAAGCTGCCGGGAGTGGGGGTAAGTGCTTCTACTTAACAGCTTTACAATGGCAACAGCAATAAGAAGAACACTCAAAGAATAAGAAGAATTAAGAAAATATGCTAAAACTTTATTAATTTGTATAATACTTGTAATTCCATTACACAGCAAACCTTGAAATAGTATAAAGTGCTCACGCTGTAGAATCTATAAAAAAAAGAAATAAATAACAAGAAATGTAGACAGATAAACGAAAGACTTAGGCAACGAACTTGCAATCTTTCGCTTTGGTCGCTTGGTCGTCGCTGTCAGCTAAATGGCAAAAGGTTGCACACAGCAAATGTGTGATGCGACTTTGTGTCGTGACTTGGCAACTAGTCTATGACAGGGGAGAGGAGAAGAGAGAAGTTTGCAAAGAAGAGTGCCCTTTAAGTGTGGGGTTTTGTCTCTTAATTGTCTGCCTCAGCTTGATCTATAGATGACTGTGCCCCACCAGCCATAAGATGTGGCAGCAACGATCTATGCAACTCCTGGCATATTGTATCGAACATCTCGGAAAGCTGCTCATCCCGCTGCTGTTCCTGCATCTTCAATGTGTTGCTCTGTTGACGCCACAATCTCTTAAACATTTCCGAATAGAGGGCCAGATTGCGTTGAAAGACAGTTCTCTGCTCCTGCATCTCATTGTTGGCTTTCGCCAATAAACCATGTAGCCGGCCAATTACTCTGTTTTTCTCCTCCAACTCCTGCACATTCTGTTGCATTTCAAGAGCCAACCTTGCGACAATATCCTGCAGTTCCAATATAGTGTCAATATTTACTTTTGCATCCAATTTAATTTTTTGCAATTCCTCATAAGCATTGCGACCAGGCGACCTCTCATTCAATTTTGATTTAGTTGCACATGAAATTTCGTTACTGAGGCGTTTTTTTACATCCAATTTTATTGGACAATTGCTGTCACTCTTATTTAAAATTTTTACTATATCATTCAGCTCCAATTTTTTCCCATTGTTGTCCAAGAACTCCAACCCCAATAACTTCTGATTTAGACATTTATACATTCGAAACTTGTTCTTGTAGAGAACTCTCCACAATTTGGCACAACCACTCAATGAACCCTTATGTTCTTGTGAAGGTATCGTATAGTTGATCATCACTGTACTCTTTTTGTTGCCCAGCATATTTTTGAGCAGCGCTTCAAATCGTATGTTGTAATATCTCAAATTTGTCTTCTGATTTTTGGCCAATGCACTAATCATTTTTAAAAGGAAGCCATTGGTGTGGTTAACTTATTTAGCTCGTCATGGTTCACTCTCTTCAGATGAAAGAGCTGGAGTTTTCCATTGAGGTTTAGGGATTGTTCAAGATTTGTTTGCCTCACGAAGATCGTAAAACGTACATGAGAGTAGTTCTTCTGATCATTAGGCACCAATTGATGTATGATTCTTTTCATGTACAAATAAGCAGCAATCGGAGATGCAACAAACTGATCTCTGTTCTGATTGTTGGCTTCAATGGCAGATGGATTGCCATCGAAATTAAATAGCATATGATTAATGCAGATATTTAACTCCATTGTAACCTCCATGGCGTATACATGGCTAAAAAGTTCGTTGAGTATACGACCCAACATATCCTGCTTGTCACATTGATCCCCAAGTGAACTAAAAACGGGCCAATTGCAATAGGTGAATATGGTGCTTGTCTTCCCCTTGAATACATCATCCAAGATACTCGAGATGGCCTCATCACATGTTTCCGATTGCTGCTGATTGAGTGCAGATTCCAAATTGCGAAACATGTACACTTTGGCCTATGAAGGAAATGGCATTGAGTTGACAAAAAAAGAACCAACAGCAGGAGGTTGTCTTACCATTTTGCATGTAATAAATAACTGTTTAGCCGAAATGGTAAAACGGGTTTTGTGTATTCTTAAATTGAACTATGCTATACATTTAGATTTGGACTTTATTTCAATTAGCCTACTGCCAACATACTTTATTCTCCTTACGAGTACACAACGCTACCAAGATCGAGAACGTTCACTTCAGTTAAGCAGAGAGACTTGATCAGTTCTACACTCGTTGTCGTACCCTACCTCATCATCAGCATCATCACCTGGTTGTACTATGCACCCGGTACTCGGTAATTCTCGTATCTGGTATCTGGCTAAACAAAATGTCAAGTGCCAAAGCGAAATGCCAAAGTTTGTTTCGGCCTTTGGCTTGTTAAAGTCAAAGCCTTGCCGAGGCTATTGTAATTTTGTCACGATATTTGGCAGAGACATCTCTGTGAGAAGTAGCAGAAATACTTTCAAGCATGCTCTGCTCATATCACAAACATACCAAGTAATTAAACGGGAATATATCGAAGCCATGATATATATTCAGCTTTTCTCTGTACAATGTATTTGCGGTCAACAGACAAATCAAAATATCCTTCGAGGACAAGAAATAAAAACTGTTGTAATACACAAATTAAGCTTTTTATGCTTCTCACTGAGGGTTAACTGACAGATAAGTCTAACAGCGAGAACACGGAATAATAATATACAATTTCTGTACAAGTAAATATAAGTATAACGTATAAATATATCCTAATTAGGACGAAATAAAAAAATTATTTTCATATCAAAATGAGAGGGAATCTCGTTAGTTCAGCTAACTGTAGGTAGATTTTAAATTTCCTGAGAAGTTTTTTATGCAGATTAGCTTAACATTTCTTCTAATGCATATATCCAGATCAAAAAGAGCTTAAAATAAATATTTTTAAGTGGGTGTCTTTAAAGGCATTTAAAAATAATTATAACAATTACTATTACGACTATAATTACGATAAATATCTTTTGTAGCATACCAAATTTATATACAGTATACTCTCTAATAATATCACTGCTCTTGTTGTTATTGCTGCTGCCATTTGCCATTTGAATTAACCTAAGAAAAACGCTTCTTTGAAACTAATTGAGACCCATTCTAAATTTGAATTTTGCATGTTGATCTGGTTATCTCTGCTTATGACGTTTTGTGCTGTTGATGCTGGTTTTTCATTTTTGTGCTCAGCTCTCACATCGAAGAGTTCATTCGTTTGTCCCACAGGTGCAGGACTATCGGTTCCTTTGTCCAAACAGCACGGCCTTCGATCAGGAGCTTCAGATCTGTGCCAATTGGGCGGATGTGGACTGTGACAAGGCCACATCCTATTATGACAACAATAATCTGAACGATCTTTATCGCGGCGGTGATGAGAGCAAAAGCGCTAACGAGGAGGAGGCAACATTCCATTTACAACGAGCTGAAAGTGGTTAGCAACAAATAAATAATAAACCAATTATGTGGTATTTATTTTTGTATATTTATATAATTTATATTTGACCTAATTGCAGGTGATGTGAGACGCTCCAAGGAGAATCGTGGTGATCAAAAGTCGCGCCCCAGACATAATTATGCTCAATCTAGCTCCAATTTGAATGTGGATACATCCAAGAGACCCATCACCAGCTATTATACGCCCACCACAAGCAGCTCCACAACAACAACAACCACAACAACCACTGAGCGCAACTACTACAACAACAATAACTACAATAACAACAATAACAACGATGACTCAAAGCGTAAGCCACAAAACAATGGAAACTTCAAATTTATTACACAAATTAATCACGCGCTTGTCGCGGCTTTTACATCTTTTGCTTACCTCCTTTCTATAGAAGACATCGATGATATCTTTAAGGGTTCCCACAGCTCGCACTTCTTTTCAAATCGTCATGGAGGTCGCGAATTCGACGAGGAGCCATCATCCCAGCGTCCCAGGCCAAATGATTTCAATGATTTCAATCGCAAAACTACCGAGTCGGCCAGTAAATCCCGTGCCACGCCCACACGCGGACAACGCACAAGCAACACGCCCACGGCAACAACTCCCTCAACGACTACAGCAAAAACTACAGCTGCTCCATCGCTGAAAAAGATTACATTGCATGCCTCATACAATACGGACTTCCAGGATCATGCGCATCATTATAAATCGACCACGCCCAGCACTTTAACGCCCACGGCAGCAACAACTCCAAAACTTGGCGGAAGCATCACAAGTCGCTTTAGTTTTGGACTTAACGATTATCAGACTCAGGAGCGCATTCAGCCGACGACCTACAATCCAAATAACGCCTATCGCTTTAAGAGCACGGAGCTGCCCTCGAGCTCGACAAAGTTGACGGGCAAGAACTTCCAGGACTTTGATAAGGAAACAACGAGGCGACACAAGCCCACAGTTGCGGCACGTAAACAGAAGTTGGGTCCACAGGAATCAAATTATATTAATCACAATGAGTTTGCCGAAGTGGCAAAGCCACAGCCTTTCCAGGCAACACAGGGTGTGCCCAAAAAATCCTTACAACTGGAGCCGCAATATCAACGTCCCAGGACGCCTTTAGGACGTGTGGGCAACCAGGAGCCGGCACCATTTAAGGCTTCAGCGAGTGGGAAGTCACGTAGTTTTACCAGTCGGGGAAGCATCACTTATAAGGCCACCACGCAGCGTTATGCCGATGATGAATTGTATTATCCAACCACCACAACCACGCTGAGTCCCAGCAAGAAACAATTCTCTCAGACGCCTAGAGATGCATTTACACCTACAACCTTTAAGCCCACAACCTATAAGAAGCCCTATGAACAGAGCTACTATCAAACACAGCAAACACTGCGTCCAAGTCAAGCTCAGAGTCAGAATCCTGGCAAGAAAGCTTCTTTCTCATCCGCTATAACTGCTGCCTTGCCCACCACAGCCAATCCTAACCACAATGTGGATGAAAATGATGGTCAGTATCATCCAGAGCTGTATGAAAATGATTTTCCCCGCAATCGTTTCAAGTTTCTAAGAAGCAGATCCACCAGTTCCACCAGCAGCACCACCAGTACTACAGCTGCACCATACTCCAGTAGACAACCACATGGATTTCAGCAGGCACACAGTCATCTGAAGAGTCAACAACAATCCGCGTATCAAAAGGAACGCGATCATGAGCAGTCTGATCTAAGCGATGAGGATGAGCTTTTTAAGACGGCACAGTCTTTGAATTTTGGAGCTGCCAGCATCAATAAACTGCGTGCTGACATTTACAAGGCGGAGAAGACCTCGCAGCAATATAACTCACAGTACAGTCCACAGGCATTGCCATCTAGTCCGAAGACAACCGCCCAGACAACGAGCAGGCCAACAACTCACAGCAGCAGCAGCAGCAGCTCAACAATTACAACTACAACAAGCACCACAAGACGTCCCACAACAACCACAGTAAAAACAACAACGACAACCACAAGCTCTCCTGTGGAGCAAAAGAAGTCAGTCAAGAGCAAAAAGGAGGAAAAGAAGAGCAAGTCGAATGGCAAGAGACCACCTCATGCTGATGAGGATGCAAGCTATGATTATGCCTACTATGACACGGACTGAGCTCCGGCAGCAGTTCCAGCAAATCCCGAACCCAGCCTTCGAACTATATAGCATAACTCCTAAATGAACATTTTAGTTTTCCCTCTTCATGTCCGCTCATAGTATTATTGTCTTAACTGTTTCCCCTTTTTTTTATCAAAAGCTTTTCGAACGATCCCAGGTCCATAATTCTTCTTCAGCAGCAACTTTATAGGTGCCACAATATTTTATAACAGTAACAAGTACTTGTATAACAATTCCCATTATCGCATTATTCACTCTCTTTTGTTTTTCGTATGAATACCCATTAACACTCGCGTACATATTCATTCAATCAGATGTGTTCTAAATGAATTTCCATGCGTGTATCTAGTTATTTAAATACATAAAACAAAACATATTTTTAGTCGTTAGACAATTGTTAAACTGAAATTAAGCGAAAAAAGAACACCTAAAGATCCATTTCGATGTACAAGCTGGCAAAGTTTGAAAAACAAAATTTATTTTTGAAGTATATTGTATTTTTTGTAATGGTCTTTGAATAAATTCATTACGAAATTTATACTAATTATAAGTTTTCTTGTAAATAAACCGATAAATAATAAAGTCAAGCTGTGTTTTATTGCAAGAGCAGGCTATTTGAAAAGAGCGCCAATTGCTGTAAGTTTAGTGGTCGATGTTCCAACTTGAAGTTATCGACTGCGCATCTTGCAAGAAACGTCACTGATGCAGCCCTGTTGCAAGTTATCGATTACAGTGAAGCACAGTTGTTCAACCCTGTTCTTGCCCATATTCAAATGCAGTGTTTTTTTTTTATATGTTTATTATTAGTGGGAAATTTAAATAAATCTTAAATATTAATATTAATTAAGTATTAAACGTGCCTCAGTCTTTAAATTTCTGACGCACACAACGCGGCATGGGAAACAAATACAGGAGCATATTGAATGCCGCCAAACCCACAGCAAAAGCACAAGACGCGGCCACATCGATAGTTTCCTGAAAAATAAGGTGTATCAATAAAATCGAATAACCTTTCAATTTGTATCAACTTACATCGGGTTTGGATAATCCTAGTCGCTCGTGCATAAAATCATCCGCCTTGGTACATATGACGGAGGCGGTGGGTGTGCAGTTTAATTGGCGAGATTGGAAGGCAATGCTGTGCAACAAGGAGGAGGCGTAACGAGTGTGCGTGCCTCTTGTGTTGTCCTGCAACCACGGCTGCAAGCCCTTATAGGAACTGGAAATGCAAAGAAATGTTAGTTAGGCAGAGTTAAAGAGTTAAGGCTAATCCTCCACCTACCGCACTGTGCCGCTGGCCAAGGCGATGCTTATGACCAATACATAGGTCACGGCAATGGCTGCATTGAAAGGCACCTTTACCACCAGCAGGAAGGCGATGGACAGTTGCTCCGCCAGGACAAAGCTCGACCAAAGCGCCACAAAAAGGTACGCAAAGATTTTGCCTTCTTTAAACTTGGTGTCCACTAATAAACTGCAAGGTAATATAAATTTAATAAATGGTGCTGAAGCAGAAGCTTTACAACTTACGGATAGATCACACAGCTGGCCAGGACAGCAGATACCGCGGAGAAGGGTATGGAAACGGAATTGTAAGCTACAAGCAACGTGGTCCCCGAATAAAGACCTTCCGGTGTGTCTTGAGAGAACTTCTTACGCCAAATGGGAACTGTAATATTAGAGCTAAGATTACGCCCAGAATTAATGATTAAGGCAGAAACTTACACAGCGATATTGTGGTTAAAATGCCGCAGCCGTAAGATAATCCTAGTATGTTCAATATCATTCCACTTTTGGTAAATAAGCCACTGGGATCATCCTAAAAAAAATATAACAAAATAAACAGAGATGATGTAAAAGAAATTACAAGATACCTACGCCAACATTCATATAGAAGGCCCACATGATGCTCATGGCAATGGGAAGCAATAGCAAACGTAGGAAGAGTGTCTTCATGCCCACAACGCCACAGGAGAATGTGGATGCCAAAAGTTTTCTAAAAAAATAGCCAATATAAAATATATTTAAGTAATTAAGTATTCTTGAATACTTACAAATAGAGCATGAACCACACTTTGAGTTCTCCTGGCTTGCCATAAGCCAGAGGCACCTTGCCGGATCCCATGTTATTCAGCGGGGCATCAGAGATTGGTGTCTCCCTTGAGAAACGCTCCACAAGTGCCTCGATCTGTTGACTCGACTCTAGGAAACGATCACGACTGCGACGATCCACAGTCGATAAGCAAAGATAATACATAAGAGGATTCTCCAGTTGTGGACAGGGAAAGCCAATGGCATGGAAGTATTCCAACATGGCTCGAGTGCCACCTGAATAGACAACGCCACCCAAGCAAAGAAACAGAGCACGATCCAGAAACGGAAAAACATCTGAACGTGGCTTCTCCAGCGACAAGAGAATGCCACAGCCCGTCTTCTTGGCCGTATTAGAGAGAATAGAGATGAGCAAATAGGCGCTTAATGGGTCCAATCCCTGGGTGGGCTCATCCAGCAGCAACATGACTACAACGAGAAAGAGATTATAATTTAAAGCATATTTAAATTAAATATTATTCCGCTTTGGTGTAAACACAAAATAAGTAGATCTAAATATAAACGTATTTAATATCGGCATAAAACATATTTCAATTAAATATTTGTGCTCTTCAATGCGAACACATACTTAAGATAGAATGTTTAATTGTTGTATTTTATATAAAATCTTTATAAATTAAAAAGATTCATATTCGTATTCATAATTGAATAACTCACCTGGATCTCTGACCAGTTGTATGCCAATGGCCAAGCGACGAGCTTCGCTGATGTTCAAATACTCCACACGCTTGTGGGCCACTTGAGAGAGAGCCAAATCCGCCAGCACCTGACGCACCTTAGAACTCTTTAGGTAACCACCCAGCTAGAAATAAGAACTAGCTATCATTCAGTCAGTAATTGATATATCTCCCACTTACAATGGTGGGTGTGTAGTGCAGGGTCTGAGCCACTGTCAGGCCAGGAACAAAGGTGCAGGATTGTGACACATAACCACAACGCTGCTGAAACAGAGCCTTACTCAAAGGTGAACCATTGAGCAGCACCTGACCACGGGTGGCGCCATCAGAACGACGAGCAATCACGTCCAACAAAGCGCGTTTACCGCTGCCTAAAAAAATATACATATAAATAAACTATTCTTATCAGTTATTAGTCAGGATTAAAGAACACCTTACCCTTGGAACCCAATATAGCCATCACTTCACCACTGTGTACCGTGAGATTGACGCCTTTAAGCACAAGTGCTGAATTGCCGGCTCCATTGAAGCAGCCACCACCATCCACCTGTCAAAACAAAACGAAAGACTTCAATTGCAACCACCAAACAAAAAACTATGCACACAGAGAGATAAAGAAAGAGAGAGAGAGAGTGATTCCAATGCACTTGCCTCAGTGGTGTGGAATATGTTGTGCGCTTCCAGTACGTAATCGCTGCCAATCATTTTCATAGCCAAAAAGAAACTCTACAACATAAAGAACGATGAGAACAGCTTTTGTTTGTTGTTCTTTTGCTCTTTGCCTCACACGCTGTTCGCCGTTCAAGAGCGGCTTTAAAGAACTCGAATTCCAACTGGAAGTAAACAATGCAAAGCAGTGGAATGAGAGAGTTGTGAATGCAGAGAATTAGTATAGAGAGCAAGAGAAAGAAAGCACGATCAAGGTATACCACCACTATATTACAGATTTTTAAATTTAAATTAAATTTGCGCTGTATTTAATAATTAATAATTTAATTATTCTTTAATAAAATTAATTTGATTTTCTTTTATTAAAAAAACAGACTGCAATTTAACTCACCAAAACTATTCTTTTTTAACTGCCGTGCGTCAACACGTCCAAACCAATTGAGCGCTCAATTCCAACTGAAACGACCACTGACTGTTGATCCACACGATATCCAATTGGTAACTTCAAGTGAGCGTGTAGTGGAATGTGGAAGGTGAGAGCGTGCAGTCCCTCTTTCGCTCTCTCTACTTCCAACTTAACTGAACACATTCCAATGCAGCGAGCGGCTGGCTAAGATGGCGTCCGAGGCCAAGTTCAGCTCAGTTGGGTTTGAGCTGAGCACTGAGAGAGTTGACTACGGAGCGCTGCCAGAAGCAGTTCACAATATTGTTGCCGCTGCGCACGGTCTAAAATAAGTGAATGAAAAAAAACCAAAAACAAAAATAATATTACAAAAAAAATTAATAAAACTGAAAGAAGCAAAAAGAATAATAAAACACACACAGAGACTGCGCGCTTGAAAATCGAATTGAAATGTTGACGGCGTAACCAACGAAATAAGTACGGTAGCAAAGTTTTGTTTTCATAAATATATATATTTTTTTATTAATGGCAATGTGCAAGTGCATGCAAATGTGGTTTATTAGCCTGGCCGTGTGTGACAAATGAAATTTGCAAATAGCGGCATTTGTTTTTCCCTGTCTGCAAAAGTTGCCCAATAAGAAACGCGATCGCAGTTCTCCCAAAAAATAAAATAAATAAAATAAAGTGTGTGTGTGAATGTAAGTGCGTGTGTGTGTGCGTATTTATGGAATATGCACTGAGCTCTACAGCAACAACATCGACAGCAGCATTTAACGTTAAACTAACAACAATTACAGCCTGGTAAGTGCTTGAGATACGAATGTATCTTTTTATTATTTTGTAAATTTAGAACTGCAATTGTTCCCCTTTTGTTTGGCAAACAAGTGACAGGGTTAGTCGTCCAGTCTTGGTTAGCTCATTAAAGTTTGTACAACTGGTATTAACTGTTAATTTTATTAAATACAAGCACCACCACTTGCCACCTCAAAAGCAACACGCACACAGATACTATGCATGTGTGTGTGTGTATCTATACGGCATTGTCGAGGCGTTGACGGGCGCACAGTTTGCTACTCCTGCTCCACGTTGTTGATTTCTTGTCCGTCGCTCTCGGTCGTCGTCGCCATCGCAGGTCAAAGATCCCACAAGCAAGTTTTGTCTAGCAAATGTTGGCTTGCCGTTCTTTAGCTGGTTTTGTTGCCTGTTAGCCAAGCTCTATCGTTGCGTCGTTTCCACCATTTCCAACTAACTTCAACTTCTTGTTTCTTCTTCCATTATGCTCAAAAAGTTCTCTACTGCGCGCTTAGGGCGCGCTCTGTATCCATAACCAACGCCAAAGTCTCTGTCTCTATCTTTGCTTTTGTCTGTCTGACTGTATGTGTGTGTATCTTATAGATACAAGTTTCTGTTGCTGTTTGTTTGTTTCGCTCTCTGACTCGCCAAGTTCTTGGCTCATTGTTTGTTTGTACTGCCCACAGCGTCTTGGCATTTCCTCTTTGTTGCTCTGACTGCATATTTGTGGTATCTGCTTATTGACGTTTCGAACATATGCAGATACTACATTGACCAGCAGTGAGTGTGGCTTTCATTACTGCCATAACTTCTAAGTGCCTTCATAATTTGCTTGTACACAAAAGTCTGACTCTTACTCTGACACAGACTCCGACATTGATTTTTCTCAGAATTGCCAAAGCAGCTTGAGCAACTTTCACATTCATTTTAGCAATTTTTTTGAACACTTTCAAAAAAAATTCAAGACGCACAAATTGAAGACATCAGTTGTATCTGAATCTGTATCTTCTTCTTGACAGCAAATTCAATTTGGATAAGTCTTTGACTCGTTGTTAGCACAGTTCTCAGGGTTTTGGCCATAAATCTCGTGGTAATGGGGGACTATGCAAATTTTCGTTAGTTTTGTTATTGTTGCTGACAGTCTTAGCTAAATTCTACACCTAATTACACCATCGTTGTTGTGCCGTTAAAATGCCGTTCATTGAAGAAACCTTTTGCTATCAGGCCAAAAAGATTTCAGGTTCTTGGTCACTTTAGTGACTTGTTGATTTGTTCTTCTTTCTACTTTTCAGCCTTTTTTTGTATTTGTATTGTTTTTTTTTTGTGTGGCGTAAATTAGTTAACAGTATTATTTAAGCTATTAACGGTGCTGCCTAAGCGCTAATGATTTGTTGTTTTCAGGCCGCGGCAGCAAAATATCTCAAAAAAGATCTTTGTAATTCAATTCGACCAAAGTCAATATACGAAGCGAAAGACTTAAGACACAAACTTCAATACGAAATCAAAAGACTTAAGACACAAACTTTTAGAAGGAACGCGATGGCGACATCGAATGCGGCTTATAGTTGAATTTATTGTCAGTTATTGCTAAGAGCCCAAGACTCGGCGGGTGTGTTGTTCTCGCTGTTATTGGTAGCTCTTGTTCTAGCCAAAAGGTGTGGCTCTTGGCCAGAACTTGTTCTTATTCTTATTTCTCAACTTATTCTTATTGTTATTGTTATTGGAATTGCTTTGGTGCTTTTGTTGTTTCTCAAGCCGCATCTCAATTAAATATTTTCCTCTAGGCCACAATGCATTGGGCCTGCATTACGAGTCTAAGCGTTGCTTCACGTCCAGAGTCATGATTCATTGCCTTTAATGGCCGATGAAGTCAGCAGCATCGTCATTAATCCGCTGATGACGCGCTCTACCCGTAGAATCATGTGAAAACTTAACGAGCCGCTGCAAATGAAAAAGAAATTTTCAATTCAACAAACAACTAAGTAGCTTGCCTTGAGGTCAGGTGAAAATACAAAATTTACAAAAAATTGTTACGGCCATTGATAAGTGCAAAGCAAGTTAATTTGGGTTTTATTGTAATTAAATTAACACATAAAAGATTCACACACACAGAACAGCTGCATAATTAGATGAAGAAAGTATGACTGCGAGTACAGCATAAAAGATACAAGATACTCTCGGCTTGAGTGAGTTTGACGATCGTTAAAACGAGAACTTCATTTCACTTTAACATTAGCTTGGCACTCCGTGTCTGGGCCAGAGGCCTCCATGGTTGACATAGAATCAGAATGCCTATATTGTATATATATTTATATGTACATATATGTAAAAGTATCTCATGGATACACACAGACACACTATTACTTACACCTTAACGTGCTGAGCATAAATTGAACCATGGATTTATGTCACTCAGCTGACAAGACGTCGTGAGTTTGGCTTGATCTACAATAGCTCTGAATAACAACTAGGCACAGTGGAACAGAGTGGCAAAACCGGAAATTCCGTTTAAGAGTACGTAATTTACTAATTAAATATTGTTGCATTTAATTATCATATTATTAGTCATACGTGTGTCAATATAAAGTCTAACTTGGTCTTAGGTAACCGGAAGCATTCAAAATAATAGGAAAAGTAATGAACTCGGCTTACTAGGGTATCAATCAAAAAGAGATAGCTCGAGTGAGCTTAGGGTAAATTAATACTTTTCTACTTACTTTTATTCTCTGCATCTAAGTATTAGAAACTTGCCATTAACAAAGATTTTGTGGTGTGGGAGCAAATGTTTCATTTTAATTTGCAGGGTATCAATCTTCAAATGTACAGGAGTATGAACTAATGTAGAAGCTTTTAAAAGAAAATGCATTACCTAGATTCATGTTAATAATAGTAATTACCACCATTACTAATGAATTAATAATTATTAATTATAATTAATTGTAATCTATACTATTATTATATATATATAATCTATTATATAGTAATTACCACCATTACTAATGAATTAATAATTATTAATTATAATTAATTGTAATCTACATATACTATTATAAATAGGTAGAAATTTTTAAGAACTCTTTTTTAGCTCAAAATGTGTTAGATATTTTTGTTGCTCTTCAAAGTGTCATATTCTTGTTAATAAGATTCATAATCTAGAATAGTTCTTACCCAACATCATAGATTTCAATTTCGCTTGGAATTTCGCACTACTGTGCGACTGATGGCGCCAACTGGGCCCGGCTCTGACTCTGGGCCTGGGCCTGGGCCTAAGATTGTCTTAATGTCTGGGTGGGTGCGTTAGCCGTCTGGGATATGTCCAACTAAGCTTGTTTCTCGCATTTTTATGCGCGAAACACGCGAAAAAAAAGGTTGTATTTTATTTGTGATGGAATTTGTGTCAATTATCGTGGCACACGTGAGGCGAAGTTGGGTGTGGAGTTGTTTTGTATACTCGTATTTGAATAGCATGCAAATTGTTGGCCCACTGTGCGGGGTCTTATTTTTTTGCGACTTTCACAAGCTTGTTGCAACATAGGAAAGTGTTTTTTGTTAGCGTTAATTGCCTGTAAAGATGGTCGAAAACTGAAGCATGGCTAAAACACAAAGCTTGACGCTGGCAATTAATAAAACTGACCTTGCGGTTGAATTTTCCGACCGACAAAACTGAAACACAAAGCTGAAAACTGAATCGCTTCAAAATGAATACCCGTAGAATTGGTGAAGAGAGAAGAAGGGAAAGAGAACGATCGAGAGAGAGAGGGAGGAAGAGGGCTATGCAGCCATGACGAGTATTTGTTGACGGTATGACATTAACTTGGCTTTTTGGGGTCACAGTTGCGAGCGAATTGACGATGTCAGCACAAAACGAAGCTGGCGCATTCTTCAGTTCGCAGTGTCGTTATGGTATTGTAGTTTTTGCAGCCACTGTGTGTGAGAGATTGCCTAATTTAATAGCTATTGGTTAGGCAAATAGAGCTGTGGCACAGTTATAGATGCATAAATATTTGAGCTATTAGCCAAGATGTTGTCGCTACAAAGCTTTGTGGCTTTGTTGCCAATCATTTAATATACTTTACTTTATTGTTCACAAATATTCACAGCTGTTAGCCAGAAAAACTGTGACTAAAACGCTTTTGTCGCCAATCATTTAATAAACTTTTCTTTATTGTTCACAAATATTCACAGCATTCATTTTTAGACTCTTGCAATCAGCTCATAATCAATTTACGAGTACGCAGCGCAAAAACTTTCACAAATTTGTGAATCTTTCGGCCTGTCTATCAAGCTGACTGACTGACTGACCAACTGACTGACTGTCGTTTATCTCGGCTGCTGCTCTCAGCTGCTTTTGGTTGTATCTATGAGATACGAGTACGCTCGCAATTTGCATACTCGCTTGTCCGCTACAAAATTCCAGAAGAAAATAAAAATGTGCTAAAAACAACTCGCTCTTGAAGCGCTCAATTTTTGATTTTGTTTTTGTTTCTGATTTTGATTTCTTTTGCCCGTGTATTTATCAACAATTTCGTTTTTGCTGAGACAAGTTCAACAAGCTTTAGGTTTTTGTTTTTTACATTCTCTGGAATGTTGTTGGCAAGTCAAAGAGCTTTAATCATTTTCATAAATTTACCGAGGGTATTATTATTTTGTCACGAAACATATTAAAGTAGGCGTGGCAGACCCCATAAAGTATTTATTTTCTTAAACAGAACTACGCACAGTGGTTCTTTTTGTAACTTTAGCTCGGATAAATTTGTTAACAAATGCTAAGTCATTACTTGGAAAATAAGTGTGTACAGGAAAAATATCAAAGACTTCTCTATATTTTATATTGTTATTTAAATAATATATTGAAGTTTCTTTTTTATTACTAAAATTTTTCTAAATATTATTTTTAAGATGTATATTTGTTTTAATTGTAAAATATGATGTATATCATACCAGTAGTCGGATCAAATAAAAACAGTTTTCCTTTTAAGCTTTCAATCCTTTTCTTTTGCTTTTATAAAATCCTTTTTTTATTAGCTATGGTCTTCAAGGGTATTAAATCTTCAGCATTCCAAAAATAACTTTTCTTTCTGGTTTTTCATTTGATGCTGCTTTAAGTTTATTATCAATTTAGCATGGGGCGTCATTACGATTAGTATTAGCCAGCTCCCAGCCACGCCCACGCCTCATGTGGCATGCAGTCAGGTTGTTGTTATTATTAATTGCAAATTGCATTGGCGACCCACTTTTTTGTATGATGCATTTATCATACGCCCCGTGGGCCCAGAAAAGAAGAGATTTCACTTTCTCAGTGCGACAATCAGAGAGCAGCATATTTTGATTTGGGTGGCAGTCAAGTTATCTGTTACCTGTTGGCCAGTTGCCAGTTGCCAGTTACCTGTTACTTGTTACCTGTTTCGTTGCCAGCGGCTAAAGGGAAACGGACATGGCCAAGGCTTATTTCGTGTAATTTTTCAGTTAACCCAATTGGCTTTTGCGTGGGAATTTCTGATGCTGCCCTAGACGACCACAAATGAAGACGACTTGTTTGGAAAACACACACATTCATTTCAATGGCTAAAACAACTTGGATGACAAATTGTTATGGTCAAAGCACTTGGGCGCACGCTCCATTAAATCATATACCGAAATGTTGGCAACTTGTCCACTTGTGGCTAACTGCATTTTTGCATCAATGGTCATGTGGTCGGTCAAGCACACGCAACGGTTAACCACTTGTCAACTGGCCGCAAAATGCGGCACAAGCAACGGGAATGTGCCACAGCTTAGCCACATGCAACGGGTTGTCGTCTTCTCTCTTTCTTTATTTCTCTCTCTCTCTCTGTGTCTCTTTTATCAGACTCGTTACAAAGTCTAGTCACAAATTGCCAACACTCTCCTTGGGCGCTAACTCGATGCCTATTGGCTTAATCACTGGCGCTGAGCTAAACATTGGCAATAACCGTTGGCCAATTAATTGCTAACCGTTGACAAAAGACAAAACACATCATGCATCCGTTGTTGCATGTGCAACTCATCATGCAAATGCTGCAAGAACTGGTTGCCACATTGCCACATTAATCGCATTTATGATATAATTCTGGCCAAGCTGTAACTCTAACTGTGCCACATTAAAGCCCAATCTCAAACTCAATCTGTATCTGCATCGAAGTCTAGTCGTGTCTTGTCTGTTGTCTGTTTCCTTAACTCAACAGCGGAACTTGCAACTATGTTTCTGGTTTTTCTGGTACAGCTGCAGCTGCAACTCAATTCCATTGCAATGTGCCACATTGAACCTCCTGGCTGGCATTTTGGCCACTTTTGGTCGTGCCATATGCAGATTGTAGCTGATAAAATACATATACGTATCTTTGACTTGAATATGGGCTATAGATACAAAAATGTATACCTATTGTTGTTTGTTCTTTAATTCCATTTAATTGCAAATATTTTCAACTAAAGCAGCATTTTATTCAACTAAAATTAAAATCGACCTCCATTTCAAAACATTGGATCTAGATCTCTATAGAAAACAATATGATTTATCAGTTTTGTAGTGCCTTGAAGTTACTTTTGTATATCAATCAAACTCAATTTCCCACGCGAGAGGTTAGATTTGTTAACGGATAAAGTTAATTATCAGTTTTGCAGTTCACTGTGGTGCCAGTAGTCATAAATCTGTTTAAATTCTTAATATAACAATTTCCCACCTATAAGGTAGACTTCCAAATACATATGAAGCAATTAATTATATACTTTTCAAGCAAAAGTTAGAAAATGCGTTTGATCATTGATCTATCTCTTTCTTACATACCGAGAAGATGTCACAAAATAACTAAAGCATGTATGTTTTCATTTATTAAATTGACCTTAGAAAATTAATTTTATTTTTCAATTAATCGAAATAAAAAAAATAAATTGTTTATATTTTAATCAATTTGAATACATCAGTACACGAATCCGTTTAAGCTGTCACAGTTTTTTTCACCTATTTTCCTTATTTAGTTATTCGTATTTTGGAAAATCTTGAAATGTTCTTAACTTTCTTGCTTAGTACGTTGATTGCCAATCTCTCGGTAAGCACTAATAATTTTATATGTTCAAGCAAAGATTCTCCATGGGAAACTTCAATTAGATAGACTAGGACTAAGTATTATTATGTATTCGCTGCACAGACTAAAAGTTGTTTTTGCAAATTAACTTTCATTACACAAAATGCAATTGCTGTCAGGCCAAAGAGCTGTCTCTCAACTTTTTCGTATCGCTTTTTTGCGTTACGCACTTGCAGATACATTTACAAGTAGATACAGATACAACAACCACGTTTACATTATGCTCACATAAATCAATGATGATGCTGTACGCCGGCTTTATCATTGCCCTCAATACTCGTATTCATGCATTCATTCATTCATTCAATCAGCCAGTTGATCACTTATTCATTCAGTTAACAAAGAGGCTTACAAAATGCCGCCAAGTTTTTTCTCCCTTTGGGCCAAGTAAGCCTAAAGTACGTGTAGTTTTAGACAGACTCTTAAGTTGAAGAGGGCGAGAAGGAGAAAAAGATTCAAAAGAGGGGGAGGGAATGAGGGTATTAAAAACCTTTAGCTTGCCACAACTTCCACTTTCACTCGAATGGCCAAGTGCCTGGCTAAAATGCCTTACCAACCTTAGAAACAACAATGCAACAACAAACAATAATAATAACGAGAGCAAAAACAACAAGCAAATCAAGAGTGTGAAGCAAAAGACAACAATAAAAAAAAAACCATAATAATAATAAAAGAGGAAAAAAATCAAACTAAACTGCGTTGAACTCTTTTTGGCCATGAGTGACTATGGCAAATGATTTTAATTAAAGCGAATTTAACACGCAATTAAAAGTGTTGCCAGTTTAACAATAAACAAAAAGCGAAAAATATTTAATAATAGTTAATACATAATGCACATTTCCAAAAATAAAAAGCATCAAAAGTTATCATCGACACGCCGCAAATCTGATACCCTTGCAGGAAACTGTACATTGCTAAAGAAGTTTTAATAAAAAGTCATTTTTAAGTTACTTCTTTCCAAAGGAAAACAGTTTTAAAAGTTAAAATAAATTAAAAAAAAATTATGTATTTAAACACTTATTTTGCTGAAATTTATAACCGCTTAGCCTTAACGACTTGATAAACTTGTCGATAAGAGAAATTTGTTTTTCTTGTCAAACATTTAGTCCCAGACTCTCGATAACTTAAAGTCCTGTATTTATGGTAAAGTAATATTTCTATAAAGTAGGCCTTAACGAGAAGGTGATAACTCGGCCCTAAATGAGTCAATTTAATTCACAATTTTTCATTAAACAGGTATACAAATAAACAGACACACATGGATACGCATTAGTAAAGTAAACCTATGAAGAGTAAGATTTTCAGCTGATATCATTAAATAGTTGTTGATGTTATATATGTAGATATGCATATAATTCAAGAATCTTTAATTGTTGGCATATTTGTTTGAGGTAGTCGCCTTCTGCCGATTTTTCTTAACCAATTTGCGTCATTCCTTCCACTAAGCCAACTCAGCTTTTTGCTGCTCCAACTGCACGTAATACGCCTCACGCAGTATCTTGAAGGCTTGAATGCTGTAGTAAGGCTGTTGAGTTACGGGATCAAAGTAACGCGCTGGGAGTCTAGTTATGGGGCAGATTCCACTTGAGTTTTTAGGTGCGCGTTTTGGTGGGAAAATTGAATTGAAAACTTCATCATTATTATCATTTATGAAGGTTACAAATGTACGCTCGCATTTTGATGCTGGACTTTTGGGATCGTGTGGAAATGTCAGTGAATGATACCGTATAGTTGGGCCCGTGAAAACCGGTTTGGTCGGCCGCGTCTTTTTTTGAAATTTCTCTAGGGACTTGATGTTTTCCTCTTCAGTAATTTTGGCCTCCTCAATGAGTTCTTCCTGCGTTGGCATATAATCCTTTACACGTACCGTTTTCTTCTTACACTTGCTTGCATCGTCCAACTCCTTTAGTCGTATTTTTGACGCTTGTGTCAGTGGACGCAGACGTGCGTATAGATCTTTGACTAGAGTCCTGTACTGTGAAACGCACTTCACGTTTCACTTCAAAGCCACCACCTGGTTTTCTGTCAAGCGTAGTTACGGCTTTCGAGTCCTTCTTGACAGTTTGTTTAGCCGGCTCCTTATACGCTTTAGTGTTAACGCCACTAAGCTTTCGTTTCTTTTCAGGAGCCTCGTCGATACTTAAATCTGAGTCCACAACATCCTCTTCTTCATCTTTTTGTATATATTCTTTGTCTCCATCTTCGTCCCGAAGTCCGCCATATGAAGTCCTATAGAACTCGACCTCCTCCTCGTCCAGTAGCTTGGCTATCTTGTTGCCAGCATTGTGACGTCGGGAGCGTGACGAAGCCATCTAATATTTCTGAGCTTATATATTTTAATTTATAATTCTCGCAGCTGCTGTAAGTATAGGGTTGTCAAACATAACTAACTTCTCCATGCTTATTTGCCTGTACATTTATCAAATTCAAAAAAATATGTTAAAACGTGGAACATCGTCGTGAAAAGAGGATTTGAATTATACAGTTAATAGTCTGATTCCTGCGTTCTTATGAGCCTAGTTAAGTTATGTGAAGATACCTTCCTTAATGCATGATACATTTCTAAAAAAAAATTATTATAAAAGCCTATGGAGAGGCATAAAGTTATGCGGTAATCAAAACTTTTTGATGAGTTTTCCCATCGCAAAAAAGCAAGTAACCGCTTCACTTTCTGTTTTTCTATTTCTGCTTTTATTTTGGGTCTTTTGGAACTGAAGTTGGCACTAATTATGTGGCAGGTTGCAAATAAAAAGTAACTGAAATCAGTTGCAGGCCCCGTTCACTTTCGCCCAGCTGCCACTTTCGAGAACACTTGAGCTACGTAATCTCACAGCTCCCACTTCCACTTAACACTCGCAAACAAACGGAAACTCATACGCCTCGTTGCACCACAGACAAAACCAGAGGAAGGTGGTGGGGGTAAAAACCGCAAAACAAAATCAACAACAAACTGGCAACAGGTGCATTTTGATGCAGGCCAAAAAGAGCAGACGCCGTTTGTTTAACGTTTGCATTACATAAGAGCAAGGCAAGCACAAATACAGATAAACATACAAAAACATATAGTAGATACATAGATACATTTTGGGCGCCTCATTTAAATGCGTTTGTTTAGAATTGGCAATTAAAAACGCAGCTGCCGTGTCGAAATCTAAAACAAATGCAGCTTTTGTTCTCCTCATCAAGCGGTTTTCATTGCTCAAGTCAAGAAGTTAACGCGCAAAGCTGAATAACCAAAAATTCACCTCGACTTCATTTCACAGTCTTAGGCCTAGCATACTCTGCACACATTCAAGTGTAAAGTGAGTTTAAGTTTCATGGGAATTACTTAACAGAAACTTAAAATGATCAATTGAGATTTTATATTAACTCTAATCTTTAAGAATGTATCTAAGTATACCAAGAATCCAGTTCCTGTAAAAGTAATTAATTCATGATAAGAGAAGATTTCTAGATCATAATAATCTTCCGGTATTTCGACAAATCTGCTTATATGACAATAGATTCGACAGTTCAATTTTCATAAATTTATAACGTTTCCGGTCAGCTTAGATCTGCTTTCAATTTAATTTCTATCCATATTTATAAGAACATTTAAGTGTTAACGGATATTTCCTTAACGTAAATTTCGCTTTAAGAATTAAATTTAAAAGCGTTTTAAATCAATCGTTTTATGTCAAGTTAAACTGAATGTCTGATTAATTTCAGTTTTATTTCCATGCATTTTTTGTTAGATGCAATATTTGTTTGTAATAATTAAATGGCATGAGTTTTAAAGGGTATTTCTAAGTCTATAAGAAAAATATAAAATGTTTAGCTTAGTTCTAAAAAGTTTTTTTGGTGGAGCTAATAAGCAATTTAAGTTATGCATATGTTATTATGAAAACTCTCACAGAGTATCTCAAAGTCGCAACTGTTGGTTGGCTGTTAGCATGTGATTGAGTGCGTGTGTGTTTCTACCTTTCATTAAGCTAATTCCCGCAAATTATGAGTAATAATAGCCACGCTGGCATTCTTGACCCAGTTCAAGTTGAATTTAGCTTATGTTTTTGGCACCACAACTCTAATTTATTCTTTCTCTATTTCACTCACTCATTGTCACTGCCATTATATCTTTGTCTTTATCTTCATTTACAGACCATGGAGCTGAGCAACTTTTCCAACAAGAAAATGTCACGCGAGGAGCGTCGTTATTCAGTGCCTCATGGTCCAAATACCCCATTGCCACCAGCGGCATCTGAAGATCTTCATGCCTGGTCCATTTATAGGTGAGTACGGAAACCAGGTGGGCGTGCCCTTGATCAATGATGCATCCGGTGGAGCAACTGCACCTGTTTTGACAGTTTTGACGCTTGATTAAACCGCAGCTCCACAAAACGGAAGTTCAAATGCCATAACTTTAATTGAGCACGCCTACAAATTGACATGTTTATTTAACCGCAACAGGTTAATGCAATGCCCTCTCTTTTTCTCCTCTCTCTTTGTTGCAGGCAAAATCTAAACTCTGACTTCACCGATTCGGCGCTGGGCTCCTCAGACAAATCACCGCTGCCATATGGAAATTTCCAGCTACGCGACACAACAGTCCAATCAATCTTAAATCATCCGCGCTACGGGCCCAAGTAAGTGAAGATAACCACAAATCCAGTATACAGTCAAACATCCCTATAGTGGATTTGCACTGAACCATGAAATCACTTAATTATAAGTACAACAACTTAATTCCCCAGATTAATCGTCTCATATCTCAGCTGTAATTCATTTACATATACTATAGATATTCATTCCATTTAAATGATTCATTAATTACACTAGGCACCAAATTTAGATTTTTTTCTTGCCCGTTTTCAAAAACCACTTTGATATATGTATATGGGTCCCAGATGAAGAAAAATGACTTTAAAAATATTTCTGAGGTGAAACTTTTGTTCTTAATTTTGGCTGTATTTTTTTATCGTTAGTTTAAAGTGTTCTTACATTTTTGATCATTTATCGTGGTGCGATTTTAAAGATCTTTCGAAAGTTAATAAATGTCGTTTAAATTGGTAGTTTCTGAATTTACAAAGGACAATTTAAATTATTTAAGAATGCAACAGTATCTTCTTAAAGCCTTAAGAATTGCATTTTGATTTCAAAGCATATAGATGTCGGGCGGGGTATTTGTAAATAATTAAACGCCTGAAATTTTACAACAAATTTGTAGAGGCCATCCATGTTGCCATAGGGAGATTCAAATTTAAACTGGAGACTATACCGGTTGTGTATTAGTTTGGTCTGAAAGAAGCATGTGTTAAAGATAGTATTGCCATAAAAAATACGAGTGCTTTTAGAATTTACTCCTGGAAGCAAGCATTTATCCTTCACTGCCTTTTGATTTTCTATATATTGGCTCCAGGACTTGTACCAGTGTTGATTTTTGTCGTACATAATGGGACAAAAACTCGGAATCGTCATTGAATAGACAGTTGGTTGCCATGAACCACGATCGAAGCGATATAATTCCCCTGCAAGCTGTAAAATATAAATCTACGTTTATCAAGATATTAGAAGAAAAAAAATAAAAACACTTGGAAATAACCTGAATGCGATCACCAGGCTGAATATTCCATATTAAAGATACATTTCCTGATGCGAATAATTCTTCCCCACTCAATTCAAATTTAAATTCTGAGTAATTAAATAGTCCCTTAATATTGAGTACTCCGTCCGGTTGGTTCTGGCAATCGTTGAATACTTCATCGTCCTCATAAATTCCTTTGTATTTGTAAGCCTTCGATACTCCGATGAATATAATCAGGAACACGAGGGATACTAACACCACGCGATAAAGCCACATCTTGGGATTTTTAAAACTGACCCGTTGACAATATTGCAAATATTTTTATAGAGCTTTTTATTTCCGATAAATTAAATATACCCCTGGATAAAAAAGAAAATAAATTATTATAATTATCAGCCTGGCGTGTAATTAATTTTTAACATTCCGATGATGTATGATAAATAGATTTAATGTATATCCGATAAATCTTGGACAAGTGAGTTAGATATACACTCGGCACATGTATGTAACATATAACTATCATGTTATATTTTATCGCATAATTTATTAGTTTATATCAGTACACATGTAAAATCCGAATATAAAAGAATATGGAAAACTGCTGAGATTTAACGCTGTAATAATAGATATTTTGGCTAAAGAAATTTTTAATGATCCCTAGATAGACTTAAGTAGAATTTATATTTTTTGTAATTCCTTTACTTTAAAATTGTACACAAGTTCTATTATGTTAGTATATTATAAAATTATAAAGTTAATTGAATATTTTTGATTTTAATATTCCTTATCAAGTGATTTTTTGTTGAAAAGGGTATTGATAATAGCGAAGCAAATATAAAAAGACCTTATAGTCTATTTAATTGTACTCTCATTTCAAAGCATAAAGATGTCGGTCGGGGTATTTGTAAATAATTAAACGCCTGAAATTTTACAACAATTTTGTAGAGGCCATCCATGTTGCCATAGGGAGATTCAAAATTAAACTGGACACTATACCGGTTGTGTATTAGTTTGGTCTGAAAGAAGCATATGTTAAAGATAGTATTACAATAAAAAATACGAGTGTTTTAAAAATTTACTCCTGGAAACACGCATTTATCCTTCACTGCCTTTTGATTTTTTACATATTGTGTCCAGTGTTTGTACCAATATTGATTTTTATCGTACATAATGGGGCAAAAACTTGGAATGATCATCGAATAAACAGTTGGTACCCATGAACCACGATCGAAGCGATATAATTCCGCTGCAAGCTGTAAAAAATAAATCTACGTTTATCAAGATATTAGAAAAAAAAAAACACTTGGAAATAACCTGTATGCGATCACCAGGCTGAATGTTCCATATTGAAGTTAAATTTCCTGATACGAATATTTCTTCCCCAATCAATTCAAATTTAGACTCTGAGAAATTCATTATTTCGTGAATATTGAGCACTCCGTCTGGTTGATTCTGACAGTCGCTAAATATTTGATCGTCCTCATAAATTCCTTTGTATTTGTAAGCCTTCGATACTCCGATGAATATAATCAGGAACACGAGGGATACTAACACCACGCGATAAAGCCACATCTTGAAATTTTTAGAACTGACCCGTTGACAACATTGCAAATATTTTTATAGAGCTTTTCCTGATGAATTAATAATACCCCTTGATAAAAAGAAAATAATTTATTATAATTATCAACCTTGCGTGTTATCGATTTTTAACATTCCTATGGTGTATGATAAATAGATTAAATGCACACATTGTAGATAAAGCTTAAAAAAGTGATTAAAGCATACCCGTGGAAAATAGGCAACAAAATATAGCTTATTTTTCCAATTCTATACACCACATTTTTTGATACTTATGTTATGGCCCTTAGATGAGAAAAAACCCCTTTAAAAATTTTAAATTATTGGTAATATTTTGAGAACATCACAACCGGCATTAATTAGAACTCAAATTGGAAATTGAATTCTTTTTTTCTCGCTGTTTGATTTTGTATAATGTAAAGTTCTAATTTAAGACTCAAGTAAAGTCTCGTTCATTAAAATCAATTTAGAAACGACGGAGAACGACGAGAAAGGTAAATTCTATGTATTGCCTACTTTGTTAAGTGTAAAAATGCAGTAAGCTACAGTGGAGCAAGCTCGACAGTAGGAGACCCAGTACTTTTTGAGTGCAAAGCGTTCACTAAAGTTTGTTTTTCAATGTTGCGTACAATCAATAGATGGCGCCACTTGATAAACATAGAGGCCGCTAGCGTCTCTTTTTCATCCTTATGCCTGTAACATTGTTAGTTAAATAACTTCCGCGTTTATCAACCGATTGGAATGAAACTTTTAGGACAGGTTTGGACTATAGCGAGTATTATATATGCCAAATTAAGGTGCTAGTCTTAAAGGTTCTCTTGTAATTCGTCTTTAAAATTTTGTTTTTCAATTTCCGGGGGCGGAGGGGGCGTGGCAAAAATCTAAAACAAACTTGATCAATGCAAGATATAGATGAACCAACATGCCAAATTTGGTGTCTCTAGCTCTTATAGTCTCTGAGATCTAGGATCTCATAAAAGTGACAGACAGACAGACGGACAGACGGACAGACAGACGGACATGGCTATATCGACTCGGCTGTTGATGCTGATCAAGAATATATATACTTTATGGGGTCTGCCACGCCTCCTTCTGCCTGTTACGCACATTTTTTTTTTGCACAAACGTAATAAACCCATTTGTACTTTTTTAAAGTACTGGGTCTAATTATTCGTTTAAATATTAAATGATCAAAATTCCTGAAAGCTTACGAACGCATCATGAATGTACAAGTGTTAACTTCATGGTAAAAAGGGGGAATAAAGATTAATAAATCATTAAGTAGAATATAAGCTAAAATTTAACTGACTTAATAGTCGATAGGTATCCTCCGTATATGTAGAGAAGTATTCGGAGTTAATAGGATAATTAACGTTTAGTAGGTGAGATCTTCTAGAAAATGTCTTAGTAGATCTCACCAATCAGCATTCTCTTAATCCTATACCCCAAATATGATATGGTGAACCGATCCAAAGAAAGGTCACAAAAAACTTTAAGTTTACCTACATAAATACATACATACATACATAAATAGCTCGTTTTAAGTCCTACCTATCCAATTAGACAGTATCTAATATCAGGCTCTTTTCTGTGACTCACTCTGACTATCTTTCTTCCTCTTTCTCCCACCGTTGCAGATCCCCACTGGGTTCGAATATGTACACATATCTTAAGTTCGGACTACCGCGTGTCTTTCCACCTAACGCCGGATCGCAGCGGACACATCGACCCGGTCCAGGTCCAGGTGCAGGAGGCTCCTCGGCGCTCGGCGGAGTGCGTGGCCGTGTGAATCGCGGTTTTAGGGACAGCTCTGGGGCACCAGCGGGTGCAGGTTCAAGTGGATATGACAGCAGTGACAATGAGACGACTCGAAGTCGTGTTCCACCGAATCTTAGAAAGTATCGCAGTGAGTCGGATTTCCGTGCCATCAGCGGCATGGGTATGGCCATGGCGCATTCCCGGCCAGAGTCAAGGGCGCAGGGGGGCGTGCCGTCGGCGGCGTTGCGTCAGGCGAACAGTCGGGCGAGCATTGCCGTGGGACAGCATCATCATCATATCCAGCAACAACAGCAGCAGCAGCAACAGCAACAATATATGACCAATGGGAAACATTACGGACATCGATCGCACAGTGAGGCGGATTTACTGGGAGCTGGCATCATGGGAGATGGAGGAGGATTGGGCTACGACTATGGGGAATCTCGAATTTATGGAAGCACACGACATGCCCAACAACCTTATGGACGCAAGCAGTCGAGCATGGGGTTGATCTATCCGAATATTCAAGTACACTGCCTGGATGTGAGTCCATCTCTGCATGGAGTCTCCCTGCAGGCGAAGGCGGGAGATCTGTTTGCCATTATGGCGACCTCGCAGCGTGAGGGAAGCGCCCTGGCGGAGTGTCTGGCTGGTCTAAGGGAGCGTCTCGGTGGTGAGATCCTCATCAATGGCCAGCAGGTGAACCGTCGTGGCTTGCGGGAGCTCTGTAGCTATGTGCCGGCTTTGGAGGTGTCCTCCTTGGATCCACGGATGAGCGTGCAATGCACTTTAAATTTCCATGCCGCATTGCGTGGTCCCTTGGATCGCAGTGATCTTAAGGAGCGCATGGATGTGCTGATCGAGGATCTGGGTTTGAATACAGTGCGGGCATCGAATGTATCCACACTGACGCACTCGGAGAAGCAACGTTTAAGTGTTGCCTGTCAGTTGTTGGCACAATCATCACTGTTGATCCTCGATCAGGTCACCAGCAATATGGACATCTTTGATACGTTTTTCCTGGTGGAATATCTGCGACAGTGGTGCAGTGGTGGACGCATTGTCATCATGACTCTGCAGCCACCCACCTTTGAAATACTCTCCATGTGCTCCGGCGTCCTGTTGCTATCCGGCGGACGCACCGTCTTCTCCGGCAGTCGGGCCGATCTGCCACGCCACATGGGCGAACTGGGATATCCATGTCCGCCCTTCAAGAACCCAGCTGACTACTATCGTAAGTGAAGAACATTTTCAAGTAAAGATTTCGTTTTGCATTCCATGTTTCACTCTAGTTGATCTGGTCACCTTGGACGATTTGTCGGCAGCTGCAATGCTGGAATCATCGGCTCGCATTGAATCTCTGGCCAACGCCTGGGATCAAATCAATTCGGAGCCGCCGCTTGCTGCGCCGCCTGCCTCGTTGCCCAATTTCACCCTAAAAGCGGGTTTCTTTGGCCAGATTAAGGCGTTGATCAAACGCTTTGCCGGCTACAAACAGCCGGGATCTTTGCTCACCTGGATAAGCAAACTGATTGCTGCTGCCGTGCTCTCTCTTTGCATAGGTTGCATCTTTTGGGATGTGCCTGCCTCGGATCCACAACTTAGCTACAACGATCGCTTTGGCTATCATCATTGCGTCATGGTGCTGGTCTATTGGCCTTTGGTCATGCTGACCATTCGAGATACCCAGGAGGATCGACGTCATGCCGAGCGGGACATTCGACTTGGTCTCTACTCGCGCAGTCTGTACATCATTGTTCAGGTGAGTGGGAGATTTCTATTGCATTTAAAGTATGTTAATAGCGGCTTATCCTTTTCTTGCAGAGCTTGTTGGGACTCTTTCCGAGTTTGTGCATCTGGCTGGCCTACCTGCTGCCAGCTCACAGCATGGCCGGACTTTATACTTACTCGAATAGCAGCGATACGGGCATCTACTTGTATATGGGTTAGTGAATTGTACTTCTCTCATTTATATAATAAGAATGGAATAAGATTCCACCTCTTCTACCCACTGCCTCTTCAAATTCTCTTCTTACCAAACTTTCCTTCTGGACTACCTTTCTCTTCCTGTCTTCTTTTATATCCTTCGTATCTTCTCCTCTCCTCTTTCTCCGCATGCAAGCTCTATATTTATGATTTTCCTACTCCTCCACCCTCCTCTTTAACATCGACCGTCCTCCTCTGTCACCATCCGCAAATCTACCTTCCTTTTCTGCTTCCTATTTTCTCATCTGTGCAGCTCAAATTCCGCTACAATCTTCTTCCGTTATATTCCTGATCATACTGATTTCGTATCATCTCTGTACTCCAGGTCACATGCTGCTATATTTGACTGTCATCCAAACCTTGGCTCTATTCTGTGCGCATCTCTTGCCCTGCAAGGCATCCGCCAGCCTTGTGAATGGCTTGATCAGCCTGGCATTAGCCACAGTCGGTGGTTACCTGGTACATCCACGAGATCTGTCCAAGTTCTGGTCTTGGCTGCAATTGGTTTCCCCACAACGTTGGCTGTTGCCCGTCCTGGTGCAGGATGAATACAGTGCGGAAACTTTGGCCAATTCGGCGGGATTGCAATTGTGCCGAAATAAACAGGTGAGTCTACAATATGGAGATCCTAACAGAAATTGGAATAACTTTCAACTCTCCACTCGACAGGTGCAACATCAGGAGATCATTGTGCAACAGCCGTGTCCGCCACCGAATGGCACCCATGTCTTGGTCGACTTTCAACTGCTGCCGTCACAACATGTACTTGATCCGACGGCAAGCTATGATCAGACCACTTCGGTGGCTTTGGTCTTGGCATCCGTGGTGCTCTTCTGTCTGACATTCATCATCTTTGTGTGCAATTGCCGCGGGGCATGTCGCAAGCGACGCAGCCGACGCTATTAGACAACATTTGTGTTGCAACATTTTCCAACATTGTACATTAGTTAGCAACTAAATCCTTCTTAATAAATATTAGCAATTAGTCAAGGCAGCGAATTGTTTAACTAACTTATAAAGGTGTCTTTTATTCGCGGTATAAAAAGGAATGCTATGGAGATTATATTCAATTGATTGAAGTATATGATTTAATGATGGAACAGACGAAGATTGGTGTGTGCCATGATGATGCCATGCTCATCACAGGCAGCAATGACGCCAGCATCATTGGTGGATCCAGCTGGACTGGCAATATACGAGACGCCGCTCTAGAAAAAAGAATGGAAAAATTTAAATAAGCAAGGACAAACAGACAAGTTGTCTGTGACAAAATTACAATACTCTCTGGAGTGAGGAACAGTCAGAGTACATACCAATCTAGCGCGATCAATGTTATCCCGGAAGGGGAAGAATGCATCCGAGCCGAGAGCGACGCCATTCAATTGCTTCAGCCAGTCGAGCTTCTGCAGCGTTGTTAGTTGCTCCGGCGCCTTATCGAACCTGCAAATATAGAAGTTACAACTTAGATTAGTCTGATCTAGGTCTTATGTCCATTTGCTTGACTCACATGCTCTGGAATTGTGTCATTGGCATGTCCTTGCCAACCGTTCCATTCACATAGTTGTCAATGGCATTAGAAATCTCGGCACGCTTCACGCCCGCCTTGAACTTCATACCCGCCACATTGGGATGCTGGCGAAGCCACCAATTGTCAGCCTTCTCGCCGGCCAAACGTGTGCAATGGATGCGAGATTGTTGACCAGCACCAATGCCAATTACTTGACCATCACGGGCATAACAAACGGAGTTACTCTGCGTATACTTGAGGGCAATTGTGGCCACGATGAGATCACGGACCGCTGCCTCCGGCATTGGACTACGCTTGCTGACCACATTTGAAAACAAACTGGCATCAATGACGGCATCATTACGCTTCTGCTCCAAGGTCAAACCAAAGATGGTCTTACGCTCCACAGCACTGGGCTCGTAATTCGGATCCATCTGAAAGAGGCGATTAATTAGTTGGAGAGCTGTAGAAATATCAGTGCTGAGGACATTAAAACTAACCTGTAGAATGCAGTAGCTGCCGTTCTTTTTCTTCTTAAGAATCTCCAAGGCCTCAGGTTCGTAGCCAGCGGCAATGATGCCATCGGACACCTCCCGAGAGATGATTTTCGCCGTGAGCACATCGCAGACATCGGAAAGTGCCACAAAGTCACCAAATGAACTCATCCTGTCGGCACCACGTGCTCGGGCATAGGCAGTGGCCATCGGAGTCAGTTGCTCATATAGATCATCCACCATGCAGAGCTTTGCTTGCGCAGGACTGAGCTGAACACCCACAGCTGCTCCAGCTGGCGAGACATGCTTGAAACTTGTTGCTGCCGGCAATTTGAGAGCTTTTTTCAGTTCCCTGACCAATTGCCAGCCATTTAGGGCATCACAGAGATTGATAAATCCCGGCGAGGCATTCAACACACGCAAAGGTAGCTGTGCTAACTGCGTGTAGAGTTGTGCTGGCTTCTGGTGAGGATTCATGCCGTAGCGCAGCGTCAACTGAGAGGAGCCAGCTCCGTATTGCTTTCTAAAATAATCGGAAATCGCATCATCATAGCTGGCAGTGTGGGTAAAAGCCTTCAGAGCCAGCGCCTGACGTGTCTCCGGTGTGGTATCCCCTTTGGCCTTGATCTCGGCCAACACTCGGGCATAATCAACAGCTTCACAGATGACCGTGACACGTTGATGATTCTTGGCAGCGGCACGAAGCAATGTCACACCTCCAATATCAATATTCTCGACGGCATCGGCCACTGTGACATCTGGCTTGGCAATGGTGTTGGCAAATGGATACAGATTGCAGACAACTAATTGGATAAGATCATAATGCTGTTGCTTCATGTCTGCCAGATCGCTATTTGTAGTACGTGACAAGATTCCCGCATGGACAGCCGGATGTAGAGTCTTTACACGTCCGCCCAGCATCTCAGGTGCACCCGTAATATCAGAGACATCCTTGACGACAAGACCAGCTGCACGTAGAGTTGTTGCAGTGCCTCCACTGGCCACCAACTCAAAGCCCAAGGCAGTCAGATGTTTGCCCAGCTCCAACAGACCTGTCTTGTCCGAGACACTCAAAAGTGCTAAAATGTAAAAAAAAGAAACATTGTATGAGTTGTGATTTAAACTAGATTATACTGGTAATGATCCCACCTATTTTCTTGCTTGCCATCGTTCCAAATTCCTTGCGTCTGTTTTAATCGGCAGCTGAACTGCAAATGAAAGATGCAAAAATGTCAGTGGCCATACGTGGGATTCAAATTGCACAAAAACATGTTTTCGCTTTTTTCCAGCTAGGCAACAACCTCTGTGGGCTGCGGTGTCAACTGATAATTGGACCCGCATCCCGGGGGAAAAAGGGGTCAACTGATTTGCTTGCATCAGCAACAGCAATAAAAAGAAAACCAATAAAAAATAAAATCAACTTCTCAGGTTTTGTGTACGTAAATAGATTGTATTTATTACTCGAGTGTCGTCGCCTTTACAGCTCCTTATCAGCTTTGGTTGGGGTTTGAATCTGAGATGCAGCCGCCTTCATTTGCGACCCTGTCTCCGGCTCTATCTTCGCCTTCTTCTCCCCTTCAGCCGCCTCTTTCTCCTTACGTCGCTTTGATTCCCGGCGACGTTTGTGCTTGTTTGACTTCAAATGCAATTCCCATTGATATTCGCCAATAAAATGACGCTCACAAATACCGCAAAAGTTGCTTGTCTCCTCATTTAAATCAGCACCAGGATGTATACGCTTTTCCATTGGCTTAAACTCACTGACCTCCTCCATCCTATAGCTGTTTATGATGCTTTCAGCCTTTTTGTAGACACTCTCTTGCCAGGCACTGACATTACTGGTGTCCAACTCATAAAGATCAGGCACTTGACGATCTTTGCTGGCCAGAAAACGATTGTTGATCCACTTAAGCTGTTTTTTTGAGTAACGACGCGTCACCAACTTGAGTTCTTCACAACAGCTACTGAGCAGCTGAAGACTTGCAGCAAGTTCACCTTCCATCGTCAGGAGTTCATCCTTTGTGGGAAACTGATACAGATGAGTTTTTAAATATTCCTCTAAGTTGTCGTCCTGCTGCTCGTTGTATTTTATCAAATATGGCACAAACTCCTTGTATCCAATGGTCTGGAGCACACCCTTTGTATAAGCCTGCACTGTAACGTTGGAGTAGTTGTTGTGGAACCGTCGTAGTTCCTTTAAGAGACCCTGTTGTAGCATGCCATCCACACGCTTATCGAGACGATCATTCAACACATCCTGCTGACAACGTAGCCAGAGTAGAATTGTATGAGGATATCGGAGTGGACCGCCTAATCGATTCCCACCTGGCTGCTGTCGCTGTTCCATTAACTTGGCTGTCAATGTCTGTCCGGTATTTTGATATACTTCAATGGCACGCTCGATCTTACGACGATTGTTGGGATGAATCCGATTGGAGCTGTTTACATCGATGGAGCTCAAATATTTATGCAGCTCCGAGGTTGTCATCTCGGATATTTGCTCACTGGTTAAATGATGGTCATCTTGGTGTGTGCTCTCTTCATCCTTCGTGGTCACTAGTATGTCCCAGAGCAAAGATTCAATGTAATAATTGGTGCCACCAACCACAATTGGCGGCTTTGACTTGGTCAAGAGTTGTTCAATAATTGGCAAGGCTGCATTACGAAAATGTGTAACTGTAAAGGGCTCCGCTGGGGTTGCCACATCCAGCAGGTGATGCCTTGCCCTGGATTGCTCCTCTTTTGTAGCCTTCGCAGTGGCAATGTCCAGGTTTGTATAAACTTGCATGGAATCCGCGCTAATGATTTCCCCGCCAAAGCGTTCAGCAAGTTCCAACGATAATTTCGTCTTCCCAGTGCCCGTTGAGCCTAGTAGAACTATCAAAGGCACTTTGCGTAGCATTTTAAATTAAATTTAATTCAAGCCACAATTATTTATCGTTAACACACGGCGTTCTATATATTGCTGAGAGTGCGAAAGAGACACACAGAGACCAATTGCCCTCCCGTTTCGGACACGTGCTGCGTGCGCATGAACTACCTGTTGCTTCGAATATTTAAAATCCAAGAAATTACACAGTTCACGCCAATAAAGAGCACACTTAATGAACAATTATTTTAAATATAAACGAAGTATTATTCTTTAATTTGTTTGCAAACTTACATTATAAATACGCAGCAACTTTCAGAGTCCCGGTACTTATATCGATAGCTCTGCAATACAATTATCGATTATTCTTAATTGATGTTATCGATTGTTTTAGATAACGTTTGACAGCACTGTTTGCTGTGGAGCTTTTAACAAAAAGTTTTATTTTTGAAATTTTTAAATTAATTAGAAAACTTGTTGGCTTTTCAGTTTATGTAAGTACTAAAGAAAGTAGTTATATATAAACTATAGAATTAAAAACAGTATACGTTCAGTTTTTTCCCCTTTTAAATTGAATCTTAAAAAAGGACTGATTTCGGGTAGGGGATGTTAGAGATTTTTCCCGGCTAAAGTACTTAAAAACAGGTTAAATCTATCCGGAAAAATGCCTAATTCGCATCACTGTTAAAAAGCTGTCCAGAAGCTTTAGTGCCGACAAAGCTGTTGGCAGCTGGCCCTTGTGTCAACATTCAAGTCTTAGTATTCAGTGAGAACGGTTGTGCTCGCTGTTAGTTATCTAAAAAACAAATTCAATAAGTGGATTTTTTGAAAAATGGCTAACACACAGTTCTTGACACTTAACAATGGCGAGAAAATGCCAATCATTGGCATTGGCACCTGGCAGGTAATCATAAACATGCAATCAATAAAATTATCAAAATTATGGTATCGTTTAGAAACTTAATATACTTTATGCTCGTGACATTCTAAATTTAACATAAGAATTATGCTTAATCAATTCTTACAACAAAAACAAATGAGTCACGTCATTAGTTTGGGGCTGAGAATGGAATTGGGGGAAAAGAATGGGAATGCTGCAGGTGACCGGTTTTACAGTTCTGTAAACAAATCTTTACAATGGATCGACTTTCTCTAAATACAAAGAGAGTAGACAGACGATTTCATTGTACACAACTCAAGTGTAATTAAAACCGACAACAACAAATATTTGATTGTTGAAATCATTGTAAACCGCATTCTCATCATGATCAACAGGCATCCGATGATGAAATCGAAACTGCAATTGATGCAGCTTTGGAGGCGGGTTATAGACACATCGATACGGCTCCAGTCTACGGCAATGAGCAGGCAATTGGACGTGTCCTTAAACGTTGGCTTGATGCCGGCAAAGTGAAGCGGGAGGAGATCTACATTGTGACCAAATTGCCACCCATATGTAAGATCCTAAATCTCTTATCCTATAAAACAACATGCCTTAACTGATCTTTTTTCTTAGCCAATCGCCCTCATGAAGTGGAGCCAACTATTAAAAAATCCTTGGCTGATTTGCAACTGGACTATGTGGACATGTATCTCATCCATACGCCATTCACACTGTTCATTAACGAGGATGGCAGCTTTAAGCTGGATGAGGAAGGTCTCATGATCCCCGATGTAACGACCGATCATGCTGCCACCTGGGTAGAGATGGAGAAGCTGGTAGCTAATGGTCTGACCAAGTCCATTGGCGTGTCCAACTTCAGCAAGGAGCAAGTGGCTCGTCTGCTAAAGAACAGCAAAATTCCACCAGCCACCAATCAGATTGAACATCATGTTTATCTACAACAACGTGACCTGGTTGACTTCTGCAAGTCAGAGAATGTAGTTATTACGGCGTATTCTCCTTTGGGCTCTAGGGGAATTGCCAAGTTCAATGCTGGCGCTGGACTTGTGCGTGATTTGCCCGATTTGATGGACATTCCTGAGGTCAAGGAGATTGCTGCATCCCATGGCAAGACACCAGCCCAGGTGCTGCTCCGTTGGATCATCGATACCGGCAATATTGCCATTCCAAAGAGTACAAATCCCGATCGCTTGAGGCAAAACCTTGATGTGTTTGACTTTAAGCTAACAGAGGAGGAGGTGGCGAAGATATCAGCGCTGGACAAGAACATTCGCGTGTGTGACTTTGCCTTTTTCCACGGGTAAGCAAGCTGAAAGATCTTTACTTATAGTTACATTCTAAATTAAACTCTAATTTCTTACAGTATCGAGCGCCATCCCGAGTTTACATTCAAGAACCAGTACACCAACTAAGTTAAAGACATTTGTATGTTTGTTTTATGCAATAAAAGAAAAGTAATAAATGTATTTCAACTGGTTTTCGTTGCGTCCAAAGGTTGCAGCATTCGTGTTATGATTTTTAGTACAACAGGTTTTCCCGCGCGCTTTTCCCCGTGACGTTTGATCGAAGCTTCATTTTCGGCCTTTTCGTTCTCAGTCTTTTCATTTCCCTCGCTCAACGAAACTAGTTTTTGACTGTAAATAGAACTTTCCAATTAACTGGTCTTTCTTTGGCAAAAAGCATTTTTTTTTCGTTAGTACGTAAATGACATTTATTGGCAACGGAACTTTAAACTTAAGCTTAAACAAATCACATTTGTAGCGAGCACAAAATAAGGTACGTTCTTGCACTCAAACCGGTTTTGCGGTTTTCAGAGTCAAGTTTTAAATAGAAATTCTTTCTTTATATACAAAAACAAATAAGCTGATATATGCTACAACTAATAAGTTATCTTCGGCAGATCGAAGCGTAGATACCCTTGAAAAGTTTCTACGATCATTACAATTAAAATTCTTTCAATAAATGCTAAAGCTTTACGGATTAAATAGCTTTTCTAAGCTTGTCTCGCTTTTCAAGAGTACCGAGTCTTATATATAATAAGTTAGTTAAAGTTGATTAATTTTAATACAGAGATTTCAAGACGGAATTGTAATTTTGCATACTCTACAAATTCAAAACTAAATAGAAACAAAACGATGTATCAAATATTAAAATATAATACATAAACTGTGATGAAAATTAGTAGATAGTTAGCAAGTTCATTAACTTGGCCAATTGACAACAAATTGTTAGATTGCATTTCGAGTAAGAATTTCGTAGCGTTTCAATGTTCCTCAATCCAACTCACGTAGTGCGTGTTTCCTCATCCGAACTGCGCCTGCAAGACATTTGACATTTTAATAATTACACATCATTACTTGGGTCATTGCTAATTAAATATTTATAAGAGGACAATCGTAATTACACAAAATTACTAACATCAATATTAATCAAATATTTATAAGAAGCCTACGAAATTATAGAAACTGAAAAACTTACTTAAATCCTTGGGCCGCAATTTATTCATAAAAAATTCATAACTTGCATGCGTATTAAAAAAAAAACTTGATAACCAAACATACCGAGGCTCCTGATTTGACCTCATGGCCATGGTGGCGACCTCGAAAAGGCCAATGAAGAAGCACAGCATGAGGGGACCAAAGATGGCACCTTGCCAGCCAATCCAATACATCCCGCCAGCTATCGCCAGACCATTAAGATAGGGATGCCCGTTACTAAAACAAAGTAAAGTTTCGATTTTCTCATTGTGTTCCAATTATAATGATTATAATATAGTATCAAAAAGTCTTTTCCTCTCTTATTTAATTTACTCTTTTAATTTACCTCTGGTAAATCGGTAATCAAAAAGGGATTACGATATCTTCCTTTCGGATAGGACCAAAAGTTACCGAGATTAATTAATTTTATTTTTTGATAATTATTCTTTTCTGTGTTCGGTTGCTTAAAATTAAAAAAGCAATTTATTTAAGCAATACTTGTTTATTACATTTATTCAAAGCTTATAAAATTATTTAACATAGAAATGTAAAACATATTGCAGATATTAACCCAAGATAAGAATCAAAATAAGAATCAATACTTAATGCGAATGAAGCAGGGAACATCTAGCAATTAAATGACTATAACTTGCGGATGTCGTTAAAAGATATAATTGCCCTTTGTAATTGAATTTTTCATTAGTTGCTAGGGTTAATAACATGGTTAATTTTCAGAAATATTCATTGTAATAAATGTGCTATGACTAGGGATAAACAGGCAGTCGCTTATAGATATAACTGCACATTGTAGTTGAATTTATTATTAAATATTAGGTTTACCTACTGTGTGTAAAGCTTTTAGTATTCAATAATAACAAACTAGTAACCTGCGATTTGACGAGCATGGCCGCATTTAGTTTTTATAGATTTTTTAACATAACTTTTATTATTTTAATCAATGACATACTAAGTTTTTTAAAATATCCGGCAAACTTTCGAGTCGAACCGGACACAGTTTGATGTGATGAGACAAAAGGCCCAGCGCGATGATATAATCAACGAAAAACTAAAAATCGTATGGCAATTTACGCACTCAAATCGCGTTTATCCTTTTCATGCAACAATTTAATGTGCCTTTTTAAACGGAAATCAACCTTAAAAGCCATCGGGCAGTGCAAACATTTAAAGGGGCGTTTGTCAGAGTGCATCACCATGTGACTGCTCAAAACATCTGTGGTCTTAAACGCCTTCGGGCACTGATCACATTTAAAGGGACGTTCATCAGAATGTTGTGTCATGTGCTTTTGTAAGGAACTAAGTTTTACAAAGCTTTTGCTGCAAGAGGGACAGTTATGAGGTTTGGGTTCAATATGAACGCGTTTTATATGTCGCATGAGAAGAAACTCTTTGCCAAAGGTTTTGGAGCAGTTGCAACACTTGAATTCCGATTGCTTGAAGTGAATGCTGCGATGTGCCTTTAAATAGAGAGGTTGAGCAAAGCATTTAAAGCACTCGGGACATTGGTTTGGCTTCGTCTCCCCGTGCACCTGTAGATTGTGCCTTTTGAGATCTCCATTTCGCACAAATACCATCGGACAGTGTATGCACTTGTGATCTCTCTGATCTTCATGAGCACGAATGTGCCTACGTACATGTTGCTGACGAGTTTTTATCGATTTAAAGTTTTTTGAGCAGTGCGGACACTTAAAGGGACGTTCATCGGTATGTACAAGCAAGTGTTCGGTTAAACCCGCTTTGAGGCAAATCTTTTGATACAATTCTGACAGGAATACGATTTACTCTCATTTGTTTCATTAACATTCACTCTACATCTCTTACGTGGACTAGAGTTTGTCTCATATGTTTCTTCCGAATCATCTGTTTCTTCTGTTGTTGAGCATTCCTCACTGTCCTCAAAAATTTCATCTGTGATGTCTACAGCATCATCATGCTCTGCTTTTATGCACACCTCGTCTGGGGTATTTTCTCTAAGGCTCCAGTCCCCTGTGGTTAACTCATCGATGTTGGGCTTCTGTTCATATCCACCCAGAAGTTCTCTAAAATAATGCTGACTTCGCTCGCATCTCAACTTGAATTCAAATGCATCTTTAGCAGCCGACATGCAGGGTCCACATATGTTTTGAGGTAATCCATCAGATTCCCTGACATCACAATTTGTACAGCATTGTATCATACCAACAAGGGAAGGCTCATTATCCATCCGCTCTCGCTCGGCAAATATATTTTCTAGTGTGGTGCAGTATATTGCACAAAAACGGCAAACTTCATCCATTTCGATCTTTGTTTATTTTTTTGTCAGATAGATTTATACGACAACAACAAATTATCGGAGTATCGACCATAAACATATGCGGATAGCAACTGCATTGGGAATATATATCGATAATATGAAGTGCTGACAAATATCGATGTAGTAGGGGATTGGACATCGATACTTTCTGAGCCCGATATTAATTGAGTGCCAAATTTGAATTAACAAATGCATTTGGTATACATATGAAAGCAGGATAAACTAACTTAGCCCCTAATCTGCTTACTAAATATTTAGTGAGCAGGGATCAGTTAAGTTTTTAATTTAATATTGACTATCGAAAATTGACAAAGAAAGAAACTGTGGAAGTTTGTAATCTTCTGAAGCACTTACCCCTTTAGATCTGCGTAGATTGCCGTCTCGAAGGAGGAGGGTACAAAGAATTGTAGTAGAAACAGTAGGAGGCCTGCATAGAAGCGATCCTGTGCCAGCCACAACTCTAAAAAGGCAGGCACAGCACACCAATAGCTGCCCAGGAATGGAGCAGCTGCTAGAAGTGCGGCCAGGGCGGAGGGCAGGAAGACAATCCGAGCACCAAATACTGTGTGCACCAGCCAAGTGAACAATCCCGTAAATGTGGAGCACTTGAACATGGATATCAGCACAACCGTAATAGAGTTCTCCAAAGCATCTGCGACTTTTATGCCCGAAGTGGAGTAGCCCAGATATTTCGTTATTTGCAAGGGGGCGTACTTCTCCTGGCTGCTAGACAGCAGATAAAACAGCGCTGTAAAGAATACGATCTGAAAATAAACGGGAAATATAAATTTACGATCCGAGAATTTCATTGTCTTATAGTAGTTTTTATCTAGGCGATCTTACCATATCCAAGATGAATTCAATGCACGCCTGTCCACCCGACAACAGCAATGAAAGGATTTCGCCAGCGACGCTCATGATGACGGAGAGGTTCGTTCGTATGATGTGCCATAAAGATTCGGCGACCTCAAGAATCGTTTGGGTATTACTCTGCGCCCAGCCAATGATGCCCTGTTTTGCCACTAAAACTAGCTCTTTAAAATGTCCTTGGTTAAAATAAACAATCTTGGGTTAGCAGATGCAACATGTAATGAGTTATTTTGAGACGACGCATACAGAAAAAACTACAGTTTGTGGATTAGGCCAGAAAGAAGTGAAACAGCAATAATAAACCAGGTCTAAAAGCTAAATTAGGTTATTAAAAAAAATAACTCATAACATTGGACAAATGATAAGAAACCAACAGAAATACTTTAAAAAATAATAAGGACTTACCTGGATTATCGACAATCTCGCCGAAAGTGCTTTTTAAGGCATCTGTGGGCACTCGAGGTCCATATGAGGTTCCATCCTTGTTAAAATCAATCCAGTATTGAATAAGCCTGTCCCAGACTTCGAGAATTTGCTCTTTGAGCTTGGTGGCATGCACCTTGTCCGCATCCGCTAGCCAATCATCAATGTAGGTCTCAATCTTATTTCGTCCATAATGGTGTGCATTGTCGAGCACACCATCAATGGACGCTTGTATATTTGCAGGCAAAATATCAATTAGCTCAGGACGATCAGTGATTGTCTTGTTAATTAGATCTTTGCCCAAATATGCGACTTCAATGGTCTCTGAGTAGATGTTAACACAAAAGAATACACTCAGAAATATGACAATGAGCAGCATGAGTATGATCATGAGTATGGATGTGACAGACTCTACAGATGATTTGAGGGAATCCCGAACAATACAATTGATTTTATAGTTCAGCTCCAACACTCCAGGCAGACACAAGGGCAGAACCGCCGAATGATGTTCCAGAGCCCAAGCCTAAGAACAAGAAAATTAAATAAACAGCGTGGAAAAATAGTTATTAAATACAATACTCTGTCAAGTCTCATTCACATTTTATAACAATTTTATAGTTCGTTCTGCATTTACATAAATACAATTTGCAATATTTCTTTGACTTACCCTCAAAGTATGATAGCCATCGTTGATTTTGCCGCAGACAAACTGTGTAATCCCCGTGTAGGTGCCTGCGGTATATAGTAAATGCAGGAAGATCGGCACAGCCGCCAGTAGAAACATCCAAATATTGCGATAAAGAAATGTGCCAAGGCAGGCGTAAAACAGCAGCTTAAAAAAGGTAGCACTCTGATGACCTTCTTCAGTCCCCTCTGTCGGCTTGGCATCAAATGTATCTTCGGAATTGATGGTGTCACTCAACGAGATGTCCTCCACTTCCGATTGTAACGTTGACTCGCCACCAGCTCGACGAGAGATGCTGAGTTTGCTTAGAGATTTCTCAAAGTCATTTTTGTCGAATAACTTTTGCACACGATCGATAAATGAAGCGGAAACACTGTCATCGCTCGTTTGCAGATGATACCCGGTGGAAACCACAACATAGGCCATGATTAAAAGAAATACAGGCACCTGTAGAGCTCCAAGGAAACTGCACAGATAACCAGCAATGGCAATCCACATGGACTGACCGGCGATTACGAAATGTGCGCTCTTCTCGGGCGACCAAAAGAAGTGGACAGATGACAAGTAGATGACGATTAGGACGAGTAACTGTGGAGAAGTAATCTCTGGTTAATACCTCACATATCACAGCTGTGGATGCACTTACCAAATACACATTAAGGAAGCCAATAATGCGTACGAAGAGCCCATGGGAAAAGGTCAGCCAATGCCACAGGGCAAACAGGAAATCCTTGGGAGCGTACAAGACCAGGAGTTTAATGCAGACGGCAACGCCACAGCCGGAGAGCAGAAGTTGCCAGTGCTGACACAACCAGTTGATCAATGAACGACCACAATGCTCGGTGGCTTCCAATGGTGCCAGACAAATTGAGACAAGCACATTTGAATCCCGTTCCTCCAGACGTAAAAACCAATTGTTAAGCAACTCCGCAAGCTTCCGCTTGAATGGAAAGAGAACCGCGCCCATGAGGAAGGCCCACAGCAGGGGGCGCACAAAAGGTCCCAGGATAAAGCATACGGCTACAAAAGCAGCGACGCCTGCTGCGATTAGAAAGTTGTACATCGCCGCACGGAAACTTTCATGATTCTGGGAACGCATTCGAAGCAAACGATTGAGAACGCTGTCAAAGGAGCGATCACGCCGTATAGGTATGGAGTCCGATCGATTCATGGCAAAGCTAACTCGGTAGTGAGTATTTCGACAAATTTAACAAGGAACTGAAATCGGATAAATAATGCGTATTTGGTAAATGCGGCCACCAGTTGGCCATGTGGCGGACACACCCGTATAAGTATTTATAGTATTTATATATATGACTCGACTTACGGTTTATTGTTGTTTTCAATTTCAATATCATACAATGAATGGCAACGACAGCTCCTTTGCATCGCTTGATCTTCTACTGAATTCGTGTGCTGCTAAGGACTTCGATGGTCCTGGCGATAGACTTCTATAGGATCATTCAAATTCCTCTCTTAAACTTGGCACACATAAACAAAACGCAGTCTTGTTTATTTTCATTACCAAATGACGTCAGCTGACGACGTAGTGCTGTTATGTGCCAGCTGTAGCAACAATGTCATTTTACAACACTGGCGGTCATTCGAAAAACAAGACGCCGAGAAAATCAACGCTATGCAGAGTGTGTATAATTTAATATACAAATAATTTAATTTATTTCTAAGACAAACAAAATTTTTGAGCAGATATGACGATAGAACAAGCGCACGAGCTGCGAAAGGTGCAGCTTGATTTGATTTTCACTAAGTCATTGTACATGGAATTCTATGGAAAAATAACTAAACGTGCGTACAACATTGAGCTGAACAATTTGGTAATAATAAAAACATTATCATTTGATTTCTGGAGATTTATTTTAATTTATTTTTACAGATTCGCGGCGATTTTAATATAGATGAAGTTGAGCTAAACATACCCAAATTACCTCCCCAAAATACACTGCAAGAAGAATACACACCAATGCTACAAGTAAAACATAAATGTTTTAATGCTAGGCTCAAATTGCGTCCCAGAGCCTCAGAGGTGCATCTGGGCCTCAAAATCGGCAATGCAAATTGCGGAAGCTCAGATGCCCAGATGCCACCAAAATATGACGCAATGCGAACCTAGCATAACAGTCTTTGGTAAAGTGATTTAATTTAAAATTCTTTTAAAAATAGTTGGACAGGATGACGGAACTCTACGATGCAATGAAGGAGGCGGACCTTTAGGCATTCTTCGATTTGTTTAAATTATTATTGAGCCAATAGCCATGTAATATCAATTGAATATGCTTCAAACACTCAAAGGAAGGTGAAAGACTCTGAAATAAATTAAATAATAATCATAAGCATTGAAAATACATATCATTCACTTTCTAGAAGTTACATAACCGGGAAAATAGGTAATGTGCTCTGTGAAATGTTTTTGTTCATATTTTGTATAGTCTTTATGTGAGAGTCGAAAAAAATCTTCGTTTTAGTCTTAGGTGGTATAGATTTGAAAACTTTCATCTCGTTTTTCTCGATACACTTTTTTTTTTAGATATCACTTCTCCTAGTAAGTGAGCGATACGTTAAAGCTGGCCCTTTGCAAGAACTTACATTGAATAGAGGGATTATGGGTCGCTCTGTGAACATGCTTCCCTTGGTCCGAAGAATTAGCATGTACTTTACATCCAACTGAAAACGATAATTGCTTGAATAAAATGCACAGAGAAATGATAGGTTAACATTGCGCCACAGATCTCTGGGGCTCTGTGGCGCAATGTGAGTCTAGCATTATTTGTTTTTATATAAACCCACATTCTCGATAACTTCATTGAGGACAATGTCATGCAAATGGCCGCGTTGCACGCAGAACACAGATTTACGGCCAAAAGTGCGAATTGTTTCGGTTTGCAGAGCCATGTCCCAACTGTAGAAGAGCTTCTCGGAGTGCACCAGGTCAAGGGTGCTCCGTAGTATCTTAAATGCCAAGATTAGCCATAACAAGCCGGGATACAAGATGTGGGCCTGTTGAATTTTAAAAGACTCCTTGCCCACAGACAAAACGAAGCCATAATAAACTGTCGCCAAGCCGGCTAGCAATGAAAATCGTTTAAGCTGTGCTCCGCATTGCTTTTTGTGCACACGATTTAGCAACTGCATGCGTACAACATTGTCCCCATATTTCTGTATGTTTGATTTCCACTCTTCCACTAAGCTGCCATTATATTTGGCCGGAATGCTAAAATACTTGTGAGTCTTTGGTTCCATTTGTTTTGTCAGAAGCAGTGTTGGTTGCACTTGGTGGAGTGAAATGACTGAAATCGTTTTACAGCCTTGGTTTTTACGTTTGAGTGGAATCGATAAAGGAGTAGACCATCTGATAACGTCACTCACAGAGAGGCAAATAAATTGAATGAATTTTGGTTAGAATTTCCCTGATGTTTTTCTTTATTTTATTTACAAGAAATTGGCCCCCAAAAGGTTAACTAGCACGTCCTCCTCCTCCTCTTTATTTAAACAAATTTGGAATTAAATTTGTTTACTTATAACTTACTTATATACAATGTATTTATTTAATTAAAAATTAATTTTATCTTAAATTGCTCCCACGAAAAATGCAAAACAAATATTGATATATCAGTGAGAATATTATTTT